>OZ005658.1:209175578-209856156 GCA_963930645.1 Salticus scenicus | reverse complement strand
ATGATTTTCATTAAGGACTGCTACACATACTATACACTATTTTAGGAAATAGTATGGTCAGAAGTCACAAAATTCTTTTAACAAATTATATCCCTTAAAATTTTCTTGTAAAAGAGAACTTATACTCACGTCATGAAGATAAATAAAATAGAGTAATTTTTGACCAAATACCTCACAATGTCAAGTGTGAAAAAAAAAAAAAAAAAAAAAAAAAAAAGACTAACACCGGAAGAATTAAAAGGACGAAATTGACTAGAAAAAGACATCGAACAGCAGAACCGGGTGGGCTGGGCGTTCAATATATCGTCGAGTTTTAATACGACTCGCCTAATATAAGACTCGGCGGTGGCGGGATGGGTGGAATCCACCGCACTTTAGAATGTAGGAAAAAAAAGTTAAAAATCCATTGAAACACGGGAAAAAAGAGTCAAAATTCCATAGAAAAAAGCATGGTCGAAAACAAAAAAACTCACAATGTCAAGTGTGAAAAAAAAGACTAACACTGGAAGAGTTAAAAGGACAAAATTGACTTGAAAAGGGCTGGGGCGTTCACTATATCGTCGAGGGTTAATACAGATAAAACATAAGAAAATTCGTTTCGTCTCTCTGTTCGACGAAATGTAAGCCCAATCATTTTCATAAGTAATTCATCTTTGAAACTGATGTGTGCCGCTCCACTTCACTATTTCACTGTAAACGTAAACGTCTTAAATTCAGTTAAAAAAGTGTTGGAAACGAGTTTTGCATCTGAAATTAAGACATTGTCTTAAAACACCAAGAAATGTCTTAAAACACCAACATGTTTTTTGTTAGGCGTAAAAACACCACCATGTTAGGTTTAAAAAAACCATTATTTTTAAGGATAAATAAATAAATAAATAAATGTAGCTTATGATTATGTTTTTTCTGTTAAAAATATATTTTAGAATTTTCTAGAGCATAAATAAAATATCATTTAATTCAAAAAAAAAAAAAAAAAAAAAAAAAATGTATTACGCGAGAACGGGCTCGAACCCAAGCCGGACTTGGAATCGGAAAGTTCATGTCGGATGTTAGTTTCTTTACCAATCATGCCACTGCAGAACACAACAAATGTCCATAAAATATAGTGCAGTTTTATGTTTTAAGGGGACTTGACACCTTTGGCTTCGCACTACCGAAGATCTCATAGAATAGCTAATATTTCCGTTTAATATTTATTTATGGCCATTTTTTAAGCGAAAAAATAAAAAAGTCTTACTTTTTAAGACACCTTTTTTGCAACTGAAATTAATAACTGCAAATGTCTTAAAACACCCCCATGATTGTTAGATTTAAAAACACTGCCATGTTATTCTTAAAAAAACTGCTATTTTTCAGGCTTTTTAATAAATAAATAAATAAATAAATAAATAAATAAAGGTGGCCTGTGATTCAGTTTTTCTGTTAAAAATATATTTTAGAATTTTTTAGAGCATAAATGAAATATGAATAATTTTTAAAAGATAAATTTATTTTGCCCCGCTTGGGAATCGAAACCATATTAACTGTGGAATACGAAACCAAGCATCAAAGAACGACGTTAAATCTTACCAATCACGCCACCAAGGAACACGACAAACCTTTTATTTAATGGTTATATATATGCCAGTATTAGTGAAACAAAGGTATTTTTGTATTTTAGTTTGTATTTTTGCTACAAAACTATTAATAATATGGTATCTAAAAGTTTATATACTTTATTATCATAAATTTCATATCTAGAGGTTTAGAATTTTTTAAAATTGTATATCAAATATGTGAAAAACTGTCGTTATTCAGCCCTGGATATTTCTGGATAACGATATCTTTCCTTAAAATGACATTTAAAAGAAAACAAATTATGAACATGAATACCAGATTTTTTTTTTTTTTTTTTTTTTTTTTTTTACATTTAGGTGCAAGTAATATATATAAGAAAACAGTTTTTAAATCGAAATTAATAATAATATATAAAAAACAGTTATGCATAAATTATTCAAGATACACTTTCTTCGCTACAAGTTACTTGCTACGTTCATTTTAATATTTTTTCTTTTAATATGAGAAAGCTTTAAATACAAAGAATTTGTTTTTAAACCAAATACGTTTCACGTTATAATAGGTTGCTTTATGAGTTTTATTACACACAATTACATGGTAATTATTTATTCTTATCATGCTATTATTATTATGTTATGCTATTTTTTTAAATTCTTTAACAACATTATGGTATTCAAACAATAAAGTTTTATTACTAAGCCTGACTATATCGTTAACAACTTTCCTGAATTAATAAGAAACAAAATAGGAATTTCTTTTAAAGAAAAATCAGCAACGTACATGACCAAATATTCCTAGAGTGATCTTAAATCAAACAACTATAATTAACTTTCGTTTGCATTTCTATCGATAATATCGCAAACATTCCCTCTGTAAAGAATTTCTAAAACTACTATCATGAGATTTTTATGATTATTTTGTTTTTTGGAATATTAATATGTAAACATTAAAATTTGATTAATAAATTACATTTAAATAATTTTTACGAATTAATTATGTTAAAAATAGGAAATTTTTAGAATATGAACTAAATGTAATAAAAAAATATTCATGAAATTATCTTATATCCAACTTTTTCCGTTAGCATTTTCTTCCGATTTCCTTACAAACTCTTTAATGAAAATTTAAATATAGGATATATTGAAATAAGGTTTCTCAACTCTTATTTTCTACCAAATAATCTTATATAAATATCAAAATTTTATTATTTAAATAAAATATTGTAAAATATTTTCTGGATAAATCATGGATAAAATGGAAAATTTTATAAAACTGAAATATACATCGCAAAATATTCATGAAATTAGCTTACATCTTACACATTTTGTTGTTTCTTGTGTAGTACTCCTTATCGATTTGCCTACCATCTCTCTATTTAATATGAAAATCGAAAACTATCGCACTGAAATTTGTTATCTTATCAAAAATTTTTAACAGTAATATTATTTAAACAATAAAATTCAATTATTCAAATAAACTGCATCGGAAAAATTTTCCTGAATTAATAATATAGGAATATTTTTCAAACTTACGCCAAATATTCATGAAGTAATCTTACACATACTACAGTAAAGGATCTTTTTAACCCTTTAACGTTCACTACTTAATTTATTTTAAAAATTACTAAACTAATTTTTAAAATGGCTTTTAGACACATAGCTGATCATAAATATTTAAAAAATAAAAAATTAGCATTGTTCCTTTTCGAGAAATTTTCGGTTTGAAACATCTGTAAGTAAAACTTATTAAATTCAAATAATATTTAATTTAATATATAAATCACTTTATAAGTAAACATTTTCGACAACAAAAACTCGTAAAAGTTGCATAGATCCCAACATTTCAATTTTTTTCGGAGTATTTTAACCCTTTGCGGCGCAAGGTAATTCGGATCATTTAAATTACACTGCAACCGGAATTTACGAACATAATTAAAATACAAGAAATTTTAAGTTTTCACGTTAAAAAAAGGGCCTTTTCTGTTATGTTATAAATGTAAATATTTGCTAAAAAATTTCCGGAATGAGGTTTTGCACTTGAGAATTAAAATTAGGTGTTCCATGCGACTGCTAGGTGCGACTGAAAGGGTTAACGCACACCTCGGGACCAGAAGTAATGCATATTATAGAATTATACAATATATATAATAGAATTATACAATATATATAATATTTTACAAATTGTAAAACTTATCGAGTAATTGTGGTCAAATGTTGTCTAGAATAGATTATGATCTTTATATTTAAGAACCATTTCAAAAGCTCTCTCTATATTTTTTTTTTCCATAGAATGAAATATACAATTCAATAAAGTTTAAAATTTACATAAATAATTATTTAAATAAATGAGCAGCAAACACATTAACACTATACTTAATATCGTTTTTCAAATCATTTACCAGTATTTTATTTTCTGCAGTTTTGTTGAATTTTTATGATTATGAAATTTAGTTTTCTAGTTAGAATTTCTTGTTTTAATAAATTTTAAATACATTATTCATTAAAAAACATATTTTTTTCACCCCCCCCCCTCTTCTTTTCTGCTTTATATCTGAATTTGTTCCTACAATAGCTGTTCTCCTGTGGGAAAAAAAAAAAAAAAAAAAAAAAAAAAAACATAAATTCTTTCTTAATAACACATGTATTAGAAATTTCAAGTGTCTCATCTGATATTTGAATTCCAACGTGAATTTATTTTTATTTATTTTAATGCATGGGATTAACAATTTTTGATGCTCACTGTAATAATTGTATTCTTTCTTTGTTAATTAAAAACTATGAATTAAGAATATAAAGATGAAAGAATGTTTCAAACATTCATTTCAGTTGTGTGTGAATATTTATACATGTCAGATAAATAAGTTTCTGAAAAGAAAATTTTTAATGTTTACATCCAATCAGTAGTGAGCTTTATAGATCATTGCATTATATAGATCGGCGTTATAAAGATCTTCAACTGTAATGTCTATTTAATTCTGTTTACATTTTCAGTCTGTAATAAGTCTCAGTTCAAGTCTCAGCCTGTAATAAAAATCTGTAACTAACAGAACGATATTTTTTTTCTTAATATTATTATCTAAACTAAAAAATTTGATTATCTACACAGGAATATTTTCTGAACTAATTAGGAATAAAAAATAAAAATATTTTCAAAACTAGCATAAAAGTAATCGAAATATATTCATGAGATGATTTTACATCTAACATTCTTCATTTATTTTTTCAGTCAATTTTCTTACTAACTCTGTCTGTTGTGAAAATCTATTACTGCAAAACTAGGATTTTTTAACTATTTTTTTCCCTACACAATAATATAAAAACATCAAACTTTTATTAATTCAATGTACTATGATGGTATATATATATTGAATAAGTCATGGACATAATAAGAATTATTTAAAACTTGAATAACTGTAATATGCGTCGCAAATATTCATGAAATTATTTTAGATCTAACCATTTTACTTAAATTCTTTCACACTTTCTATCGATTTTTCTACCACCTCTCTAATTGATATCGAAATCTACAACTATCGTAATAAAATTTGTTATCTTATTTTTCTTTAACACAATAATATTATTTAAACAATAAAATTCGGTTACTCAAACAAACCACATCGGAAAAAAAAATCCTGAATTAATCACGAGTAAAATATGAGAATTTTCAGAACTGGAATAAATGCAGTACACATAGAGAAATATTCATGAGCTGATCTTACATCCAACAATTTCCGTTTGCTTTCGTTTACATTTTCTATTGATTTTCTCACCAACTCTCTATCAGTAAGTCAACATCGTGCAACGGAAAATGATTTCAAAAAGGTAAGGGAGAAAATGAACATCAAAATTTATTCCCATATGGGGGGAGTTTTTTCACGCCAACTTTATACTCTTATTTGCTTTACTTCTTTTTTGAGCATATATTTTCGTTTTTGTAACTTTTGCATTTCGATAAGTGAAAATTATAGATTTGTGCGCTTCATTTACAATGAAATGATGTTTTTAGAAATTTTGTATTAGCGATATTTATGTATGAAATATTTTATTTAGTTAAAGAATTCTTTTGCACTGGAATTTATCTAAACTGGCATTCACGTACTTTTGACATGGTAAAGATGACATTCTGTTACATCAGATCACCACACATATTTACTTTATTTTACATATTCATAGAAGAAAGCATTGAATTCGTAACTAATTTTTAAGTCTGGTTTTCAATGGATTTGCACGTTTTGAGACGTTATGAATAGGATTTCACCATTTTTTAATATATTTATCTATCTGTGCTTGTGGCTAAATTTTTTGGGAAGCTCTACATAAAGAACGTAAAAATAGAACCCAAATAATATCAATAATACTTTGTTGCACATTGACATAAAATGGTGTCTGCCAAATTTTGGTTCACATCCCCCAACAAGCAATATTTGCTAATTTGCGATTTTCTCGATTTGCGAGAAGGCTACATGCCAGTTTCTGTCACGTATAATTGCACAAAATATGATATGTGAGAGGGTTATTATGGATGGAGGGATGGGTGGGCTTTACGTCGCACTAGTGCTGCGCAGATAGGCAATTGGCGACGGTCTGGGACACACTCCTAGAGGTGGTCCGGAGAAATGCCATCACAACTTTGATCCTCCACTGAAGGGATGGCTCTCCCGCTTCGGTGACCCCCAGATGTATAATGTTTTATGGGAACATGGAGGATATTGCGGCCACGACAGATTTTACGTGCACCAGCCACCATTAGTGTACACGACGGTCTTTGGCCGGCTCGAGTACCGAACCCGCAATCTTCCAATTACGAGGCCGGCGCTCTACCGACTGGGCTACCGCGGCCTAGAGGGTTATTATGAAAACGTGTACTGTTTATTTTCATGTGCAAAACTGTCGGCAGGTGACTCTGATATGCTTCAATTTTTCCCGTGTAAAAATTATATCCCAAATTCTATAACATGCAAATGTACCAAACTGGATGTTAGAAGTAAGATGACGACAACGTGAAAATTAACGCTATATTGACCGACAAATGGAGCTGCTATTACTCATCTTCTAAAATTTACTATATGGCTATATCTCATAAACTACTGGTTAAAACTACACCAAACTTCATTTCTAAAATCTTTATTGTAAGAAAGTATGATGAAATCTTTGAGCATGTTAACTGGTGTAGCACTGTTGAATAGAATTTTTATTGAGTGGCTGAGTGGATTTTATGTCACACAAGTTCTACACTATGGGCAATTAGTTCTGGGAATAACCCCTAAGGGTAGTCCAGAGATATGTCATCGATATTTGATCTTCCAAGGAATGGATGGATCCCCACTTCGATGATCCACACTTTTAGATGAGAATATGACATTGTGGACACCTCTACGGATTTTACGGGCACCAGCCATCATTAATGGCACGACGATCGTCGACCGACTCGAGTATCGAACACACAATCTTCTAATTAAGAACTTGGTGCTCTACTAGCCAGACTACCGTAATCCCGTTAAGAAAATAAATGTGATAATATAAAATGATTTTTTTAAAAACTGTAACTGTATTGAACTTCTCCAGTATATAATGCTGTCTACACTGCTGTTTATTAACAAGACCTGAAGATGCTATTTTAATAATAGGGAAAAGCTTTCTGTTTGATTTTTATAAAATGATACTCTAAAATATGTGAATTAAGTAGCTTCATACTAATTTGAAAATTGCACCTCTTTTAAGATCGTGCTTCCTATATTATATTAAGTCGGAAAGAAAAAAATAAAATCAGCTGCGAAAAGCTTTCAGCGTTTATTTTTAGCAACCGACGTTGATAAAAATTCAGATATGATTATATATTTTAACATTTTCTACCCACGTGGTCTTCGATGTTCTTTCCGCACGTTCCTATATTGATTTTCACTCCTTCGTTCTACCAAACCGTCACCATCTTGAAACGTGAACCCCTCACGAGTTCGAGCATTGAAGAATCTTAGAAAAACAAAACAAGAAAAAAACCTCCAAACTCCATAAAGGTTATTCTTGTATGGCAGATGAAAGTGGGAGATGACTTCAAATCATTGAAAGGATCTACGGAGTATTTTTAAGAACTTTCGAAGCATCAAGATGGTGTAGGTTTGGAGGGGAATGTAACAGGGAGTGCCCTCGAATCTTTCTTCGTATGAAAGGGTGGGAAATCTCCAGAAAGCATTGAATTTATGGATTTCTAGAGTGTGTCATTGGAAGAATTTTTATATCTTACACGCGCGTATGTGGATGAATAATTTTCATAGCTGCATACGCGCATATTCATATTAACTAAAAATTTTGAGTGTGTGCATTGAAATACATAATAATAGAAAGAAATATTTGTAGAAAGAGTTCATTAACACCAAAATTCATTTTTTGAGATATGATATTTTGATTAAATAGATTGCATATTTGAATACTTTAAGTGTTTTCGCTGTAGATATTAATATAATGCAAAGTTCTAGGACTAAGATATTTAACATACAATTTAAGTGTGAGCGCATTGGAATATTAAATAATACAGAAAGAAATATATGTGGAAAGAGTTCATTAACATCAAAATTTATTTTTAGAGATATGATTTTTTGATTAAATAAATTGCATATTAGAATACTTTACATGTATCCGTTGTAGATTTTAATATAATGCAAAATTTTAGGATTAAGGTATTAACTAAAATAGAATTAAAGTGTGGGCGCATTGGAATATAAAAAAAATAGAGAAAAAGATATCTGTGGAAGGAGTTCATTAACATCAAAATTTATTTTGAGAGATATGATCTTTTGATTAAATATATTGCATATTTGAATACATTAAATATATTCGTTGTAGATATTAATATAATGCAAAGTTTTAGAATTAAGATATTAACTAAGATAGGATTTAAGTGTGAGCGCATTAGAATATCAAATAATAGAGAAAGAAATATCTGTGGAAAGAGTTCATTAACATAAAAATTTACTTTTAGAGATATGATATTTTGATTAAATATATTGCATATTTAAATACTTTAAGTGTGTTCGTTGTAGATATTAATATAATGCAAAGTTCTAGGACAAAGATAAAACTAACATCGAATTTAAGTGTGAGCGCATTGGAATATCAAATAATAGAGAAAGAAATATCTGTGGAAAGAGTTCATTAACATCAAAATCTATTTTGAGAGATATGATCTTTTGATTAAATATATTGCATATTTGAATACGTTAAATATATTCGTTGTAGATATTAATACAAAGTATTTGGATTAAGATATTAACTAAGATAGGATTTAAGTATGCGCGCATTGGAATATTAAATAATAGAGAAAGAAATATCTGTGGAAGTAGTTCATTAACATTAACATTTATTTTTAGAGATTTGATCTTTTAGTTAAATAGATCGCATATTCGAATATTTTAAACGTATTCATTGCATATATTAATGTAAAGCAAAGTTTTAGGATTAAGATATTAGCTAAAATAGAATTTAAGTGTGCGTTGAAATACAAAATAATAGAGAAAGAAATACCTGTGGAAGAAGTTTATTTACATCAGTATTTACTTTTTGAGATTTGATCTTTCGATTGGAATAATTTAACCCTTTAACGTTCACTACTTAATTTATTTTAAAAATTACTAAACTAATTTTTAAAATGGCTTTTAAACACATAGCTGATCATAAATATTTAAAAAATAAAAAAATTATCATTGTTCCTTTTCGAGAAATTTTCTGTTTGAAACATCTGTAAGGAAATCTTATTAAATTCAAATGATATTTAATTTAATAAATAAATCACTTTATAGGTAAACATTATCGACAACAAAAACTCGTAAAAGTTGCATAGATCCCAACATTTCAATTTATTCCGGAGTATTGTAACCCTTTGCGGCGCTAGGTAATTCGGATCATTTAAATTACATTGCCAGCGGAATTTACGAACATAACTAAAACAGAAGAAATTTTAAATTTTCACGTTAAAAAAAGGGCTTTTTCTGCTATGTTATAAATGTAAATTTTTGCTAAAAAAATTTCCGGGATGAGTTTTTGCACTTGAAAATTAAAATTAGGTGTTCCATCAGCGAGAAAACTGCGACTGGAAGGGTTACATGCATTCATTGCAGATATTAGTATAAAGCAAAATTTTCGGATTAAAATCTATATTAAATATATTTTTTTGAAGATATGTGTGCTTTTATACCTTTTTAATTATTTTATAGTAGAGTCAGCGTAAAATATTGGTTTTTAGTTTACATACACAAGCAATAAGCGTAATTGTTCTAAGTGCAATTTCAATAAATTTCAAGTCTTTTAAGGAGACATACGACCCTTAGAACGTCGAAACACATCGATTTAATTATAGTCATTTTTTAAGTAAATTATTGTTAACTAAGCTACATTGGGCATGACTAATTGTTACCTGTAAGTTTATCATGTATTTTGCAATATAATTTAAATTCTGTGGTGAATTATTTAATAATTTATGTTTTAATAATAAATGTATTTATTTTTTCTCCTTGCGCGCAGGATATCTCTGAAACTATTTAATATTGTTTCTTGAAATTTTCACAGATTATGTAACATATCAGATACATCAATCTAAACCTAAATTTGTTCAAATTTAGGTTAAATAAATAAATAAATATATATATATATATATATAAAGTTTAAAGATCATTTATTTTTTAATAAAATCTGAAGTATCACCTGTATGAAAAATAGGGGAGGGGATACAAATTTAGGTTCAGTTTGAAGGATCTGTTATGTTACATAATCTGTGAAAATTTCAAGAAAAAACATTATATAGTTTCAGAGATATCCTGCGCGCAAGGTAAAAAAAAAAAAAAAAAAAACATATGTATTATTAGCACATAAATTATTAAATAATTCACCACAGAATTTAAATTATATTTCAAAATACATGATAAACTTATAGGTAATAATTAGACATGCACAATGAAGCTTAGTTAACAATAATTTACTTAAAAAAAGACTATAATTAAATCGATGTTTCTTAAAGTTCTAAGCGTCGTATGTCCACTTAATACACTCATCGAAAAATATAATGAAAAATAAAAATATAATAATATCAAAAATAAAAAGAGTATAATCTTTCTACGATTTAAATCATTCGAATTATTTTATTTCGCAATCCAGGGTTTTTATAGATGTTTTTGCATGTTTTAACAGAAGGCAATTAAATAATAAAAGAGAGAAAAACTAAATACATCAAAGTGCAACTCAAGTCGGTATAAACCACAAATAAAACAAACAGTGCCGTAAAAAAAAAAAAAAAAAAAAAAAAAAAAAAAAAATTCATTCCGTTTATTACTACGTTATTATTATTATTTTTAATAATAATAATTACGTTATTATTATTATTATTATTATTATTTTATAATAGTTTCACAAAAATGCAGTAGATGGGTGCTGTACATTCAGAAAGTAGGATAAAGGAAAAATGTAAACTACATCTTCATTTAAAAGAAATGAAGAACAAGAAGCAGAAGCAAAGAAATGGAAAATACAATTAAATTATTAAATAATTTAAAATTTACTTATAATAAATGATTAAAAATAAGAAAATTAACCGAATATTCATTTCATTTCAAGCAATAATTTAGTTGATGAAACCATTTTATTTATTCAAACATATCGTGCGCATTCAATTAGATTGACTACATTTGCATTTTTTAACGAAATAGGAAATAGCTTGAAAATTGGAGCTATGAAAATGCTAAAAATATCTTTAAATTAACAAAAAAATAAAATAAATAAATAAAAAATAAAAAATAATAATAACGCTAGTTATTGAAAAAATCGCTTTCATTCGCATTTTGCATGCAAATATATCAAGCAAATATGAATTTATTTTATATTGTATTTTTATTATGTAAATCTAATTTTAATATCAAAATACAGAATATTTATTTTGTTTACGAATTGCAGAATTTTGTTTAAAGCTCTTTTATTGGCGAATATATTGTCTGTTTACATGCCATTTAGTATCTCAACTATTCATTCCATTTACTGTAATATTTCATTTTATATGTGCAAAAAGATCGAAAGTAATAAACCAAAAGAATAACTCACCACCTGAATTGTCGAGTTTCCTAATATTGGTCAACATCTGTTAGATATATATGCATTTCTGCTGACACTAATATGCATTCTTGTCGTATTTCACTTGAAATAAAAGAGCATTACTTAAGATTTATTCTAGGAATGCTTGACATAATAGGAAAAACATGCATGAATATGTAAAACAGATCTATTTAGAAAACTGCATTCAAAGAGAATTCTTGGATTGAAATTCATTTGTTTATTTTAGTAAATAAAATTTTCATTGAAAGAATACTAAATGAATATTTTAATAAAAGGTTGTTTCTCTTTTGATTTAATGTATGGAAATATAAATAAAATTAAAATTAAAATTATGTCCTAAACATGATTAAATTTAGGGTAAAAGAACTAATACTTTTTTAAAACCCGAATACACTACTACGTCAGAAACGCGAAAGAAATATATTTGAGGTGCGTACAGCTGTTTCGGTAGCCTTAAGCGTACCGTCTTCAGTGCAAAAATAATTCTGAATCTGGAGAAGTGCTCTTATATATAGGAGAGGGACGGAATTTAGCTCAACCAATAGGATTACGGAAAATGTGGGGAGTGTGGCTAATAAGAATTTATGAATGTGTAGCTCTGTAAACGGTAGAAAAATTAAGAAAATGTGGACTGAATGTACAATTTCCAACAATCAGACAAATAGGGAACAGCGAAATCACAATTTACAAGGTTTTTAAAATTTTTACAAATATGAAAAGCTTCAAAGAAATCGAGTTCATGAATGGATTTTGGTCTGTAAATTATTTTAGCTGAATTAAATTTAAAATTATGATTTTCCTCCCAGCAATGTTTAGAAATAGCCGTTTTATTCATTTCTTGTTTGCAGACGTAATTGGCTACCCAAACAGCTGTATGCACCTCAAAAATATTTCTTTGGCGTTTCTGACGTAGTAGTTTATTCGGGTTTTAATATTCCAACGCCAAGTCTCCTGTTACTATTAATACTTTTTTAGTTTTTTTTTTTTTTTTTTTTCAGAAAGACACATAGTAACTGTATGTATTCATATAAATTTGCTTTCTCATGTTTTTATCGCAAAATATTGGGTCTCTTGCTGTACAGCCACTCGCTGTATCATGGTATGAATTATTTCGTAAGTGAAGGCCTATAATTATTAATGCTTTGATAAAATGTGGTTTTCTCCGAAACTTGCGTGAATACGGGGTAGGACCCCTTAGAATGACCACAACATAGGGCATTTCCCCTCAGGCGTAGGACCCTAGAGCAGCCAATCGGCCTTATTTCCAAACAAACAAACAGGCATAACGTATTTAAAATATTTAAAAATCATTACTTCTCGTACAGTTATATTAAATTTTAATTACATTAAAAATCGAGACAATATACATTACAAAATATACAGTTTAAAAACATTAAAACACATAAAACATAAATTTAAACGTTTAGAGTCTTTTACAGGCTCCTCATCAGTAAAAACATCAAAAAGTAAACCTTTGGTTTAATTTTTGGTTTACTTTGGTTTACGTCTCGTACAGGTCTTTGGTTTACGTTTCGTACTTTGGTTTACGTCTCGTACAGTTATATTAAATTTTAATTACATTAAATTCGAGACAATATGCATTAAAAAATATACAGTTTAAAACATCAAAACACATAAAACATAAATTTAAAGTTACAGTTATATTAAATTTTAAGTTTTATTAAATTTAATATTATTTATGTATATTTTATTAAATTTAAGTTATATTAAATTTAAAGTTACAGTTATGTTAAATTTTACACATAATTAAAACATAATTAAAACACATAAAATATAAATTTAAAGTTACAGTTACAGTTATATTAAATTTTAAGTTTTATTAAATTTAATATTATTTATTTATATTTTATTAAATTTAAGTAAAGTTAAAGTTACAGTTATATTAAATTTTAATTACATTAAAAATCGAGACAATATACATTTAAAAATATACAAAATATACAATTTAAAACATTAAAACACATAAAACATAAATTTAAACGTTTCGAGCCTCTTACAGGCTCCTAATCAAAAGTAATTTATGTTTTTACTTATGAGGAGCCTGAAAAAGTCTCGAAACGTTAAAATTTAAGTTTTATGTGTTTTAGTGTTTAAAATTGTTTATTTTGTAAAGTATATTGTCTCGATTTTTAATGTAATTAAAATTTAGACATAAAGTAAATGAAAAAAATCTTTATAAAGGTAACTCACTATTAAGGAATATGCAGGAATAATTTTATAATTGAAAAATTGACTGTAAAAGACTCGAAACGTTTAAATTTATGTTTTATGTGTTCTGATGTTCTAAATTGTATATTTTTTAATGTACATTGTCTCAATTTTTAATGTAATTAAAATTTAGACATAAAGTAAATGAAAAAAAATCTTTATAAAGGTAATTCACTATTAAAGAATATGCAGGAATAATTTTATAATTGAAAAATTGACTGTAAAAGTCTCGAAACGTTTAAATTTATGTTTTATGTGTTTTAATGTTTTAAATTGCATATTTTGTAATGCATATTGTCTCGACTTTTAATGTAATTAAAATTTGGACATAAAGTAAATGAGAAAAATCATTATAAAGATAATTCACTATTAAGAAATATGCAGGAATAATTTTATAATTGAAAAATTGACTGTAAAAGGCTCTAAACGTTTAAATTTATGTTTTATGTGTTTTAATGTTTTAAATTGTATATTTTTTAATGTATATTGTTTCGATTTTTAATATAATTAAAATTTAGACATAAATTAAATGAAAAAAAAATCTTTATAAAGGTAATTCACTATTAAGTAATATGCAGGAATATTTTTATAATTGAAAAATTGACTGTAAAAGGCTTGAAACGTTTAAATTTATGTTTTGTGCGTTTTAATGTTTTAAATTGTATATTTTTTAATGTATATTGTTTCGATTTTTAATATAATTAAAATTTAGACATAAAGTAAATGAAAAAAAAATTAAAAAGGTAATTCATTATTAACGAATATGCATGAATAACTTTATAACTGAAAAATTGCCGAAAAATTCCTTAGTTTAGTCTTTATAAAATAGTTGATCTTTACGCTATTCACTTTATAATACGAATAACGCATTAGTCATTCTCATCAGGTAAAAGAAAGTGTATTTTTTCTATAAAAGCATATTAACACACTAAATTTTATCTATGTAATACAAAATTGATCATTAATCCCATTATTTTACATTTACATACGTATACGAACAAGGCAGGAAAAATAAGTTTCAAATTCCTCTTTACAAAACATGAGCAATTTTGTTAGCAACTACTCATTATGAATTCAAGGCATTTAACTGAAGAGCTTCAACAATTTATTCCCTAATCTCTCTGATATCATTGGTATTAAAACGAAACTGGAAATTTTACCATATTCTAGTCTCCGTAAAAATGTTAAGATATAGCAGTAAAATGCAATGAAAAATTTTTATTAAAGAGGAATATATAAATAACTTTGTAAGAAACAATATAATTTAAAAAAATTTGCAATAATATTTTCTAGAGAAAATAACAGCAGATTCTTCATCGGGTGAAAAAATAAAGCACATTGTAACATACAATAACTTCACACTGAAAAGTACAGATTTTTATTATTAATTCTCATAAGTTAAGAATATTTGTTAACAAAAATGATGAATAACCCTAGAATTTTACCAATGTCCTTAAGTGCTTGTGTCTATAAATAGTTATTAAACGCTGTATTCACAGTATTCACTTCAAAATGTAAAGTTTTCATTTCTATTAACCATTTTCATAAAATAAATGAACGATATACTTTATAAAGTTGATTTACTATTAATGAGCATGCATCGATAACTTTGTAATATTGAAATTGCCAAAAAATAATTTATTTTATTTTATAATGTAATTGATAAATGTTATCATTACGCTATTGACTTCTTAATACTAAAAACTCGTTAATAATTCTCATCAGGTAAAGGAAAATATATTTCTTCTATAACACTCTATTAACACACTAAATTTTATCTATTTAATACAAAATTTGTCATTAATCCCATTATTTTACATTTACATACATATACGAACATGGCAGGAAAAATAGGTTTCAAATTCATTTTTTTCAAAACATGTGCAATTTTGTTAGCAACTACTCATTATGAATTCATGGCATTTAACTGAAGAGCTTCAACAATTTATTCCCTAATCTCTCTGATATCATTGGTATTAAAATGAAACTGGAAATTTTACTTCATTCTAGTCTCCATAAAAATGTTAAGATATAGCAGTAAAATGCAATGAAAAAATTTAATTAAAGAGGAATGCATAAATAACTTTGTAAGAAACAATATTTAAAAAAAAAAAATGCAATAATATTGTCTAGAGGAAATAATAGCAGATTCTTCATCGTGTGAAAAAATAAAGCATATTGCAACATACAGTAACTTCACACAGAAAAGTACAGATTTTTATTATTAATTCTCATAAGTTAAGAATATTTATTAACAAAAATGAGGCATAACTTTAGAATTTTACCAATGTCCTTAAGTGTTTGTGTCTATAAATAGTTATTAAACGCCGTATTCACTTCAAAATGTAAAGTTTTCATTTCTATTAACCATTTTCATAAAATAAACGAAAAAGATTCTTTATAAAATTGATTTACTATTAATGAACATGCATTGATAGCTTTGTAATGGTAAAATTGTCTAAAAATATTTTATTTTAGTCTTTATAATATAATTGATAAATGTTATCTTGACGCTATTGACTTCATAATACTAAAAACTCATTAATAATTCTCATCAGGTAAAAGAAAATGTAGTTTCTCTATAATACTCTATTAACACACTAAATTTTATCTATTTAATACAAAATTTACCCTTAATCCCATTATTTTACATTTACATACATCTACGAACACGGCAGGAAAAATAAAGTTTCACATTCTCTATTTCCAAAACATGAACAATTTCGTTAGCAACCGCTCATTAAGGATTCATCCGGTTCATAAATAACCTCGCATGTGAAAATGCGGAGCAGGTTTTGTTATCTTTAATGATAATTAAAACCGTTCTCATGTGACCCGTGGCTCCCAGCTTTTATTGATTAAACGAACCTTCTATGGTATTTAACTGAAGAACTTGAGCTCTGACTTCATTCTCTAATCTCCCTGAAGGTATTGGTGTTAGAATTAAACTGGAAAGGTTTTGATGTGGTTGTACGTGGACAGAAATGGTTGGGAGTGTCATCGATTATCTATATTTAATTTTAGAATCTTCAGGGATAAACGGGATGATGTTGAATACGTCATGACTTATCCACACTGGGGAAGGGTTTTGAAACAAATAACAAAAGTGCCGGTTTCTTGCGTGTTTGTTAAGGTATTGTTAAGGGTTTTTATTACATTTGTATTCAGAGTGTGATCATTTGTTTTATCAAGGGTTGCGTGAGGAGTTGTTTTATCGAGGTTCTGAATTGTGTTGCAGAAAAACAAATTCAGAAATTTAAAAGGTAAATTTTCTTACAAAGATTTGTTTCCCCATACAAATATCTATTGAAAAGATAAGAAACGTTTAATTAATGCGGATGTTTTATCAGAAAACTACATTATGTCTGAAGAAGTAATCTGTTTTTTACGTTTCCCCACCTTTTTCATATCTAAATCTTATCTCGACCAATTCCATACATGTATCGAAACTTGTAGATTTTTATCTAACCATAGTAAATTAAAAGGAGAATGTTTCTGCAATATATTTTCATTATTATTATGATCTAAAACAGATAACAAAAATTATAATTAGCATTATATGCAAATACAATTCTATTTAATATTCTGATTAAAGAAAAACAGTTTTTTGGGGTATTTTCTTTGTTTTGTAAATCTAAAAACTCCTATTTAAATCCCTTTCAGAAATATATTAAAATAAAAAAAAATTAAATTCGATATACTAATTTTAAAGGTAACTATTTTTGTTAAATATACATTTGAATATAGATTAAAATATATGCAATTAAAAGTTAAATTCATTTCAAATTCTGTTGATCGTGCTATATATTAAGACAAATCCAGAATTGATTTATTGTCAGTGTAATTATTAATTAGATATTATCAACCCAAAGTAATATATTTTTATATTAACTTATTTTTGTGTGTAATATATTAAAACTATATATCATAAATACATATTCTATAAAACATTTTACGATATATTTGAGGTATTGTTTACATTACAGTTTTGAAATCTTTTTGTTATATCCCTTGCATTTTTATTACAAAGATTATTTTATTTTAATATCAAGTAGATTTTAAAAAGAATAAAAAAGAAAAAAGAACCTGGTAGAAACTGTATAATTTGTGGAAACTATTAGGTTTATTATTATTATTATTTTCATTAATCTAGTTATAAAAAAGACAGTATATATATATGCAATATAATAAAACCTCTTACGTCACGATATTTTTCTAAGTGCAATGACTTTTAAAAAATATTTAATTACAACAATAACTCATATCTTTTTCAAAAAGTTCTTTTTTTTTTAACATTTTAAAATAAAAAATTAAAACTGTTTATGAGATTGGTTTGTTTGTCAGTCAGTCTCTCTCTCCGCTCTCCTTCTTGTGTAAATATTTTAGGAAATTTTTCAAACTGGTATATATATTAAGTTCAGTATGGTATATATCCCACTAAAAATTGTATAAATAGAGTATAATGTACTTAGGAATGTGTATTGAAATGTTCGTAGAATGTGTATATGAATACCATAATGTATTGAGTTCTGTGAGAGGAATTTTATCAAATCATATTTAAATAAATTTTACAGCACACATCATAAGGAAATTGGCATTTATGATTTATATGCACTTAACTTGCTTTCTGAAGAATATTTTATGATTAGCAGCGAAATTTATAGAGAAACAGAAAACTTTAGATACATTAAATCCTATATCCAAAAATTTCAGTAATTGAATTTTCATTTGTGTTAAGCGCTTTTAACACTTTCTAAAAATATGATTAACACTTCAATTATTCTATAAGTTTGTCTTCATGTTCGTTTGCTTATGTAATTTCAGCTAATATTTATATAATGCCTTGAAATTAATTAATTATTTTTAATTTTACTAGGCATGTTCTTTATTGCAATTGGGATAAATATCGCCACTGATTTGTGCAAAGGACTTAATAAAAATTTCCATGTAATACGGTCTATCAGAAGTAAATTTTTTAAAGCAAATTTTAATACATTTATACCCTTACAGCACACTTGTCCACAACACTTCATGAAGATGTCCATAGACGTCATTTTCATCCATAGGATATCCTGAGGATGTAATTTGGAGAAGATGTGCTGTTAGGGTAATAAATACAAATTAACGAAATTAATGTATATTGTTAAGCTATACAAAAACTTTTTCCTGTATAATAGTGCATAAATTACGTAATTTATTTGTTTAAAGAGCCCTAAAAATTATGTATAATTCATTTTCATATAAGGTATGAGGGAAAATTGGACAATGTAAATTTTCCGTGTCGAGAGGAAATTGTTTACGTCCTGCATGGTGCGTATACAAAATTTAGAGGATACATTGGCTATACAAAATAAGTAAATTTATTGATTTTTTTTTTCTTGTGAAATAAATTTATAAATATGCTTCCGGGTATTCTTTACTTCACAGTTGTAAACGAATTGTATTTTTGTAGAGTTGTTGTTTTCAGACAATACATTACAATAGAAGTTACTACTGGATAAGTACACAAAATAAATCTCTTGTATAGTATTTCTTACTATAATGAAATGGGTATAAACATAATTTTTACGAGTTTTATTTCTTATATAAAAAGAAAATGCTTTTTCAAAGGTCTTTATGGAGACAATATACATTTAAGTAAAAACGATTCAACAGAAATGTATAATTGGAAATGTTAAATAATAAGAAAACACTAAAACAGGCGTTTTAAAGTAATAAGTACAAAACTTTTAAGTGCGTTGACACTTTGATTGTAGCACTCGTGTATACTTTGTTCACCTGACGAAAGGTCATGTGTTTTTTCGACTCGAAACAATTCTTGTGTGTTTATTGCCTTTTATGGAATTTATTCAAAGCTTTGTACTTTTCAATTGGAAATGTGTAAAATCGTTAATTTTACATCTTTAATTTGCCAACCAAAACAAACCCTTTGGGTTTCTGAATATTGTACTTTATCATAAGAGTTAAAACTTGAAAATAATAATAGAATACAATGGTAATGAATTTCGAAAATGCCGAAATATTGCGCGGCTTTTAAGTGTTCTAATAAATATATGAAAAGAAATGGGATAAGTTTTCATAAGTAAGTTATATTCAAGTAATTTGTGTAAAATATAATTTTTATAATCAGTTGCTTTGTTTTTATTATGAAATAATTACTCTCTTCATATTTAATGGAATACTTTTTTAAATTTTAGTATATTTTAAAATTTTTATATTAGAAAGTAGTATGGAATGCTCAAAATTCTTTTAAATGTAGTTAGTAGTCGCGGAAGTTTTAATATATAAAGAGTATGTTGTGGCCACCACAAGACTTTCTTCCATATATAATCCTATACGAATTTACGCCCTACAAATAATTTATTAAATTATAACTTATTAAAATTATTTTTCATGATGAATGCAGACGATTTTTATCTAAAAGAAGTATAATAATAAATGCGGAAAGAAAGACAGTTTTGTGAAGACATGAGTATATTAGAGTATAGTAAAAAAAAAAAAAAAGAAAGCGAAAAGGAAAGGAAAGTTAAAAGAAAGAAAGAATGAAAAAGAGGTATCTGGAGTTTTTAATTCTCTTTTAGTGCATAAATTGTAATTGCTAAACTATCTGTGTGTATTACCGTGTATATTCACTCGGGAAAATACATCCATAAGAGAGTAAAATTACTGTCTTTTCGCGAGTAAAGAGGTATCACTTTTCCCCCTCCGATGATTAATATATGTCTTATTACTATATCTATGCATTAAAGACAAGAAATACAGTTGGAGGATCAAACTCAATGGTCTAAGACCATGAATAAAGTAAAATTGTTTTGATTGGCAAATTAAAAATGTTAAATTTATTTTATGACATTGAAATCTATGTGAACTACCAGATCTTTCGTTCTTGTTTTAATAATAGTTTGGCTTAAACATAATAATAAAAGGTTTTAACTCACTAGCAATAAATAAACAATGTTGTTTTTACTTAACAAGTTATTCAACGTTTCATAATGACATTTTTATTATAAGATAATCAGTTATGATTTTATTTAATTTGAAGCAATGATAAACTGTGTTTCTTTATCATTATATATTCTTAGATTTTGTAATACTCTAATCCTTATTTTACAAAATTTAAGTTGATGTACAGCAAAGAACGATGCTTTTTTCACTGCATGAACTATAACTTTAGACCTAATAAATAACATGGAATAAAATATTAATTATTTGATGGATTCAGTTACATAAATGGAAAATCACACTGTATAAAACGTCACCGAAAGCTGCGATATTTTATATTAAAAAATTTCCAAAATGATATATTCGTAAACTAAATATTTTATTTTCTCGTATTAAAGTAAGCAAGTAAGTATAAATATTTTCTCATAGCATAATAATTTCTCAAGTAAGCATAAATACCGAAAATGTCTTTTTTTCTTGTCACTTAAATTCATGTTTTATCCAGACTTAATTACATTTTAGTCTTATGAAAACATCTTGTATTTAAATTCCGCTTGAGAAAATGTACCGAGAAATGGAAGAATGTTTTTTTGTGTTAATCATTTTTCGTGTGAAATATCAAAGTTATTAATGTTTACAGAGCTTATTTCTCAGTATGAAACTTTATATATATATATATATATATATATATATATATATATATATGTATTCCAAAATAATTGCAATATGTATATATATATTGTTACAAAATTGTAAATAATTGTGTTTACTTTTGTATAAATTCTTTCAAAGAGGCGTAGTAAGTTGATAAAGTGCAAATGTTGTGCATTTCTAGTCGTTTTAGCGTTGAAATAGCCATATTTTCCCTTAAAAACGCATTAAAAAGCCCCAATAAGGCAGGCAATGGATTTGGCGCCAAATTTGGCGCCTTTTTCCACCTTGGCGATTTTTTTGGCGACCTTGGCGAGAAAATCCTTATTAAGGATATACCAAATATGGAAGCTCTAATCCCATTGGCTGAGGAGATATGGAGATTTCTGGAACGTTCCACACTTTTCTACAGGGGTATATAAGCCTGTTTTCTTCGCCAAGGCTAGTCAGTCAGTTCAGTTCTCAACCAGCTTCGCTAATGCTTGCATTGTGTTGAGCCTCTTTGAAAGAGACTTGCTTCAAGTGTTATTGCTATACAGTTTGTACTGTGGATTTGCTATTGACAGCTGTTGTTTAAGCTGTGTTTACTGTTTGATTTGAAGCTGATACTTGGTTTATAGACCTGTATTTTTCTGGAACTTTCTGTGAATAAATTAATGAATTTTTGTAAGTTTGGCCTTTCATTCCCGGACAACTCACGAACCCCCAAGTACGCAACAATATATATATATATATATATCCATATTGCGATTATTTTGAAATGTTATTCATCTAAAGGGAATATTTAGGTGATGTACTTCGATTAATTAAAAATGTATTTATTGAAATAGATTTCTAATTCATTACCAAACATTACTGTATGCAGTAAATTGTGATTTCTGTCTATTATATATAATCACTTCATTCGACATTAATTTGTTATTGAAATGTGTTATTATATTTTGTGCAGTTTTTCTAATATTATTATTAAAGCAGAGGGAATTGTTTTCAAGAGGAAATAAATACTGAAAGTTAATGCAATCAGGATATTTTATGTTATGTCATTGAAATTTCAATAAAAATCCATTTCTAATTTTTATTGTTTTTAATTGTCTCTTCAGTGGTATAGTTAATGCTCATTTGTACGCACCTAAATGAAAATCTAAAACTTCCTAAACACAAAAATAAATACATAAATAAATAAATAATCAGATTTCATTCAATTCACGAGTCTTCTGGTAAAATACCAAATCATTCTTGTTTCAAGTCATAAGTTAGAGTGTTTGCAATCGCAACTTTAACTTAAACCACCTTATATGTTAATAAACATAAACATACTTATGACTGCAACGATTTACTTCAAACTATACAGAAATATCTGAAGAAATTTTACGTTAAAAAGTGCACTGATTTATTTATTTATTATTATTTTTTTAAGTAAAATAATTTCTAAATATTTACTGTCTCTCAAATTTATTGCGTTCTCCAAGCTCATAATAGTAAGTGACATAATCACAGATCTTAATTTTAATAAAAATCGGTAAAAAATTCACGATTTATAAAAAAATTGTATTTTTATACTCTAATCCTCTCACTCAAAAAATAATTGTCTAAGATGGATGTTAGAATCTTTGGATGTTAGAATTTCAACAGCTCGGAATTTAAAGTATCGGAAAAAGCAAAAAATTAAAAATATATAAAACAAAATAATATAAAAGGATGAAATAAATATTATTTTTATTCATTAGAGACCAATATGTCTAGGAAATCTCTACTTGTTAATCCAACTTAGAGATTTCTGAAATATTATCTCATAATCACAATCTATTGGCAAAATTTAATTTTTGTCAAAATTGCTTTAAAACTTGTGATTTTTCAGAAAACAAATTTTATACTCCAATCCAAAAAAAAACATGATACATCATCTAACATGATTTGAAAATTGGAACATTGCCAGAGCACATACTTTTAAAATCTCTATGCAAAGTGGCCCGAAGAAACGTGCATTATTCAGTTGTCAAACATAGATAAGAATAATCACTTCAAATCTAGGTTCTACTACTAATAATAATAATAATAATAATAATGATAATAATAAAACACATTGAAATCGATCTAATTGTTTGGGAGCTACAGTGCCACTTGCAGAAACAGACAAAGACTAAAATACTCCTCTTTTTTGATTTTCTGGTTTCTAAGACAGCTCATTTTCTACAAAAAACTGAACATATATGAGTATCATACATATAGTAATATATATAGATCTATCATCCCCATGTTATCGAGCAAAAAATTTTGATGCCGAAAAAAAGTTCTAAAATCAGCCATTAAGAGAGTATTGAACAAAAGAATAAAAAGAAAAATGAATTTGAAACTGTACCTGGAGTTTTTCACTCTCTTTTAGTAAATAATTTATTCATAAATTTTATTTGCTAAATTATCAATGTGTATTCCTGTGTGTGATTTACTCGGGAAAAGGCAGCCATTAGAGTGACTTTTCCCGGAAAAAAAAAAAAAAAAAAAAAAAAAAAAGGTATCATTTTTCCCCTCATGCTGATCAATCTATGTCTTATTATTATATCTATGATGAGTATAGACAAAATTTATAAGAATGAGTTTTGGAATACAAGAAAATTAATTGAGATAATTACAGTTATAATGACAAATAGATTTGTATTGTAAAGAAAAAATTTTAACAGCTAAGTAATGAGAAAAAATAATTATTAAATTTTAAACTGTATATTTTATCAATAAACCCTTTGCATGCTGATTCGAATAAAATAAAATATGTATATATATATATATTATTTCACTTTAATAAAGGATGTATAAAAATATCAAGAGACCGCACAGATATATTTAATTTTACACAGTTATTAAATCTGTGAGCATTGAAATCTTTCATTTTATAGTAGCAAAAATATAATAAAATCTGTATAAATTAAACAGTAAAATAAATTCACTACAGCTTAAGTTAAAATATATTCTCCTGGAATAAAAATCTAATTAAATCTAGAAGAGCAAGGATTTAAATATAGCATAAAAGAATTATTCAACATTTACGCTTTCTTTCTGTCGAATAATCCAATGATACACGATAACGTATGAAAATTAATATCTTTAAATGTGTTATTTCACGTTTACCTTGCTTTGAATGTGTTTAAATATATTAACGAGTTCAATCAAGAAGAAACTACGAAAAGGTGTTATTAACGGATAAGATATATTTTAGAAATATACGTGAAAAAGGAAAATTTATTTCCACTGATTGCAACTTAATCTGCCGAAAATAACTGAGAGAAATTTCCATAAAAGTAATTTCATTTCTTTCTAGCAATACATTTTTCTAAATATGCATATTTTTAAACATGGTAATATTTTTTTTACAAATTGAACCAGTATTTTTACTTCCATTACCAGACTACCGTAAGTAATGGAAGTATTGTATTCGGTCAGGAATTTCGATATCGAATTTTCACGAGATTTACACGTTTTAAGGTCTCTTGAGTTTGAAATTATTGTCAATGTGTATATGTGTATGTGTGTGGGGAATTTTCTGAAAGTCTTATTTACAAAACTAATACATATAGAGAAATAAAACTTCAGAATTAATACAGGTTTAATGTATAAATAATTTTTACAATAATTGGTAAAAATTGGAAATTGGAAGTAGGATATTGAAAACCGAAAGTGCCCGTATCTCAAAAATGGGTTTCTTAAAATTTGCTATATTAACATCCTTCTAACTGTCCTTTCGTTTGTATTAGTGGGTTAGTTTTAAGCAACTTGAAGAAAATCGTTAAAAATATTTTTGAAATACGAACCTAAGGTCCCCATTCCGGTTTCCAATTTTCACTAAAAGTTAGAAAACTCATCTAAAGACCGGGTATGTCTTAATTCCTTAAAACCTTGAAATTCGAGTTTCTTCTAACCGTTATGTACAATCATATACATTAAAAATCTGGAGTGACTCCACTCGACTTTTCGAACATTGAGTAATTAACAGTTTTGCAGATAAAGTAAAGAAAGAAAGTTGTTAAATAAACAAAAGAGAGAAAACCATAATAGAGTGTTTGTGTATTTTT
Organism: Salticus scenicus; assembly: GCA_963930645.1. Lineage (NCBI taxonomy): Eukaryota > Metazoa > Arthropoda > Arachnida > Araneae > Salticidae > Salticus > Salticus scenicus. The sequence continues at coordinate 209,830,619 of OZ005658.1, read as the reverse complement.
CTCCATTCATTTCACGATGTTTTATTTAACGCTATTGAACGTTTAGACGTTATCACACTTTTAAAAATTTGGCCCCATAGATCATAATGATAAAGAATTTTTCCTTGTGTCCCTGTAAAATCCTGTAAATGCTAGATTCACCAAAATGCTTATAGTTAGTGCAACAGTGATTTATAATATTCATACACAGTTTCAGCTCAATTGAATAAGGCGTTTAGATGCTATCGCACTTATTTGGTCCCATAGGCCATAATGATAAAGAATTTTTCTTTGTGTCCCTGTAAAAAAACTGTAAGTGCTAAATTCCCCAAAATCTATACAGTTGGTTCAACTGTGACCTATACCATGTGTACAATTTTTTTGCTCAATTGAATAAGGCGTTTAGACGCTATCACACTTTTAAAAATTTTGCCCCGTAGGCCATAATGATAAAGAATTTTTCTTTGTGTCCCTGTAAAAAAAAACTATAAGTGCTAGATTCTCCAAAATCTATATAGATTGAGTATCTGTGACCTACAATATGTGTATTAATTTTTTGCTTAATTGAATAAGGCGTTTAGATGCTATCGCACTTTTAAGAGTTTGGTCCCATAGGCCATAATTATAAAGAATTTTTCTTTGTATCCCTGTAAAAAAAAACTATAAGTGCTAGATTCATCAAAATCAATAGGTTTCTTGCTACGGTGACTCACAACATGCCTACCAACTTACAGCTCATTCGAGCAAAGCGTTTAGACGCTAGCGTGTTCACTCACACACATATACATACATATATCATCGTAAAAATAACGAAAACAGACTCAGGGGACCTCGAAACGTATAGAAACATCAAAATCTCAAATTCGGATTTTTGACATGATTACAATGCTTTCCTCACTATAGTGTTCGGAAAGTAAAAATGTACTAAAAAAGAAACCGGTGAATATATATTGGTAAACATAGCATTTACTAAATATAAATTAATGCGTAAAAGGTGTTAAATAAAAGTGAAAAAATATTTATAAAAGATGTCATTTTATCTACTAAAAGTAAATATTCCTAAAAATTTGAATATTGTTCATTTCATTCAAATAGTTTATTATTATAAATTTAAGTGAATCATTGTTAAAGGAACATATTGGTTTTTAAGAATAATAACTTTTAAAGAAACATGTTAATATTATAATTCTGGCCCACAAATGTTGCGTTTTCACGTTAAATTTTTTTTTTAAATATACATAATTATAAATTGAACTAAATATTAATTTTTAATATTCACTAACAAACTCGTGCGAGATTTTCGTGCTTTATTTCTTTCATATTTACTTTTAAAAATTGAAACATAAATATTATACCAATTTCACCACCTAATTGAAATTTTAATTTACCAGAAGCCAAATTATTATTAGAACCAAATTAATATTGTGCAATAGTAAGACCAAAATCATTCAAAGATAGGTTTCAAAATAAAATTCATGGTGTACGACCCAGTTTTCATACTTCGGCAGGCAGTGCTGTTTTAGTATAAGACTCCCATGACTCCTTTTAAATTTTTGTCGCCATATTGGCGATGGCATTTTTTTTTTTTTATTTGGTTTGGCATAATATTTTGCTTCGAAAAAAATCTATTTCTATTTTGATTATAATTTTTATGAATGCGTTTTTTAGTCAACTTATTACAATAATTCATATTCTATATATATCTTTAAAGTATTGCTAGGTTTAAAATAAAACTTGCAAAGATTCTGAAGAAGCAAGTTTTAAAAATACATTTTTACATAAAATGGTCTTATAAGACGTCATTTTTTCTTATTAGATCATTAAGCTGAAACCACGTACTTAAGCATTGTCCATTTATACTTTTTATTATTATTATTATTATTATTATTATTATTGCGTGTTTTATAATTGCATCACTATTGTATCCTTTCGACAAAATGTAATCGCAATTGGTTCAGTTTAGGGAAATATTATATAGATTATTCAAACTAAAAGATATTTAGAGAAGATATTTAAAAAAAGAAGAATTACGGCATAATGTTTTTATTTAATTAAGTTGGATAAATTGGATACTTACTATTTAGGTTGCTTACTGTTTAGATTGGAACTGTTAATACTTTATTATTTAGACAGTTTAGAAGACAATTAATAAATAGTTCGAGAAAAAGTCTTTTAAAATGCTTATCAAAATATGTATTTTCGAGGAAAAATAAAGAAAAAGAAAAAAGAAAGGAAAATATTTTCTTCACCCTAACAACTTATTAAATCTATATACGTATTGGTTTCAAAACACAACAGAATTGCTCATAATTTGCGCTTTCATTATATCTAATACTGCAGAAATACTGAAGAAAAAGCAGATAAATTAATATTTGTAAATCTGTTAATATAAGTTTTCCACGCGTTGAATACTTTCATATATATTAAAGATCTAACGGTGAAAAGATATTATTAAACATAGCGCAAAACAAATATCTTAGAGGTTTTAGGTGAAAGTGAAAATTTATTTGCAAAGAATGATGTTTAATCTTTTGAAAATAAGTCAGTTGCAAATTTGGAAAATAATTCATATCCTTCAAAGAATTTATTGGTGAAGATTAAAATAGAATCATTGTTAGAGACAAGTCAGTAGTTTGTAATAATTATCTTTCAAGAAAAATGTTAAGATCATAATTCTGAAGATAAGTATTACGATTTGAGATTCTAACATTAAATAACAGATATTTATGTTTGACTATAAATTGGTTTTTAAAAAAGTATTGTAAATTTAGAATAAAAACATATTTCAAAAAATTTTAGTAAATATTTTATGTAAATTCTATTTAATGTTTATATATATATATATATATATATATATATATATATACAGGGTGTCTCATAAGTCTATAGACATTTTACAAATTCATAACTTATTGAATGAATTGATAGAATTGAACGAAGTTTGCAAAAAAATCATTCTCATGAAGTTTTTTTTTTTTTTTTTTTTTTGGCATAGAAAACGAATGTAGTTGAATTTTTTGTCGACGATAGTTAGACAAATAGTTACATATTTCGCACAGATGTGAAAGAAAAATATGCGAATGAAAGTCCTATAAATTGCACAATTTTGCGATTGGAACAGCTTATTTTTTATTTTGCCTCCTATTTGTGCACACATAAAGTTTTAATTACGATGCTGAATATGTGGATAAAGCTTTCTGATGAAGATGTTTTTCCCTCAGGTAAGACCCGCCGACTAAGGCGCTGCAGTTAGCAGTGTTAAAACTCGTTTTTAAACTCTAATTTGTCGTGACGATGGACACATAGAATATGATTTATACGCCTGTAAACATTTGTATGCGAATAAGTACAGTTTTTCATGAAAATGTGGGATCCGATCACGCACAGCGTCCTCTATCGACAAATAGCTTAATTATTATTTTTTCATTACCAAAAAAAATCCCCCTTCATGAGAATGATTTTTTCGGAAACCTCACTGTTAAAAATGGTTTCTTAAAAGTGAGCTAAATTGTCTCAAAATAGCTCCGAAACAATATATACTTAAATTTGAAAACTCATGTACTCATTTTTGAGTACATTGACATGTCAAACACGGGGTATTGGGATTCTTATTGATCAACCACATTTTTGAGCATGTCAATATTCTCAAAAATGAGAACAAGAGTTTTCAAATTTAAGTACATATTGTTTTGGAGCTATTTTGAGACAATTTAGCTCATTTTTCAAGAAACTATTTTTTACAGTGCTCTTTCAATTTTTATATAGAATGTACCGAGAAAAAAGGATTTATAAACATAATTTTTTAGTTATTAAGAAATTTGAACATCTTTTTGCGGGTCAGTGACCGTAAAAATAAATTTAGACCCAAAAAGCTGCCATGACTTTTTGTCAAAGAAAGAAAATGACCTTTAATACACGGTCAACATTCTGAATTTTATAACACATTGTTACAAAATATTGTTACAAAAATTTGTTACAATATTGGTACAAAAAAGAGAAATGGTCTTTATGAATTGTCAACATTTTATATTTTGCAGCAATTAGTTACAAATACGGAAACTGGGATTTATTGTCAAAGAAGGAAGTGGCCGTAAAATTCTTACTGAACCTTCTTAGTATGCAGAAGAATAATTAATAGATGAACACAATGAAAAAATATTTTCAAATGCAAAACGTGTGTTTTCGAGAAAAAATTAAATGAAAATTTTAATAAGAAATTCATTTTCAGTGTACCGCATTATTAAATCACTAAACGCATTGACTTGAAAACACAAAAGAATTTCTAATGAACTGCATTTTCATTATCTCTAGTAATGTGAGAATACAGCCAAATTAGTGCAAAAATTCATAACATGAAATATGTTATTATATGTTGTCTGCGCGTCGAATTGTATATTAAGTATGCTTTGAAGACGAGAACGACTAAAATTATTATAAACTTAGCGCTTAAAATATATCTAGGAAGTGTTAGATGAAAAGGAAAAACTATTTATGAAGAATGCTTAAACTCTTAAAAATTAATAAGTTGAATTTTTAAAAATTATTATATTTCTATAAAGTAATTATTATTAGGTTAATTTCATGACAAACTGGACACATAGACATTTTTTTTCATCTAACTCAATTATTTTGACTTTTCTTGATACAGAAGATATAAATATATTAAATACAATACATTTTATAAATAAAAAAATAATTGTATAGGATTAATCAAAAACGAAAATTTAAATTTAATATAAACAAAATATAATTTTAAAATTTTACAAATCAGTTGCTCTTTTAAATATTTGCGAAGTAATATTTCAGTATATAGCCCTATTTCTCTTAATTAAAATGAATGAACGTCAAATGTTTTATAATTTAGAGCAATTCACTGATAAATATGAGTCACAAAATTTATATATCTTTTTTTATCAAGTCTGTTCATGTTACATTTTTTAATTTTACAATTATAAATTTTTTTAGGTTTTGTATTATTTATAAGCAGAATATACAAATAATATAAAAATATATTAAGATAAATTAATATTTAGTTTTTTAAACTGGTGTCAAGAAAACTGTTTCATGTCATGTCTGTCACAAATGAAATTACCAGTTGCAGAATACGATAGGATCGTTGTTAACAACACATTAATTATTTGTAATAATAATTTGTAAAAATAAAAAAAGTATGTTAATAGCATGATTTAATATAGTTAGCAGGAGTTAATAGCATAAACTTAAATTTTTCATTTAAAAATCTTTGTCAAAATGTATTGTATTTTAATGAAATAGAGAAATAAATAAATAAATAAATAAAATAAAATAAAAATATGTTATACGTAATACTATATTAAGAAAGAATAATTTGTATGCATATATTTTGTTTATGTTTAATTTCACACAAAAATAAGATACATTATTACTAACTGTTTAAGCTAAAAATACTAAATTTTTGTACTCTTTAACACTTAGATTCGAATATAATTCGACAACAACGAAACGGTAATTTGAAAATACTTATCAAAATATTTATTTTCGGGAAAACATTTAAATATGAAACTATTTTTTTTTCAGCGTAACTTAAATCTACAATTACATTGATTTAAAAGAACAAACGTTTACGATATGCAATTTATTTATGTCTAACAATATAAGAATACAAGAGAATTTGTGAAAAAATAATAATATCTTTTTACTCAAGTTTTCTACGAGTTTATTTATTTACATAAATTAAAGATGAAATGAAGAATGAAAAAGCGTTATAGATGTTATACAATGCATAAAATGCATAGATAAAACAAATATCTTAGAGGCATTATGTGAAAGTGAAAATTTATTTGTGAGAAAGGAAGATTTATGTCATGAAAATAAATCAGATGAAAAATTTCAAATAGTCTTTTTAACACGCTTTTATTAGCTTCACCTGTTTGTATGTATGTATGTATGTTTGTAACTGCTCTGGGAGCAAACAAAAAATTTGTATAGTAAAAAAATACTTTCCCTATGTGAACAATGTGGCGTTGAGGTAAGGCGCCGCGCTACGAGCCTAAAGGTCCAGCGTTCGATCCCAGTCAGGGAAGATTTTTAAAAAATGGTTTTTGTTTAATTCTAAGTTATTTTAATTAAAGATTTAAATGTATGTAAATATTATGGTGTGTCACTCACACGATTTTCTCTTACCCTGCATTTTAATACTAAGATAGATATTTTGTGCTTTTTTAGTTCACATTTCTATAAAAGCGTGTTCTTATATTTTTTAAAACTATAATATTACTTCTTTAGCAGATATGTTATTATAGATTACAATATAATCGTTGGTAAAGATATATAAGTAATTTTTATCAACATTTCTTTTAAATGTATTTAAGATTATAATTCTGGCAGAAAAACGTTGCATTTGTAAATTCTCATTATAAAGAGACACTAATTTATCTTTTGGTTTCGGATGAATATTTTAAAAGATGAAATTATTTAAGTATCCTATAGAGGGTGTTGTAGATAAGATAATAAGAATGAGCAGTTTTTTAAATAATTTTACTACAAATGTGATACTTTATTATTTTTTATTTACACTGGAAATAAACAATCAATTCTACTTTATTGTTTATTAATTTATACGCCAATTACAAAATGTGTATAGTAGAGCCGTGGTTATCCGAGCCCCGATTAACCGAGTTCCCAGTTAACCGAGGTAGTCCCGAAGAGCCCCGCCCAGGAGGAGCTGTGGCTTTTGACAAATGACATAGATAACTTTGAAAAATACAGTATAGTATTTTCTAATTTATATATGTATGTATTGGATTGAATTTTTAACTGACTACATATAAATAAGTAATACAGAGGCTGTTCGCACATTTTTTAGACGATTTTATTTCTCAGTAAGAAAAAATCGTTTGCATGGAGAATTTTATTTTCACAACAGTTATATTTTTGGAAGTTTTATTTATCTTCTGATATTTATAATTTTTGTTTAGATGCAAAAATGAGCTTTTAAAATGGCAGTGGATGGAAGGATAGATTTCCACTCTTTCCAAAGATAGTTTTCAGTGAAATCTTTATGAAAAGCATTTATCAGGAGAAAAATGGGAAAATGTTGCAACAACAGATGAATCTTGGGTCTATTTAAGTGGTTACAATAAAAAAAGGTCAATTTATTATTACAAAAGTGGAGAAAGAAAAAATTGCTACATGGCTCAAAGCATCAAAAGAGAGTTTTTCTAAAGGATTTATGATTGCCACTGGTTTTTTCATACAAGCGCAATATAAAAGCAAAAAAAAAACGTGACAAAAATGTCAAAATCAACTCTAAATACTCTCAAGAACATATTTTAATTCCAATTTTTAAAAATGAAAATCCAGATCTTTATCCACAATGCTATCAATCCTCTGATCAAGACAAAACAAGCAGCCACACATCGCAATCCGCAATTGCTTTTCTAGAAAAAAAATTGAACAAAAAACAGGAATTAAAACCATACACTTCACTGACATTCCTGCTAAATCTTCTGATGTATCACTGTTGGATTTTTGTGTTTTTCGACTCTTAAAATCAACATTATCCAAACACCGACCTACATCGCTTTGTGGACTCTGGAAAGCCGTTCAAGAGGAGTAGAAAAATATACCTCTTCCGATATTATAAAAAGCATTATTATCATAGAAATTATGATGTAGAGTGTTAGTTAAGAACAAGGGCTATCAAACGGAACAAATAAAACAGGATATATGAGTGAAATTGCTTCAGTACACTCCATCAAAATCGTCTAAAAAATGTGCAAACAGCCTCTGTATAGGTATTATTTTGCTTCATTGACCCCGTTTTCATCCATTTCAAACATTGTCGTATCCCTAACAGCACAGTTAGGCTTAACTTATCCACAGTACATCTTAAGGACGTTTCTGGGATGTCTTGTCATCCAGAAGACATCTTGAAGATATCCTGGGGAGGCAACGTGCTGTCTGGGATGTTTCCCCTTTGATTTACAACAGAGTTATTAGAGTTTCCGATTATCCGGGGTACATCGGTCCACAGTACTTGACACATCGGACCACAGTAAGCGAGATTCTACTGTACAGTCGGTAACAAAAGTATCCGAACACTAGCAAAATTTCCTATATAAAAAAGTACACTTAATACGGTTTTGTTAAACAAATCTTTGCGAATCATGTTCTGAGACTGACTAAAAATATGATTCGACAAGGATTTATTTAACAAAACAGTATTAACTCTACTTTTTTTACATAGGAATTTTTGCTAGTGTTCGAATACTTTTGTTACCGACTGTACTACGAAACAATATTCTATAATAAATTATGGAAATGTGTATTTTCGAAAATAAATATGTAAATAAAAAGTTGTTTTTTCAACGTAACAAATTATAAAATCCATAAACACATTGATTTGATAATGCAAAAGAATTGCTTATAACTTGCACTTTCATTCTGTCTAGTACTGCTAGAATACAAGAAAATCTGCTCAAAAATTAATAACTTCATTAGCCTTAATTCAAGTTTTCCAAGCTTTGAAATACTTTCATACTATTAAAGATGTAAATCAGAAAAAAACGGCAAATTATATTATTAAATATAGCGCATAACAAATACCTTAGAGGTGTTAGGCGAAAGTGAAAATTTATTTATAAAGAATGTTGCAGAAGCTCTTAAAAATCAATCAGATGAAAATTTTGAAAATAATTCCTTTCCTTCAAGGAATTTTTCACTGAAGATTACAATGGAATCATTGTTAATGTCAGATGGGTGAATTGTAATAATAACCTCAGAATATGTTAAGGTTATAATTCAGGCAGACAAATATTACGTTTTGAAGTTCAAACGATTAAAGACAGATGCACATATTTTGACTTATAAATACTGAGGTTAATTTCTTTCTATTTAAAACTGAAACGGAAAAGTGTATTAATTGTAAATTAAAATTGTTATATTTAAAAAAAAGTATTTTGTAACAATATATATATATATATATATAGATACTTTATTATTTACAGTTTATACTAATGATAGTAAACTTTTTAATATTATTATACAATAAATCAATTAAAAAAATATATCTTAAAGAAACATATATTCAAAAACAATTTATATTTTCTTCTATTATAAATCTACAATTTTTTTTTTTTTTTTTTTTTTTTTTTTTTTTACTGCGTAAAATGTTTTTTGACTTAATATTATCTATAGACGTGTATAATTTGGAAAGCTTAAAAAAGAATATTATTATTTTTTTCGATGCATGTCTATCTATACGTTACGCAAATTTTACCTGTTAACTGGAAATGAGGAAATTTTTCGTCATACGAGAAAGTCACACAAATGGGAACGATGAGATTTTTCGTCATGGAAATTGTGGAATAAGTTGATACTTCTGATACAGTGCATAGAAAACAAAACGTGAAAGCGACCAGCAAATCAGTACTTTAAAAATTAAGCCTCTCACCAGAGGTCAGTGCGATCGACTTTATTGCTTGAAAAACTCCCTATTGGTTAACCCGTTAGTAGCAGGGTTGCCAAATTTGGCCTTTTTTTATTCAATAGTCACCAATAATCTTGAGAAATGACATTTGATATACATAATACACTATCAACCTTCGAAGTGATTAGTCAAACGTTACAGAGAAAAATTATTGGTGTCTGTTGAATAAAAATAAGGCCACATTTGGCAACCCTGGTTAGTAGTCGCTAGTTGGTCGATTTGCCGCCCATCCTTCAGCGTTGCCAGATTTCTTTATTCAATAACCAACAAAAATTTTTAGAAGTGGCATTTGATATACATAAAACGCGAATAAAATCGAAGAAACGTCGATCTCATCACTTCTTAAAATTATTGGTGATAGTTAAATAAAAAGTGTGCAATCTGAAATAGGTGGCGCTGTCTATAGCGACTACTAACGGTTTAATTATGTGCTTAGATCAAATGACTGAGCAGACGAAACTAGGAAAGGCCAACCAACTCTTCGATTTGAGCGATTATAGCGCCGCCGGGAAGCTAAACTTTTTTAGCAGGATTTTAAGCATTCGATCATAAGCGCTTGTCATACTTACCACGTGAAAAAATACCACATACTTACCACGTATGTTAACTGGATTTGCGGAAATTTTTATGTCAGACCATGAAAAGCATCTCCGTGAATGATGACATTTTTCGTCATAGAAATTGTGGAAGGAAGTGATACTTCTGACGAACACACAAAAGCTTACAAAATTACTTCAAGAAATATCATGCTGCGTAATAACGCTTAATTTTTTTTAAATTATTTGTATATTGAAAACATTTATTTTTTATGAAAAATAATATGACATAACTTTTTTTCGAAATAAATGTAATCAATAATTTATAAACTTTGTTGTTATTACCTAAGATGTGATTATAATATATCTCATTGTGAAAAAATCAGTACCCATTGTAAACTGAGTTGAACAAATGTAAATTTCTCAGTTAGCAGATTAATCAACGATCGAAGTCAAAAATTAATGCGCAAAATTCCATTAATCTTTAAATGATTTTTATGCTCAGTTAAATTATAATTTATTATTTTATCATACATATAGTTTAATAATTTCTGTCCTTAAACGTAAAATTTAAAAAATAATGTCTATAATTTACATGAATTTTAATAACATAAAGATTCAAGCTAATGGAGAAAGGGACAAAGCAATACAGAAACATATAAAAGTACATATTGAATTTAATTTTCTATGGGTGGTCTTAAACTTTTGCAAATGACTGTACAAGTACATATTGAATTTAATTCTACATAGCTACTACAATTTCATGGATTAATTGTTATAGTTTCTTTGTTGTAGTTTAATGAACGTAATCTCATTTAGGATCGATATCTTACTTATGATTTATATATTTTCTATATTTATAGCACTGGTTAAATAATACACGTAAGATGTTTAGCTCTTTAAACCAAGCGACTTATTTGCATGTGTCATTAATTTTTCAGTTAAAACTATTAGTATTCCATGTCCATTAGTAAATATTCTTATAGATCATCTATTTAACACCGTCACATGATAGTTAACGTGCTCTCAAATGTAATTAATATAGTGTCTCAAAGATAGAGATGTTCCATAGGTAATTTGGTGCAATTTTAAGTAATAGATGCTGAGATGTAGCCATATAGAATATCACAGAATTTGAGTAATATCAGTGCCACCTGCCGGCCAAAATAACCTAAAATAGAACGGCATTCTTTTTCGGAATGGCCATCTCACATATCCAGATTCATGCATTTATATGTTATACAAGCTGACATAAAGTCTCCTTGTTAACTAATGAAATTCCAACATAGCAGTGCCACTTTTCGGTCAATATGCACCCAAACTAAATTAGCATAATTCTCCATAATGGCTCTATCTATGTTTTGGGCAATTCTGCTTTACAAAATTTAAAATAGTATAGCCTTGCTGTAAACAGGGAAAATTGAAGAATAGGATCAAACATCTTGAGTACAAACAGAAAGTTTATAAACACCAATTTATGTCAATTTGCAATTAAATATAAATTCGTATGAAAATCTGTCTATTGCTTATCTAGCTGATACAACCCCCCCCCCCTCCCTCTTCTACATATACACAGACACACAAGGAAACAGACAGACATGTTTCAAAAACAGTGAAAATTCGTTCAAGAGCTCTTAAAACATGTTAAAACGTTAAAAACAAGAAGTTTGCAATTTTTACAAAACTAATGTATATTGTAGAAGAATGTAAAAACTGAAAATACGTATGTATGTTTTCATGTAATGCATTTCAGAACGTTTTCAAGTGATGAATTCTTCGAAAAATCTCTTTTATTTTTTCTTTCTTTCTTGTTTTTTCCCCAAAAATATTGTATTCGTAAAAAAAAAAAAAAAAAAAATCCTGTTTTGATTTTTGACCGTTTTATACGTTTTAATTGATCCTTAAAATTTTTGATCTATAAGAATAAATTATAGCTAAAATGAAATCGTATCTTAGACATTTTTTTCCTTTAGTTTGTTTTAAGCCAGGAACTCCAAATGCAACTCGAGACATTAAATTATAAGGGGGACTTTTTCCCTTTAAACTTGCATATCTTATTTCAAAGATGCATGCTTCAGCTCTTCATTGCATAAATTCTGCTTTAATACAAATAAACTCTGTCACTTTAACCGTCACCCTTCTCCCCTGGAGTCAAGCTGCAACCGTAACAGACATTGCAAATGCTGATATACTTTAGCTTAAATGAATTTGGACGACCGTACGTTTTGGGAATATTATAGGGAACTTCGAAGGAACTGTTTTTTTTCCCCTTCTTTTTCCCTTCTTTTTCCTTCCTTTTTTTTCTACACAAAGAAGGGAAGCAGGAAAAGACGAAGTATCCCTCAGGGTTTTAAGGAACGTTTTTTTGCCAGGAAGAAATGAAGGCAAGGTACAGATGTAAAAGTAAATACTAGAAGCAGTTATTTTTCTTTCACGAGCGTAACAGTGTGAGTGGCATAAAAAAGAGCCAATTTTGAAAGTCACAATAAAGGCAAAACTCTGGAAAAAAAAGTAAAGGAAGAAAATTGCCAAACAACGTATAGGGTTCTTCTTTTATTTGAGAAAAATTAAATGCTTCCTTTGAATTGATCGATTGTAAAAGTACTGCATACAAATTCATTTGATAAAAGTAAAACAATGAAGTATTTTTTTTATTCTGTTTTTCATTTGAATACATTTTAAAAATTCTTTACTAAATGGATTTCAGTGTGAATTTAAAATTAGTGCCCAGATCTATAATTGTAATTCAAATATTACGTGTAAGGCTTAAGAGATTTTTCTTTAAAATCGTAAAATATTTAATTGAAGAATAAAAAATTGAGAAAATAACATTTTATTTAAAGATTATTGATGAACTAGCATATTTACTCGGCACTGTTTGGGTTGAAGTAGTGCTTATAAAAATCCTTGAACGAAAAAAAGAAAAAAAAAAGTAATGAAAGTATGAGATAGAATTAAATTTAAAAAAAAATTATAAATTTTTAGTTTTATGACATTACGAAGGTTTGTTATTTATAAGACCTTTGAGTTTTTGTATCAAATTTCGATAAAATTGGGAGAAAAATGTAATGAAAAAAAAAAAAAGTCAATAAAAGGAATTGCTATACATGTACTATCTCAATAAAATCTTAATTATAACAATATGAACTTGTAAGGTAGGAGGCAGTTTCGCAAAATACGAGTCGCGAAACTGTTTTCAGGGTTTTACTTTCCCTACTAAAGTATTCAAATAAGGATTTAGGATTTAAAAAGAACTTGCGTATTTTACGAGATTCGCCAAGGGAGTTTTAGTGCAAGCGCGGTTAAAAGGAAAGATGCAAATTAGCAAAACGTATAAAAAGGATGAGAGATGCAGGTGGGTGAGGTGTGATGTGAAGTAGGTAGTGAAGTGGCTTCTGCCTGGAAGCATAAGTCTGGCCGCGAGTACGCCTAGGATATCTAGCTGTTCAAGAGATCATCGAGCTAGCAGTCAAGTTTCTTTCAAGAGTGGTAATATAGTATCGTTTATTGATTTATGTTATGATAGTTGAGTTATATTCTTGCTAGCTAGTAAAAGTATTTAGTATCTATAATTTTACGAGGAAGTTTGCGCAAATAATTGTATTTCAAAAGGTCGTTTAATGGTGTAGTCCCATGCTCCCTTGAATTGAGATTTAATTAAATATAATATTCAGTTTTACATTTGTCTCTGCTGATTACTTTCTCTCACTACTTCATTAAGTATGACGTTGGAAGACAAGACAACGTCTTTACATTGGCACCCAATATTTTTCGATACCCCTCCCTCGAGAGACAAAGCATATCATGATAACCTTCCTTCAAGAGTGTATTTTACCGGCTCCAGCAATGTCAGTCACTTTTTTGATGAACTAAATGAATATTTTGATCTAAATAAAATTGAAGATGCGGATAAATTTAATATATTAAAGTATAGTCTAAAAGGAGATGCCAAGATTTGGTATAATACTGTGGCTTCAAGGACTTTAGGAGAAAACCCCACTTTTACGGATTTAGAGCGTAGTTTAAGAAATTCATTTTCTCATACGATTGATAAAACAAAACTAAATCAAGAATTATATCGCCGGAGCATGTCATTTTTTGATAAACCCACAAAATTTTTGTTGCGTAAATTGGAAATTATTAAGGAGCTAAATTTGCAGTTATTTTTTGCTGCTGTGCTCGATATAATTATCCCACTTTTCACTATACCTCTGCAAGATTTTTTAGATCTGCAGGTTATAAATTCGTATGATTCACTTTTTCAAATACTAAGAAAATACGAAAACCGTCATTTTTCTACAACTGGTAAAGAAAACGAAGGAAACTTTGGGCACAAACGGAACATTTTCCGTTCTCAAAATTTTTCTCGTAACTATAATGATCACGAACATGAAACCGCACAGCATCCTAGAAATTTTCAACGTAACTTTTCTAGAAGAGATTTTCGGCGTAATGATAAATATCAGCGTAATTTGCCTAGAAATACATACAACGTAGCTAGAGCACCAACACACGGAGTTAGGAATTATTCTGCAAATCTTCATAGTATGTCAGTTAGTCCTGTGAATTTTTTATCTTCATGGACTGTCCATTTTAGAAAAACTGATGAAGTTAAACTACCCTCATCGAATGAATCCGCTCTTAAACCAAATGAACAGACCACAAATTGTTCTAAAAGTGTACTCCCTGTATATAATTCGGGTTTAAAACTACACGAAGATTTAAAAATTGATAATGTAACTAATGAAAGTGAAAATTACCTTTATGACTCAATTGATATTTTTGAAGAAAATCTGGATATTAAGTGCATAAATAATGTTAAATTATCTAGAAAGCTTCCCAACAAACACAAGACTTCTGGCCACAAGCTGTAAACGTTCTGGCCAAACAGACTTGTGGCCACTGGTATCATGCCACTGCTACATTTTAAATAGAGCGCCTGAACTTCCGGCAGTCGGTGATTAACTTATCACGGGCCAGTGAGGGGAAGCTGATGCCTTTTCCTTGCTGAGTAGCCACTGCAGATCGGATTCCGGGAAAACTGTTGTGGCCTTGCATCATTTAAAGAGAAGCGGGCCTGTTACATCTACCGTAACTATGCCTGAATCTGCTAATCTCGCGCACGCGCAGACCGTTTTGTATCACGTCAAAATGCCTAGTAAGTAAACATACATGGCGTCTTGTTTCGTTCGTGGAGTGGAGCAACTTAATGTGAAATGGTGAAAACGAAGCAAATGTAAGTAAGATCTTCCTGACATTTCTCATGCAAGTATGTATGCATCGCTTTGTTTTACAGTAGTAGAATTAAGAAAATGACAGTAAAAAATTTAATATCTAAATATAGGAAAATGTTGAAATAATTCTAATCGCAAAAGATTCTACAACCGGTGTAGTAAAAACTTATTCAATTAGATGAGATATAACACAATTTAATGTCTGAAAGTACAAGCTTTGATTTAGAAAGTACAAGGTTTGTTTCTTGTACATTGTTACAGAAAGAAAATCACAACCTACAAAAAAGGCTTAAAAAATCTCGTACCTGTTTATTGTTAATTTAAATTATTTTTAAATGAAGTAATAATTAATATTAGAGTATCAACTACTTCTGAAAGTGGTAATTTAATTTACAAATATGTATAATATGACTGAGAAACATTTACTAATAAAAACGTGGTTAAAACGAAAAAAACCTGTTTTTTTACCAACCCTGCATATTAACTTTAAAACACAAATTAATTCAAGTCTAGAAAACTTAATACAGTAGAGAATCTTTATAATGCACACCTTAGGCCCAGAAGTAGTGCATATTATAGAATCTTGCATTATCTATATCGTTTTACAAATTATAAAACTTATCAAGTAATCATGGTCATATATTGCCTTGAATAAATTATGATATTTACATTTGAGAACCATTAAAAAATTTAAGATTTTTCATTGCATGAAATAAAATTTAAAATTTACATAAATGATTATTTAAATAAATTAGCAGCAAATACATTAACACTATACTTAATATTGTTTTACGAATCATTTACCAGTATTTTATTTTCTGCAGTTTTGTTGATTTTTTTGGATTATGAAATTTAGTTTTCTTTTTTTAATAAATTTAAAATATTTTATTCATTTAAAAAAAAAAAAAAAAAAAAAAAAAAAATTCTCCCCCCACCCCTTATTTATAGTTTTTTTACAGGGAAATAATGAAAAATTCTGTAATATTATGGCCTACAGTCTGAAATTATTTAAAATGTGATGGTGTCTGAATTCCTCATTTGATTGAGCTTTAAAATTCATATACAAGTTATAAGTATATGTCACACAAACTGTATAAATTTTGGTGAATGTAACACTAATAGTTATTCTACAGAGATACCCAAAAAAATTGAATACATTCTGTTTTATTCAACAATGTACTATTTGAGAGTAAATAATCAAACACTTATTGTTAATTTTCTCGTTTTGTTTATTTAATGACTTCTCTTACTTTATTTTATTTAAACAACAGTGAATTACTTAAAGTTCTGAAATTTGACTGGAGTCACTCAACATTTTTATTATTTCTCTTAATGTTTTTGCATATTTATCAAATTGGTTATATATATATATATATATATATATATATATATATATAGTTATATACATTATTTTTGTGAAAAATAAAAAAATAACTTTTCTATGTAGAAGTAAAATTTAATTTTGTATATTTTTCATATGGAATTTCTATTACCAAGTAATATTTTTTTTAGAAAATTAAAATAAGAATATAAAATTATCAAATGATTAAGTATGTAAATTTGATTTTTTTTAATTCTTGGATAAAAAAAATGACATGTTGGTATTGCACATAAAATGTTATATAAAAATGAAAACTTTGCTTTGAAAGGACTTGTGGACATAAATTGATAAAAACATTCTACCTACATTTATGAGATTTTTTTTTTTACCTAGTATAGAAATGTTAAATAAGATATTTCCATATTAAGTACAAAATAACAAAGAAACAACTTATCATTTTTAAGATTATAATCGTCTATGACCTATGTATTAATCAATCATGCCGTTTGTGAAAAACTTTAATATTGAAAAGTCCATTTGGGGAAGGGGGGGGGATTAAGTTATTCTTTAATCGTCAACATTTTGTACTGGAGATAACTCAACATTATGCAAGAAATCTTTTTCTGGCTAAAAAGCCATGTCTATTTCTTTTGTTTTTAAAGATTTAGATATAGCATTAAATAACTTTTTTTTTTAAATCTTAATATCCAGTATGATTAATATTACAGTCCACCACAGCAGATTTACTTTGCTACATCTACAAACTGTACATAACTAATGTAATTAGCATTTTCTTCATGATTTTTTTTTTGTTTGTTTGTTTGTTTATCGTGATTAAAATGAAATTACTTTTCATTAATCAAATTATTAATTGGTTGGAATGTGCTTTACGGTCCTTCTTGGCGACTGGCGGATAAAGATGCCAACCTTAGTAACCACGGTGTTTATGCGCCGCTGAACGATCGATGTTTGAAATGTGGTAACCTCCCCATGATGTTTTGAAACTGATTTTCGCGTACGTTATTGTTGCCAAACGAATTTCGTGCATTTTAAAGACTCATGGAGTTTGTGTGAGACGTATTTAGTAATATTTTTTTTTTTTGGTTTTTATATACGGGTTACTGATCGATGCGAAACGAAATTTCCTACGTTTTAAAGATTCATGGAGTTTGTGTGAGACGTATTTAGTGATATTTCTTTGGTTTTTATGTACGCTTTACTGATCGATGCGAAACGAAATTTCGTATGTTTAAGAGATTCATGCAGAATGCGGGTGAGGTATAGAGTGATGTTTTGTTTGTGGTTTTCATGTACGCTCCGCGTACATACGTGCATATTACTGGTCGCTGCAAAACGACATTTCGTCCGGAGGACATCATTTGGATAAAATGTGCTTTTAAGGCAGTGATTTTTTTTTGTGTGTGTGGGGGGGAGGCAGTGATTTATTTTTTCTTTTCTAGAGGGGGGAGTGAATTTTTTTTTTGTGTGTGTGGGGGGGGGGGGCAGTGTTTTTTTTTTTTTGGGGGGGGGGGGGAGTAATTTTTTTTTTTTTTTTTTTTGGGGGGGGGGGGCAGTGTTTTTTTTTTTTTTTTTTTTTTTTTTTTTTTTTGTGGGGGGGGAGGGGGGGCAGTGAATTTTTTTTTTTTGAGGGGGGGGTGAATTTTTTGTGGGGGGCAGTGTTTTTTTTTTTGGGGGGGGGGGCTGTGATTTTTTTTTTTTTGTTTTTTTTTTTGTTTTTTTTGTAGGGGGGGGGCAGTGGTTTTTTTTTTGTGGGGGGGCAGTGAAATTTTTTTTTTTTTTTTTTTTGTGGGGGGGCAGTGGGTTTTTTTTTGTGGGGGGGCTGTGATTTTTTTTTTTTGTGGGGGGGGGGCAGTGGTTTTTTTTTGTGGGGGGGCAGTGTTTTTTTGGGAGGGAGCAGTGTTTTTTTGGGGGGGCAGTGTTTTTTTTGGGGGGAGGGAGGGGGCAGTGAAATTTTTTTTTTTTGTGGGGGGGCAGTGTTTTTTTTTGGGGGGGGGCAGTGATTTTTTTTTGTAGGGGGGGCAGTGGTTTTTTTTTGTGGGGGGGCAGTGAATTTTTTTTTTTTTTTTTTTGTGGGGGGGCAGTGGGTTTTTTTTGTGGGGGGGGGCTGTGATTTTTTTTTTGTGGGGGGGCAGTGGTTTTTTTTTTGTGGGGGGGCAGTGTTTTTTTGGGAGGGAGCAGTGTTTTTTTTGGGGGGGCAGTGTTTTTTTGGGGGGGAGGGAGGGGGCAGTGATTTTTTTTTAGTGGGGGGGCAGTGTTTTTTTGTGGGGGGGGCAGTGGTTTTTTTTGGGGGGGCAGTGGTTTTTTTTGTGGGGGGGCAGTGTTTTTTTGGGAGGGAGCAGTGTTTTTTTGGGGGGGCAGTGTTTTTTTTGGGGGGAGGGAGGGGGCAGTGATTTTTTTTTTAGTGGGGGGGCAGTGAAATTTTTTTTTTTTTTTGTGGGGGGGCAGTGTTTTTTTTGTGGGGGGGGCAGTGGTTTTTTTTTGTGGGGGGGCAGTGTTTTTTTGGGAGGGAGCAGTGTTTTTTTGGGGGGGCAGTGTTTTTTTTGGGGGGAGGGAGGGGGCAGTGATTTTTTTTTTAGTGGGGGGGCAGTGAAATTTTTTTTTTTTTTTTGTGGGGGGGCAGTGTTTTTTTGTGGGGGGGCAGTGTTTTTTTGTGGGGGGGGTAGTGGTTTTTTTGGGGGGGGGGGCAGTGGTTTTTTTTTTGTGGGGGGGCAGTGTTTTTTTGGGAGGGAGCAGTGTTTTTTTGGGGGGGCAGTGTTTTTTTTGGGGGGAGGGAGGGGGCAGTGATTTTTTTTTTAGTGGGGGGGCAGTGAAATTTTTTTTTTTTTTTTTGTGGGGGGACAGTGTTTTTTTTGTGGGGGGGCAGTGTTTTTTTGGGGGGGGGCAGTGTTTTTTTTTGGAGGGAGCAGTGTTTTTTTTGGGGGGGCGCAGTGTTTTTTTCGAAGGGGGCAGTGTTTTTTTTTGTGGGGGGGCAGTGCTTTTTTGGGGGGGGAGGGGGTTCATGTACGCGGAGCGTACAGACGTGCATATTACTGTTTGCGTCCACTGCAAGCGGGAGGCACCGAGGACGCGGAGGGCCCTCCGGCGAAAAAGCTTTATGACATGAGTAACGAAGCAAAATAAAGGGATTTTTTTAATTTTACTGATTGCTGCAAAACAAAATTTCGTAGGTTTTATACATTCATGCACAATGCGGGTGTGGTATCCAGTGTTTTTTTTCTTTTTTGGTTTCATATACGCGGACCGTACAAACGTGCATATTACTCATTCCTGCGAAAAGTCACGGAAGCACAGTGCTAGTGCGAAGTTAAATGCTACCTTACTGGCGTATCTCAGAGATTGTCGCCGAAGCGCAGTGCTAGTGCGAAGTTAAATGCTACCTTACTGGCGTATCTCCGAGATTGTCGCCGAAGCGCAGTGCTAGTGCGAAGTTAAATGCTACCTTACTGGCGTATCTCCGAGATTGTCGCCGAAGCGCAGTGCTAGTGCGAAGTTAAATGCTACCTTACTGGCGTATCTCCGAGATTGTCGCCGAAGCGCAGTGCAAGTGCGAAGTTAAATGCTACCTTACTGTAAGGTGACCATACGTCCGCGAAATTCGAGGACTGTCCTCGAATTTTGGCCTTTTCTATTTTTTGTCCCCAAAAATTCTTTGACTACTCGGGGACGCTAAATGTCCCGAAATTTAAATATTTGCGTGTATTTTTTCAAAATCACAGTCCATTCCGTGGAGGATCAAAATTGTGATGGCATGTCTCCGGACTACCTGTGGGGGTAAGTGCTAGACTGTCGCCAATTGCCCATTGTACAGCACTAATGAGACGTTAAACCCATCTATTCCAATCCAATCAAAATCACATTCTAATAATTGGATTATCTTGAAAATCAACGGAACTTTGAAATAAAGACCCTCATACTTCATGAGCAGAGAAAGAATCATGCACTACTAATCAGTATATAAATTCTATCTTGCCCGATTTATGTTAAGTGAAAAATAAAATTTGCTTAATGAAATTATTTCTTTAGTTATATAATCGGGAATAACTTCTGCATTTCAGGGAGTGGGGATTCTAAAGATTAAAATGAAATTGTGCTATTTTGTGTTTTCTCCTATCATCATAATCAGGGCCCGACTTAGGGTACCTGGAGCCCCGGGGCAAGCCTATTCTGGGGGCCCCCCTTGCAGTGGCAAAAGAGCTTTTTAGGTTGCAGAATTTCTGCATACGTCTGTAGGGGGGCCCCTTCCAGAAGGGGGGCCCAGGCCATTTGCCCCGTATGCCCTGCCGTTAGTCAGGGCCTGATCATAATAAAGTGTAAATGGGTTCTATAGACTTGATTATTTTAATAATGCTGGGATAGTTTAATTTGCATAAACTTACCTTAGGCTCAGCAATTTTTCGTAGAAAAAAGTGATTCAAAGCATTTTGTAATGTATAAATCAGAGTTCTTTTTATTAATAATGCATATAGATATTGGTCTATCGTGTCCTCGAAAAAGTCCCCAAATACAGTTTTCAAGGTCCTCGACATTTACTTCGATTTGGGGACAAACGGTAATTTGTCCTCAAATCAGTGTTTGAAAATATGGTCACCTTACCTTACTGGCGTATCTCCGAGATTGTCGCCGAAGGGTAGTGCTAGTGCGATGTTAAATGCAACATTACTTGCGAATCTCCGAGATTATCGCCCATAACGCAGTAGTAGTGTGACGTTAAATGCACTGTGCTTATCTGGGTTATATTTAAGGTTATTGTTGTATTCTCTGTTTTTTTTTTTTTTTTTTGGTCCTTTTAAGACTACTTATACAGTAGTCTTAGGTCCTTTCAGAAAGAGTCTGGTATTTCGATTTGTTTCTTTTGTTTTTTGAATTTTGGCAACAGTAGGCCGTTTCATTGCATCATATGTGAGGCATGGATGCACACGTTTGTTGTTTTTCTTCTGTGAAATTGCGATTTATTTTAAATTGATTATTTGTGTTGAATATCATAAGAAATACGTTGAGTACGGTTTGCAATTGTGTTGATGTGGTTGGTGTACATGATAAAATCGAAATCTCCAGAGATTATTTTCTTCGTTTTTCCAAGAGTTTCGTTTTTCAGTGTGCCGCTTTTCTTATTTAGGTAAAATTGTCATTTGTTGGTTTTGTAAAATTGAATATTTAGATTGAGTATCTTAAAAAAAAAGCTTTTGAGTAGCGTTTATTGGTTTTGTACTATTGAATGTTTATGCTAAAAAAAAGCTTTGGATTAGTGTTTAAGAGTGATGCTAGAGTGGTTGGTGTACATAGTTATATCGTTATATGCAGAGGGGATATTTCTTTTTTTTCAAGGAAAATGCTAGTTTTTTCGGAAATTATAAAACGGGTAAGTAAATAAACTTTCTTTTTTATTTAAATGCTTATTTATGTATATTAAGTTACTTGTGCTGTTTTTGTTTTGTAATATTTCTTAGATTTAATTGATAACAATTGTTAAAAATTTGTATTTTTCTTTACTCAAGTATTTGTAAGATATTTCTGACGCTTTATGTTCACATAATTGCTTTAAAGTACGTAAATCGGCCCTTTTCGAAAGGATGGGTATGAAAACCGTGCTTCCAGACCGGAAAAATTTGTATTTTTCTTTACTCAAGTATTTGTAAGATATTTCTGACGCTAAATTTGTATTTTTCTTTACTCAAGTATTTGTAAGATATTTCTGACGCTTTATGTTTACATAATCGCTTTAAATTGCGTAAATCGGCCTTGGAACGGTTATAAAAACTGGGAAACCGTGCTTCCTGTCCGCCATTTTGGAAAGGACGGGAGAGAAAAAAAACACCGCGCAGACTCGGCGAGTTCGGAAAAAACTCGCCAAAAAATCGCCAAGAAGGACCGTAAAGCACATTTTTACCTATTAATTTTTAATAAATATTTCTATTGTTAAAATTGCTAATTTGAAGTTAAAATTGCAATTTATTGTTTTAACAGAATAATTTTATGCATTGAACATGTTCAGTTTAGAGGATTTTATTTTGTCCAGTTTCGTGTGTTTTTTTCCCCTTTTGTCCAGCGTCCCGGACTTTTGACAAAAAGTGGACAAAATAACAACCCTGAATAATAGCATATTTAATTAATTTAGTTTATTTTTTTCCTTTTTTAGAATTTTTACCTATAATTGCAGGATTAATCATGGCTGAAGATTTTGATGTTGAGGCTATGCTCAAGGCATCTTTTAAGAAAGAGGTAAGAAGAACTATAGTGGTCTTGTTATTTATTTTTTTATATTTTGTTATGTAAACATTCCAGAAATTTCAAAAATCTTAAAAATAATCTTGCTCTGTCTTGTAGAATGAACCATTGGCCGCTGTTCCTTTAAATTACTAAACAAGGTAGTATGCATTGCCACGGGGTATAAATTAAGCTTTTGGTAGAATATATATTTTTTTAATAATTAAAATAAAATTGAGAAATATCGTGCTAGAGAAATCAGAATAGCTTCAATGTGTGTATGTGCAGCGCTCGTGAAATACAGTCAGCTGGTCAGCATTGGCGACCAATATCTTTTAACTAGCAATGTTCGTTTTCAATTTTAAGGAAACTTTTTTTTTTAATGTATGTTTTGGTGAAAGAATTGGTCCTAGAATCGGGCTCCAATTCTACTTTTGATGCTGGCTAACTTTCCCTGTCTTGATTCCTGCTTCTCTCACCACTTTTTGAGATAATGTGTTGAATTAGGGGATTGATTAGGTGCATGTTTCACAACTCAGTATTAAATTATTGTGCTGTTTTAGGGAGTTGGTTTACACTGCTCCTTGTCAGCGTATGCTATCGACCTGGTGTTTAGTCGTCGTGCCTGGGTAATGATGTATCAATGCCGATGGTGTATTGGTTTAATGAAAATAATTGGTTTAATGTTAAATAAGATATTTCCATATTAAGTACAAAATAACAAAGAAACAACTTAAATTATTTTTAAGATTATAATCGTGTATGACCTATGTATTAATCAATCATGCTGCTTGTGAAAAGTTGTTTGTTTGTTTGTTTGTTTGTTTGTTTGTTTATTGTGATTAAAATGAAATTACACTTTTCATTAATCAAATTAATAATTTTTAATAAAATATTTCTATTGCTAAAATTGCTAATTTGAAATTAAAATTGCAATTTATTGTTTTAACAGAATAGCTTTATGCATTGAACATGTACAGTTTAGAGGATTTTATTTTGTCCAGTTTCGTGTGGTTTTTTTCCACTTTTGTCCAGCGTCCCGGACTTTTGACAAAAAAGTGGACAAAATAACCCTGATTAATACAGGACTGCCACTGGTGACTAAAAAGGCAACTAAAGAGACTATTTTGAAGGAAAGGCAACTATGGTGACTATTTTAGCCAAAATATAGGCAAAAGCAACTATTTTGGTACCAGTTGAAAAATTTAAACAACTATTTTAAACATTTAGCAACTAAAAAGAACAACTTCTGAGGTTATATTTAAAAACAAATCCTGCTCCAAAATTACCCCTTCTCAAAGTTTTATCTTAAAAGGAATTTTTACAGAAAATGTTTACTTAAGTAATCATATGCAAATCATGACGTATTTCCTCAATCAAGCGCTATAAAAGAATTTTTTTTTTTTTTTTTGGGGGGGGGGGCTAAATGATATTTTGGGAATGAGCTATGAAAACAAATGCAAAATAGTATGCTGTGGCTACCACAAGACATTCTTATATATTTTTCTGTTCAAAATCACCATGTAAAAATAATTTATTAAAAAAAATAAATAATACATAAGCAATGTTTAAGCACATGGACTCAGTTCAGTGATCTAATTAAACAAATGGCAATTGTCTGATGACATTTTATAGAAAAATCTATTTTTAAAGTTGCATCTTTAAAATCTTTGCAAGCATCATTTTAAACCTAGCAATACTTTTTAAATATATGAACAATAATTATAAGAAAAAAAAACTTTTTATATACCATGTTTTTAAATTTTCTGTTGAGTTATAGCTATAAAACTACACGAGCACTTTATCAATTTGTATAAGATTTTTAAAGTGATAATGACGTCAATTTTTGTGAGATGCATAATTTAACTTTTTACAATTTTTTAACGTTCACGTTTAATTAGATGTATTTATTTTTATATCAAAAGAAAATGAACTTGTAAATTTTTTTGGCAACAATTAAATTATAGCTAATATTTTAATGTCTATTTTTAAAGCTATTAGGAGGTTATTATTTTCATATTTATTTTAATTAATTAAAAGAAAACTAACAAAAATTCTAAAATCAGGCTTCGAAGTATTGTGTTGTCATTGGGTTCTGAGCTATTCTGAAAGTTTCAGATGTCTAGCTAGTAGGGAAGTTAGTTAAAAATCGATTGCAAGATTTGTACTTAACAAACAAACAAGAATTGAAGTTAATAAAAACATGGTAAAATAGGAACTTTTGTCATAACTTGACTAAAAAATGCAATAATTAAAAGCATAATCAAAATAGGTGCTAATATATATATATATATTACAAAAACTTATGCCAGAATGAATAAATAAAAAAAAATTAATTAAAAGGCATCACCAACATGGCAGCAAAAGTTTAAAAATCATCAAAAGGGTTCTGTACTAAAGGTGTCCTGCCTGGGGAAAATATGAAAACTGGGTTGTCAAACATGAATTTTATTTTGAAACTTTTCTTTGGATGATTTGTTTTAACTATCATTAGCGTTTCATCCTACAAAAACTAATAATAATTTGGCCTCTGATGGATTAAAATTTAAATTGGGTGATGAAATTGGTATAAGACTTATTAGTTTCAAATTTTAAAGGTAAATAAAAAGAAATTGTGAAAAATTCGCTAGGATTTGTTAGTAATAATACATTTTGGGAATCAGCTTTCATGAAAATTGCAATTAAATATAAATTTTGTTAATTAGCAGTGAGTTTTTTCTGTTTCGACAACTTGCGACAAAAATATAAATTTTCATCAAGCATTTTCCTTTTTTTTTTTTTTTTTTTTTTAAAGCTAATTTCATAAATTATATAGGCCTTTACCTTAAGAAGGTTTTTCATTTTAGTGTTTGGTCAAAGAAAAAAAATTTTTTTTTTTTTCACCTATTAACTTCTTTACCCACTCACTGTATATCATGAAAGGGTGAAACTTTTGTCATTGCAATGTTATTTTTCATAACATGTCTCCTTGTTGATGTTTGCATGTTTCTAAGCAGCAAAATACCTTGCTTAAGGGTAAAACCATTTCTCTATGTAAAAATAAAGTGACTTACTTTCATAGAAAAGAAAGAAGAAAAAAACCACATTTGTTTCAGATAAAAATAGTACCATGACCCTTCATCAGGCTATAAGTAAAGTAAAGTGTAGCAAATAAAGCAACAATGCACAAAACAAAATACTGAAAGACTGAAAATCACAAAGACTGAAACAAGACTGAAAATCAGTATAAATACTGGTGTGACAAGATTAAAAAAAAAAAAAAAAAAAAAAAAAAAACTATTATAAATAAACAAATAGATGTGACCAAAGGGGGGAAAAAAAAAAAAAAAAAAAGAAAGAAAGGGGGTGTGGGAAGGAAACAAAAGAAACTTAGCAAGAGAAAGTTATGTGAGTGTTGAAGAAAGATTAACAGATTTTTATTTATTTAATTTTTAAAGATCTGAAAAGCTTCGTAAAAACAGCAACAGATCATCAATGGGAAGCAATAGATGATTTAGAAATCTCTTCATTAAGAACATTCCGTTGGTGCTCATTACTTCTAAATTTCAAATACCTTTTAGAATTAATGATCTGAAAGAATTAAAGTTTTAATCTCCAACCTAGCAGAAATCGCATGGAAAATGTGAATTGTCTTTTAAAACTCAGAAAAATTTGATTGTAAATATCTGGAAAATTGAAATTTATCTTTCTCACACCTTGTTTAGCTCAATTCAAAGGATTCACATGCATTCTAATTCTGTCACAATCAGTAGAAACATAACCTCTTATGGTCTCTAATTTTTGAAATATTATATTAGAAAAGTACTAAAATTCAACCCATTGTGTGTTATTTGAAAGAAAACAAAGGATTGAAAGTGAATATCAGGCTAAACCAATTTTAGGTTGCAAGAGCAGCTGGCATCACCTGGTTATATTATGTGTTGCTGATATATATATATGTATATATATTTCAGTAATCTAAAATACTCAGGATTTTTTTTTTTTTTTTTTTTTTTTTTTTAACGTTAGTGAAAATTACTGCTTAATTATTCAGATTATTTTATATAATCATAAAATTAATATTGGATAAAAGAAGAAATTGTTGAGGAGGTGGGGCGGGGGGGGTTGTGAAACGAAAACTATTTTCTGCTTCAGAAAACTTATTTAGGAGACTATTTTTCCTATGAAAGGCTACTAAAGCGACTATTTTTGTAGTCTTCATTGAGTGGCAGCCCTGTTAATAGCATATTTAATTAATTTAGTTTATTTTTTTCCTTTTTTAGAATTTTTGCCTATAATTGCAGGATTTATCATGGCTGAAGATTTTGATGTTGAGGCTATGCACAAGGCACCTTATAAGAAAGAGGTAAGAAGAACTATGGTGGTCTTGTTATTTATTTTTTTACATTTTGTTATGTAAAGATTCCAGAAATTTCAAAAATCCTAAAAATAATCTTGCACTGTGTTGTAGAATGAACCATTGGCCCCTGTTCCTTTGGATTACTAAACAAGGTAGTATGCATTGCCATGGGGTATAAATTAAGCTTTTGGTTGTATAAATTACAAATGGCTTTTTAAGTAGTATAAAATAGAATTTAAGTAGAATGAATATATATATATATATATAAAGTTGAGAAAAATCATGCTAGAGAGATCAGAATAGCTTCAGTATAGAACCCTTTTGCAGAATTTTAAATTTGACATCAAATTAGCTCAGACATTTCCTGCTAAGGTCTTTACTTACGGAATTGCAATAGTCATCTCACTTCATCATCAAAATTATAAAGATTTAAAAGCCGCCAAGGGGCTCCTAAGTTAAAGCTCTACCTATACTATACCAAAGTAATTTTAATGAATAAATATAGTAAATGATGCTAGGGAATAAAATACAGTTACTGCATTATTAGAAATCACTGCAGAACTGATTTTAAAGTAATAAGTACAACACTATGAATTAACACCATAAAATGCAATAAACTCGCAGAATTTAACAGAGGGGAGTCTATTGTATTTTATGGTGTTTATTCAAAGTTTTGTACTTATTACAGTTACAGCATGCCTTTATATGGAAGAATATATTAAAATAAAGCCTATCATGCTAAATTAAATTCTGTTTGCAAAGAACGTAAGCAGTATTTTTTTTTTTTTTTTTTTTTTAATACATTTTTGTGTAGTAATCTTTTCCTCTTGCTTTTTCAAACTGTAAATTAAAGCAATGAAATTTTCATATTTTTTGTACAGGATGTTAGCAGTCGCCAAATTTGATGATGGTTCGCATGCAGTATCTTAGTGTGGCTAAAAGAAAATTAAAAAAAACAATCTTGTGGCCTTATGGATATGCAGATAAGTAATCTTGTAACATTTTTTGACTTGAAGTCATTCTTATCGTATATCTATTTTTTTTTTTTTTTTTTTTTTTTTTTTTTATTACAAGTTAAGTAAAATTTTTAAATATCAATTTAGTATTAATTTTTATGCTGTTATGTATATATATGTGTGTGTAAGTAATATTGAGAGTAAATTTGTAAAATGTGTATGTGTCCTGTCAAAAATGTTTGACCACCGGGAAATCTTGTTGCAGAACATTCAAAAGTATTCTGCTATGGGGGATAGATAAGATCAAAGCATTGTAATTATGAAATTTTAATAATACATAAAGTAAGCAAAAGAGTTTTATGCAATATTCTTGGTGTCACACAAGATAAAAATTTTTGTTCATAATTTTGTTTGACTAGTTAAATGTTTGTAGTAAGAAACCACATTTACAAAAATACTGGTGCTCAAACTAAAGTGGGACAAGATCATCAAACGTTGAAATGGATGCAAAATCTTGTATATATTCAAAGAAACAACAAAAATTAAATGAATCGATGATATTGAACGCTTTTACCTTTTATAGGTTTTAAAACTTAATAAAGCAAGCTTCCAAAAATTATGATATTTATGCTGCATATGGAGAAAGATTGGAAATCATAAGGCTTCTGCAGAGCATTTAATCAGATTTTTAGGAGGGGGGGGGTTGGAAATCACAAAATTATAAGTGAGAGATATTGAACAATTCTACTTCTTTATAGGTTCTGGAATCTATTTACATAAGGTAAAAATATTTTACATCTCCCTCTTTAAATTCTAGAATTTAATAAAGCATGTTTAAAAGGACATTTATGCTATGGAGGGAGAAAAATTAGAAATTGCAATCTTTCTATTAAAAATCAGGAGACTTGGAATTTTTAAACAATACTATTTTGAAAAGAAACAGCAATATACAGTGTGTTGCATGAAAATAAACGCACCTTAGCTTTAAGAATTAGAATGGTATAGAAGTGTAATAAAAAAAATATGAATAGGTGACACTTGATGCAAACGGTATGTGTATTATTCAAGAAATGAAAATACGAGTCAAAACGATGAAAGAACAATATGATTTTTTAAAACATAACTTTATTGAATTTATGTCAAAAGTACATGTTGCATGAATTTAAACGCACATGTAAAAAATAAATAACTGAGAAACAAATATTGTATATAATACTTTGTAAAACCACCATGGACTTCTAGAACAGCCAGTAAACGCCTTGGCATTGACTGATACAGTGGCATGAGGTCATCCAAGCTGATTGTCTTCCAAGCTAATAGAATGGCTGATTTTAGTTCATCTTTCGTGCTAAACAGCCTTCCGTTTACGTAAACACGGCAAGCCAGAATACCCTATACGTTCTCCACTATGTTTAAATCGGGGCTTTTTGAGGGCCAATGCAGAACTTTAATTTTACTGCCTCGGAACCATTTTTTCACGATATGTGCTGTAGGTACAGATGCACAATCTTGAAAAATATAATTTCTTCCAGCTTTCTTGACTGCTTGACGGCGGAGATTCCTTGTGAGCATCTGGACATAATCTACAGAGTTCATAGTGTTATCCACGAACTCTAATTCGAAAGTCCCTTTAAAACCTATGGCTGCCGACACCATGGCAGACCCACCTCCTGATTGACGTTTTGAACAGTACATTTCTTCGGTTCTCAAATCGTGCCAGTAGCTATGAAATCCATCCGGCCATCGAGATTAAACTTATTTCATCGGAGAAGATGAATTTTTCCCATTTTGTCGATCTAGAATCCATTTTCTTGCCCATTCCAACCGCATATCTTTGTGCTTTTGAGCGAGGGGTGGTTTCGCCTTCATTTTCTTAAATTTAATGAATGTTGCAGCTTTGATAGTTCTCCATATGGTTTTCCGATAAACACCCAGCTTGTATTGAGCCTTTATCTTCACACAGGAAATATTCTTATTCTTTGCAACGTTGCATATTCGATGTTTGTCGTAACTGGTAAGCTTTCCTGTTCGCTTCTTATACGCTTTTTTCCTATCATTTTGTACTTTCTTTATATAATTTAGCACAACACTCTCGCTTCTTCCGATTTGGCGCCCAATTTCACGATTGCCTTTATGATGCATAAAGTCGATTTTTATCCTCTCGTCTACTGTCAAAGTTTCCCCTCTTACCATCCTGAACAAACTCCGTAAATTTTGCACTCAAGCATTAAAACTGTTTTTAGAGTACTTTAGCAACATGACTGTCAGTGTTTTAGTTTAATTCCGGTGGCTCTGATAAATTTTAAACACAAAATACAGAGTGCGTTTAATTTCGCGCAACAAACGAAAAACAGAAAAAATAAGAAAATGCTTAAACACTCATTTACATAAGCTTGCATGAGCCTAAACATACGTGCTCAAAGCAACTTATTCAGTTGTTAGTAATATGCAATAACTGTAAGTCACATTCCTTCTTTTAAAATTTAAAAATTACTATTTCTGGTTATTGGAAAAGGTGCGTTTATATTCATGCAACGCACTGTATGTCTCATGTCTCGCGTTTTCTGTCATAGCGGTGGCACTGTAATAAGCTTCCTAAAATAGCGGCAATTTTTTAAAAACAATTTATTGGAAGTGAGGAAAGTTTAGCTATCTATTCCAGATTGTTGAATGTAGGTTAACCATATTTAATTTCAGCTGGAAAATACTTGTTAATTTCTCTACTTTTGCCAATTTTTTTGTTTACCCGTCCTCTCTCTGAACATATCCTGACTTCCAAAGAAAGATTGAGGGGGTGCTTGAGCAGTATTTTACGGTATGTTTATATATATATATATAATTTTCTTGAATCCCATAGTTTTCTTTATATTGACAAACTTTTTTTTTTTTAATGATTATGCGAAGAATATATGAGTAAAAAAAGAAATAAATTAGGGGAACAAACTGAGCTATCATTTAAAGCTCATAAAAGCATTGTATTTTAATTACAGATTGTATGCTTCACATGTCAAGATTTTTTAATGTAAATAAGTATTTATTTTATTCTTTCTTTTTCTAGCTGCTGTGAGGAGGATCAGATCTGGAAAAAGTCAGTCATCTTATTAACTAGGTGGAAAGAAATAAATGAAATTTTTTGAAGTTACTGGTTTTTGTTTGTTACAAAGCAAAGTTTACACACACACACACACACACACAGAAAAAGCTTAAGTTATTTTTTTATTTTTTTTTACTTAGAAAATGACAGGGTTGCTACAAACCTGTAATTTTAATGAAAACTTGGAAAGATCAGTTAGTTTCACAGTTTATTGTAAAAACAGGAAAAACTCAGTCATTTTTTTGGGAGACTTTAAAATCATTTAAAGTCTCAAGTTATTAAGTCTTTTAGTTTAAATTTTTAAATTGTTTGTTAATGCTTAATATGAAAAAAAAAAAAAAAAAAAAAAAAAAAAGTTAATTATGTTTCTTTCTAACTGCATTAAGCTAATAAAATTAATATATCCTATTGCCAATTGACTCATAAATGTGTTAGATTCTACTGTTGCATGATGACATTTCATCTATTTTACTTTTAAAAGAACAGATAAAAATATCCTTTTTAAGTATTAAATTGTTCGACTTAAGAACTTTCTCTTTAATTTGTTATTATTAATAGTAAGTTTAAAAAAAAAAAAAAAAAAAAAAAAGGATTTTTCCAGCATAGTTCTATCAGAATAAAATATTTAAAAGAGAAAAAAGTGATTTAAATATTAAAAAACTAATAAAATATAATCTTTGTTGATTTTTTTTTTTTTTTTTTTTTTTTTTTTTTTTTTTTAAAGGTCTACAAACATTTTACATGAGAATCTGGCTATAGCTCCTTGGATTTGGATTTTTTGCATTATTTATAAAAAATGTTGTAGTCTTACATTTATTTCAGTTAGATTTAGTATTTACGAGCCTAGTTTCAGTTCACTCTTGCTTATTAAAAATGAGAAAAGTATTTGCATATATATAATGTAACATGATTAAATTGTGGTAAATATTTCATTTCTTAATGCAGTGTTAAAATTTATTATTTTAGTAGAACATGTAAAGCTTCTTCTTCCTTTTTTTTTTTTTTTATAATAAAGATTTGATGCTTAGATTCTCTACTGTGAGCTACAATCAACACTGGATTTTAACTGAGATTTATGCAAGTGCTATATATTGCATTTGAAAATATTTTTTCATTGTTAATTTATTAAAAGAGCCCTTTCTCTCTTCCCATGTTATCCAATGGGATTTTTGTTGCTTCGTTTCAAAAGGATATCTCATTCAAAAATAAAGTTTTTCGATATCTGTTTTTTTTTTTTTTTTTTTTCCTTTTTCTTTTTTTTAATATTAAATATTACTTTTTGAACAGGTCATCATTTAGCTTAGTGAGTAATTTTTCGAAAAAATCAATTTAAATATTTTATTTCAATAAGTAAACTTATAAGTAAGTTTGGATCTCTAAGTGATTTTTTTTTCTTTTTTTTAATTACCCACTAAGCTTAAATACAACATGTTCAAAGAGTAATATTCAAGAAACAGAATTCGAAAAATTTCATTTTTGAATGAGATTTTTATAAAACGGAGCAACAAAAATCCCATTGAATAAAATGAGAAGAAAGAGAGAGGGAATCTGACTGATGTACAGCCTTAAGGGTGGGTATCGCAGATATTGTAATCAGTTTTTATAAATTACTGTGTTTGAAATGTTAATTTTGCACACATATGCATTGAAATGCAGCAAAATTAAATATTTTTATTTTGAAAAGTAAAAAGAATTCCAAAACCTGCTTTTTTACAACCGAATTCATAAAAAAAAAAAAAAAAAACTAGTATGTTGTGGCCACCACAAGACTTTCTTCTATATTTACCTATACATATTCAATCAGTAACAATATTAAAAAAAAAAAAAAAAAAAAAAAAAAAAAGTACGATTTTTTTTTTTCTAAGGTTTTTTTTTTTTTTTTTTTTTTTTTTTGTTAAAAGTGAAAAAAATCGATAACTTTGTTTTAAATTATCACAGATTTATAGTTCAACCATTCGTTTTAAAGGTATTGACGAGACCTTTCGAAAGATACCCATATTGAAAATTTATCCCCCCCGGGGGGGTACTTCCCCCCCAGGGGGGGAAGCGATGCCCCCCCATGCAGAAATTTTTTTTCCTAGTTACATACTACTATTATCAATAATTCATATTAATTTTACAATCACAAGTTTAAAACAACTCTAATTATGCACATTTATACGAATTTTTGTCCTATGCTGCCATGTTAAAAATTTAGATAAAATGCTATCACAGCGCCACCTGTTGAGCTATTGATCCCCAAACATAATCAGCACCAGTTTATGTCGGGGACCAACTAATTACCAAGTTTGGTTAAATTTCGTTAAAAAAAAAAAAAAAAAAATTGCGATATTTTTCTAAGTTTTTTTTTGTTAAAAGTAAAAAAAATCGATAACTTTGGTTTAAATTATCACAGATTTATCGTTCAACCATTAGTTTTAAAGGTATTGACGAGATCTTTCGAAAGATACCCATCTTGAAATTTTGCCCCCCCGGTGGGGGGGCAACCGATGCCCCCACATGCACAAAAATTTTTTCCTAGTTAACTACTACTATTATCAACCTGATCTTTCGAAAGATACCCAATGTGAAAATTTACCCCCCCCCTGGGGGGGTATTTTTCCCCTAGGGGGGGGGGAAGCGATGCCCCCCCATGCAGAAAATTTTTTTCCTAGTTACATACTACTATTATCAATAATTCATATTAATTTTACAATCACAAGTTTAAAACAACTCTAATTATGCACATTTATACGAATTTTTGTCCTATGCTGCCATGTTAAAAATTTAGATAAAATGCTATCACAGCGCCACCTGTTGAGCTATTGATCCCCAAACATAATCAGCACCAGTTCATGTCAGGGTGCAACTAAATACAAAGTTTGGTTAAATTTCGTTAAAAAAAAAAAAAAAAAAATTGCGATATTTTTCTAAGTTTTTTTTTGTTAAAAGTAAAAAAAATCGATAACTTTGGTTTAAATTATCACAGATTTATCGTTCAACCATTAGTTTTAAAGGTATTGACGAGATCTTTCGAAAGATACCCATCTTGAAATTTTGCCCCCCCGGGTGGGAACTTCCCCCCCCGGTGGGGGGGCAACCGATGCCCCCACATGCACAAAAATTTTTTCCAAGTTAACTATTACTATTATCAACGAGACCTTTCGAAAGATACCCATCTTGAAAATTTACTTCCCCGGGGGGGGATTTTCCCCCCCAGGGGGGGAACCGATGCCCCCCCATGCACAAAATTTTTTTCCTAGCTAACTACTACTATTATCAATAATTCCTATTAATTTTACAATCACAAGTGTAAAATAACTCTCTTTATGCCCATTTATACGGAATTTTGTCCTATGCTGCCATGTTAAAAATTTGCATAAAATGCGATCACAACGCCACCTATTGGGCGAGTGATCCCAAAATCTAATCAGCACCAGTTTATGTCAGGGTGCAACTAAATACCAAGTTTGGTTAAATTTCATTCATTGGTTCGTGAGATACAGCGTCCACAAAAAAATGATACAGACAGACAGACAGACAGACAGACAGACATTTTCTAAAAACTATTAATTCGTGTTCTCCATATCCCAAAACATGTAAATCCATCAAAAAGTGGACTTCGAAAATTTTCGCGAATCCAATACTTTCTCTATATTACATATAGAAGAAAGTAAAAATCAATAATATTCTGATAAAAGTAACTTTTGGTGTCATTAACAGATGAAATAAAAATGAATTTAAATAAATATGTCTATTTATTTTATTTTTAAAGCTATACTTTAGATTTTTTAACTGCATACAGGTGAGCCATAATGACGGGCAATTTCGAAGTTCTGCTTTTGATCGATTTTTTAAATTCAAAAAATTCAAAAACTGCTTTTTTTTAATTTCCAGTACTTTGTCACGTGGGCGAAAAACAAAAGCAATTTTTCCCGACCGGAAGAATAGTCAGTCAGCATGTCTAGCACCTGGCACTGCAGAATCCTTGATAAATGAAATAACTGCCTGTTGGCAACTAAATTTCATACTTTAGTTCATTTTAAAAAATCTAATTGCTGTAGAGATAAGCCACTTGCACTCTTAGATTAGGAAAAAAAATCCCCTTTCATTTTGTGCCAAATTCGTAACAATCGAACTAATATTTCTAATTTATTTTCCACTTTTCCTGATTTTAA
This sequence comes from Salticus scenicus, assembly GCA_963930645.1. Lineage (NCBI taxonomy): Eukaryota > Metazoa > Arthropoda > Arachnida > Araneae > Salticidae > Salticus > Salticus scenicus. Next base: position 209,795,309 of record OZ005658.1, on the reverse strand, counting down.
CTCCGTTAAAATATCTATTTTTATGCAATCGCGGTGAATTCTCAGTCATTGAGATCGCCTTTTCATTTGACATGGGTCGACATTTTAATTAATATCTCCGGAACCAATTAAAATTTTTAAATTATTTTTTCACTATGCACTCAGGTAGGCTTCTGAGCACCCGTATGTCAAATATTGTAGTTCTGCATTCAATAGGGGCTGAACGTATAGATGCTCAGACAGAGAGACAAACATCTTTTATTATTATAGATTAAATTTTTGCTTTCTGAAAATATTCTCAGTAGTTGAGTGAAACATTGAAAATTTCTATATGTTACAGAAGTGCTTCTCTCATTTTCTGAGCATATTTTTTACAGATACGCCACTAATAGTTCTCCTCATTGAAAATTGACCAGAAATGCAGACTTTGCTCTTCTGAAAACAATTTTATGACTGTAACAAATCCATATATAACTTTAAGATCATAATACTTATGTTCACTGGCAGAGAAAAACAAAGCTATTTTATTGGAAAATTTGTTACCACAATGACTTCACATAATGCATTTCATTGAATTCTGTTTTCTCATTCAGAAAATTCACATCCATACAATTAGTACTCTGTTTTGTAAGTTCATTTTTTTAATATTTTATTTCACAGTTAAAACAAACAGTTAAATTTTCACATTTTTAAATATAAAATATGAAAAATTTATAAATTTTTCAGAAAATTAGTACTAATTTAATGGATGTTGAATTTTCTGAATGTGAAAATGGAATTTCAAAAAAATTAAGTGATGAATAATTCTGGTAACAAATTTTCCAGTGGAATAATTTGAGCTTTGGCCATTGCTAGTAACACTGTGGGAAACTTTTGGCCAATTTTTATTAATATTAACCATTTGTGGCTTGATGGTGGGCAACTTTCGGTTAGTTTTTATGTATAATGGCTGTTAATGATATGATGGCGGGCCACTTTCAGCTAATTTTCATTGATGTTAACTGTTAACGGCATGATGGAGGGCAACTTTCGGCCAATTTTCATATTTTCAGCCATTAGTGGCTTGATAATGGGTAACTTGCGGCCAATTTCATATTTGTCAACCATTAATGGCTTGATAACGGGCAACTTACGGTCAATTTTCATGTTTGCCAGCCAGTAGAGGCCTGGTAACGGGTAACTTGTGGCCAATTTTCATAATTGTCAACCATTAGTGGCTTGATAACGGGTAACTTGCGGCCAATTTTCATATTTGTCAACCATTAGTGGCTTGATAACGGGCAACTTGCGGTCAATTTTCATGTTTGGGAGCCAGTAGAGGCCTGGTAACGGGTAACTTGTGGCCAATTTTCATAATTGTCAACCATTAGTGGCTTGATAACGGGTAACTTTCGGCCAATTTTCATAATTGTCAACCATTAGTGGCTTGATAATGGGTAACTTTCGGCCAATTTTCATGTTTATCAACCATTAGTGGCTTGATAATGGGTAACTTGCGGCCAATTTTCATATTTGTCAACCATTAGTGGCTTGATAACGGATAACTTACGGCCAATTTTCATATTTATCAACCACTAGTGGCTGGTTGGTGGCTATCTTTCAGTTAATTTTCTTTAATATTAATTGTTAATGGCATGATGGTGGGCAACTTTTGGCCAATTTTTCAATTTGTCAACCATTAGTGGCTTGTTGGTGGGCATCTTTCGGCTAATTTTCAGTTATCGTGACCATTAATGACATGATGGTGGGCAAGTTCTGGCTAGCTTTCATTTATGTTAAGCATTAATGTCATGATAATGGGCATGTTTTGGCTAATTTTCATTTATGTTGGCCATTAGTGGCATGATGGCGGGCAGCTTACTGTACTTACGGCCAAACTTAATTTGGCCATATTGAGGCCGGCGTGACACTTTTTTTACGTTGCCGTTACGGCCACCGATAGCGGGCCGCTACAAGTTGCTTATGGCCAAAGGTAACATAGCCACAAGTGGGCCAATTTTTGAATGTATATGTATCCGAATATATGTCTATCTGACTTAAACTAGTTTAAACTGTAGCTTCAAATTATAACTGGGTAAAACTGAAGTTTTGTATAAATTTTATAATTATTTGCCAAACCTACTAACACTACTCGCCTAACTTAGCATCTCAAATGTAAGCAGTTTTTGCTTTAAGCTTCGAATTAAATCAGTTTAAAAAAGAGGGGAAATAATGTACGTGTAAACATTTAAGTATGTTATATTGATATGTTCACATTACTGTTGATTTGAGTTGATCTGCTAACTGTAGATATTACAAAATGTTTTTTTTTTCTGTTTTTCAGATAAAATGCTAAGCTTTTCATCAAATTTCTAAATGATATAAATGTAAGAAGAGTTATTTTTTATCATCTCAAGGAAGCTGAAGATCTTTTGTCAATTCTGCTAAATTTTCATTGTAAAATTTTGAATATTTGTTTAACAAAATGAATTCCCAGATATAGCTGGACGATTGTAAATTACCTCTGTAATATGGTACTGCATCAGAAAGTAACTTTAAAACGTTATTGAGTAGCTTAAAAGAGTGTTTGCTTTTCGAAATGACGCACTTTTGCATTAGTTAACTTTTCTAAAAGTGAGTGTTTAAGAAATTTGGTAGTCTTTTTTTTTAAATAACTACGGTATCAATTATATTAATTTTTTTCCTTACTCGTATCATGTATAAAATTTAACGAATTGCTGTAGATTAGGATTATAACGTTAAAATTATTAGAAATTATAGATTAAAGAACTTAGTTTAAATGTTTGAACCAAGCATTCGGTATTAAATAGTTTACAGTTCGAAATTTAATTACGCAATTTTTAAGGAAGATTTTGCTAGTTGAAGTTTAAGCTTAAGTATAGAGGCGATATTTTTTTTCTCTTAAATGTTATTAGTTCAGAATTATTTTGGAGGGAATAAATAAGTTTATTAGGTATTTTGTATTTAAATTTTAAGAAGCTGGAAGCTATTAGTTAATTCAAAATTATTATTTTAAGTTTGAAAAATTTTTTGAAGGTTCGCTTAAAAACCTTCTAACAAAATTTTATTTTTCAAAGGGGGGAGCTGTAAGGTAGGAGGCAGTTTCGCAAAATACGAGTCGCGAAACTGTTTTCAGGGTTTTACTTTCCCTACTAAAGTATTCTAATAAGGATTTAGGATTTAAAAAGAACTTGCGTATTTTACGAGATTCGCCAAGGGAGTTTTAGTGCAAGCGCGGTTAAAAGGAAAGATGCAAATTAGCAAAACGTATAAAAAGGATGAGAGATGCAGGTGGGTGAGGTGTGATGTGAAGTAGGTAGTGAAGTGGCTTCCGCCTGGAAGCATAAGTCTGGCCGCGAGTACGCCTAGGATATCTAGCTGTTCAAGAGATCATCGAGCTAGCAGTCAAGTTTCTTTCAAGAGTGGTAATATAGTATCGTTTATTGATTTATGTTATGATAGTTGAGTTATATTCTTGCTAGCTAGTAAAAGTATTTAGTATCTATAATTTTACGAGGAAGTTTGCGCAAATAATTGTATTTCAAAAGGTCGTTTAATGGTGTAGTCCCATGCTCCCTTGAATTGAGATTTAATTAAATATAATATTCAGTTTTACATTTGTCTCTGCTGATTACTTTCTCTCACTACTTCATTAAGTATGACGTTGGAAGACAAGACAACGTCTTTACAAACTCACTGTAAGAACTTAAACAAGTAAAACTACAGATAAACAATCAAATAAAAATAAAAAACAATGTTGTAATTTTTTTTTTCGACATAACGAAAAAGTTATTTATTTATTTATTTATTTTATAGAATCAACTTGTTTTTTCTTTTTAATAGTTTGAAATTTAAAATGGGGTTTTTATGAAATAGCTCTTGAACTAACTATCCAGTTGAACTAAATAAATTCAGCGTTAGCTAGATTATTGCCTAATTAATAAGTGTACCGATTTTCGTAGCAATCGGTTAAATGGTGTAGCCCTGTATAGTGAACTAGAAATCCGGACAGATTGACAAACATTCTAATACCATTTTAATAGTATAATTTTTATAGTAAACAATATTTTAAGGCGCAAATTTAGCATAATTATTAAAAAATATCGTTTGCAGCTAAACTGGAACCATACTAGTGAAACGTACCATTTTGTTTATTTAACAGTGTACAAGAAGTAATTATTTGTCTTTCCTAAGCATTAAAGAATAAGTAGCATGTAAAAAGAGCCAAATTTAAAAGTCGCAATAAAGGCAAAGATCCCCCCCCCCCCACCCACCTTAAAAAAAAAAAAAAGCAATAAGTTCGCCAAACGTATAGGTTTCTTCTTTGATTTGGTAAAAATTAAATATTTCCTTAGAATTAATTAAAAAAGTACTGAACACAAATTCATTTGAAAAAGAAAACGATGAAATACTTTTATTCCATTATTTATCTTAATACGTTCTATAAAATCTTTATTAAACAGATTTTTCTATTAGTCTGTGAGGCGCATAAATGCATAAAGTACAATCGGGGTATCTCTGTCGACAATACTTCAAATAGCATTAAATTAAAACTGCTTTAAATCGATTTTGTAGAAGGAATGTCAATTATAGTTATCACGATCGAACTAATAAACACCATTCTTGGGATACTATTTTGTAATTTTTATAATTTAAAATTGTATATCTGATTATCATATCATATCTTCCATTATATTTCATTATATCATCTTTTATCATACGATATGTCTATTATCATATATCATCATATAATATAATATGTATATAATGATCAAATCATATCAAATCATATCATCATCATATCATATCGTATCTTATTACCATATCACATACATCTCATCTTAATCCTACAACATGACAATAGTCAGTAAATGAAGTTTTGTAAGATTAAGAGAGGATTTTATAGCGTTTTGTCACTGTTTTTTACTGCCATTTTTTACGATGTTTACCGGTATTATACTTAATTTATAAACTGTCCTAAAAATCTACCATTACTCTGTAAAATTTATATAACTTTTAATATAATTTATACACTTCTTAATACGTTTATGGAAGTCTTGATCGATGTTCAACAATTGTGTGCCAAAGGTGTGCACCTCACTTATATTTATTGATCACTGTGATGGTTTGATAAGTACATTTTGTATTGTTTATGTCTTTAAAAAATATTTCAAATAATAAAAAAATTTATTTGTGATACTTTTTTTGTTTATTTCATATGGTAGTAAAAGTTGAAAATGTAGTTTTTGATCTACAACAGTAATTCAAGTATTTTGTACAAAATATATTTTTAAAATTAACAAATTATCAAAAAAAAAAAAAAAAAAAAAAAAAAAAAAAAAAAACGAGTAATATAAAAGAAATTTTGTTTAAGTCAATTCCTATACTTACATACACTATCGAAAAAGTTTTTTTTTTTTTTTTTTTTTTTTTTTATAATTTTGGATTAGGAAATAAAAAGCGCAAAAAGAAAAATATAGATATACCATGTTTTAAATTTTCTGATGAATCATAGAGCTCTTATCAATGGGCATAAATTTTTTAAAGTGATAATGACGTCAATTTTTGTGAGATGCATAATTTAATTTTTTATATATTTTTTAATGTAACGTTTAATTAAATGTATTTATTTTTATGTCGAAAGAAAATGAACTTTTTTTTTGGGGGGGGGGGACTATTAAATTATAGCTAATATTTTAATGGCTATTTTAACGCTATTAGGATGTTATTATTTTCATATTTTAATTAATTATAAGAAAACTAATAAAAATTTCAAAAATTGGACTCCGAAGTATTGTGTTGTCACCGTGTTCTGAGCAATCCTGAAAGTTTCAAATTACTAGCTAGTCTGGAAATTAATTAAAAATCGATTGCAAGATTTGTACAAGATATATATAGGGAGAGTGTGAACTAATAGTAGGAATTGAAAAAAACAAAAATCACATTTTATTTAAAGAAAGTAGAATAATTTATAAAATAAATAATTATTGTCCTTTGAATATTGTTCTATTTATGTAATATAATAACAAAGTACAGATTAAAAATGAATACTAAAAGCAGTTATTTATCTTGACATATGAATATATGGGAATATATTTAGTGTATATTAAAATAAAAGTCGGTTTAAATTGGTTTTTAGAAATAATTAAAATCCTATTGAAGAGAATGTAGAAATACCATTGTAACTGCTCTTCTGCATTAAATCGTTTTGTCACCTAAACTTGTATTACCTCAGGGTAGCATTGTAATTCGAAATTCTTAAAGGAAAAATGCATTTCATCAGAAAATTTCCGAAAGCACCGCTGAATGAAAGTTAAAATTCACACTTTAGTTCAAAATGTATTTAATTCCCCATACATAATACATTCAATCGATTGACAAGTATCAGTTCTTGCCTACCGAACCAAATAAAGTTCTGCTCATTTATTTTCACACACAATTCTGAAGATCTCATTCATATAACCTAGGAGTTTCATTTTAAGTTTTAAGCTATTGAGTTAGATATCTAGCTGTTAACGACTACTGTAATAAAAGAACATGGATTGCAAATTTTTATTTGTATGATCTTAGAATGCACTTTGATGCAGTTTGATTATTAAAATCACCTCAATAAATGGTCATTTACTCTAAATAGTTGCGCTTTTTTAATAGCTTGTATTAATGATGCTTGTATTACCTTCGGGTAGTGCTATAATTCAAAAGTCTTAGAGGAAAATCTGTTTCATCAGAAAATTCTCCAAAAGCCCAGTTGAATGAAATTTAAAATTCACACTTTAGTTCAAAATGTATTTAATTTACTCTACATAATACATTCGATCGAGTGATACGTATCAGTGCTTGCCTACTAAACCGAATAAAGTTCCGCTAATTTATTTTCGCGAGTTTCATAACACTCTCACACCCTTTGTATAATTCTGACTATAGCATTCATTTAACCTAAGGGAAACCCTTAAACTTTTGAGTGTTAAATTTAATGTATAATAAAAAAATTTAAATAAATAAAAGATGCATACGATAGAAATTATTTAAGTGCTTTAAATGCTTTATTTAAATTTTGGGAAGTTCATATCAATGTCCATAAAAGAACAACGATGCCACTATTTGATTTGTATGATTGTAGGCATATTAAATAATATAGGATAGAATTTTGATAATTAATATTAACTCAAAAAAATTTCATTTGCTGTATAATAGTTTCACATTTTAACAGATTTTATAATTATGGCTATTGTATCTCCTTTGCTTGTATTACTTCAGGTTACCTGACTTGAATTCAAATAAGTTCCTCAGTATTGTAATTCAACAGTCTTAAAGAAAAATTGATTCCATAAGAAAATTCTCCGAAAGCACAGATGATTGAAAGTTAAAATTCACACATTAGTTCAAAGCGTATTTAATTCACACTACATAATACATTCGATCGATTGACAAGTAAGTATAAGTTCTTGCCTACTGAACCAAATAAAGTTCCGCTCATTCATTTCCGCGAGTTCCTTAACTCCTTGGGTACATTTGACGTCTGAGACACGTCATTCACTTTTTTTGTTTTTTATTTTTGTTTTGCAATTCTAATTACTTGAAGACATCTTAATACTACATATGTCACCAATATTTTAGAAATAAATAAATTCTTACGTAAAATGTACTGCTTTTACATACTACTCCAAGCTACCAAAAATTATATCCGTTCCACATACAAATATTTTCTCAAATAAATCCGTACCCAAAGGGTTAACAGTCTCATACATTTTGTATAATTCTGACGATAGCAGTTATTTAACCTAAGTGTTTTCCCTAAAGTTCTATGGTGTTAAATCAGATATATATCTGTTAACGACTAGTGTAATAAAAAGACAAGGATACAGATTTTGCGTTGTATGATTGTATATAAATTAATGCAGGATGCAATTTTGATAGCTCAAGAGAATGGTCGTTTACCTTTTGCATGCTACACTGTTTGTTGTCTACTTTTTTCTTCTTTTTCTGATACTAAATTAGATGTGCTTAATTATTTCAATCCTAAAAATATTACAGCGTGTTTTTCAAAATTAGGGTATTAGCTTATAAAATTTTCATGTGTTTTCAAGTTGTTATTATCTACTGCAAGGTAAAAATGAGAAAGTAGCTGTTTTATCTGTTAATTTATAAACATATTATATAATATCAAATACAGAAAATTATCTCTAGAATAAATATTTAACATGTAATTTCTGTATATCAATTATCAATAAAATATGATGTTATATAATAAAACATATATTCTGATCCTAATTTTTCTTTTACAAAAGTAAGAAAGTTTGATATCAAAATAACCTCGTAGAAAAATATCAGTTGCTTTATTTAAAGCTATCGATAATTTTGCAGTTTTAAGTATCATTATAATATTTGCTCATGTAAACATGTATTTTTCTTATATTTGTTTTAATTTTATTTCGCACGTTTGCATTTATTTTTAAAAATTACTCTATTTAATATGTTTCACCTTATGCGTGACTTCCTATATTGTACTTACATCAAGAGACGTTATTGATCCGCATAGACAGTTTTTGACTCGGAAACTTTCTATTTTTAGTCATTCTATTTTTAGAAATACTTTACACCAGAAATATGCTCTAGATATTCCATTTTTATTTTTTAATATTTTTGTTGAATCGGCAGTTTTTGCTAAAAACCTAACTTACAAATCTGTGATATTTTTACTCAGCTTAATCATTCGTATATAAATATCGAATCATTATTTTCTTTAAAATGTACGAAATTGTCTTCGAATTTATATATAACTTGATATTTTATTACATTTCCTTTTAAATAATTATATTTTTGATAAATCTAAAAATAAAAAAATAAAAGTAAAATAAATTACTATTTTTTGTTGAAAGGTCTGCGATTTAGATTATTAATTATTACACATATAAATATAAATATATAACGGTATTTTTCTTGTATCTTCTTACTGTTTTCTAAAGTTTACAATATCAATAGAAATAATATCAAATTTTTTTTTCACTATAGCTATCTTATATATCAAGTTTGGTGCACATATATACGTTATAAACGCTAAGATATAACCTTTCTGTTAATGGAGAAAATTGCAGCATAGTAGCACAAACTGTCGATCGAAATCCGTCCACATTAAATTAGCATAATTTCATTAATAGGGATTTTATACACCAAGTTTGTTCAGTCATACATTATAGAGTCTGAGATATAGCCATTCTGTAAGCGGAGAAATTTACAGCAGAGCAGTTCCACTGGCCGTTCAATATGAGTCCAAAATAAATCAGGAAAATTGTTCATAATGTTCATTTAACGTTTCAAATTTGATAGAATGATACGTAACAGAATCAGAGATAATGTGCCCGTAATCAAAGCAAATGAGGTGTACGGGCGCTGCCACTTGAGTGATATGCAACAAAAGATGATAGACATCAGTTTATGCCAAGTTGAAAATTAAAGTATTTTTTGTGGAATTCTTCGCTTTAGATTAGGACCTAAAGACCTACAAAATTAGGACCTACAAAATTGTATTGCACAGAAACACACAAACAGGCTAGCAAACATTATTCTAAAAATTGTCAAAGCACATTTAAGGCAATTTTAAACGTACAAAACCATCAAAACTCACATCGAAGTATATTATAAATAATATATATAAATACAGTCAAGCCTCGTTGACATAAACTCTGTTAACGTGAATTACTTTTAACATGAACGGTTTCCACAATCCCCATCAAAATGAAGATCAATTTAGTTATATGAACATTAGTTACTGATAGCATGAACTACTGATAACATGAACAAATTTTTTTATCCCCCTGGAGATTCATGTTAACGAGGTTCGACTGTATAAGCCATAATATGCAAGTAATGAGTTATAGATAAATATAACCCACTACTTTTTCTATTGGATCTAGAACAAAACAATAATTTTTATCTTAAAAGATAAATTCTTTTTCCACAATTTGTTTATTTCCTTCATTAATAGATAATGACTTCTATGAATTTTCTGGATTGGCATTAGAGGATTAAAGAATTGAACGTTTCGCTATAGTCATAATTGACTAGCTTTTGCATCTAAAGATAAGAAAAATTACTCACAGTTGTTGAGCTGAAACCATTGTAAGAAATTAATAGGCTGCACAAAAACATTCTGTATTTTAAGAGTTTATTTTTAGTTCAATTATAAGATAAGAAGATGAACCATTCACATGAAATAATTATTGGGATATTATAGTCACAAGGCTAAGAATGTGGAATAAAAGATAAAATTTTAGCAAGAATAAAAATTTCAAGCACGGATGAAGATGCCAATTCACTTATTATGCTATTCATTTTTCTGTTTTATCTTTTACAAATGAATCTGGCGTTGTGGCAGCTATATTTTTTCTGTTTACGAACTTAATAATCGATTTTTCATGGTTCAGCTGATATAATTGTAAGAAATTAATTGAAAACGGAAATGGTAGTGTGGAGTATTCGTTTTATAGTTTCATAAAACTCAATATTTATGCATGTATTCATTTTCAATTAATATGGGATCTATAAATTTAACGTTATTATATGATAAAATTAGAGATAACAGATTAATACATATTAAAAAATAAAAATAAAATAAATAATAAACAAATATAAATTGTTTATTTTCTTATTTTACAAATCAAAGATTAAAGTTAAAATTTCTTGTTTTTGAGCCTTCTAACATAGAGTAAATAGGGAATAAACATGAGAAAATTTCTGAAAATATAAAAACAAAATAACATTTATATTTTTGTAAAATAAAAAATAAAAAACACCAACAAATAATTTATGAATTTCTTCATAAATGACTTACAAAAATACCAAATACTTTCATAATTTGGCTTTCTAAAGTGATATCGGAGTACAATTATTATGTTTAAAGTTTTAACATATTGATAGATTGAATAAATAAATTTTGCAATTAAAACATGCATCAAATATTAAAGAAATACCGATTGTTATTGAAATATTATTCCACACTGATGATAGTAAAATTAAACAATTATCAAACTGGTTTTTATCTAAGTGACTAAAAATTCTTTATTTCAAATACTACAAAATGTTTCGTATTTTTTCTCATAATAAACGATGTAAAATATCTAAAATATAGCAGTATGACAAAATATCTGATTTGAAAAAATACTACTTTGTCTTCCCCTTCATTAATAAAAATATATTATTACAATTTAAGGGGAATTGGCCCCTGTGACGGTGCGACTGAAGTAGGTTTCATATAAAAGCGTATATTTCCATTTAATATTTATAAATTGAACTATATTAGGTTTGTTCAATAAAATATTTATTCAGGGAACAATTCGTATGGTTTTTAATACATGTTTTACAGATATGACAGCTTTAAGTTGAGTTTTCTCAGTTTGCATTTTTTATGAATCCCTGATATTCAAAATGCTAAAATTTCTACAAATATGTAAGAAAAGACATAATAAATATATATATTATGTTTAGACGATGGATTCTGTAATATCTTTAAAAGACAAAATATTAAAAATAAAAATGGACAAAAAACATGTTTTTTTTCCCCAAATCTTCACCTATATATGCACTTCTTAATTTTTTTCACGAAAACCGATTCATAAATTTCAAAACCCATCCTTAATTCTTTTAAGTAGATTCCATTAAACAACAAAATTATGTATATATTGTCTTTTTCTTTTAAATATCTGTAGAAGTATAAGTATTTTGAAGATTATGAATTAATGAAAAATGCAAACAGAGAAAACACAATTTGTTTGTTTGTTTGTTTTATTGATAACATATACATTAGATTTGTATGCTTGACATATAGTCCGCTTGTAAATCTTTGTCAGATAACGGCAGATAGCACATGACAGATTTACAATACGAAGAATTGGAGAAAACACCCAGGGCCAGCGCGGGAATCGAACCAGCTCTCCTACGCTCGAGAGCGATTAGAGGTGTGGTGACATATCCACTCGGCCACGGAGGGCCCCAAACACAATTTAAAAATTTCAAATCAGTAAAAAATATATAAAAATCATACGAATTGCTTGAATAGATATTTTACTGAACAAACCTAATCTTATTAATTTTATAATTATTAAATGAAAATATAAGCTTTTATATTAAATCTCACTGTAAAAAATAGGTTCTTAAAAATAAGTATATATTGTCTCAAAATAGCTCCGAAACAATATATACTTAAATTTGAAAACCCATGTACTCATTTTTGAGTTCAATGACATGCCAAACATGGGGATATCGGGATTCTTATTGGTCAACCCAATTTGTGAGCATGTCAGTATACTCAAAAATGAGTACATGAGTTTTCAAATTTAAGTTTATATGGTTTCGGAGCTATTTTGAGACAATATATACTTATTTTTAAGAACCTATTTTTTACAGTGCACCTTCAGTAGTGCCGTCAAAGGCGCTAAATCCACATAAGGTAGAACATATGAGATTTACATTAGGTCATTTACGGGGTGCTTTAAATATCAATTCAAAGTTATTTTTGAAACAGTTTTGTTTGAAATATACTTCTTTGTGAGGTGGAGGGGATGATTGTACACTTTCCTTTTTCCCCGGTTATTGAAATCTAAAAAAGATTATCTTTATAAAGAGAGAATTACCGCCCATACAAATTCTTAGAACTCATTCGTCTAATTTTGTGTAGCTCTGTATATTATCTGTAAAATTATACGCACCAAACAGTATAGGTAACTTCAGCACAAAAAAAAAAAAAAAAAAAAAAAAATGGCATAACTAGAAATGCACTCCCAGCATTTCATTCATAGCTCTAATGCATTTCTAAACATAGCACTAATATATCAGAAATCCTTTGTGCGACACTGTATACAAATAATAAACACTTTTCACGCTATATTCTCCATGAAACCGCATTTGGGCATGTTAAAATAGCAATCAGATTTATCTGATAGAGGGCAGTCTAATGGTGTTAAATGTAACTACCGCAAATTCTCCTGTAGACATAATATTTTATTATTTCCCTATACACTAATTATTTATGCTTTCAAAACGAAAATTTCTAGTAGAATCGCTATATAATACACCTTTAGAATTGTGTGCGTTTGAATTTCCTGCCATATTTGTTGCACGCGTTATACTTATATAACATTTACACACACATAGACTCAGTGACAGACTGACACACACGCAGACCATCCACTCAAAGTCCAGTTTCCGAATTCAGAAAATCTCAAAATGAGTAAATATAGCATAAAAGCAATTTTGAAAATTTGTCCAAAAAACGATCCTTTCTCTACATTTCATAGATAAGTAAAAGTGAAAAAAATAAAATAAAATAAAATAACAAGCACAAGCACATATCTTTCATATAATAATAATAATAGTAATAGTAATAATAATAATTCTCATTGTTATTATTAATTCATATTTAAAATGACCAAACACCAGGAAGGAAGATCTGAGTAAACAATAAACGATTACATATGGAAATGAAGTTTTATACAAGGCAAAATGTATTGAAGAAATTAATAAAAGTTGTTTCCATGATATTGATGAATGAGATCATACATAACAAATACAAATGACAACAAGTATAACAGAAAAAATAATAATAACAACTAGAAGATGAAGATAAATCAAAAGCCACCACGGCTTAAGTGGTTTGGAGTAGGTTAAACCAGGTATATATATATTGTCTTCTAATAAATTATTCTGTGTATCACCAGCTTAGCTCTCTTACAGATAATTTAATAAATTCAAATTTTGAAATCGATAAAGATTAATAAAGTTATTCCCCATTAAAAATTGCAAAACGATTAAAATGAACTGAAGAGTGAAATATTGACAAACGAAAAGATAACAGATTACTTTCATTTCGAAGCAGGTGTCAGCCTCATTAAGACCTATCATAATCGTCGATTTTCTGTCATGTATGAAATTAACTGCTACTTTGATTTTATAAAGATAGTAAAGATGATTATTCAAGTTTTTTACTATTCTCATCAACTCTTTTGTATCAGATATATCCTGACTATCAAGAAAATATGTTACCAGACGAATTATGTTAATTTTTTAAATTTTATTTTTGTGTTATTACAATATAAATACATAAAATTTTATTTTATTTTATTAATTTCTTTTCAATCAATTATTCAACTTAATCTAGCTCTATAGAGAAAACTGTTTAAAATATTTCGGTCTTTTTCGCTGTAAATATCTTCTGTGTTGACAATCACAAAAATCAAACCCAGTTGGAAGTTTAAAAAATAATAATAACTTCTACTTTTTCCAATTCATTTTAGCGTAGAACGTTTTAAAAATATTCTTATAATTATTACATGAGTGCTATTTAAGAGATGCTGAAATTAAGAAATGAGATGCTGAAATTAAGAAAAAATTATTGAGTTAATTATCAACTATAATTGCGTAAATTATTTTCATGAGTATGTTTTCTGCGCATTGTTTAAAAATTAAATAAATTAACATATTATTAATATTATTGTTGCTAAAACGCCAGGAGGGGTTTCATGTTGAGGTAGAAAAAAAATGTTGGTGTTTGTATAAAATATACTCATTGCCATAAAAATTTGTGCACCAAGAAGTCGTTGTTGGACAGTAACGTTGTTGGACAGCATGTAGGTACAGTCGGTAACAAAAGTGTCCGAACACTAGCAAAAATTCCTATGTAAAAAATGTACACTTCGTACGGTTTTATTAAATAAATCCTTGTCGAATCCTATTCTTAGTCAGTGTGAACATGATTCGATAAGGATTTATTTAACAAAACCGTATGAAGTGTACTTTTTTTGCATAGGAATTTTTGCTAGTGTTCGGACACTTTTGTTACCGACTGTACGTGCCAGGAAAATGCGCAAATGATTAGAAATACGGCGTGATTACGCATTGCGTAATGCCACTAGAGGGCGTTGAACGTCGTTCTTTTTGGAGTAGAAAACAGGTAGGCAAAGTTTGTTTTGTGTACATAATCTGCTGAAGAGCGACGTTTTTAAATAGAGATGCTGTTACGCCACCACAAAAGACAATACAATCTACTGTCCGAGAGGGAAAGAATCATCGGTATGATGGAATCCGGCTGACGACTGCACACCGAACCTACAGCTGATGTGATGGTATGGAATGAAATTGTATACGACACACGGTCATCCCTAATGTTGATCCACGACACCATGACTGCACAGCGGTACGTTCGTGACATCCTTCAGCCATAGGTGTTGTCACTCATGGCAGGGCTCCCAGAAGCCATTTTTAAACAGGACACTGCTCATCAAGTTTGTCACAGAGTACCTCCGCCAAAATACCACCCTTCCCTGGCCTGCTCGATTCCGAGATTTGCCATCAATCGAGCATATCTGGGATAGCTTTAGAAGGCAAGTTGGGCAGCCTATGACTTTGGACGAAATAGATGCGCGATAAACAAATGGGGAACGAGATACCGCAAGACATCATACGGGATTTGTATGCCTCAATGCTCTACCGTATTGCATAGTGCATTCGCGCGAGAGGCGGCCCAACAAGGTATTGAAACATTCATTTTTCGTAAGTTTTTCTGTAACAGATGAATTTTGCTTTAATTTTGTAATCATTTAGTTGTATCAACCTTGCACTTACGTATGTAAAATTACATTTCATTCCGACAACTTTTTCTTGGTGCGCAAATTTTTGTGGCAATGAGTGTATATGGCAATTTTTACCAGAAAAATTAACATAAAAGTCATTTAATTGATTTTAAGTATAGTACAAATATTCAGTTAAATGGAATTAGCTCTGTATTTTTTTATATGTTTGTAGCTTCATAGTTCCCCAAATGATGTCGTATTATAGATGATTTTTCTGTTATGTGTGCTGTAACATAGTCACACCGCAGTCAATATAATAAAATAACGATACATTAATAAATTCCTAAAAAGCATGGTTTTTGTACAAAGTGGAAAACATAAAATAAATAATTAGTTTAGAAAAATCTGTAACGGTATGTATCATACATAGTAACCACTACATATGTATTATTTAAATTGTTTATACCCCCCCCCCCCCACCGAGTACAGAAATAAAATATTAAAATTGGGGTTAAAGAGAACCTTCATTTATGTTGTAGGCAGAAAAATTCCATTTTATGCTCGGGAACTATTAGTAGGCATACAAAAATGTATTGCTAATCATATTTATAAGAATAACACCGAATTCAACATTGTTATTGGCATAGATATCTTTAATTCAAACATTGTTAACATTTGATATTGTTTTATCAAAAGAAAAATGTAAAATGAAGTAATTAAATATAGGAGGAGATACTTTGTTCTGGTAATATAAAGGAAAAATGAAACAACGTTAAACAGATCTCAAATTAGAGAAATTTAAAAATTAGCAAACGCGGTCTCGGAATTTCTAATGTTCCATCATCAGAGCTTGTAAATTTTATAAAATATTAAAACATGTAAAATGAAAGAACTAGAAAAATGAAAAATAAAAATTCCCCGGTGCTTGCCAAGCAAGCGTGGTCTAAAGGTGGGTTAGAAAAGTTAGTTTTCTTTTCTCTGGTTCTTTCATTTTTCGTGTTTTAATATTTTTAAAATTTTACAAGAACTTATGTTGGAACATTTGTGTTCCGAAACATATTCCGAAACATCCGTTTGCTAATTTTTGAATTTCTCAAATTTCAGCTCTTATTAACGTTGTTTCATTTTCCTTTATAGTAAAGTAATGCTGACAACTTTTAAAGTCAAAACAGCAATTCAAACTACTTCTTTATTCAAATATAATTTTCAGGTTATGTCGTATTTATACCTATTTAACTAGTGTAACACAAAAATGCCAATCGTTTATTAATTTTAGTGTGAAAATCGATAAAGAAAACTAAACTTTTCCCCATATATATATGAAAGGATAAAAAGAACTAAAATTTTAAATTATTATTTTATTATTTTAAATTAATATTGAGTGGTAACTTAAAGAAAATCCCTTTAAAAATTCTTAATTTGTATTTCATTCTAAAGTTTCCTCTGTAAAGTTAGTTTCACAGTAAAATACGTTTTTAACGGAGATGTCAGAAAATTAAACAACTTTAAGAATAAAAACTGATTAGTCTTAAACAATCTTCTATTTTTGGCGGTAAAATAATGCAGATTAACCCTGGTTCCACGGGGCTCAGCGAAACTGTCTAATGAGATAGCGTAGGAGGAGACTAGATCAGCTACACAGTCCAATGAGAAAGCATAGGAGAAGAATAAATTCGCGCCGAAATGAGAGGTATTTAAGCAAGAACAGGGGCCTTTTTTGTATGTTGTCTCTGCTTATTTATCCACGTCAAGTGTTGCACCAGGTGGGTGGTGGTGGGTGGGGTCGCACCTATAGAACTGCGGTTGCGGAATGCGATCGTCAAAGTGACGGTACCAGCTTGACTCAACCACCGATGGAATAATTCAGCGTGTTTGGACCTGCTGACTTGAAATTAAACTGTAATCAGTTCAATAGGCTTCAATAAAGCAACTGCATAAAACAAATGATTCGCTAATGAGTAAAAACTTTTCTTCATCATAGAGAACATGTGTCACCAAATAATATCATCACATACGTATAAATGAATTACAGAACGATAAGTCTTTAAAAGAAAAATATTAATTTACTTAGTACTCTTTGCGAATATTTAGCGAAATATCTTTGTTAGCAAAAAAAATTAGCTTGCATAAGAAATTGTTTCTTTAATATCGCTCAGGATAAAATAACCACAAATGTTTTACAGGAATTATCAGTATTTATCTTTATAAAAATAACACAGAATTTAACATTATTGTTGTCATAATATCCATCAAGTGACACAATTTATAGCATTGATTTCGTTCAAGAAAAGTAATATTCATAAAACAATGTAAATGCGGCAATTTTATAAATCGTAACAGCAATTCCTACTACTCCGTTATTCATAGATATATTTCTTCTTTCATGACAAATTTATACACTCTTAATTATTTTAACACTTAGCTGTCAGAAATTTAATTTTAGTCTCAAAACCAAAAGAATAAACCAAAGTTATTCTCCATTAAAAATAAAAAGATCAAAATGAATTCCAGAACGACGTACCGACAAAGGGATAGATCAATTGATGACTCTTTCTTTCGAAGCAAGTGTCAGCATCATTTACGATCTGTCACTATTTTCGATTTCCGATCATGGGTCAACTTCCAGCAGGATACCGTAAAATTAATCAGCAAGTTGACATAGCGCTCTTCGTTAATAGTTAGCGAGATACTTTGTCTTAATCGGCATTAAAATCAGCTAATATAAAGGTAAATTTGTTTATTAGCTTTTAAACAATGTGAGAGAAATATTTAACAGCGATTATCCGCAAACAGATGAAAGGTACTGTCATAAATTTAATAAAATAACCTAAAATTAAATACTGTTATTGCAGAAGCTTTTCTTAATAAAAGAGTTTTAGTTCATAAAAATTACCTTTTAACAAATGCAAAAAATCAAAAAACTATTTACTAATTATTTTTTACTATGATTGCATTTTTTTTTTTTTTTTTTTTTTTTTTTTTTTTAATGACTGATTGTTATTAAATAAAATTTATGTAAATTTTAATAAAATCACTTAAAAAAATATTATTATTGGAATAGCTTTTTTCAATATAAGTGTTTTTGTTCATAATAATTATCTTTTAGCGGAATGAAAAATTCAAGATGTAAACGATTAAATAATATTTTTGACTATGGTTGTACTTTTTCTATGGTTGATAATTATTGGAAAATAATTTCTTTAATATAAATAACACAGTTCATAATAATTATTTTTTAGAGGAAATAAAAAATCGTAATGTTAGCTATTCAATAAATATTTTTGACTAGAATTGTATTTTCTATGACTGATTGTTATTTAATAAATATTTATATAAAATTTAATAAAATAACTTAAAACTAAAATTATTATTGGAATAGCTTTCTCTGATATAAGTGTTTTAATTCATAATAATTATCTTTTAGCAGAAGGAAATGAAAACCAATTCAATATATATTTTTGACTATGATTGTACATATTTATCATTGATTGTTATTCAATAAATATTTAAGTAAAATTTGATAAAATAACTTAAATTTCAATATTATTATAGGAATATCTTTCATTAATATAAGTGTTTAAATTTATAACAATTATCTATTAGAAGAAAGATAAAACCGAGATGTAAACTATTCAATAAATATATTTTTACTGTGATTGTATTTAGACAAATATCTAAACGAATATTTCATTAATTATTACAACATATACATTCGCTTTATTGAAAAATTAAAGTTTCTAAAATTAGGTAAGTGTTTCAAAGTTTAGAATCGTAACCGAAATCGAAACTATTCCTTAACTGAAATTAATCTCGTGTTAGGCAAGTTTTTATCTCTTAACTTCTTAAACAATCAACTGTCAAATGTTAATTAATTTGAGTTTTAGAATCGATAAAGAAAACAAAAATTATTCTCCATTTAAAATCAAAAAATCGAAATGAATCAAGAACGATATATCGATTGAAGAAAAGAACAATTGATGACTCTATCCTTTGAAGTAGTTGTCAGCATTATTTAAGATCTGTCACTATCTTCGATTTCCGATCATGCATCAATTCCTGGCAAGACCCCATACAAGTAGTAAAGTTAATCAGCAAGTTGACATAGTATTCTTTGCTACCAGTTAGTAAAATATCTTGTTTTAATCAAAGTAATTAATTTGAGTTTTAGAATCAATAAAGAAAACAAAAATTATTCTCCATTTAAAATCAAAAAATCGAAATGAATCAAGAACGATATATCGATTGAAGAAAAGAACAATTGATGACTCTTCCATTCGAAGTAGTTGTCAGCATTATTTAAGATATGTCACTATCTTCGATTTCCGATCATGCATCAACTCCTGGCAAGACCCCATACAAGTAGTAAAGTTAATCAGCAAGTTGACATAGTATTCTTTGCTACCAGTCAGTAAGATATCTTGTCTTAATCAGCGTAAATATAAGGTAACAGTAAAAAGAAATTCGTTTTATATATTTTCGCCAGCATACAAGAGAAAATGTATAAGAAGTATCAGCAAAGTGATTAAAATGAACATATTTAACTTTATTCAAAAAGAAAAATAAATAAATAAATAAAATAAATAAAATAAAATAAAACCGTAGAATTAAATATGTTAGTATTGAATTCATTTTATTTAATTCAAACGTTTTATATCCTAATTGTTATTCCTTAGCAGTAGAAAAAATACCTAGATATCGATTATTAAATAAACTCGCATTGTTAGATGTAAAAAAAAATAAAAATAAAAAATAAAATAGTGTTTTCCGTTTGAGATCTGTGGCAGCAATTTCATAGGTATAAATTTAGGATCACAGCAATAAATCGCTAAATAATGTTAAAAACAATTCTCTAAATTAAAGATAATCCGAAAAAAATAATAATTGTAATTATTACAAATTAATTAAAAACAATAATTTAGTCATAATTGTCATAATAATCAACTTTAAAAACACACTAACTATATTTCTTATAGAAACGTTCTATTAACATAATACCTATGATGTTAACAAAATTAAACAAATACTTTAAACTCTAACGTCAATTTTTATTTTACCATATCGTCAAATAAATTAATTTATTAAAGCTTTGCGATCAATAAATCCTTTCAAAATCTATTTTATTGTTTAAGACGAAAATAATAACCTTTTATTTTTCTCTCCGAAATAAAATCGAGGCCAAAGAAATATTGATAAATTCATTTTTAATAGCATGTGTCAGCTTCAATTAACATTTCCATAATATTCGATTTCCAATTTATCATCAGTGTTCTGGTAAATTTCATATTAACACTGATGTTAATCACAGAATGTTATTTTTTCATAAATTCACTGTCAAATGTCACACCAGAATCACAACAAAGAAATATGACAAAGATAATAATAATAATTCTCTTGGTGTTATTGCATTTGTTATTAACTTATCCGAAAATGTGTTGGTAGTAATTACATAAGGGAATATAAAAATATCAATGTTATTTGCAAATGGCATGTCTTACATACGAAAATAGAGTGAAGATTAAAAAAAAAAAAAAAAATCAGTATATTCAGGGATCACAAATACATATTTTTTTACAACGATTATAATTATCGTATGCAAAATAAATAAATAAATAAATAAATAAATACATAAATAAATAAATAAAACTTCTTTTGTTTTTTCTTCCCTATTTGAAATTCAGAAAAAAAGAATATTGAGCAAATTCATTTTTAATAGCATGTGTCAGCTCCAATTAGCATTTGCGTAATATTCGATTTCTAATTTATCATCAGTTTTCTGGTAAATTTCATATTAACATGGATGTTAATCAGAGAATGCTATTTTTTCATCAATTCGCAGTCAAACGTCACACCAAAATCAGAACAAAGAAATATGACAAAGAGAATAATTCTTTTGATGTTATTGCATTTGTTATTGGCTTATCGGAAAATGTGTTGGTTGTAATTAAATAAGAGTATATAAAATATCAATATTATTTACAAATGGCATATATGAAAATAAGGTACATATATTTAATGTTTTCTTTTTTCTTTTTATAAAATAATAGAAAAAAAAAATGTGTATTTATATATGAATATATATATATTCAGGATTTGCAAATATATATTTCTCTTATCCTACAAACTTCATTTATCTTTACTTTTATAACAAATATAATTGTTTACTACTACTACTACTAATAATAAACAAAATAGTCTATAAATTTGCAAGCATTGTAAAAGAAATAGAAAAAGGTATTAGTATATATATAATATACATATATATATATATATATATATATATATATATATATATATATATATATATATATATTATAATTTTTCACAAGTGACACATTACAATGTTTTATGGTTTCTACATAACGAAAAGTTACAACCATAGTAACTTTCGTTATTTCTGTATCGTATCAAATAAAAAACAAATAGTCAAATAAAGAAAAATATTTATAATAAATGGATTTTCGGTCTTAATATGTTATATAATTTATTTATATAATAATTTATATAGAAGCATGTGAGTGACGCCATATAGGTAGAGTGACGTAATTATAAATTGAATTGAAATTAGTCTGAGAAAATTAATACTTCCCAGTTTAAAAACTAAAATTGAATATCCAGTCGTGGAAAAGCAATAAAAATAAATCCTCAAAGGAAATTGAATTATAGTGCCTACCGTTTGTCAGAATATGCAGTAGAGCCTATTCTTTTATAACATATTCAGATCCGAGTAAACCTAAACGTTGTTTTTAAAAACTCTCTATGATATTTTAGATTAAATATCACATTAAAAGCTAAAAAAAAAGAGAAATATATAGCATTTATCAAAAATTTTAATTAATTTGAAGTAATTTTGTTTCAATTAGTGTACATGCAAACAAAATATTTTCAATTAAACATAATCTAAAATTCCTAAAATTAATTCTAATATAATAATTATTCATCTCTTAATATAAAATAAAGTCTAAAATATTCAAATTTCATTTGTTTTATTAAAAAATATATTTTTCTTTGCTTTCCTCTTTGTATGATTTTTGCCTTTACGTCTGCCATTTTCCGGTATGATAAAGCTGATCACTTCACAATATAGTACTGCAATCTCTTGAAAAACTATTGAAACATTCTTTTCAATTGAGTTTGGAAGATTTTAATGCTGGAAAATATAATATTTTCATTTTACATGCATTTTATGAAGGTATCCAATTGGATACCAAGGGACCCAGGAGTTTAAAATCGACAGCTGTTTCAAATCACCATAACAAAGACTATATCTATATCTATATCTATCTATCTATCTATCTATCTATCTATATACATATATATATATATATATATATATATATATATATATATATATATATATATATATATATATATATATATATATATATATTCTCTTTTTTGAAAAAATTATTTAAAAATAACAATTTGATCTTTGGTTGGATTATAAAAGGTGATAAACTACATATTAAACACTTATTACTTCTTTTTTGATACCCCGCTATGGATTGAGTTTCAAATTCTACGCTGTATTATTGCCTTCTCTAATGTTATATTTTCAAACTTTTACTGTCCATGTTGTTGCCAAATACACACACTTGCCAATGAATTAGAAACCTTGGATTAATATTTTATTGGACCTCATTCATCCATTCGACCGCTTTTTGCACGGATAAAAACATATACATGATGGCAACGATTTTCAGGATTCTAGAGTGAGTTTATGGTCAGATGCCATGCTACACAAACTTTAAGATCATGTAAATTGAATGGAAGAAGAGATTGCTGCCTTTCTACCATGTCCTAAATGTTTTCTTTCGGATTAAGATTCGGGTTTTTTGGTGACCAGAGAAGCTGTTGGAATTTAGATTGATATTCGTTGAATCAATCTCGAACGATTTTGCCACGATATATAGTTGCATTATCATTCATGAAGTATCCATCACCTTCGTAGTAAAAGTGTACTAACATTGCAGTATGCACTTGTTCTGCCAAAATGTCCAGGTATTGCAAAACTTTTTGTTCACCCTCAAGTAACACTAGGAGACCACTTCCGTAGCAGCAGAACATTCCCCACAATGAAAACATATTTTGCATATTACGACGCTAGCAAGCATTTGTAGAAACTCTCACAAGTTTCGAATTCATTGACCAGTGTGTGTTGTTAGCGTTCTGGCCTTCACTTTCTAGGTATCGAGTCCGATATTCTTAGTGGTTTGGAATATTCCTTGTTTGGAATATTCCTTAAGCCGTTGATACTGGTATAAGAAGCTTTAATTCACAAAATGCGACTATTGATTTACATCACAAAACCTATTATGACAAAATGTGACAATATGTGACAGACAATCAGGTTGACAAATCACCAAGTTCGTTATCAGAGAATATTACAGGTTCGATAGTCGAGCTTGAAAAAGAAAACCGTTATTTACATTAATGGTGGTTCATGCACGTAAAATACATCTTGGCCTTAACGTCCTACAAGTTCCAAAGTTAATATCCCTGGGTTTTAACGAAGTGAGGAAGCAATCACCTATACGAAGTACTGAAATTGTGATGGCATGTTTCCAGACCACGCCTAGAAGTAAATGCCAGACCGTCACCAATTGTTTATTGTGTACTTCTACTGAGAAGTCAACTCCACTCAACTTCAACCTTAACCATTTCAGGGGGGGGGGTATATATTTTATACCACCTAATATCACTTCCCAACTGCAAAAATTCATCCCAGAATTTTTTTAGAAAAACCTTACGTTTTTAACGTATCAGAAAAGGCCAGTTTTTTAACCTTAAAATTTAAAATTTCTTTTAGTTTAATTTAGTTCATGAATTCCGGTGGCAGTATAATTTAAATGATCCAAATTGTCTTGCGCCGCAAAGGGTTAAAGGGCCTTCTGTGAGGTATATTTGTATAGAACTAAGTTCTAGAACTCCGTGAGATATTCTTATACAATATATAAAATTTTATTATCAGCAAATAGAAGTAAATAAATCTAAAAAATAATACTATATAATGTTAAACACTACACTAATTTAAAAAATATGATTCTCTAATAATATATATATTTTTAAGTTGTTTAGGACATACACATTTAAAAGAAAATACAACAAAGGAATAAAAGAATAAATGCCTCACAGTTCACCAAACATGCAAACAAACAAACGAAAAATCAATATGGAATCAAATGCTATCATGACAAATTTATATTTAAAAGAGATTCAGGCATCAATTAACCATTTCCGTAATGTTAGATTCCAGATTTTGCATCATACTTCAAAAAAATCTCATACATCCAATAAAATCACTTTTCTGTCATTATTGTAGAAGAATATCATGTATAAATCAGAAATAAAACAATATGGCAGAGGAAATAATTCGTTTGATTCTCCAGCATTTGTTATCGGTTTATTGGAAAAAGTGTTTGTGTTGTAATTATCCCTTAATAGATAAAATGTCATTATTATTTACCAAAACCAAACTTAGATACAAAATTTGTTACTCTTTTTTACGTAAACGTGGATAGAGCATATTAATCAGCTATTTGCGACTAAGTATTTTTCTCGTATGAATAAAAATTTTCATGTAAAAGCAAATAAAACATATTAATCTTCTATATGCGATTAAATATTTTTTTCTAGGAAAAAATCACAGACATAATTTAAAAATGATCTATTTATGTTTTGATAAAAATTATTTTGAGAAATTTAAACATTGATTTATTAAATTATTTAAGAAAATAGTATGAAATAAACGAATAAAATAAGATAAATTAATAAATAAAAATAATATTTATTTAGGAAAACCGAAATATGTTACAAAATTTGTTTCAATTTTTGTGTGAAAGTAAATTAAGCATATGAATCATCTGTGTGAGATTTATTTTAATTTTAATTTAATTTTTTTATGATTATTATTTTAATCAAATATATAAAGTATTTTTTTTTTTTTTTTTTTTTTGTTGTTGTTGTAAGAAAAATTATTTTAAAGAATTAAAAAAAAAAAAAAATAGTGATATTTATATAACTTAATAGTAGGAAACAAAATATTCAAGTCAAAAATAAATAACTAAATAAGTATTTTTATTTTATATTTTTATTTATTTTTTATTTTTTTGATGTACATAAATAAAATAAATTTAAGAAAGGAAAAAAAAAAAAAAAAAAAAAAAAAAAAAGAAAGAAAGAGAGAAAAAGAAAAGAAAAGAAATAATACTTGTTTAGAAAAATCAAACTCTAATAAAATATTCACACATTTTTATGAAAATAAATGTACATTAATAATTTATATTTGAATAAATAGACATTTTTGGCTTATGAAAATATCATATACGTATTTTCAAATGTATTTCTAAATTAGAATAAATATATATGTTGCAGAATTATATGGTAAAATATAAATAATTAATAAGAAATAGTTATTTAAAATGTACTTTCTTTTAATATCGGTAAAAAAAAAAAAAAAAAAAAATTAAACTAACAGAAGTATCTGTTAAATGCTTTTCATTAGGAAAACAGTTTATAAGATCTATTACAGTAAAATGGGAAAATAAGATATGTTATAATTGTTAAAGACACATAAAAACTATAGCTGAAATACATTTGTAACAACTGTCATAAAAATAACTAAAGTAAATTAAGTAGAAACGCAGTCGTTTCTTTGATTATACTTTTACATTATACTTAATTTAATTAACGATTCTTTAGTTGATTGGAAAGAAAACTGTTTGTATGAATTTTTATGTAGTAAATGAAGTTTTCATTAGTAATTTTATCTTTTTTTTTCTTTTCACTTTGGAATAAATAATTATTTATACATAATTAGAAAGTATGAAGAGGAAAATGATTATACAGCGATATTTCCAGTAAGAACCAGTATATTCTAAGAGTTTGTGAATGCGTAAAGGCTGCATAGTTCTTGACTTATATCTACTCAATCTACAATGTAAAATAAGGATTTAAATACAAGTATAATTCCTGATGAGAAACAAGTTGTGCTTTATTAAAAATAAATAAATAAGTAAATAAATATGTTTCATAAAAATGACAATTGAAAAGTAAATTATTTTTTATAAAGAAACTTCAATGGAAATCAGAATTTTTAATGTATAATCACCAGATATTTTATTTATTCTACAAAGTATAAATAAGGTTTTATTTCTTTCTTTATTTTTTGTTTACTTCTTGCAAATTTACTACTGTTGAAAAATAAAATAATTGCAAAAACAATAAAAGAAAAACCTTTGTAAATTATAAAACAATATATAAAAAAATCTAATTTTTATGAACATTTAATTAGAGCGAGTTATCGAAAAAATTAATGATTAATTTGTATAAGCATATTATTATCCAGAAATCAAGCATATTATTATTCAGAAATTTATTAAAGAGTAATATAAAAAGTTTAAAAAACGTTTTTCAAGCAACTCCTTATTATTTACATTGATGTTTCTTCAAAGGAGTTGTCAATATCAATTAGAACTAGTGGATCTGCAGATCAGGAGCCTCAACGTCCTATTTACATCAAACATTATTCAATAGGTCATTTTTATTTATTCCTTATTATATAATCGTATATATTGATTCGATCGACTTGTTACCATAATCAGATACATTCCTGAGGGGGGCTGCCGCCCCCCTCAACCCCCCGCTGTATCTCTATTTGTATATCTTATAAAGTGTTACGGAATTGTAAGTAATTGCATTTATTTTTGCATAAATTCTTTCAAAAAGGTTTGTAAAGTTAAAAAATGCTAAATTTGTGCATTTTTAGTCCTTTTAGCTTTAAAATAGCCTAATTTTCCCTTAAAAACCCTTAAAAAAGCTCCAATAAGGGAAGAAATGGATTTGGCGCCAAAGGTGGCGACTGTTTCCCTCCTTGGCGATTTTTTTGGCGACCACGGCGAGAAAATCCTTATTAGGGATATACCAAATATGGAAGCTCTAATCTCATTATAAGATAAGAGAATTTCCCAGAACAGTCTGTGTTCTATAGAAAAGTATAAAAGGAGCATTTCTTCGCCAAGGCGGTCAGTGTCAGATCTGTGTCAGTTTCGTCAAATGCTTACTTTGCTTTGAGCCTCTTTGGATGAGACTTTCTTTATGTGTTATTGCTAAACATTTTGTACTGCTGTTTTGCTGTTAACGGCTGTGTTTACTGGTTGAATTGAATCTGATACTTGGTTTATAGACCTGTATTTTTCTGGAACTTTCTGTGAATACATCACTGAATTTTTGCAAGTTTCGCCTTCCATTATCGAAAAACTTACGGACCCCCAAGTACGCAACAATATGTATTCTTAATAAACGACGGTCTTGTATTATTTCCCTGAAATTCATAAATACCAAATTTCATAACTACCAATTTTTATACAAAAAAAATTACATAGCATATCGGAAATATTTTGCGTAACCTTTAAACAAATTTCCAATTCTATGCCCACAATTATCAACAGGAAAACATGCTTTTAAAATTCTAATAAAATTTCATTATATTTGATGGGGTGTAACCATGTTAAAATAAACTTTTAAGAAATATCGACTATAGACCTTAATAGTACGAAATTATTTTATGTATCCCGGAAAAACCACAGTCATTATAAACGCCAATAATAAGAATAAACCTAATTAATTATAACTCATTAATTTTTAAAACTCATTTGACATCATTTGGATGATTACAGTACATACTCGGAATTATTTTGTGTGGTCCCATAAATTATTTAGTCTATACATAACCTTTTTTAAGAGTAAACATAATTTTAAGCATCTTTATAATGTATGTTAATTTTATTAAGTTCAATTCAGCATAAACGCATTAAAGTGCGCGCTTAAATAAAAGTTTGTCCATAGGCTCTAATGTTACTAAATTCTTTCTTGTGTCTCTGTAAACAAACCATAAACATTGTATACACCAGTAAAAGCTATTCAGCTTATTTTGAGTTTAAAATTAATAATTGTTCCAAATTTAACATCGTTTGGATAACTACGTGACATTGTCAGAACACTTTTCTAAGGTCCTGTACATTAATTAGAAAGCTTAAGAGCACATATTTTCTTCAAACAACATGAGTTTAAGCATCTTACTCACGTACGCTAGTTTTATTTTCTTCATTGCAAAGTAATGATAATAAAATGCGTTTAAAAGAAATTCACCCTTTACGCCGTAATGTTAAGAATTTTGGCGTGTCCCTATACACAGTTTATAAATAATATAGCAATAAAAATTATACAGCTACTTATATGCAAAGCTGGAACGTGTGCGCCAATTTTCAAGTCAATCGAAGACCTTTTGCGGCCGCTTTTGCGGTACATACTAATTTTTCCCGTAGGCCGTAATGATAAAAAAAACTTTGGCGTGTCCCTGTACACGAACCACAAATGGAATGCACACCCAAAACTATACAGATAATTTCGTGGGGATCAAGAACATGTGTACCCAATTTCAAGTCAATTGCATGATATTTGCGGCCGCTATCGCACGACAGACAGACAGACAGACAGACAGGCGGAACACAAAATCCTTTTGAGTCTCAACAGAGGGCCTCCACTGACGTTTCCGCAAAAATTGGAAGTCAATAGCTTGATTTTTGCGGTGGCTATCGCGGTACCTACAGATTCTTCCCATAGGCCGTAATGATAGAAAAACTTTGGCGTGTCCCTGTACATGAACTACAAATGGAATATACACCTTAAACTATACAGCTAATTCCGTCGGGCTCATGAATATGTGTACCAAATTGCAAGTCAATAGCGTAATTTGTGGCCGCTATCGCGATACATACAAATTCCTCCCTTTGGCCGTAATGATAAGAAAAATTTTGTCGTGTCCCTGTATACAAACTGAAAATGGAATACATACCAAAAACTATACAGCTGATTTCGTGGGGCTCATGAACATGTGTACCAAATTTTATGTCAATAGCGCTATTTTTGCGGCCGCTACCGCGATACATACAAATTCCTCATATTGGCCGTAATGATAAGAAAAACTTTGGCGTGTCCCTGTATACGAACTACAAATGGAATACATACCAAAAACCATACAGGTGATTTCGTGGGGCTCATGAACATGTGTACCAAATTTCATGTCAATAGCGCTATTTTTGCGGCCGCTACCGCGATACATACAAATTCCTCATATTGGCCGTAATGATAAGAAAAACTTTGGCGTGTCCCTGTATACGAACTACAAATGGAATACATACTAAAAAACATACAGGTGATTTCGTGGGGCCCATGAACATGTGTACCAAATTTCAAGTCAATAGCGCTATTTTTGCGGCCGCTATCGCGATACATACAAATTCCTCCCATAGGCCGTAATGATAAGAAAAACTTTGGCGTGTCCCTGTATACGAACTACAAATGGAATACATGCCAAAAACTATACAGCTGATTTAGTGGGGCTCATAAACATGTGTACCAAATTTCAAGTCAATAGCGCTATTTTTGCGGTCGCTATCGCGCGACAGACAGACACACAGACACAGCCCAAAACCGTTTTGAGTCTCAATGGAGGGCCTCCACTGACGTTTCGGCAACTAACATAGAGTTTAAAACTTATCATTTATTTATACATTTAAAGTTATTAAAATAAAGATTATTCATTAACACATGCAAAAAACAAAAAAAAAAAAAAAAATCAATGTTTTTCGTCTGCTGGATATTTTACAATTATTTTTACGTAACATATTTGTAAAAAAAAAAAAAAGAGAAATTCTCTGGAATTTCAAAACAATATTTCAAAAAATTAATGTTGGATATCAAAAGAAACTATGTCTTTATAATCTGTATTTTTAAAAAAATCTACTTTTCTAAATAATAATATAAAAGAATTATAAAATAATTTTTAAGTGACGCTTAATATTATCAAAGAAGGTGATTAATATTGAAATAATTATCAGTAGCAATCAAAGGAGTATTATAGATTTAAATACTTTTTATCTGTTTTAATATTTACGATAGTAAAAATAAAGCTTGTTTGTAATATATATATATATATTTAAATCAAAACAAATAAATAAATAACAACATATAAATTCCTTTAAAATTTCGATGAGCCCTTTAATAAAATTCATGTCTTTCAAGAAATTGATTTTATTTTAGTATATTTATATATATACACATATAATTATAACAATTATCACAAAGACAATCAGCTTATTAAAAATAATTTATAAGTTCTTTTTTCCCCCCAAGAAACACGAGTAATATCGATAAGGCATCAAAATCAGTATCGATTGGAGTGCAAGACAGAGTTCGACATTTTTCTTTCTTTTCATTTTTTTTTTTCAAATTAAATTATCAACTACTATTACATTTTTGTTGGGATATTTTCATATATAGAACAGAGAGATTCGGCTTTTCACTTTCTTCCAAAGCGTTATATTATTATTATTTTTTTTCTTATCAGTGATTAAATTATTTAAATTTTATCTTTAGTAAACAGTTTTGTAGATGCCATTTTCGTATGTATTTACCAGAAGCAGATAAAGTGCGTTCAAAATCGTTTTTTAAAGTGAAGTATATTTTTTTTTAGAAAAACGCTGTTTTTCTTAAAATACGTACTTTTCCGTGACTTTCAAAGAATGTGTTAAAATATAAAATATTTGAAAAAATAAAAAAATAAAAAAATAAAAAATACAAACATTTTTCATCGTTTTTTAAATTTTATATTATTACAGAGATCTTTTGTATAATCAACAAAAGAAAAAAAAAAGATTATCCCTTTCAAATTCTAGAACAATGTATCTTAAATTAGCCATGATTCTTTTATGAGCCTTTAATTAAAGCCAGATGTCTGAAATAATTAATAATACCTTTAAACATCCACATAATTATCAAAAAATCAATGGACTTATTAAAGAATAATTTATAAGTATTAAAGAAACATTTTTTAGGAAACACTAATATTATCGATTATACTGATTCTTCAAAGCAGGTGTCAGTATCAATTAGGACAACACAGAGTTCGATTTCCGATCACGTGTCTACCCTCCGAGAACAGACATGGACAGAAAAGTTAATAAAAGCGATGACTTAGTATTCTTTGCTAACTGCTGGGGAAAATACCCATGTCTTTATCAGCGTCCAAATAAACTGACAGAGTAGATAAATCCGTTATGTGATCTAATATTGGTTAGCAGGGTATTAGAGGAAAATGGTTTTGATGGAAAGGGTATATTAAAAATGTTATGTAGGTTTTCTTTCTCTTTTATATCCTTAAAAACTGTTACATGATATTAAAACTTTACTGTGCATAATATATATATATATATATATATATATATATGTATATATATATATATAAAGGTTATTATTGATTACAAAACAAAATACTCATTCTAATTAAGGAAGGACTTGATAATCTTTAATAACTATTAGGAAAATATAAATTCCTTTATTAGTGTCCAAATAAACTGACAGAGTACATAAATCCGTTATGTGATTTAATATTGGTTAGCAGGGTATTAAAAGAAAATGATTTTGATGGAAAGGTTATATTAAAAATGTTATGTAGGTTTTCTTTCTTTTTTATATCTCTTAAAAACTGTTATATGATATTAAAACTTTACTGTGCATAATATGTATATATATATATATATATATATATATATATATATATATATATATAAGATTATTATTGATTACAAAACATAATACTCATTCTAATTAAGGAATGACTTGATAATCTTCAATAACTGTAAGAAAATATTATTTCCGTTATCAGTGTCCAAATAAACTGACAGAGTAGATAAATCCGTTATGTGATCTAATATTGGTTAGCAGGGTATTAAATGAAAATGATTTTGATGGAAAGGTTATATTAAAAATGTTATGTAGGTTTTCTTTCTCTCTTATATCTCTTAAAAACTGTTACATGATGTTAAAACTTTACTGTGCATAAAATATACTTTTTTTTTTTTTTTTTTTTAACGTTATTATTGATAACAAAACATAATACTCATTCAAATTAAGGAATGACTTGATAATCTTTAATAACTATTAGAAAAATATTAATTCTTTTATCAGCGTCCAAATAAACTAACAGAGTAGATAAATTCGTTATGTGATCTAATATTGGTTAGCAGTGTATTAGAGAAAAATGGTTTTAATGGAGAGGAGATATTAAAAATGTTATGTAGGATTTTTTTTTCTTTTTTATATCCCTTAAAAACTATTACATGATATTAAAATTTTACTGTGCATAAAATATTTTTATTTGAATGTTATTAATTGATTACAAAACGTAATACTCATTCAAATTAAGGAATGACTTGATAATCTTTAATAACTATTAGAAAAATATTAATTTCTTTATCAGCGTCCAAATAAACTGACAGGGTAGATAAATATATTGTGTGATTTAATATTAGCAAGTAGTGTATAAGGGAAAATAGTTTTAGCTATAAGGATAACATTAAAAATGTTATAAATATCCCCCCCCCCCTTTATATCTCTAAAAATATTTACATGGTATTAAAACGTTAATGGGCATAAAATCTTTTTATTTAAAGATTATTAATTGATTACACTGCGTCGCACTTATTCTGTTTAAGTAACAATTTGGTATTTTTTGCTAATTATTAAGAAAATATCCCTACCTTTATCAACGTGTAAATAAACTGAAAGCGTAATTAGATAAATCCGTTCTGTGATCTAATATGGATTAGTTGTGTATTTGAGGGAAAACTTTAGATAGAGAAGAAATTTTTAATATGTTATGAACGTATTTTTTTTCTGCATCTGCTAAAAATCGTTATTAGCTATGAAAATTTTACTGAAGATAATATTGATCAATAGTGTATTAGAGGAGAGGTTTTTTAAAATGTTATGAATAAAACGTTAGTGTGCAAAAAATGTTTTTATTTAAAAGTTATTATTCGATTACACTGTATCGCACTTATTCTAATTTAAGTAACAATTTGGTATTTTTTGTTAATTATTAAGAAAATATCCATGCCTTTATCAACGTGTAAATAAACTGATAGAGCAATTAGATAAATCCGTATTGTGGTGTAATATTGATTAGAAGTGTATTTGAGGAAAAACTTTAGAGAGAGGAGAAATTTTAAAAATGTTATGAACGTATATTTTTTCTGCATCTGCTAAAAATCGTTAGCAATGAAAATTTTACTGAAGATAATATTGGTTAATAGTGTTTTAGAGGAGAGTTTTTTTTAAATGTTATGAATAAAACATTAGTGTGCATAAAATGTTTTTATTTAAAGGTTATTATTCGATTACACTGCGTCGCACTTATTCTATTTAAGTAAAAATTTGGTATTTTTTGCTAATTATTAAGAAAATATCCATAACTTTATCAACGTGTAAATAAACTGATAGAGCAATTAGATAAATCCGTATTGTGATCTAATATTGGTTAATAGTGTATTCGAGTAAAAATAAGCTTTAGGTAGAAGAGAAATGTAAAAAAAAAAAAAAAAAAAAAAACATATTTTTTATCTGCATCTGTTAAAAATTTCACAATTTGTTAAAATTGAATTGTCTATAAATTGTTTTTATTGGAAAGTTATTTTTATATTTCAAGTCTAGGTTTAATCTACTTAAAAAACTATTTGGTATTATTCGCTAACTGCTAAAAAAAAAAAAAAAAATCAAGTCTGAATCAAAGTTCTAATAAACTCAGAGGATAGATCATGATGATGCATATCCAACGTTACCAGATGTGGCCTTTTTTTTAATTCAACAGTCACCAATAATTTTGAGAAGTGACATTTGATATACATAATAGACTATCAATCTTCGAAGTGATTAGCCAAAGGTTACAAATAAAAATCATTGGTGACTATTTAATAAAAAATTGCCAAATCTGGTAACCTTATGCTTATCTCAAAGAACCTATTTATTTGCCCCTTAATAACTATTTGGCTCTATATCCGACCGACCAAAGTTTTTCTTCTCGACATTTCAATAGCAAATAGTACTCTCCATATCGAAACAATGTATTTGCAGTTTTAAAATAATATAATTATACCCTGTTGCCAAACAAATAAAAATTAAGAGGAAAAAAAATCGAATAAATAAATTAAACAGTTGTCCTGCATTAAAAAAAAAAAAAAAAAAAAAAAAAAAACATGCAAATTTAACAACTTTCTGCAGTAGAGATTTTAAATATAAAAGATTAGTAAAAAATGAAAAAAATAAAAAAATAAATAAAAGAATTTAAAAAAGAGAAAACGAAGCCTATTTTTGATTTCTAAGTAATGCATAATACTAACAACATAATTTAATTTAGGACACGATAGGACTTTATTTTAGTCTATTCTTCCATACAAAGGCTAAATATATTGCATTTCTTAGGAGCAGTTACTATATTAATTTCTTTAATTTCTTTGGAATTTCTTTTGAATATTTATTTTATTACGATGCGACTGGGAGAAAAAGGAGAATCTCTGTTAATATGCCTCAATATACAAAAGGCTTAAAAAGGAACAAAAACTCATTTTTTCCATTAAAGTATGAAATTGTGTTCTTCAGTGACAGTTACTATATTAATTT
The DNA here is from genome assembly GCA_963930645.1 of Salticus scenicus. NCBI lineage: Eukaryota > Metazoa > Arthropoda > Arachnida > Araneae > Salticidae > Salticus > Salticus scenicus. Next base: position 209,760,252 of record OZ005658.1, on the reverse strand, counting down.
TTATTTATTTATTTATTTATTTATACCTTTTTTGCTTGCTTTACCTCAATTTTAATTACAAATATTTTCAACATATTGCAAAATGAATATATATATATATATATATATATATTTATTTATTTTTTTATTTATTTTGTCTAAATACAATCGTCCTATTGTCTTAATTATGTATTATCATCTGCTTTCTTCGCTTCATATTAGGATATTTTTCTTCTACAACCCACATTAACAAAAGCTTTCTTCTGTTATAAACGGGCAAAATACTTACGTTAAATTTCATGCTTGCATATTAATATATTTGTAATGATGAATTACATACACAGTTTTATAAGCCAAAAAAGGAATAATTCTTTGAATGATAGAAATATCATTCGTATTTGAACGATGTTATTCAATGTTTGGCAATGTTAATACCTCCCAGTTATCCGCTGATGCTACATTTTTTTCGGGGTTTCCCTCACGGGGTTTCTCTCAGATCTTCGAAATTCCCCTTCACGGTAAGCGGTTGGTTTATACTGAGGTTTTGTTTTATATTTGTTGTGAAAGGAAGTCCTACAAATTGTTTATCGGATTTTAATCTAGGAAATTTGATACTTACTGAATAATCACGTATGAGTTTAGAAAAAATCACTAATCTTCTTTTGTCTAAAAGCAGATAAGATGATTAAAGAGATGTTCTAAGCCATAAATATTTATCATTTCTCAAGATAAATCCTTTTAAAAGGTAAGTGATCATTTTGCGATTTACCAAAATAATACAATTTCACATTCACACGTGAAAATATTTCGAAGCATAATATATATATGTGTGTGTGTGTGTGTGTGTGTGTGTGTGTGTGTGTGTGTGTATTTGTGTGTTTCATAATAAAATATATAAAGAAAAAGAAAATATCTGCCTATGACAGAATTTAATTTAGTACGTCAGACTAATTTATATATTGCAATCTTTTAGCACAAAAAAAAAAAAAAAAAAAAAAAAAAAAAGACAGAGAGAGAGAAATATATTATTATTATTATTATTATTTGTTATTAGCCACTCTCGCTAACAACAAGCTCGACATTTCTCACATAATAACCATTGGCAAGTTCACTGTATCTGCAAACGCAGATGTAACGGTTATTATGTGAGAAATGTCTAGCTGATTATCAGCCAGGGTGGCTCAGTGAAAGAGCATCCGCATGTTAAACGGAGGGCCTGGGCTCAATTCCCGGCTATAGCATTTTTTTCATAGTTGGTATAGAAAAAAATCAATCTTATACTCCAAACCACTTAAAATAATTTTCTAAGTTAATGAGTTTATCAATAAAATTTCTAAATAGTTTAATAAATTAAATGGTAAAATTGGATACTGGCAGGCATTCTGATATAATGGAAGTGTGACACCGCAAAATTGCTATCTGAAGGAAATAGTTCTGTCATACTAATAAATAAATAAATAGGTATTTTTACGAGTAATTTCAAATCTATCTTTTAAAAATATTTAAAATAAATGGTAAGATTTAAAATTTTACTTAAATAAAAATGACTTTATATTACATTTATCATTCGGAAAAATAATACTTAAATTATAATAGGCTTGTATCAATCTTTATATTTTAATGGTGAGGAACTTTAAAATAAAGGTTCTATAATCATTTATTAAAATTCCCTTAGTAGATAAGAAAGGCCGGTTCTAGCCCATGAGGGGGGTGCACTGGTGCACCGGCAAGTCGTGCGGGTGTCACGCGGAGCTCGGAGCGTGTCAATCATGTTCACGACCTTTGCGGAGCTCGGAGCAACCTCCTCTGACTTAATCGTGAAACGTGACGAGGGTATTAATGAGGAAATTTAATTAAAAAAAATTAATGAGTGGTTTATTGTAAAAGGTGATTATGGTTTTAAAGCGATGTTTGCGGTAGAATGAAAAAAGCAGGATATTGTTTGTGACTCATTAGGAAATTAATTAGGAGGTTAATTAAGAGGTTAATTAGGAGGTTAATTAAGAAATTAATTAAAAAATTAAAAATTTTGAAATAAATAAGGAATCGATTAAATTTAAGGATGTAGATGGGATATAGTATGAAAGAAATAGAGAGGTTTGACTGGGGTTCGAACCCGACACCTCGCAGTAAAAATATTTCAGTAGTTTTCGCGTGTGTGTGAGTGATTTTTATAGTATATGTCTGCAATGTTCTTTTAAAACTATGAATGCTAGTGTCCGAAAAGAATTCAATCGTTTTAATGATATTAATTAGAGAATAATAATTAAGAAAAATATTAATTAAGGATCTTCTTGTAAAAAATCATCAAATATATTCCGAAAAAAAGGCAATGAAAGCAAAAATTAAGTATAAAGAATGAAAGAAAGTTTAGAAACATAGATTTTGACTGAGATTCGAACCTGCTACCTTGCAGCAAAAAAAAAAAAAAAAAAAAAAAAAAAAATATTTCAGTAGTTTTCGCATATGTGTGAGTGATTTTTCTATTATATGCCTATGCAGATCTTTTTTAGCCTAAGAATACTATTGTCTGAAAATTAATCAACTATAAAAATGATATTAATTACAGAATAATAATTAAAATAAATTAATAAAAAATAATAATTAAAGATCTTGTAAAAATTCACCAGATGTTTAAAAACTCAAATGTGTAAGTGAAATTAGATTAGGATGAAAGATGAGAATTGTTTTTTGAAAGATAACTAAAAAAGAGTGATTAAAATTTCTTATTAATTAATTAATTGAAGAAAGTTCGTTAAAAAATACTTTTTCCATAAAATTTTTTAAATCGTTAATAATCAGTATCTATTTTAAACTGTATTTATATATATTTTTATTATAAATAGAATAATGTTTGATGAAGAGTGTACGCGAAAGCTAATATTATCCGATTTTTCATTACTATTAATTCTCCTCGAAAACGTGAAGGTCATATCCACCCTCCCCGAACTTGTTATTTCACCCCCTACCCACACCCTCGAAGGGTTTGACAATTCCTGACTTCTTAGAGATGAGAGAGAAAATATCAGATTTTTATTTTTATTTTATTTTATTTTTTTTTTTTTAGATTTCCGCTACCTTTTTTAAAATATAAATTCATTTCTTACATTACTTTTGAATAAACTTTACCCGCTTCTACACTTAGAATTTTGGCGAGATTTTAAAAAAGTAATATTTTACGATATATTTAACAAGATTTTTAAAGCATTTGGCGATAAGATAATTCAGATTTGGCAAGAAATATACAATATTAATATCGAGTGAAGTAAAATTTTATCACTTGCTAACTTTTTTTTCCTGGAGCGAGAACGCTTATTTTATAACCCGAATCCAGTGTTACATATTGGTAATTCGTGTTACAGATGAGTCTACCCGTAGAGATACCTATTTTAAATCAACCGTTAACCCAATCGCGAATGGATGACAAGAATTTGTGCAAATTTCCGATATGTCCAACTTGTGATAGAACATTTTGTAAAAAGTCTAATTTAATTCGACATTTGAAGGTTCATACGGGTGTGAAACCTTTTATTTGTAATGTATGTCAAAAATCATTTAGAAGACCCGACGATTTGAAAAGACATTTAAAAATTCATGAAAAGACTCTTACAGAATATGGATGTGAGCAATGCAATGAAAGTTTTAATCACAAGTATGATTTATCGATTCATGTTAGAAAAAATCATAAAAAAACTTTATCTAAGCATGTTTGTGATGCATGTAGTGAAATCTTCAGATGGAAATATGAATTATTGAAACACATAAGAAAAAATCATCGAAAGCCTTCGCCCCAACATTTTTGTGAATCATGTAATGAAGTATTCAATAGTAAAATTGATTTGTATTGTCATTTACATACTTCAGTCAGACATCAGTCAACACCAAAGACTGCAGAAAATTCTTCCCAAGATTCACTTAAGGAGAAAACTAAGTTTTTTAAAAGACGAAGTGCTGTTTTTGTACATACATCCACTATCTTTGACAATGAAAATAATGATATGGATTTGTTATCATTTTTTAAAAATTTAAGAACTAACATTTTAACCGAATTGAACTTTCAATTAAGTGATAAAAAAGGGATGAAATGGTTTATAGTTGTTAAACTCACCCTTAAACGTTCTATGGATGGTAAAGAAGAATTTATTTCCCATCATTTGCAATCAAAAACCTTTACTACATCTTCATCAAGTGATTTGAATAATGATCTTGAAAATGCTTTCAACAAAATGATAGAAAGTTTTGAAGAATTTACTGATCAAGAATTAGGTTGTACTTTAGTTGAAATTAGCAAATTACAACTTTGTATGGTAAAATTTTAACTCGTGTATCACCTATCTCATGTATTTTCATTATATTCAATAAATTGGAAAACAAAAGTTTCTACATAATTTGTTAAATAAAACCCAACATTAGTTATTTTAAGACATATTCCCTAAGAATTATTCAATAATCTATGTCAAATAAAGACTTCCCAACTACATTTTTTTACCACTTTTCACTACTTTTCATCACTTTACCATAGTGAAATGGTCCACGTCAATGCTACATTCACTCAGTTTTTCTTTTCCAGATACCAAGTTTGTAAATGATGAACGCTAACTTTGAAAAAATTCAGAGCTGAAAAAATATTAATATATGTTTTATTAAATACATTCATGTTCACAGATGCATACTTAAGTTTTCTAAAGTGTATTTTATCATACTTAAAAAATATTTTAACCAAGTATTGTCGATTACAAACATATGTATACTTGAAAAATTTTACAAAGTATTTTAGAAATTAAGATAACTTATTCTTGAATAAAAATATAAGAAACTCATTTTTACTAATGTTAAGAATGAAAATGTAAGGAAAAATCTCATTCATATAAATTTAAGACACTACAAATATTTGAAAAATCATGAAGTGTGGACTTTTAATGTTTCACATATGTTACTAACGCATCTTATTTTACAAAGTACTAAGTTTTTTAAAGTCATTTAGTTTGAAGTTTTTCACACAAATGTTTATAAACGAAATTTTTTGTAAATGAAAAATTTTACACAAATTATTTTAATACAAATACTATCACAGAAAAATTAACTTTTTGTTTTAAATTGAAAATGTAAGCTAAAAATCGAACACTTATCAAATTTAGAAGCTGCAGATGTATGAAGAAATCATGAACTTGAAACTTATGTATTAACAACCTTCCTTCTTTGAAAATACTAAACCACGAGTTTTGACAAATCTGTAATCAACTGTTAAAAAAATCATAGATCTTAGAATATTTTTTACCCTAAAAAGTTTAACGTAGATGCGACATCCATAAAAATTCAGAGTGAAAGTGTCCAAATTATCTGTTTAGACATGTTGATAAACTAGAATTTTCCACAAGATTCGAGTATTATAGCAAGGTATGAGATAATATTTGGGTAAATTTCCACTAATATTGGCGATAGTTATAAAAATTTGGCATGAAATAAAAGAATTTGGTGTAAATTCTTAAGTAAAACTGATGAACGAAGAAAAAATTTGAATTAGTTACTACTATCTTTTCTAGCTGTAGAGTTGTCTAAGTTCTCATACTTAGTAGTTTTTAAACATTTTTAAAGTCTTACTTTTAGAGTGATTTTTTATACTTTTCTAAACTGAAGTACAAAATGGATAATACTTTATCGTCTGAGGAGACTCACGTTTCTGTTCAACACCCCCCTTCATCAAGTTTTGAAGATGAGAAGTTATCCAAGCTTTTTATTTGTCCAACATGCAATAAGTCATTTTTAAAAAAATCCTATCTTACTAGACATGTTAGGGTTCACAATGATATTAAACCTAATATTTGTTACGTGTGTGAGAAAGGATTTGTTACTTTACATCGTTTAAAAAGACACATGGAAACCCATAGAAAAATTTCCATAAGATACAAATGTGAATATTGTATTGAAAATTTCAATCGCAAGTGTGATTTATTTAAACATAAGAGATTATTTCATCAAAAAGTCTTAAATGAACATGTATGTATTACTTGTAAAGATGCTTTTAAACACAAGTATGAATTAGAAAAACACAAGAGGGTGCATTATCGTAAACCTGAGTATCTATGTGAGGAATGTTCTATAACCTTTTCAACTAAACATGCTTTTTCAAAGCATAAGCGTAAAAGTCATAAAAAGACTTTACATACATACTGTTGCGACGAATGTACTGATACTTTTTCAAATAAACGACATTTTTTAAAACATAAGAGAAATATGCATAAAAAATCTTCAATGCAAACTAGATGTGATGAATGCAGTGAAAATTTTCAGTGTAAGTATGAGTTATTGCAACATAAGAGAAAGAATCATCTTAAAGACTTTAACATACGTAGGAATTGTAATGAACGAAGTACTAACAATGAATTACCAACAGTTAATAATGACAGTGAGACTCTGGACTTGTTAAATTTTTTGGATAATTTTCACATTGAATGTATGAATGGTGTTTTTGACTTACCTTCCAACAACTTTCAGAATGAAAATATGGACTTAGACTTAAAAAATTTTTTGAACAATTCGAATGTGGAATATACAAGTGAAAATAATATTGATGATTTATCTACCAAAGTTGAAAATAAGGACTTAAATAATTTTAACCTGATACAAACTGATTTACCTCTAGTAAACTGCGACAATGAAAATCTAGACTTGCTAAATTTTTTGAATAACTTTAATATCGAATGTATGAACGATATCCCAACAATATAGATTTGTGCGAATTTGCTGTTTTGTATTATTGTGAATGAATTTCAAATAAAAAGATTTCAATGAAAATGGTTTGTTTTAATTTTTATTACAAAATCACCTTTTATATAATATTTTCTATTAGAATACAAACTTAAGTGTCATCTTTTTAAAATAAAAACATGTAAAAAGTTTACTTGTGTGTTAACGATATACTTTTTCATTACTGTAGAAGTATTGTTTGAGTATAATATTTAAACAGTAAGTAAAAATTATACACGATAGCAGTTTTATAAACTATCAAACTTACATCGAAGAAGAAAAAACTTGTAAAATTGTTTTACCACACAACTGTAAAGTACTTGTGAAAATCTTAAATGAATTTATCTTAATAACAATTTTCCTGAAAAACTAACTTATAAAAATTTTAGATATAATTATGAAGTTAGTATTTTCCTAAGTATCACGTTTGAATCTTACTTTGAATATGCATCATCAAAGTGTTTTGTACTTTAACTAAAATCACAATCTCTATTCTAAAGAGTGTAAAAATAATTTTTGAGTAACAACTTTTATATATAGATACTTTCACGATTGTATTTTAACTTTTTTTATTTTTAGAATACAGAAAATATTTTATAAGAATTGTGAAAGATTAATTTTAGGAGTTTGTAAAATTTCACATTTTTTTTTTCTTAAACATTTTTGTCAAATGCTTTCCTGACGTCACATCACTTAGAAAAAATTAATTGTTTTTAGCAGAATTGCTAACACAAAGCATTAAGTTAGAAAATTTGTAGATAAAACTTAAAAGGTATGAAAAACCATATGTGATGTAATAACAGAAATATATATAGTTTCAAGTTTAGACATGGTTGAACAAGCTTGAGGAGATGCTAAAACCTGTTGCTGACGTCATAACGCGTGTGATGGAAGATTATAATCATTGGATATGAGTTCCCCCTAATACACTACGTCACGAACCCATGATGTGACAAAAACAACCATTTTGCTCACACTTCTCACCTTTGTTGGACTTATATTATTTTACTCTGCATATTAACGATAATCTGTAAAAAAACTTTGTCGTTTTTACACTTTGTTGTCAAAAGTTTTCGTCTAAACATCAAATGATATATTTTAGTCATCTTTTCAGTATAAGGAAAGTTGATACTTTTCTCATGTATAGTAAAATTATGATTAATCGAAATCCCGATATGACTTAAACCACTGTCCTATAGAAATATTTCAAACATATATGTTTAAAACACTGATGTTTTACCCCAATGAGAATAATGAGTGTGATTTAGAAGTATTTCAATCATATATACAGCCTCATGTACATGAAAAACTTAAGTCTGAATTGAAAGAAAAGCGTACCCTGAAGCGGTATATGGTTATGAAAGTATCCTTGGAGCGTAAAAAACCTGATGAAGACATGGAGGAGACACATACATATTTTAGAAGTTCCTGTATTATCGAACTTATCGAAGATACTATTGAACAGCATATTAGCGAAGGATATGCAAAAATTAATATGTCCTTAGAAGAATTCATCCAAAAATTCACTATTAGGAATTTAAAATGGCTAAATACCATCCTCTAGCTGCTAGTAGCTATATTAAGCTACCTTCAAAACTTGTTTAAAAAGATTTGGGGCGTCACATATTTCTACAAATGTGACGGGTGGAGGTGGGACCCCAAGTAAATAAATTAAAAAAATTTCTATATATCATTCAAAAATAAAACTTAATCTTGAAAAATAGTAGTGTGAATTTGTTTAAGTTCATACGTAAAAACTTGTACACATATATGTACCTTCGTGAATTAATATGCACTAGTTTTACATGTCACTGAGTTATGTTTTACTAATTTCAAATTTATCCTCATCTGTCACGAATACATAATTTAACAAAAAGTACTTATGTTTACCCACAATTCTTGACTTATATTATTTTATTTTGTGTATTAAACTGACGACCTGTAAAAAACTTTATCGTTTTTATACACTTTGAAGTAAAAATTTTCACTCTAAACATCGAATTATCTTTTTGCAAACATGAATTGATATGTATTTGTTTTAAATATCACTAAGTTACATTATACCAAAGTATATTTTCTAATATTTAAACAATTTTCATTTTACAAAAATTAACTTGTATGCATTTCTAGGTCTTTAATAAAAATCTTTTAATTTTTTTCTCTCAAAGACTTTAAACTATTGGAGATGTTTGTACTTTAAGTACAATCCAATACTATTTGCATAACAATGTGGAACATCATATGTTAAGAAATACTAAATTCACTAAGTCACATACACACATGCTTGTAATTATAATCGTTAGGAAATATTGTTAAATACAATCTAAAATTAACAATTTTTCGTTTAATAACTGAAAAATATTGTAATACTTAGTAAATTTTAGCAAAGTAATCTTAAAATACTTTCACTGAGATTTGCAACTTAGTCAAAATTTAAGATTTTCTTAACATATGATGTTCCACATTGTTATGCAAATAGTATTGGATTGTACTTAAAGTACAAACATCTCCAATAGTTTAAAGTCTTTGAGAGAAAAAAATTAAAAGATTTTTATTAAAGACCTAGAAATGCATACAAGTTAATTTTTGTAAAATGAAAATTGTTTAAATATTAGAAAATATACTTTGGTATAATGTAACTTAGTGATATTTAAAACAAATACATATCAATTCATGTTTGCAAAAAGATAATTCGATGTTTAGAGTGAAAATTTTTACTTCAAAGTGTATAAAAACGATAAAGTTTTTTACAGGTCGTCAGTTTAATACACAAAATAAAATAATATAAGTCAAGAATTGTGGGTAAACATAAGTACTTTTTGTTAAATTATGTATTCGTGACAGATGAGGATAAATTTTAAATTAGTAAAACATAACTCAGTGACATGTAAAACTAGTGCATATTAATTCACGAAGGTACATATATGTGTACAAGTTTTTACGTATGAACTTAAACAAATTCACACTACTATTTTTCAAGATTAAGTTTTATTTTTGAATGATGTATAGAAATTTTTTTAATTTATTTACTTGGGGTCCCACCTCCACCCGTCACATTTGTAGAAATATGTGACGCCCCAAATCTTTTTAAACAAGTTTTGAAGGTAGCTTAATATAGCTACTAGCAGCTAGAGGATGGTATTTAGCCATTTTAAATTCCTAATAGTGAATTTTTGGATGAATTCTTCTAAGGACATATTAATTTTTGCATATCCTTCGCTAATATGCTGTTCAATAGTATCTTCGATAAGTTCGATAATACAGGAACTTCTAAAATATGTATGTGTCTCCTCCATGTCTTCATCAGGTTTTTTACGCTCCAAGGATACTTTCATAACCATATACCGCTTCAGGGTATGCTTTTCTTTTAATTCAGACTTAAGTTTTTCATGTACATGAGGCTGTATATATGATTGAAATACTTCTAAATCACACTCATTATTCTCATTGGGGTAAAACATCAGTGTTTTAAACATATATGTTTGAAATATTTCTATAGGACAGTGGTTTAAGTCATATCGGGATTTCGATTAATCATAATTTTACTATACATGAGAAAAGTATCAACTTTCCTTATACTGAAAAGATGACTAAAATATATCATTTGATGTTTAGACGAAAACTTTTGACAACAAAGTGTAAAAACGACAAAGTTTTTTTACAGATTATCGTTAATATGCAGAGTAAAATAATATAAGTCCAACAAAGGTGAGAAGTGTGAGCAAAATGGTTGTTTTTGTCACATCATGGGTTCGTGACGTAGTGTATTAGGGGGAACTCATATCCAATGATTATAATCTTCCATCACACGCGTTATGACGTCAGCAACAGGTTTTAGCATCTCCCCAAGCTTGTTCAACCATGTCTAAACTTGAAACTATATATATTTCTGTTATTACATCACATATGGTTTTTCATACCTTTTAAGTTTTATCTACAAATTTTCTAACTTAATGCTTTGTGTTAGCAATTCTGCTAAAAACAATTAATTTTTTCTAAGTGATGTGACGTCAGGAAAGCATTTGACAAAAATGTTTAAGAAAAAAAAAATGTGAAATTTTACAAACTCCTAAAATTAATCTTTCACAATTCTTATAAAATATTTTCTGTATTCTAAAAATAAAAAAAGTTAAAATACAATCGTGAAAGTATCTATATATAAAAGTTGTTACTCAAAAATTATTTTTACACTCTTTAGAATAGAGATTGTGATTTTAGTTAAAGTACAAAACACTTTGATGATGCATATTCAAAGTAAGATTCAAACGTGATACTTAGGAAAATACTAACTTCATAATTATATCTAAAATTTTTATAAGTTAGTTTTTCAGGAAAATTGTTATTAAGATAAATTCATTTAAGATTTTCACAAGTACTTTACAGTTGTGTGGTAAAACAATTTTACAAGTTTTTTCTTCTTCGATGTAAGTTTGATAGTTTATAAAACTGCTATCGTGTATAATTTTTACTTACTGTTTAAATATTATACTCAAACAATACTTCTACAGTAATGAAAAAGTATATCGTTAACACACAAGTAAACTTTTTACATGTTTTTATTTTAAAAAGATGACACTTAAGTTTGTATTCTAATAGAAAATATTATATAAAAGGTGATTTTGTAATAAAAATTAAAACAAACCATTTTCATTGAAATCTTTTTATTTGAAATTCATTCACAATAATACAAAACAGCAAATTCGCACAAATCTATATTGTTGGGATATCGTTCATACATTCGATATTAAAGTTATTCAAAAAATTTAGCAAGTCTAGATTTTCATTGTCGCAGTTTACTAGAGGTAAATCAGTTTGTATCAGGTTAAAATTATTTAAGTCCTTATTTTCAACTTTGGTAGATAAATCATCAATATTATTTTCACTTGTATATTCCACATTCGAATTGTTCAAAAAATTTTTTAAGTCTAAGTCCATATTTTCATTCTGAAAGTTGTTGGAAGGTAAGTCAAAAACACCATTCATACATTCAATGTGAAAATTATCCAAAAAATTTAACAAGTCCAGAGTCTCACTGTCATTATTAACTGTTGGTAATTCATTGTTAGTACTTCGTTCATTACAATTCCTACGTATGTTAAAGTCTTTAAGATGATTCTTTCTCTTATGTTGCAATAACTCATACTTACACTGAAAATTTTCACTGCATTCATCACATCTAGTTTGCATTGAAGATTTTTTATGCATATTTCTCTTATGTTTTAAAAAATGTCGTTTATTTGAAAAAGTATCAGTACATTCGTCGCAACAGTATGTATGTAAAGTCTTTTTATGACTTTTACGCTTATGCTTTGAAAAAGCATGTTTAGTTGAAAAGGTTATAGAACATTCCTCACATAGATACTCAGGTTTACGATAATGCACCCTCTTGTGTTTTTCTAATTCATACTTGTGTTTAAAAGCATCTTTACAAGTAATACATACATGTTCATTTAAGACTTTTTGATGAAATAATCTCTTATGTTTAAATAAATCACACTTGCGATTGAAATTTTCAATACAATATTCACATTTGTATCTTATGGAAATTTTTCTATGGGTTTCCATGTGTCTTTTTAAACGATGTAAAGTAACAAATCCTTTCTCACACACGTAACAAATATTAGGTTTAATATCATTGTGAACCCTAACATGTCTAGTAAGATAGGATTTTTTTAAAAATGACTTATTGCATGTTGGACAAATAAAAAGCTTGGATAACTTCTCATCTTCAAAACTTGATGAAGGGGGGTGTTGAACAGAAACGTGAGTCTCCTCAGACGATAAAGTATTATCCATTTTGTACTTCAGTTTAGAAAAGTATAAAAAATCACTCTAAAAGTAAGACTTTAAAAATGTTTAAAAACTACTAAGTATGAGAACTTAGACAACTCTACAGCTAGAAAAGATAGTAGTAACTAATTCAAATTTTTTCTTCGTTCATCAGTTTTACTTAAGAATTTACACCAAATTCTTTTATTTCATGCCAAATTTTTATAACTATCGCCAATATTAGTGGAAATTTACCCAAATATTATCTCATACCTTGCTATAATACTCGAATCTTGTGGAAAATTCTAGTTTATCAACATGTCTAAACAGATAATTTGGACACTTTCACTCTGAATTTTTATGGATGTCGCATCTACGTTAAACTTTTTAGGGTAAAAAATATTCTAAGATCTATGATTTTTTTAACAGTTGATTACAGATTTGTCAAAACTCGTGGTTTAGTATTTTCAAAGAAGGAAGGTTGTTAATACATAAGTTTCAAGTTCATGATTTCTTCATACATCTGCAGCTTCTAAATTTGATAAGTGTTCGATTTTTAGCTTACATTTTCAATTTAAAACAAAAAGTTAATTTTTCTGTGATAGTATTTGTATTAAAATAATTTGTGTAAAATTTTTCATTTACAAAAAATTTCGTTTATAAACATTTGTGTGAAAAACTTCAAACTAAATGACTTTAAAAAACTTAGTACTTTGTAAAATAAGATGCGTTAGTAACATATGTGAAACATTAAAAGTCCACACTTCATGATTTTTCAAATATTTGTAGTGTCTTAAATTTATATGAATGAGATTTTTCCTTACATTTTCATTCTTAACATTAGTAAAAATGAGTTTCTTATATTTTTATTCAAGAATAAGTTATCTTAATTTCTAAAATACTTTGTAAAATTTTTCAAGTATACATATGTTTGTAATCGACAATACTTGGTTAAAATATTTTTTAAGTATGATAAAATACACTTTAGAAAACTTAAGTATGCATCTGTGAACATGAATGTATTTAATAAAACATATATTAATATTTTTTCAGCTCTGAATTTTTTCAAAGTTAGCGTTCATCATTTACAAACTTGGTATCTGGAAAAGAAAAACTGAGTGAATGTAGCATTGACGTGGACCATTTCACTATGGTAAAGTGATGAAAAGTAGTGAAAAGTGGTAAAAAAATGTAGTTGGGAAGTCTTTATTTGACATAGATTATTGAATAATTCTTAGGGAATATGTCTTAAAATAACTAATGTTGGGTTTTATTTAACAAATTATGTAGAAACTTTTGTTTTCCAATTTATTGAATATAATGAAAATACATGAGATAGGTGATACACGAGTTAAAATTTTACCATACAAAGTTGTAATTTGCTAATTTCAACTAAAGTACAACCTAATTCTTGATCAGTAAATTCTTCAAAACTTTCTATCATTTTGTTGAAAGCATTTTCAAGATCATTATTCAAATCACTTGATGAAGATGTAGTAAAGGTTTTTGATTGCAAATGATGGGAAATAAATTCTTCTTTACCATCCATAGAACGTTTAAGGGTGAGTTTAACAACTATAAACCATTTCATCCCTTTTTTATCACTTAATTGAAAGTTCAATTCGGTTAAAATGTTAGTTCTTAAATTTTTAAAAAATGATAACAAATCCATATCATTATTTTCATTGTCAAAGATAGTGGATGTATGTACAAAAACAGCACTTCGTCTTTTAAAAAACTTAGTTTTCTCCTTAAGTGAATCTTGGGAAGAATTTTCTGCAGTCTTTGGTGTTGACTGATGTCTGACTGAAGTATGTAAATGACAATACAAATCAATTTTACTATTGAATACTTCATTACATGATTCACAAAAATGTTGGGGCGAAGGCTTTCGATGATTTTTTCTTATGTGTTTCAATAATTCATATTTCCATCTGAAGATTTCACTACATGCATCACAAACATGCTTAGATAAAGTTTTTTTATGATTTTTTCTAACATGAATCGATAAATCATACTTGTGATTAAAACTTTCATTGCATTGCTCACATCCATATTCTGTAAGAGTCTTTTCATGAATTTTTAAATGTCTTTTCAAATCGTCGGGTCTTCTAAATGATTTTTGACATACATTACAAATAAAAGGTTTCACACCCGTATGAACCTTCAAATGTCGAATTAAATTAGACTTTTTACAAAATGTTCTATCACAAGTTGGACATATCGGAAATTTGCACAAATTCTTGTCATCCATTCGCGATTGGGTTAACGGTTGATTTAAAATAGGTATCTCTACGGGTAGACTCATCTGTAACACGAATTACCAATATGTAACACTGGATTCGGGTTATAAAATAAGCGTTCTCGCTCCAGGAAAAAAAAGTTAGCAAGTGATAAAATTTTACTTCACTCGATATTAATATTGTATATTTCTTGCCAAATCTGAATTATCTTATCGCCAAATGCTTTAAAAATCTTGTTAAATATATCGTAAAATATTAATTTTTTAAAATCTCGCCAAAATTCTAAGTGTAGAAGCGGGTAAAGTTTATTCAAAAGTAATGTAAGAAATGAATTTATATTTTAAAAAAGGTAGCGGAAATCTAAAAAAAAAAAAATAAAATAAAATAAAAATAAAAATCTGATATTTTCTCTCTCATCTCTAAGAAGTCAGGAATTGTCAAACCCTTCGAGAGTGTGGGTAGGGGGTGAAATAACAAGTTCGGGGAGGGTGGATATGACCTTCACGTTTTCGAGGAGAATTAATAGTAATGAAAAATCGGATAATATTAGCCTTCGCGTACACTCTTCATCAAACATTATTCTATTTATAATAAAAATATATATAAATACAGTTTAAAATAGATACTGATTATTAACGATTTAAAAAATTTTATGGAAAAAGTATTTTTTAACGAACTTTCTTCAATTAATTAATTAATAAGAAATTTTAATCACTCTTTTTTAGTTATCTTTCAAAAAACAATTCTCATCTTTCATCCTAATCTAATTTCACTTACACATTTGAGTTTTTAAACATCTGGTGAATTTTTACAAGATCTTTAATTATTATTTTTTATTAATTTATTTTAATTATTATTCTGTAATTAATATCATTTTTATAGTTGATTAATTTTCAGACAACAGTATTCTTAGGCTAAAAAAGATCTGCATAGGCATATAATAGAAAAATCACTCACACATATGCGAAAACTACTGAATTTTTTTTTTTTTTTTTTTTTGCTGCAAGGTAGCAGGTTCGAATCTCAGTCAAAATCTATGTTTCTAAACTTTCTTTCATTCTTTATACTTAATTTTTGCTTTCATTGCCTTTTTTTCGGAATATATTTGATGATTTTTTACAAGAAGATCCTTAATTAATATTTTTCTTAATTATTATTCTCTAATTAATATCATTAAAACGATTGAATTCTTTTCGGACACTAGCATTCATAGTTTTAAAAGAACATTGCAGACATATACTATAAAAATCACTCACACACACGCGAAAACTACTGAAATATTTTTACTGCGAGGTGTCGGGTTCGAACCCCAGTCAAACCTCTCTATTTCTTTCATACTATATCCCATCTACATCCTTAAATTTAATCGATTCCTTATTTATTTCAAAATTTTTAATTTTTTAATTAATTTCTTAATTAACCTCCTAATTAACCTCTTAATTAACCTCCTAATTAATTTCCTAATGAGTCACAAACAATATCCTGCTTTTTTCATTCTACCGCAAACATCGCTTTAAAACCATCATCACCTTTTACAATAAACCACTCATTAATTTTTTTAATTAAATTTCCTCATTAATACCCTCGTCACGTTTCACGATTAAGTCAGAGGAGGTTGCTCCGAGCTCCGCAAAGGTCGTGAACATGATTGACACGCTCCGAGCTCCGCGTGACACCCGCACGACTTGCCGGTGCACCAGTGCACCCCCCTCATGGGCTAGAACCGGCCTTTCTTATCTACTTCCCTTCCATGTTAACGTAAGGATAATTAGTCAGGCGTAACTTTTACCGAAAGTGACATATCTTTCTATGCATTACGTATTTTCCAAAAATACATTTTTGAGCGAGAATCCTTTAATGGTTTAATGACTGCGACGCTATCCGCGTTATTGTGTGTGGAGAAAGGGTGTCTTTCTAAGTGATTCTATCCCGTATTTATCCGATTTCGGAAAAGAATCCACGGGCAATCCCAAAAACGTAAGCCATCGAGTATGACTTGGGTTCGAACGTAAAAATTTAATTCTACAAGCTTCGGAAGCAAAATATCTCTGGCTAATGGTATCGAGATATAAATGATAAGACTGATAAGATCATTATTAAAAAAATAATGATAATTGAGTCTTATTTAGTAGATTTTGTGTGTGGAGAGTGAAGTGTTCTTCTAAGTGATTCTAGCCAGTATTTATCCGATATCGGAATTTACGGACTATCCGAAAAAGTTAAGCCGTCGAGTAGGACTTGGGCTTCTACAAGCTTCGAAAGCAGAATATATCTGGCTAATGGTGTCGAGATATTATCAAGGTTAATACTGAAGTATTATTATTAAATATTTAATGATAATTGAGTAGGAGTTTTTGCGTGTGAAGTGAGGGTGTTATTCTAAGTGATTCTAGCTCGCATTTATCCGATTTCGGAAAAGAAACCACGGGCATTTCCAAAAGGGTAAGCCGTCGATTATGACTTGGGTTCAGACGTAGAACTTTACTTCTACAAGCTTCGAAAGTAGAATTTCTCCGGCTAATGGTGTCGAGATATTATAAAGATTAAGACTGAACTGTCATTATTAAAAATTTAATGATAATTGAATCTTATTTAGTAGTTTTTTCCCTGATTGTAGATAGCATTTGCATTTAAAGTGATTATAACATAGTGGTCAGCCACATATTTATTGACTTAACCCAATTGAAATAAAACTTCTGTACTATTTAGTTTACAGCGATATTATTTTCATCAGAAGCGGAATCCATTTATGCAAACTGTAGTTAAAATACAACTTAATGTGAATCGACTACCAGTTAGTTTTCTTGAATGTTTAACCTTTGTGTAAACAAAGACATTTATGTGATATTTAGCTTTATATTTAGTATTAATCCTTCTTAAACTTAATTAAAAGAAAACGCTAATTATGTTTTTATCAAAAGTAAAGTTAGTTTAATTTGTTATAATAATTTTTTTTTTTTTTTTTTACAATATTAATTGAGTTCTTCCAATGTTTGTTTAATGGTTTGTTATTATTATTATTATTATTAAAATTATTATTAATATTATTTTTACTATTTATAAGGAGAATTATTTTTAATGTTCAATCAAGTGTTCATCTATTCTCTGTTAAAATCAATTAAAATAAAAGTCAAACAGAATTCATATTATTAATTAATTATTCTTATGCCTGAACCGCTATTACAATTAATAAAATATAAAGCTTAGAAAGTGGTATGTATATGTTTTTCCTCAATTACTGAATATATATACATACACAAAAGCAATTTCTGTTTTTTTTTTCCCTTGCTATTCACTAATTTTTAAGCCTGTTTTTGTTATCATTATAACCAATAAATAACTGAAATACTTACAAATTCTGAAAAAAATATATATATATATATATAGATATATATGTGTGTGTGTATAAATATGTAGATCTAGTATATGTGATTACTTCAAATATAATTAGCCGTAGTTTTCAAACCTTTTTTGATAAATATCTCAGTTAAGCATTAAAGATGCAAAACTTACAAGATGTTGTTGAAATAATTGTCTTTGTCAATTCAGAAATTTAATTCATCAACCTGGAAATTATTTTTTGATTCAGAAATTTAATTCATCAACCTGGAAATTAATTTTTGATTCAGAAATTTAATTCATCAACCTGGAAATCATTTTTTGAAAGAATGGGGTAGAAGGCTGATTTTTACCAACTATGTGAAAAATACCAGAGCCGGGAATCGAACCCCGGGCGGGGTTTGATTCCCGTCTCTGGTATTTTTCACATAGTTGGTAAAAATCAGCCTTCTACCCCATTCAAAAATTAATTTTCTTTGTGCTTTAAAACCAAATTTAATGTTTCTTTAATTGTATAAGAGTAAAACTATAACCAAAAATGTTATATAAGAATCATTAACTTTTGTTTACTATTAATGACAGATACCAATAAATAAATACATATATATTTTTATTATTTATATATATTGTGTGCTTCTAAATTCTGTACTGCACCTTTTTTGAACTTTGTAAAGAAAACATAGAAATAAATTCCATCAAAATGATAAGATTTTCCAAATGCACTATACATCATTTTTCCATTAAATATAGTTACAGATATGTATAAAGCAATTTCAAATATCTGTTTCTATTTTGGGACTGAGCCAAACACAAAGACATTAAGAAAAAGTCACGTATACAAACAAAATGCTGTTTGTAATTTCAATTGCTGTCATTGATATATATTTTCCAAAGTGATTATTCTATGCCAATTAAATAAAAGGAATGACTCAATATCAAAGCCATTTTTAAAAGTATATTGTGCTTTTAAATTCCATTTGTTTATACTTTTATATGTTTTTCACAGTTTTATTTGATATATTAGCTAATGCACTGAGTTTTTTTCCATTAAAATTTCTTTGGAATTGTTTAATGCATTTTTTGTATTGGTTTGTATTAGAAAGAAATGTTAATTTTTTCAATATATATATAAGGTGTCGGTGTTGGGAATAAAGCCGATTGACAGCACTTGGGTCTTAGGCCTGAGGGGGAGTGCTTTCCATGGAGGTCTTTCTAAGGGGTCCTAGCCCGTATTTACAAAAGTTTCGGAGAAAAACACGGAAATCTCCGAACAGCTAGGCCATCGAGTGCGAACTTGGATTGAACCCGGCACCTAACGTCTACCAACTTTCAACGGAAAACCGCTCGGCCGCTGGTGGGCCAATATATATAGAAAAAATACTTGATTCGTAAAATTTTCCAATTTTTATGTTTTTGATGGATTTGCATGCTTTGAAATATCCTGAAAATCATTGGATCATTTTTATAAAAGGTTTATAGGTTGTGTGTGAGATAAAAATTTGTTATTATCTCTACATGAATAGTAATGCAAAATTAATTAGTTCATTATTATTTTATTAAATGTTTCTCTTCTAGTGCAGTATATCTTTCTAAACGAGCTGTATAAAGGCCATTCACGGAAAAAAAAATGGTTATTTGAATGAAATTCATATAAAAATGTAAAGATCTCATATTAATAAAATAAAATAAAATAAAATAAACCCACACAAGAAAATTTCATGCATATTAAAATTATTTTATAAGATAATTTACACATTACTTTCATTTTTCTTAACCCATTAACTGCCAAATTTTTATTTAATAAATTTTTATTTTATTCCTGTTAGTTTACATTTAAATAATGAGAAAAACTTCGGTAAAAAAAAAAAAAAAAAAAAAAAAAAAACTCTTAAAAAATAAGTGGTAAAAAGGCGGGTTAAAAATACCCCGGAATAAATTAAAATATTAGCAGCTATGAACTAGCTTCATTTTACCCATTCAAATTACAATATGAGAAAAAATAATACATAAATACATTAATTTCAGAGCAAGAAAAGCAATTGCTCCTAAGGTATCTTTTTCTGCTTTGAAAATAACCGCATTATTTTTCTTGTGAAAACTAACCAGAGAGCAAGGAAAATAAACTTATATGCTCAACTAACTGAATCTACGTGATTGTTTAAGAATTCTGTCTTATAAGAATTCTATAAAGTCGTAATCTTTAGGAATGCATGACAGACGTTAATGGTACTGCCTAGGTGCTGCATGACGTCATAATTTATAGAAATGTAGGCTATCCTAAAATGGGAATCATGGCAGGAAATAGATTAAACCTTCATTTATTAGTTTAGAATTTTCATTGTAGTATTAATTGGTTTATTGATATTACTATATATTATCTCGTCTAATGCGATGCACCTTTTTAAAACACTACATAATGCTCATTTATGGAAATATGTTATTTCTGTAAAACTTACAAAAATAAATAAATAAATAAATAAATAAATAATAATAATAATAGTAATAATTGATTTTTTTGCAATTTGTTTTTATTTATTTAAAATTTCTTTCTTATTGATTTATTATTCAGTGCTATAATTCATACCAGAAATTTCTTTTCTTCTTCATGCATTCCTTTTAAACAGTCTACTTTTGATTATTATATAAAGCTAATTATTTGAATGCATTTAGAAAATATTCATGTACGTTTACTTAAAACTTATACCCATAAAAACTGAAAAGGAACAGTGTACAGAACAATGTTGCCAGACTTTGCTGCTTTTTTATTCAAAAGTCACCAATAATTTTGAGAAGTGATATTTGATATACGTAATCGACGATTCTTCGATTAAATTCGTCGATTATGTATATGAAATATCACTTCTCAAAGTTATTGGTAACTCTCAAATAAAAAAAGTCGCAAAGTCAGGCGACACTAGTATAGAGTCCTGGTACTGATACAGAAAATATTTAATTAAGCTACACTTGTTTAACAATTTCACACACTATGATGCGACAACATTCGACGAATTCAGTCACAGAATCGTCGATTATGAATATCAAATATCACTTCTCAAGATAACTGGTGACTTTTGAATAAAAATTAATATTTGTTTTTTGTTGTGTCAAAAACATCAATACACTTGAAAAATAATAAAAGCAGATAAAAATAAATAAATAAATAAAATAAAAATACACTACTCTCCCTTTCAAATTGAGTTTTTGAAACAAAATTTTTCTTTTTAATAACTGGGACCAAATAATGGTGCGTAACCAATTCACTTATTAAGACGTGTGTACACTTCATACACAAGCCGTACATCGGCAAATATCTTGTACAGAGAAACAGTACAATTTATCAGTAAAACTGAGAATATATTGTGTCATCGACGTGACACACGTCGATGATTTAACGCAGCAAAAAACAAATATTAATTTTTATTCAAAAGTCACCAGTTATTTTTGGAAATGATATTTGATATACATAATCGACGACTCTTCGATTGAAATCGTCGATTATGTATATCAAATATCACTTTTCAAAGTTATTGGTAACTCTTAAATAAAAAAGTTACAAAGTCAGGAGACACTAGTATAGAGTCCTGGTACTGATACAGAAAATATTTAATTAAGCGGTGACATCTCAGTACAATATATTTGCTGATGTACGGCTTGTGTATGAAGTGCACACACGTCTTAATAACTGAATTGGTTATACACCATTATTTGGTCCCATTTAATAAAAAGAAAAATTTTGCTTCAAAAACTCAATTTGAAAAGGAGAGTAATGTATTATTATTATTATTATTATTACTAGCAGGCTTTGCCCGCTTCGCTGGATATTAAACTTAAATGAGTTGTCAAAATCCCATATTTTTATTAATAACCTAAGTTCTCGCTGTGATTAGTAGAGGTTTAATCGCTGGCAACGTGAGGAGTCTGGGTCCCCACTGTCTTCGGCACAACTTACCCACTTCTTACTTCCCCACCCTCAGCGGGTGAGCTCGAAGTTTTGCAAAATCCCACTAAAGTGCATAATGCGTACACTTAATCAATATCCACACACGAAAATTCGCCATTCTAAGATAATTCAAAGCGAATTCAAACTGAAAACATGTTTTTACACATGTTTATTGCCCTCCAACTCCGAGAAGGTGTGGGGGGGGGGGATTTCGAATTTCGTGAAATCCAGTTACAATAAGTGCCGGATGCATACAAACAATTTACGCACCAAATTTCGTGACCACAGAAGTCTTTAATAGAAAATATTATAAATAAATAAATGCAAAAAGCACAGCTTTAGTATGGGAACCCTTTGGTGACTTTAAATATTTTAAGCCATTTTTGCGATAAACTGAATTGGCTATCTCAATTGTGTAATTAAAGATCTTGGCGAGAAACGTCCGTGCTACTTCGGTGCCGAATTTCAAATTTTGCCAAAGGATCCAATACTAAAGCTGCTCCATATCGAATCTCGGTTGAAAACGGAAAAAGGGTAAAATAAATTAGAAATATCAGACCTATATTTATAAATTTGATACCGAATGTAAGGGGCGATTTTGCTGAATCCAGGGGTGTAAACAGTTTTTCGATGCGACAATTAGATTTTTAAAAAATAACTAAACTATTAAAATAAAGTGGCAACGGAAAAACGGAAAAAGGGAAAAATAAATTAGAAATATCAGACCTATCATTACAAATTCAGTACCAAATGAAAGAGGTGATTTTTCTGAATCCTGGGGTGTAAACAGTTTTTCGATACGACAATTAGATTTTTTAAAATTAACTAAAGTATGAAACTTAGATGGCAACACTTCATTTCAATCTTTTCATAATTTGAAGTGCGAATCACGCGAATACAAAAGTCTTTAACTTAAAAATTTATTTTTAACACGCTTTTATTAGCTTCACCTGTATGTATGTATGTTTGTAACCGCTCTGGGAGCAAACAAAAAATCTATATTGTAAAAAAAGTATTTCCCTGCGTGGACGTCGTGGCGTTGAGGTATAGCTCCGCGCTACGAACCTAAAGGTCTAGCGTTCGATCGCAGTCAGGGGAGATTTAAAAAAAATGGTTTTTGTTTAATTCTAAATTATTTTAATTAAAGATTTAAATGTATGTAAATATTATGGTGTGTCACTCACACGATTTTCTCTTACCCTGCATTAGATAAATACTAAGATAGATATTTTGTGTTTTTTAGTTCACATTTCTATAAAATCGTGTTCTTTAATTTTTTAAAACTATAATATTATTATATTTTATTTTTCCATTCAAAGCATTTTAGTGAAAAAATATTTATGGCGCATGCGCAGGCGTTTTTTTACCCACAATTTAAACACTAATCATAATTTTGAGAATTTCTATAGATATAATTTCAAGTTGGGTGAATACCTAAGTTTCTGCCAAGCGCCGTTGATGTCCGTCCAGCCGTTCTCGAGTGATTCCCGGACAAACGTGTTTTAGACTTTTACCCCCTAGGGGGGGAACGGGGGGGGGAATTTCTGAAAAGTTGATAGATATAATTTTAAGTTGGGTGAAGACCTAAATTCCTGCCAAGCGCCGTTGAATTCCGTCCAGCCGTTCTCAAGTGATGCCCGGACAAAAAAAGCGGCATTTGGACACGATGACACACACACACACACACACACACAGGCAAAATTTTCTGAAGTCATTTTCGGCTTTCATGGGGTGTAAAACGTGAAGATATCGCAAAATTTTTTGATTCCGTCAAATTTACAGACAAAACTCTGATTTTATTAATATAGATTATTATTTAATTATTTAATTATTTTATCTGCGTTTATTATTTTTCAAGTGTATTGATGTATTATTTTATTATTTTATTAAAATTTACTTCCTTTGATGCGATTCGCATTTTTTTTTTTTACGAAATACTGCTATGTAATATGTTATTATTACGCAGTTTATTATGTAATTGATTAGTATGAGTCAGCAGATTCATCGAGTTTTAATAAAGAATTAGCAGTCTTTTTTTTCTGTCTTACATTATATATACATATATATTTTTTCTTTTCTTTTCTTTTCTTCTTTTGAACAGAACGTAATATCAGGAAATTATCCTTGTGTTTCTCCAAAAGAATAACACGACCCATGGAAATCTATACAGTTCATGCGACGGGGACCTATAACATACCTATTAATAATGTAATCAATGGAATAAAGCATTTAGACGCTATCATGTTCACTCACACATTAGCGGATACATACATTAATGTAAAAAATACACAAAAAATATTGTAGGCGAATTTCTAATGATTACAATGCTTTCCTTACATTCTCTATTCAAAAAGTAAAATAAAAATGTGTTGTTATATTTATACCTATTATTTATTTATTTAAAATTATCCTTAGTTTAGCAATGGTACGACATAAAATCTAAACTGATTCAATTTCAACCTATTTACTTTAAAATTCCAGAAAATGATAAATGCAATCAAAACTTTATTTCTATAAATAATAATTATAATAATAATAATAATAAATAAATAAATAAATAAATAAATAATAAAAATAAATAAATAAATAAATAAAATGATCTATAAAAATATACAAAAGAATATCCTGTAAGCAGAAATTTTCCCTCACACATTAACGCATCATTAAATCAGCCTTACACATTTTACCACTTTTAAAATAATTCTTCAGTCAAAGTTTTTTTCCTCAAAATTTTTAACTTTATTTTCCTTGCCTCATAATGTATTTCTATTCATATAAGCCTTAAATGATTAAAAAAAAAAAAAAAAGAGGGAGAGAAAGAAAGAAAGAATTACACGGAATCATTACGAAACGACAATTGGCTTCCTGTGTATTTATTGTTATACGCAGTAGATCAATAAGATAGTGGGGCAGTTCCATCACTAAATAAAACGTCTCAGTGCAGCTCATATACAGGGATGGGTTTTTAGCAATTAAGCTATATTGTTGTGCCTTGGAAGGGAGTTAATGCATAATACCCTTAATTCTTTTCGGGTTTGTTTTTGTCTAAATAACATATTGCATATTCTTTTGTTCAGATTTCTTTTACTGTTTCCCATAACTTGGGGAGATACAAAGAAACCCAACATTAATGTTCGATGGATTAATATGTTTCCTTATTCAGTGTTGTTCTTTTATGCTTATTTATATCTGAAACATGTTTTTATGATAAAATTAATCATGCAAAAGGAAAGGAGGGTGTTTCAAAAAAAAAAAAAAAAAAAAAAAAAAAAGATCAAAATACATTGTGCAGAAAAATAAAATGTGGGAGCGTGATATTAATATTAAATAATCTATGTAAATCATAACATTTATTGAGAAAAATATGTATATTTTGGAATATTCTGTATAGTTTATGAACGAAACTAGTTGCTTTGATTTCTTATTTATTTTATTTGACTACATTTTTATGATTTCACTTAAAAATTGTGATTAATAAAGAAAATTTAAATATTTCATTTATAAATCGTTGCATACGTTTAAACACTTTTTAGAACAAAAAAACATTTCAGATGCAGCAATTTAACTTGATAAAAATTCAATAATAATAATAAAATCTATATTAATAAAATCAGACTTTTGTCTGTAAATTTGTCGGAATCAAAAAATTTTGCGATATCTTCACGTTTTACACCCCATGAAAGCCGAAAATGATTTCAGAAAATTTTGCCTGTGTGTGTGTATGTGTGTGTGTGTGTGTGTGTCATCGTGTCCGAATGCCGCTTTTTTTGTCCGGGCTTCACTTGAGAACAGCTGGACGGAATTCAACGGCGCTCGGCAGGAATTTAGGTCTTCACCCAACTTAAAATTATATCTATCAACTTTTCAGAAATTCCTCCCCTTTCCCCCCTCGGGGGTAAAAGACTAAAACACGTTTGTCCGGGCATCACTCGAGAACGGCTGGACGGAATTCAACGGCGCTGGGCAGAAACTTAGGTCTTCACCCAACTTAGAATTATATCTATAGAAATTTTCAAAATTATGATTAGTGTTTAAATTGTGGGTAAAAAACGCCTGCGCGTGCGCTATAAACACCTTTTCACTAAAACGCTTTGAATGGTAAAATAAAACATAAAAATAAATTTGTAAGTTAAAGACTTTTTTATTCGCGTGATTCGCACTACAAATTATGAAAAGGTTGAAATGAAGTGTTGCCATCTAAGTTTCACACTTTAGTTAATTTTAAAAAACCTAATTATCGTATCGAAAGACTGTTTACACCCCAGGATGCATCAAAAAAATCACCCCTTTCATTTGGTACTAAATTTGTAACGATAGGTCTGATATTTCTAATTTATTTTTACCTTTTTCCGTTTTTCCGTTGCCACTTAAATTTCATACTTTAGTTATTTTTAAAAATTCTAATTGTCGCGTCGAAAAACTGTTTGCACCCGTGGATTCAGAAAAATCGCCCCTTTCATTTGGTACTAAATTTATAAATATAGGTCTGATATTTCTAATTTATTTTCCCCTTTTTCCGTTTTCAGCCCAGATTCGGATGCGCATTTATATATATTTTAGTTTTCGAGAAATAAAATGAAATATTTTTAATTTCACGTGTTTAATAATAAAAATTAGAGAGAAAAATAAATAGTTAACCTACAAAAGTTGTTTTTTTTTTTTTTAGGACTGAGGGCCTATTAGTCTCAGACAGCGATTTTTGCGTTGTCGTTTTCGATAGTTGGACAATTGTCGAAATCATTTTTCGATAGTTGGACATTTATCGAAATCTAAAATTTATCGAAAATATAATTGAATAATTTGAAAGCGATGTTATAATTAGGAAGAAAAAAAACTAATCGTCCTCCGTCCTAAACTAAATTCTGCTTTTGCCAGAATTTCATCAAAATCTTTTCAAAATGACATTGACATGAGTCCCCCCCCCCAAGGCACAACTATGACATGAGTCCCCCCCAAGGTAAAACTTTGACATGAGTCCCCTCCCCAAGGCACAACTTTGACATGAGTCCCCCCCAAGGTACAACTTTGACATGAGTACCCTCCCCAAGGCACAACTTTGACATGAGTCCCCCCAAAGCACAACTTTGACATGTCCCTCCAAGGCACAACTTTGACATGAGTCCCCCCCAAGTCACAACTTTGACATGAGTCCCCCCCAAGGCACAACTTTGACATGAGTCCCCCCCAGGCACAACTTTGACATGAGTCCCCCCCCAAGTTTTATATTATGGTTGAAAAAATGAAAATAGAGGCAACAATTAAAAATGTAGATGTCTATTTCAAAGGAGGAAATGTGCTGTCTCGATCCACTCCTGTAGAAAAGTGTGGAAAGTTCCGGAAATTTCCGTATCTCATCAGCCAATGAGATTAGAGCTTCCATATTTGGTATATCCCTAATAAGAAATTTCTCGCCAAGGTCGCCAAAAAAATCGCCAATGGGGGAAAAAGTCGCCAAATTTGGCGCCAAATCCATTACCTG
The DNA here is from genome assembly GCA_963930645.1 of Salticus scenicus. Taxonomy (NCBI): domain Eukaryota; kingdom Metazoa; phylum Arthropoda; class Arachnida; order Araneae; family Salticidae; genus Salticus; species Salticus scenicus. The sequence goes on along the minus strand of OZ005658.1, from coordinate 209,732,756 downwards.
CCTTATTGGGGCTTTTTAATGCGTTTTTAAGGGAAAATAAGGCTATTTTAACGCTACAACGACTAGAAATGCACAAAACTAGCACTTTATTTTTACTTATAACAAAAAAAAAAAAAAAAAAAAAAAAGACTTAGAAAAAAAAAATAGTATTTTTTAATTTTTATTTCGTTTTTTTTTTTTTTTTTTTTTTTTTTTTTTTTAATTTAAATCAGGAATTTGCATGTGGATAAATATTTTCATAGAGATATTTGGCATTAGTTTAATATTTTTATTTAATTAAGCAGTACTTTTCTTTCCTGCAGTAAAACAAAATTTTTTATTGCTATTATGTACCTTATGAGGTTCTTTTATGCTCTCCCCTTAATTGTAAATGACTTTTTTTTTTGGATTTTGTTAAGATTTTTTATTTTTATTTTGTAAATATCAGAAATAGAGTTTTTATTTTATTTTATTTATTTATTTATTTTATGTATGGAGCAGCTTTAGTATCGGATGTCTTTGGCAAAATTTATAATTCGGCACCGAAGTAGCTCGGACGTTTCTCGCCAAGATCTTTAATTGCACAATTGAGATAGCCAATTCAGTTCATCGCAAAAATGGCTTAAAATATTTAAAGTCACCAAAGGGGTCCCATATTAAAGCTGTGCTTTTTGTATTTATTTATTTATAATATTTTCTATTAAAGACTTCTGTGGTCGCGAAATTTAGGTACAACTATAGTATTTCCCCACAGCTGAATTTGGCGATTTTTCTTTGGCGCCGATTTGAACGATAACGATGAAGTTCTGAACTGTTTGCGATATAATATGGCAGCCTGCATGATATTTATTTTGGATTTATGATTTTATGATTTGATTTATAATTTAGCTTACAATTTTATCATTTATGCTATATGCTATATGATTTTTAGATTTATGATTTAGCCATAATCGCCAAAAATAAATCGCCAGATTCAGCTGTGGGGAAATATTATAGTTGTTCCCAAATTTGGTGCGTAAATTGTTTGTATGCATCCGGCACTTATTGTAACTGGATTTCACAAAATTCGAAATCCCCCCTCCCCCCCCCTCTCGGAGTCGGAGGGCAATAAACATGTGTAAAAACATGTTTTTCCGTTTGAATTCGCTTTGAATTATCTTAGAATGGCGAATTTTGTGTGTGGATATTGATTAAGTGCATGCATTATGTACATTAGTGGGATTTTGCAAAACTTCGAACTCACCCGCTGAGGAAGGGGAAGTAAGAAGTGGGTAAGTTGTGCCGAAGACAGTAGGGACCCAGACTCCTAACGTTGCGAGCGAGAATACCTCTACCAATCACAGCGAGAACTTAGGTTATTAATAAAGATACGGGATTTTGACGACTTATATAAGTTTAATGTCCAGCGAAGCGGGCAAAGCCTGCTAGTTTTTCATAAATAGATTTACTTTGAAACTGCCACGTTTCGTATAATTTGCAGTTATTTATTTATTTTTATTCATTTATTTATTTTTTCAGTTTTCATGAATGGTAAAAAAATACATGCATGCATGCAACGATTAACATTCAACTTATCACTGCGAAAACAATTAATAAATATTTTTCTTTTCTTTTCTTTTTGCGTCTTGGATCATATTATTTCTATTCATAAGCCTTAAACTATGAAAAAATTGCATCACTTTACTAAGGAATGACCATTGATTTCTGATGTATTTATTGTTATACACAACAGATCAATAAGTTAGGGACGCATTTCCTCTCTAAATAAAACGCCTCAGTGCGGGTCGTGTATAGGAATGGGCTTTTAGAAATTAGGCTACATTGTTGTGCCTAGGAAGGAAATAAATGCATGATACCCTTAATTCTTATTGTCTAAATAACATATTACATATTATATTGTTAAGAATTTATCTATTTATTTATTTTTACTGTTGCCCATAACTTGGTGAGATACAAAAAGTCCTAAACATTAATGTTCGATTGATTAATGTATTTTCTTATTTAGTGTTATTCCTTTACGCATATTTACAAAAGAAATACGTTTTTATGATAGAATTTGATATGTAAAAGGAAAAAGGATTTAATATAATTGAACTATTACTGGTAGAATAAAATAAAAGAGATATAAGTGTTATTTAATTTTAAATGATTTATTTTATATGTAACATTAATTCAGAAAATAAGTTTTGCATCAATTTACATAGATTAAAAGTAACAGTAGCGGGCTCTGTATTAACAGTAGTAGGCAATTTTAAATTTAAACAATAAAAAAAAAATTCTAATTCTTAAGTTTTAAGCAACGTCCAGGTTTGTCATTGCAATTTTCTACTATCAATGTCTTGAAGTTCTAGCTATCATTTTTAGAACAACAGTAGTTTAACTTAAAAAATATATATATATGCCTTTTCTGTCATTTTGCCGTTTTTTCTTGCAGTTTCATATTTGAAAAAATAATTGTTTGTTTTGTTTCTGCGTATTTTTTTAAATATGTCCATGTGCCTTTTGCTTTCCTGTGACAAAAATATGTATGTAGAATTTATTTATTGCGCTAAATTTTTAATTTCATGTCAACATATAATATTTTTATCGGTATCCTCAACTGGTACCAAAAACTTTCATTATGTCCAGTAGTAAACAGGTGTATCAACAATTGGCTTATTTGACTTTGAAGACTAAATTTTAATTGTGCACATAGCTTTTATATTCTCCGAAATTCGGAATGTATACGAATCTGAATCAATTTAACTGAAAAAAATATCGGAATACTACAAAAATTTATAAGCGGTATTGATTTGCGAAATTTTTACTTTCTTTTAACTATATACAGTGCAGAAAATATTGTTTTGGTCAATTTTTCAAAATTAAGATTTGTTTTATATTAGCACGTTTTGAGGTCCCCTTATCATCAAAATCAGGCTTTTGGTATTTAGTCTGTGTTTCTATCTAAGAATGTGTTTTAGAAGCATATATCAAGAATAAATTGTAGTAGGGAGTCCAAACTTGGTATACTAAACCTGTATTACATAGGGATTCTACACTAAACTTTTCGTTGAGATCACGGGAATGATCCGTGTACATGAACATCCAAAAATGTTCATACATTACGTTTACCGGCTGAGTTTTTCGTAGGTACACTTTAACATCTACAGGCTGGATTAAACAAAATGAAATGAACGTCTGTTTTTTTTTTTTTTTTTTTTTTTTTTTTGTATATGCATAAAGCAATATTTCGTGTAGAATTTGGTATGAGAATCATTTATCATTCTTTTACAGGGCTACCCAAAAGAACAATAATATAGTGGTTTATACTTGGAAATTGCTAGAAGTACATTTCTGGTTGTGCAGTAGGTTATTAGTATAGGACTATGTTTAAGTACACAATGTGTTGTGTACTAAATTTATAGAGGACAAATATTTTATTAGTGAAGTGTTTTCTTCACTTTACGTTATGTTTGTTATTTTTGCAAGATGATATACGTATTTTTTTGCTGATATAATATCGACAGCTCCCAGAAATTACGATCAAAATAAGAAGAAAAAAAAATAAAGATTTTAATATCGACAGCCTCCAGATATTCTAAATAAAGTTAGAAAAAAAAATCGAGATTTTTTGTGGCGGAGTTTAAAAAGTAAAAGTTTGATTTAAAAAAAAATTAATTAAAAGGTGGGAATAAAATGTTTACAATATAAAATACATACAACCGTGTTTAAAAAAGTGTTAATTTTCTGGGTAGCATACGCTAATTTTGTAATCGTTAACCATTGTAAATTTACGAAATGTCTCTTAAAGGTCCATTGCACGCTACTTTAAAGATTATTCATTAACTAGAAGAAAATACGAATCTATAAAAGAATCATTTAAATAATTCTTAATGTAATAGTAAAGAATATAAGTAACTGTATATTTATTCACAAAATAAACACATATTTGTGGACGATAACTTGAAGAAAAAATTCCTTAACTTATTTTTAATAAAATACTTACTTGAAAAGCAACACAGCTTATCAATACAATTTCTTCTATACGCTATTCACGACTTTTTTCTTAACTTTCAAGTACCCCTTAAAGGACATTGAACTTCCCAACAATCAATAGGCAAAAAAGTAATAATATTTAAAATCAGACTTTTAATTTTGAATCAGTAATTCAACATCTTTTACATTTTTTGAAGGAATAACTGCCATTCAATGGAATGTGAAAGTATTCAAGTAAAAGTAAAAGTTATTCAAGCATTAAGAGTAATAAAAGAAATGCTAATGAATTCCTTCCATATAATAAATATATTTTCTTAATGATTTTAATTGAAAGCTAGATAATATCTTATAATAGCTATTTTAACCTTTTTAAATGGATTAGTTTCTTGAAGTAGCTACCCAGCTTAAGAGTTCCCAACCAATTTTTGATTTTTGATTTTCCATCGAAATTTAAGAAAGAAATCAGGATACTGGTTTTATGATACTTTATAAAAGTATAATAAATCAATAGCATTAAAACATGCACATGTTTTCAATTAGCATTTTTATATTTTGTGTAAATGAATATAATGAAAAACATTTTTAATAAACGGCACAAATAGAAATAAATATTATTTTCCCTGTAATGTGTAAGGAGATAATAAATCCTAATGGTAAAGCTAAACTACTCACATTCTAATTATCGTAAATAATATTTCAGATGATCATAGGTATGCCATAGTTCGTACAGTCCTTGAATTTTCTTAATTTTCTGAACCAGTATTATTATTTAGCAAATTTTGATTTTTAAAAAATCTTAAAACTTATACGGAAACATATTGCATAAAAATATTGGTGGGAGAGTCCATGAAAAAAGGCGTGGCCGTACGAACCATGTATGCATACTTGCCAACCTAACCCGGAAGATTGTTAGTCCCGCCCCTTTCCGCCAAATTTTTCACACCAGTCTTTTCTTACAATACTTTTCTTCTTATTTAATCGTAAATATATTTGAAGAGAATTACTCTAAAAATTAAGTGGTGTACAAAAAGGGGCGGGAACTAACAATCTTCCGGGTTAGATTGGCAAGTATGGGTATGTCACGCTGTACCTAACTATTGGATAAAAAACTGGTTTTGGGGAAGTGAAGGACATTTAGTCCTTTATCTACTTACGGTACTTTAAAATACCATTAAATTAAACATTGTATAATATCAAATAATAGCTATAATTGCCAAATGTATGTATAAGTATAGAACGTATATATCGCGATTTAATCTCACTGCATGACGCTTCATAGATACTACATGTAGCCGTTTTTGTTCTAGAAAATATTTATAGAGTGCTGTTGTTTTTGAACAGTACACTTCAAGACATTCTCGTGTGTTATAATCACATAATTGCCATCCCAACCCGGAAGGTTGTTAGTCCCGCCCCTTTTCGCCTATTTTTTCATACCAGCCCTTTTTTAGAGTACTTTTCTTTTTCTTTAATCGTAAATATATTTGAAGAGAATTAATCTAAAATTTGAGTGGTGTACAAAAAGGGGCGGGAACGAAGAATCTTCCAGGTTACGTTGGTAAGTATGTAATCAATATAAATATCTAACTTCAAGAACCTTCCATAAATCTTAGATAAAATAAAAAATAAGAAAGAATAAATTATTTATTATTATTATTTTCTCTGATCTCTCTTTCGACCTGTACACTAAAGTGCCACCTCACTATGTCCTCATTAATCAATATGACGAGGAGGTCTGCACAATTTTTAATGAGTATAACTTTAAAAATTGCTCTTAAGTAACTAAAAAAAAATACATTTCGAATACATGATATTTTTATCCATTCAAAAAATAAAGGATTGGAGTAAAAATGTGTAATTTATGCTATGCAAACAGTTCTGTTAGTGTCCATTCCATGACGAGAAAACATTATTTTTTGCAATTTTTCTTAACTAGAGTATAATGTTGCACCACCATCAGATCGCTTTAAAAAGGGCAAAATTGTAATATTGCTTTTAATGTAAAAAAATAGCGTTTCTGTCAGAGAAATGTCCGCCCGACAAATGTAGTTCTTATATAATAGCCGCGCCGCTAATCGTCCAACAAGCACTTAAATTAAAATGCCGGGTTAAGGCACAGATACAAGCAGCGAGAACCAGGAACCGTATGAGAGTAGGTAGGTAAGATGCTGCAGAAAGAAGCGGAACCCTGAATGAATTTTTAAATTTTTTCTATGTTTTTTTTTTTTTTTTTTTTTTTTTTAGTTTTTGTATAAAGAAATATAAAATATAGTGTTTAATGTTTTTGAAAATTCTTTAAATATAGTGACTAGCAAAGATACAAATCCTGCTAATATTAAAATATAAATGGAATGTTTTCAACTTACAAATAATTAATTAAACAATATGTAATAGTTTTTTCACAATATGTTCCTCCTTAAAGCTATATCTTAAGATTTAACGAAAGCTTAAGAAATTGTAAAGTTTATATTTCTCACGTCAGCAACACTAACTCCTCCCACAATTTCCATGATTAAAAAAAAAAAAAGCCATGCTCATTATACACGTTTTTTTTTTTTTTTTTTTTTTTTTTTTGATATGACAAAAATCTTTGTCATACCTAGTTAACATGTAAACAAACGGAATACAGCAATATTAATATGAAAATTCACGTTCAAGACTTTATAATACTTTTATTTGTGTCTGTAGGAATTAAATAACCTGGTGCTGCTATAAACGCGAATAACAAATAATTTTAGCTGAATAAAACAATCCCATTTTTATCATATCTGGAAGTTATACACTGATCTTGAAACTTCCTATCTTATTTTCATGCACTTTCAATAATGTCGAATTTTAACTTTTTTTGCTACTACTACTTCCATACAGAAATCTGTACCATTCTTATAGCAACGTGTCGTGATTAAATAGGATAAATATCTTATTGTGTAGAAATAGTTCTAGCAAAAAAGACGAAAATTTATCATTACTTAAAATGTCTTAAAAAACAGAGGGGGGATTCGAGCTTTGTATACATCACATTTTGTATTCGTACGAAGTGTGTTTCAAATATATTTTTATGCAATTGAAATTATGAATAATTTTTATGTATAATGGATTTCAAATTTTAAGTAGCTTGCTCAGATTTATAAAAATATTCTAAAACATCGCTACGCATTATTATAATTATACTAATTATTATTTTAATTATTATTTTTATTGGAGATTCTTCTATGCCATTAAATAAACTCTTATTGTAATTTTATATTTTATCTACCTATGTTTTTTTTTTAAGATTAGTCAACTGTTAAAGTATAATATTATTATTATTAAAAAAAAAAAAAAAAAAAAAAAAAAAAAAAAACTTTCTAAAATATTTTTCAAATATTGGTGTATAAAAATTATGGTAGCAAGAAGGTGAAGATTTTTCATCACTGAAAGTATCCTGAAAAAGGGTCGGAGAATTTGATCTCTGTATACATCACATTTTGTAATAGCCCGAACTGCGTTTGAAAAATGTCTTTATGTTATTGAAATTATGAATCATTTTAATGTGTGATGGATTTCAAACTTTAAGTGACTTGATCAGGTTTATAAAAAAGTTCTAAATTATTTCTACGAATATATATATATATATTTAATGAGATTCTTCTATACCATTAAATAAACTCTTATTGCAATTTTATATTTTGCTACCTATTGTTTTTTTTAATTACTCAACTGTTAAAGTATATTATTAACAATATAATAATAATAAATAAAATAGAAAAAAATAAATAAAAACACTCTCAAAAATGCTTTACAAATACTGTTGCATAAAAATACTGGTAGCAAAAAGGTGAAGATTTTTTAATATAGAAAGTGTTCTGAAAAAGTGGCAGGAACTTCAAGCTCTGTGCTCATCACATTTTGTATCAGTACGAACTGTGTTTGAAAAAAAAAATATGCTGTTGAATCTATGAATAATTTTTATGTATAATGAACTTCAAACTTTAAGTAGGTTATTCATATTTATATAAAAAAAAATAATTAAAAAAGTTTTTTATAACATCTCCACATATTAATTTTTTTTAATGAGATTCTTCCATACTGTTATTTCAATTTTATATTTTAGCTACCTATGTATTTTAAAGCTTACTAAACTGTTGAAGCATATTAATAAATATATATATATACATATAAGATTTAAAAAAAAAATATTTTAAATGCTTTATATATTTTCAATATTTAAAAGTAGTAAAATAAATTTTAATGCTTTTGAAAACATTTCAATATCTGGAAAATCGTAATTTTTATCCTCTATATGAATACATATGTAGAATTGAAAAGATTTATTGCCTGGATGTAAATATTAACTGAACTATACTTTCATTTTTATAGTGTTTCGATGCTATCAGCTTGCATAAAATTCTGAGTTAGAAAAGACCTCCATAATTTCCGGAATAATTCCTTTAGATAAATATATGAATCGATAAAAGGACTTCATGGTTATAAAATATTGCATTCGACGGATTTTAATATCGCACTCCAGGAGCTTTTATTGCTATTTTTGCTTTAGTTTTCTTTTGAATAAATCTTTATTTTAATCTATTTATGATACTAAAAATATTAAAATGAAATGCTGCTCAGATAAAAATAATAAATAAGCGGATGAATTGCGTACATTAGTTACATGTATGGGCTTCATTAGGAATTTTAAGAAAGCTGCATTGCTATATTATTTTACCTTAGAAATCGAATTTATTTACAAATAATATGCAGAACCCGGTAATATCAACACACGAAAAGCATAATTAATATTGCAAAAATGTTTACAAAAATATTTGATTATGTTAAAATTGTAACAATTTGAAAACGCAAGGTAGTTACAGTAGATAGAGGGCAAGTAGCTAAAGGGCAAATTTAACCCTTTATCTACCGACATTGCTTTAAAATACCATTACTTTAAAAAGTGAATAAAATCGAATTTATAAAATATATGTGAAAGATATTTATAAGAATAGAACATATGTACCTTAATTTGAAAAATGAAAAGCCTTAGACGCTACATGTAGCAGTTTTGGTTCCAGGAAGGATTCTATAGATAGCTCCATAGCTGCCAAGTTTTTTAATTTATTCCGGAATGATCTTAGCCCCGCCCCCTTTTCACACCGTAATCTATGTAGAAAAGTTTTCTTTAATATATAATTAAGATTAAATATTAATTTAAAATTATTACTGTGTGAAAAAGGGGTGGGACTAAAAACATTCCGGAATAAATTTAAAAGCTTGGCAGCTATGAAGTTCACACTGTTTTTCCTTGGTATTTTTTACGATTCCTACGTTATCTCAAGAATATCCCACCAAACTTAGAAAAAATATAAGGAACATAAAAAGTAAATATTTTTTTACATTTTTTTAAAGGTTTTTTTGATACACTACTAAAGTATCAACTTACAAAATCCTCATTAATTACTATGGTGAGGTGATATATGTACATAGTTTTTATTGCACATGCCTTTAAAAAATACTCTTAAATAACTAAAAGAAAAATGCGTTTCAAATAATTTTTTGTCAAATTCATAATACTGTAGATAAATAATATTAAAAACTACACTGAGAAAAAAAAAAAAAAAAAAATATATATATATATACCGCTTTCATCTAGAATGAATAAGTGACCATTTTTTAAATCCCTTAGCTAGAAGTAGAGATTTCCGAGCTATGCGCATAAGGCACGCCAATAAACTGAATAGACGAAATGATCGAGAATTTCTAGTCTACACATCTCTAGATGGCGAAACAATATTCTGAATCTTCAGAATATTTTGTAGTCGGTAACAAAAGTGTCCGAACACTAGCAAAAATTCCTATGTGTAAAAAGAACACTTCATACGGTTTTGTTAAATAAATCCTCGTCGAGTCCTGTTCTTAGTCAGTTTAAGAACATGATTCGATAAGGATTTATTTAACAAAATCGTATAAAGTGTACTTTTTTTACATAGGAAATTTTGCTAGAGTTCGGACACTTTTGTTACCGACTGTATGGCGAGAAATTCTCGCTTGGTTATCTAGATATGGGTCATAAACCAAGATTATAGGTTCTGAAACCCGCCTCTTGTGTTCGCATTTATTCGGAGAGATTTTCAATTAGGTTTGACCGCGAGAATATAGACAAACTCTCTAGAATTCTAACAGGAGATTCTAGAACTCGCTTTCAAAAGGGACTAGAATTTATAAGAATGACATGGAACTACTTTTTCTAGAGCCGCAATTTAGATTCTAGATGTCAGTTACAAATTTTTTCTCAGTGTACCAGAATTTACCAACAAGATTAGATAAAAAGAAATAAAGGAATATCCCCCCCCCCCGCCTCCAAAATTTAAGAGGTAAATTTTGTTGAAAATTTTCGGAACGAATTTTTGCAATTTGGAATTAAAATTAGGTGATATAAAATATATCCTGTCGCCCTTGAAAGGGTTAAACAACAATAGAAAAATGAATCTTTATAACATTTTTGAAGCAATAAATTAAATAAATAATTAATGTTCTTAATTGTCCTGTGTATTTGTTATAACATGTTATTGATTGCGTAAATGCAGATATAACTAACTATAATATTAAATCTTGTGACATTTTGAAACTGCCGTTTAATGTAAAATTTTACAATGGCAATTATACGTCTAATTAAAAAAAAAGGGGGGGAGGGTCACAAGATCGATTTTTTTTTAGCTAGTAATGCACTAACGACAATGAATAATAATCTGAAACATCTTAGAAAATTCATTTTGTCAGAATGTTTTTTGTTAAAATTGTGAAAATATTAATTAACTGTTTCAAATTAACACAGGTACATGGTTAAGCTTTTAGTTAGTTCGTTTTAAAGTTGTTGCACAGGTGCCAACCTAATCCGGAGGATTGTTATAGTACCGCCTCTTTTTTCACACCTGTCTATTTTTGGAGTACTTTTCTTCTTATTTCATCGTCAGTACATTTCAAGAGAATTACTTTAAAAATTAAGTTGTCTGGAAAACCAGGCGGTAGTAACAATCCTCCGGATGAGATATGCAGCTATGTTCTTCATATGTTCTTTTGGAAAATATCGATAATGGAGCTTTACACTGCATTTGGGAGAAGGGGGATGGTCCTATACATATACAACAAAAATATCCTTGTTGGTTTGTTACTAATACTTTCTTTTTTATAATTTCGCAATTATTTGTTAAAAATAATTTTCACTAATTGCATTCATGCGCAATTTTGTCCTATGCTGCCATATTAAATATTATTGTAAAACGAGACTACATCGCTAACTTTTGAGCGATTCGCGTCAAAAGTTGATATGCAACAATTTACTTCAACTTGGAACTATTTCAATTACAACAAGCTGCTTTTAAGTTTTTGTGAAATTCTGCGCATTAATTCTCCATTTAGAGTTCGCAGAAGATTTTTATCACAAACACACAAACTAGCAACCATTTTCTGAGAATAGTCAAATCGCTTTCAAGATATCTTAACTATAGATATAGTAATAAGACATAGATTGATCAGCGAGGGGGAAAATTGATACCTTTTATTTCGGGAAAAGTCACTCTAATGGCTGCCTTTCCCCGAGTAAATCACACACAGCAATACACACGGATAATTTAGTAAATAAAATTTATGAATAATTTATTTACTAAAGGTGAATGAAAAACTCCAGATACAGTTTCAAATTCATTTTTCTTCTTATTCTTTTGTTCAATACTCTGTAATGGCTGATTTTAGAACTTTTTTCGGCATTAAAATTTTTTGCTCGATAACATGGGAATGATAGATCTATGTATATCACTATATCTATGACCTCAATGCGCATAAATCTATTGAAAACACGCAATGAAAGATTTTACGAATCACTTTAGTAAAAATTAGTTACATAACTTACAGTTTTGTGTGTCACAGAAAACCACTTATTACATTAATTACAGTAATGCATTTTATTAAATAGAAATAATCTTAAAAATTTATAGTTTATTGTAAAATAAATTTCCAGCAAATAAATTATTTTCTAAATTATTTATTAGAATTAATGAAAATCATACTTCAAAACTTACACAAGCTAATTAAAACCTTTCTTCAAGTATTATACTACTTGTTAGTAAATTAGAAATTACTGGGACATGTTAAATTCATTTTTACTCTTGCCGTATGTATTGATCATTTTTCCTTTGAAGTTTTCATGACAAACAGTGTTGCATATCTTAAGGTCCTCTTCAATCTCCTTTATTTCTCAATGGAAGCAACACCGTACGAAATCGATATTTTTAGTTCTCTCTCAATCGATTATTCTGTTTCATCATGAATTAAGCATCGATTCCAACTTCATTTGTCTCTACTGTTTCGAAAAGGATCTTTTCTACCACAAAATCAATATTTTAACTTTATTTTTGGCAACGTTATGCCTTTCCTTTTAACTGTCATTTGCTTTTTACTATATTTCTTTCTTTTATTCTTTGATAGTAAGTTTTTTAATTCTTTTTTTTAGATACTTTTTTTTTTTTTCACTTTAAAATGTTGCAATTCTAAATATTTTCGATAATGGGTCTTTTAAATACCTCTTTGTTAAAAGCTAATGTGGCTCTCGGAAATTTAAACAGTTGAATAATAAAAAAAAAAAAAAAAAAAAAAAAGGAAAAGGAATTTAGGTTATCCGCGTTTGTAATGATCGATAGACGGCGCTTTGTGAACACTGCAGTTGTTAGTAAACATTAGCCACGTGTGTTCCAATAGTGTTCTTGTTATTCTACTTAATATTCGTACTATAATTTCTCCGCCATTACATTATGGAAAATTGATTGCTTTTGGAAAAAATACTTCAGTTTATTCAAAGTTCGATTCGGAAGTAGATTTTAAATGAAGTTGAACAAATATTAGTTTCAAATCATCTGATTAATTCTTTACTTCCATTAGCCGAAGCAACTGAAATTTTAAATTCGTCATTTGGAAATAAATGGAAGCTCAATTCTGGATTTCTTGATGCTTTGGATTTACACTGTGGCACACAAAAGTATGTGTTATCTTTTTTACCGTATTTATTCATTTTTATTCAATAAATATATGTGAAACTAAACATCGGCTAGCAATGGCGGCTATATGGAATTCGAATTAAACCATGTTTATTGTAATTTCACCGTAGCCCACCAGAGGGCGAGCATTTCATTACAATCGCGGATTAAATTTCAATTAAATCTGTCTCTACTGTTTCGAAAAGAATATTTTCTACTACAAAATCAATATTTTAACTTTTTTTTTGGCAACGTTATGTCTTTCTTTTTAACTATCATTTACTTTTACTATATTTCTATCTCTTATTCTTTGATAGTAAGTTTTTAAATTATTTTTTTAAGATTTTTTTTTTTTTTACTTTAAAATGTTGCAATTCTAAATATTTTCGATAACGGGACTTTTGAATACCTCTTTGTTAAAAGCTAATGTGGCTCTCGTAAATTTAAAAAAATGAATGATAAAAAAAAAAGGATTTTATGTAATTAAATTTCAATTATAAGAAAAGGATTACTTTCTGCAGCATTTTCTGCTTTTATCATTTATTGTTAAAACACATTGTGGAAACTGAGATATTTGCGAATTATTTATTATTTATTTATTTATTTATTTATTTATTTTTTTAAGAACATTTTTATATCGTTGAATGAATATATGTAAAATAGGACTTGTATTTAAAGAAGATACTAAACGCATCAAAAAAAGAAAAAAAATAATAATAATAATAAATAAAACAAATAAAATAAATAAATAAATAAATAAAATAAAATAAAATAAAATGTTATATAGTAAATTTGTAGAATAAAGATTTTTTTTAAAAATAATATTTTGAATTTTACAAAGTCTTTCTTTCATTCTGTATGTCCCTTGTGTGATCCTGTAGACAAAGTACAATAAAGATTAGGTGATGTAACGAGAACGTACATTTGGAAAGTGCTAATAATCTATGTGAACCGTATATATATACATTTCAGGTCACACATCTTTAAAGTAGCATGTATTTATACCTTTTCATAACAATTATCTCACATATCAAGTTTCATGCAATTATGTGCCATAGAATATGAGATATAGCGTTTTCGTTCACAGGTAAAATTGGAGTACTGCAGCGCCATATTTTTGTCGATATGCATAATAATTAAATGAGCATATTGCCTCCTAATGACATTCTGACATACCAAACTTCGTTTTATTATATACAATAGAAACTGAAATATAACCTTCCCTTAAAATGCGGAAATCTCTATACAGCATCGCCGCCTGTTGAGTGATCGGCACCAAAAATGTATAGGCACTAATTCATGACACGATGCATCTGTATCTACATTTATATGTAATTCTGTGCAGTATTAATGAGATATAGTCTTCTCTTAAATTGTAGAAATCGCAGAACAGCAGAGTCACCTTTTGAGCGATTGGTACCAAAATTTGTTAGTAAATAAGTTAAGTTAAGATGTATCCACATATAATTTTTTTAAGGAATTCTGTCCAGTGGTTCCTTAGATACAGTCGCCACAAGTTTTTGTTACACACACACAGAGACCGATAGACAGACATTTTCTAAAGATGGTCAAACCGTGATTTTTCAAGACATTTTATAAATCGATTGAAAATCGGAAATCGAAAATTTTTACTAATGTAATACTTTTTTGTGTTGAATATAGAAGAAAATAATAAAAAGAAAAAGTCGAGAGAAAGAAAGAAAAAGTTTTAAAACGCTAGTAAAATATCTCATGCATATATTATGATTAGACTCTAAAAGAAAATAGTTTACTTTTTCTTTTTTTTTCTTTCTTTTTTTTTTTTTTTTTTCAGTGTACTGTTAAATATTTTCAGACAAAATAATCTTTATATATAAAATAAAAGTTGAATATGAATTGTTCAACATTAATATAAAAATGCTCGAAAAAAAAAAAAAAAATGTTGTTTCATAGGTAATCTACATATTGTTAAATTTTCTTATTTGAAACATTTTTTAATAATTGGAAAAAAAAAAAAAAAAACAAGCGTAACATGAAAATTTTCATAAAAATAGAAATATATAAATGTTTACTGCTGAGATTAAACACTTAGTATATCACCATTATTATTCCGATCATTTTTTTAATCTGTTGTAACCAAAAAAAAAAAAAAAAAAGTTCTGCTATATTGAATCAAGAGCTTTAAGGAGTTTAGAAAGCAATTTTCAATTAATGTTAATTTTCTTTTCTTTTCTTTTAATATTTTAGCAGATATTTTTTTTTAATCATCGACAAAAAATTATCTTTTAGAACCTGTTTACTTGCTTCACTCTAGACCCATTTGATTATTATGTTTTTGATACCTGAATGTGTATTTTGATTAAAAAATTGGAAGATATTTAATTAATATCGATCGATTCTTTTTTTTTTTTTTTTTTATGTTTATATATTCAGGCAATCTTAAAATATTAAATATAGACTTGAGTAAAGACATATAGAATAAATATAAATATTTTCTTTTTAATTATATAAAAAAAAAAAAAAAAAAAAAAAAAAACTATTGCAATGTGATGTTAATCGGCATATTAAAAATTTATGTAATAATGATTAAGTAAATAAATAAATAAATAAAAAATGTTATTTTTCTGAAATTATAAAATAAAAGTAATTAATCAATAACGAACTATTTTTTATTAGAATTATTAAGAGTGTAATTGTTGATATTTTAAAGTAACTTAATTGTATGAATAAAATACTTTTATTTAACTTCATTTTAAAATTATTATTTTATTATTATTACATTATTATTTCATTATTATTAAATTATTATAATTTCTTTAACTTTTTTTATATATTTATAAGTAAAGCTGTTTTAAAAAATATTCTAAAAAATATAAAATTTTCTAGTTCGCACAAACAATTTTTATTTATCAAAAAATTCAATGCATTCTTCTCAAAATATAAAGATATAAATCTTTACAGCTGAAATTAAATATCTTCAAAGTATATCCCCATTAATACTTTTAATAATTTTTCTTATCTTATGATAAAAAAAAAAAAAAAAAAAAAAAAAAAAGAGACAAATTACTATATTCAATCAAGCTTTAAATAGCTTAGAACGTAATTTTCAGCTATTTTTTATTTTGTTTAAAAAAATTAGAAAATGATATTAAAGTAAAGTTTGAAAAGTGTTTACATTTTTCACTCTAAATATATTTGATTATCAAATTTTTAATACATTTTTTTTTCTTTAACGGTTATTGAAATTAATATATTTAAGATACGCAAATCATTCAATATTACACTATTTATTATTATTACTATGGAATATTTTCATGCAATGTAAAATTATTGATTACAATATTACTGTAAAAAAAAAAAAAAAAAAAAAAACAAGATACATAAGATAAAAAATATATATGTATTTGGATTAAATTAAATTAAACATAATTTGATTTTATTCTAACTTATGGACATTTAGATGATCATGGTAAAGTATTACTATCTACAATAATAACCTTCCTACCCTGTTGAAAAAATTGTACGTTTTACCTGTATGGGTCGAATCGACCCACTTTGTATAGATTGAATTTAGGTCTTAACCCCTTAACGCGCGCTGTCCTCGCTGCGAGGACGCAAAATTTAAGATCCAGCTGCAAAAATTCATCCCGGAAATTTTTTAGCAAAAATACACGTTTATAACATATCAGAAAAGGCCTGTTTTTTAAACCGTAAAATTTAAAATTTCTTTTATTTTAATTTAGTTCATGAATTCCGGTGGCAGTATAATTTAAATATTTCAAATTGTCTTGCTCCGCAAAGGGTTAAGAAAGAATTTCTGTGGAGCTCATTTTACATCTACGTTTCCAACAACTATCGCCATCTATTGACTATTCCTGAAAATGAAGTCTACTCAAAAGAAAAAAATTGGTGTTTTAAGCATTTCTATGCATGTTAATACACGTTTCTATGCATGTTTTACCTGTATGGGTCGAATCGACCCACTTTGTATAGATTAAATTTAGGTCTTAAGAAATAATTTCTGTGGAGCTCATTTTACATCTACGTTTCCGAAAACTATCGCCATCTATTGACTATTCCTGAAAATGAAGTCTACTCAAAAGAAAAAATTGGTGTTTTAAGCATTTCTATGCATGTTAATAATGTGGGTCAAATTGACCCAGACAGGTAATATGTCACATATTTTTTTGGGGTGGTTTAAAACAAACCAATGACTCTGAAAACATCATATATTAAACGAATGCATATTTTTGAGGCATACATAATGTTTGAACAATCAAAATTAAAATCTGTAGAAGATATCGAAAGATCAATTTAAAAAATGGGTCGAATCGACCCATACAGGGTAGAAAGGATAAATAAAAAAGTAGTTACCAAATATAAAAAGGAAATTTAATTAGATATACTGTAGCATTGTCCTGTCGATATTTTCAATAAAATCTTGTATACATTAGATAATGTGGAACATGTATTATTCAAAGGTAGTTAGGAATTTGGATAGAAAATAAAATTGTTTTTAAAAGTAATTTACTTATTAACATTTATCTTTGTTTTTTTTTTTTAAGATTTTCTATTAATAAAATATACGCAAAATTCCTTTATAACTAAAAAGGTATGAAATATTTACTGCTGGAATTAAATATCTTCGAAGTATATCACCGTTATAATTTTAATAAATGTAAATACTTTCAATTTACGCTGAAAAAAATGAGTGTTATCTGTATTCAATTAAACTTTCAATAGCTAAGAAAGTAATTTTCAGCTAATGCACTGTAAAAAAAAAAAAAAAAAAAATGTTAAAAGACAGAGAATTTCTGTAACTTTCCTGCGCAAAATTTCTGTTTTTTCAACTACAAAGAATTACTGTAAAAATTACAAGTCAATTTGTCGAAAAGTCATTTTCTTCTGCTGTAATCAGATATGTCCTGTATCAGCAATTACAGATTTTATATAATGAGTACATATTTTTCCTGTTTTGCATACAGGAAAACTTAGTATCAAAACAGGATTGGGAAGTGTGGTTAACGGCGCGAAACGTGCTTCCGTCACCGTAAAGAAAAAATACGGGCTAGGATCCCTTAAAATTCCGCCCACCTCGGAGACCAGTCCACCTTAGTCTTATGACCCTAGTGCAGTCAATCTGTCTTAATCCTAATACCACACCAGATCGTCAATGAAAGGTAAAGATATTGCTTTATATGTGGGGAGTCCTGGTTCGATTCTGGCTAGTAGACCAGGAAAATTTTAGATACTGCATGTTTTTTTACAGCGTGACTTACTACAAAAATCTGTTATGTACGAATATTTTCTATATAGTTCTGATACTGAAATTTGTTGTCAACGTACGTTTTCCATAATATACGGATATTTTCTGTAATGTATCAGGTATTTTTTTAGCAGTTTAAGTATATTGTTTCGAAAAGTAGATCTATTTTTAACATACAGACTAAAATTTAATTTACATTTTTATGTATTTGTTTTTACAAAGTATTTTTTATGTTTCTTTTTAAATAAGTTTGATTATCCCCTTCCATGTATGTAGTTTTTAAAAGACAGTTATTTAAATTTAGATATCTATAAAATCTTTTTGTAAAAAAATAGAACCGACTCCAAAAAGGAACTACTATTCAAACAAATAAAAATGAAAGAAAATTGGCAGAAAATGGAACTGTAAATTGCGCCTAAAAGTATAAAATAATTTCCTTCGCCAAACAACCTATAACACTACAATTAATCATAACTTTTGAAGTCGGCGCAAAATTAAATAAAATTTAATTAGTTTTTGAAGGTTTGTCTTTAGACCGGTAGCAACAAATGCTGTTGTTTCGATTGATCCATTTTCATGTTTCCTTTATTATTTTATCACTGTATACAATTGGTCCATTAGTAGCATCTACATAGAACAGTGAACATTCTTCACAATGCGGTATTTATGTTTCTACGAAGTTAGAGTTTCCTTTGCAAATTTGGTATAACTTTGATGGCTTTTGGATTTGAGGATCAAAACGTAAGGCAAAAATATACACGCAAGATGTATACTTTCATAATATATATTCTACGATGCGTTGTTTCATATTCTTGATTTATCTCTTGATATACCTTATGAAAATAATCATGATATCCCAAAGAAATTAAATATGTTTGCCAGATAATTTTGTGATTTTTCTTTCACCAAGGACGCCAGATACCAGCATCTTCGCCAACTTTTGCTGCTTACGAAATCTTATTTGTTTTCTTGAATCAAATTAGTTCTCGGTTGCGTTTTGCAGGTAACAATGTGAGATATGTATTTTGAATGGGATTTGATTTTTGTATTGAACAAAGGTATCAATTTTTATTTAATTTTGCACCGACTTCAAAAGTTATGATTAATTGTAGTGTTATAGGTTGTTTGGCGAAGGAAATTATTTTATACTTTTAGGCGCAATTTACAGTTCCATTTTCTGCCAATTTTCTTTCATTTTTATTTGTTTGAACAGTAGTTCCTTTTTGGAGTCGGTTCTATTTTTTTTACAAAAATATTTTATTTTTCTCTTTTCAGTGAAAACTTATTTATATAGCAGAGCATCAGAAGACGTTCGACGGATGTTTCACAAATCATAAGTTCCAAGAAAAGTGACATTACTCAAAACAATGGTTTATGTCACTGAAAAATACATGAAATGCACCCAATGTGAAAAAAAAAAAAAAGTTACATCTCCATCTTGAAAGTTATCCACTCGAGAGACAGTTGTGCCAGTTTTATTATAGTCAAGTTATTTTTAAGTTGATTTTTCTCAAATGCTGCATTTTTAAGTTGTGTTACTTTTCTTGCCTTTATCGGATATGAGCAAAAAACTATCTATTGAATGAACATACGTTAAATTAAAAAGTCTTTAGAAATGTAAAGGACGGATACGCTGTATTCGTAACCGAAAATTCTGTTAGGCATATATATTGTACTTTATAGTGAATACGTGTCACCCGCTGCGCTGGAAATTGCGCAGCGTAAAGTTCAAATAAAGAGCAAAATATGCATTGCAGCTGACGGACAGAAGTTTCAACATCGACACTTACATACTGCTTTTACCATTGTAGCTGCATGCGTTCAGCAGTTAGAGTGAGAACAGATTTTCGTGAGTATTCTGTAATTTGTTTATATCTTAATGAAATCATAATGAAACCTATTTCAGGCCAAGATCATTAAGACAACAAAAAAAGTATTAAAATTGAATCATCTCTTGCGAAGTTATAAGCTAAAAAATTTCAACAACAACAACGAGAAACATGGTTTGCATTGAGAACCTCTTCCTTTCTGAAGTCGGTTTAAAACGTCTATGCGTTAATCGAGATAGGAGCGCTAATTCCGCTGTTTTTCACCAGATGGTGCTTTATTTTCTTTAGATTGTAAAGAAGTTATAATGGAACCTACTTCAGACCAAGATCTCTACAACAAAACAAAAAGTATCAGTTGACCGTATTTTGAACTATATAGCGTAGGTCTCAGCAGCTACGCTACAACGTGAGCAATGTAACTCAAGTATGTATAGTGTAAAAAATTGCGAACAAAAAAATGCACGTTTTTAGCCTTGTATTTTTAGCGTCAATATCAAAACTATCTTTTCGTGCTAAATCGATGATGCTCTGCAATTTTATAATTCACTTTTTCCCCCTGTCTTGAACCGTTTCCGAGATAGAAACGTTAGTATGAATATCTAAACTATCTTTTTGTACTAAATCGGTGATACCCTTCAGCTTTGTAATTCACTTTTTCTGTAGTACCGTTTCGAGATAGGAACACTAACTCCGCTATTTTCCACCAGGTGGCGCTGCAAGCGGTTTAACCTTGTACAGCATGGCCACTTTGCTATACTTACATACCATTTTTATCACTATAGCTGCAGTCGTTTAGCAGTTAAAAGAGTTGGGACTGATTTTTTTTGGGCACCCTGTATTTTCTTTAGATCGTAAAGATATTACAATGGGACCTATTGTAGACAAAGACCTTTTCAACAAAACAAAAAGTATCAAAATCAGAGCATCCGTTCAGAAGTTATGAGCTAACAAACATAAAAAAAACATACGGTTTGAATTGAGACCCTTCCTTCTTTTTTTGAAGTCGGTTAAAAACATACACGTATTTTAATACTGGCGAAGCACTTTTTTATTTTATGTTTTTAACTTAGGAAAATTAAAGTAAAACTATAATTTAAAATTTTAAGGGCAATTTTAGACTGGTGAATGTAGAATAAGGCAAAAATTTGAGAGTTAAGTATTTCAAATATAATATAATGGGGGTCTTAAATAATATAATGAACAATCGTATTATACATTTAGAGCATCATAAAAACATAATTACTTTCTGCAATTATGAGATAAAAGAAATCAATTATATATGACACTTAATTTTAGTCCCTGGTATTACTATGTATGTGTCGATATGAGAAAACTATTATTATTTTATATATTCGAGGATTTTATTCAACATTTGATTTATTAAATCTTAATATAAATAACAGTCATTGCATGTATGTGGGTATGTATGCCTTACATTTCATCCCAAACTACTCAATTGAGTTAAACCAAACTTGAAACAGTTACTGCTTATTACCGAGATTTAAGTACTATGGAATCTTTACACGTCTAGTGCATGCGCAATGGGATGGAGTGAGAGGAAATCCTCTCTAAAATCTTATTTTTGGATGTTTTCGATAGTTATAATTCAACTAGAGACTTCAGATTTGATATGTAGGTTGCTTTTAATGTAAATTGTCTCCTACGTAAAGTTTTTTTTTTTTTTTTTATTAAAAAGTAAAAAGTGGTGAAGTGATTCAAAAAGTTCTAAGTAATTTTCATAGAGAAAACTGATAAGATTCACTATTATTTTGTAGGGCTTTTACTTACTATCGGTTGAATAAGTAGAAAGAAGTAGTATACGTATCTCCAAATTATATTATCACAACAAAAGCCTTTTTGCTTATTAACAGTGATGCCAGATGGTCGAAAATTATTTCCCCAAACAGATCTTCAGATTTCCCCAAATCAGGGTTATTTTTCGAAAAAATCCCCAACTTGATTTCTACTAAAAAGGGGGGGGGGGAAATCAAACAGATTTTTCTATGATATAAGCTCAGATTTTTCCCCAAATGAAGGCAATTTTTGACAAAAAATCCCCAAATAATAATAAAGCTATTGAAAGTCTCAAGTCGTAGGGATATATCAGTATCCCAGGTAACACATAACGTTGTTATAGCGTTGCAAATAAGTCTGAACAGTGAAAAATTGGTTACGTTATTTTATGTCCGTTGAAAAATAGTTTTTATTTCGCAATATTCTCACTGAACAATTTCGAATATTTACACTGTAATAAAGAAAACCTATAACAAACGTTATTTTATGGTTGTACTTTTTCTGTTATTTTTTCGACGTTTTAAAATAGGTATTTTATTAGTTTTTGTTTTCCTTTTTGATTCTAATAAAAAATATGTTTTTTCAACGAATTAATAGGTGCTTTTTATAAGTCATTATTTCTGTCAAATGACGTTAAATCTCTTCAACTTGATATCGATACACGATTGTGAATTGGCGGGATATGCGTGTTATAATATAATTTTCTTTAGAGTTTTAGAAGATATGGTGTGCTGCGAAAGAACTTCTAACATGATAAGAAAGGAAACTTTCGGCAAATTATATGAACAAGTATAGTAGAATGTTCTTTGGCTTTCGGAAACCATAGCTAACGAAGGTGTTCTAATGTACGCTTTCTCCCTCCCGTTCTACATGCGAAATCGCCAAGTATATTGTGGCAAAACTTAAAAGCGTCTTACGATACGACGCGTGCCATTTTGAAAGTGAATGTGATGTGAAAGAAGATGAATATCGCTTTCCTGTTAAAATGGTACGAAAGTTTTCAGACATTTTACGTAATTTCCAAACAACTTACTAGCTGGTAAATTCCCTTAAAAGCGCAAAGTTATAATATTCTTTGGTTTGGGGTGTGTTTACCTGCTAGCATAATATTAAAAATTACAGAGTTCTCGTCTAATTGTGGATGCTGTATTTATTTAAACAAGATTTTTCAAGTAATGAAGTGAGTGTTTCTTTTTCCCTTCTTTAATTTTATGTTTGAATTCTTGTCTTAAATTTTCAGGGGTCGATCTAACTTTAAATATTTAATACTCTTTTTTAAAACTGTACTTTTGTAAAATTTTACTTTTTTCATATTTACTGAAAAAATAATCTATATATAATGTTATTTAACATGCACTAAAGTTTTATACAGCTTCTCAGAATAAAGGTTTTATATACAGAATTTGCAGCAATTTTAATTAACTGATGTTGAGATGTCATGTAAAAATCTCTGAAAGTGAGTAATGAGAGCATCACCTGTCTGCTGATACACACTCTTAACTAATTCAGCATTCGTTTTTATATTGGTTGTCTCACATATTATATTTTGTGCAGTTGTATGTACTATGAAATTTAGCTTTCCTCGAAAAACGGAAGTTGAAAATTTTTACGAATCTAATATTTTCGTTTCCATTTTTTTTTATTAATTTTTTTCTTTTTAAAATTGTTAGCAATATTTTAGAAACAAAAATTCAATGGATAGATGGAGATAGCTATTTTTCTTGGATTTCAACGTTTATAAGACATAAGAAAAGCCGTTTAAAACTGATATAAAAAGCACGACAGTATTGCGATTCTGAACAACCATTTTACAACTTTTTTTTTTTTTTTTTTTAGGTTATAAAAAAAACGACAGTATTGCGTTTTCGTACAACCCTTTTACAACGGTTTTTTTTTAAGTTGTAAAATGTATTAAAACAACCGTTGAAAGATGAGGAAATCAACGAGACATATTTTCAGATTATTAACGTTACGGAAAAACTATAATTCAACGGAATGCATTGCCGTTTGTTCAACGTTGAAAATACCATACTGTGCTATCTGGGATGTTGCCAAAATTGACAAAGTTGAAGAACTCCCCAGATTTGTCCCCAAAAATTTAGAATTCCCCAAATAAAGTCCCCACAAACATTTGGTCCCCAAAATTGTCCCCAGAAGTCTCAAAAATCCCCCAAAATGGGGACAAAATCCCCAATCTGGCATCACTGCTTGAAAAAGATAAATTTTTTATTCGTCTAAATAACAGAAACAGGCTGTTTCTTTTTCTTTTTCTTTCTTTTTTTTTGTTTACAGCAACACTTTGTTTTCTTTTTTAAGACTATTTATATTCTGGAGTTACGTTTTACAAAGAGGTTATTTCATTAGTAGCAAACGATATTCATTTGTAGCAAACGATAACTGTTCATATTTTCAATACTTATTAACATTTATAGGATTTAAAAAACTGAAACTTATTATAAAAATGATTCATTTTAATATGTTAACCAGTGAAGTGGACAAAGCCCTCTTGTGATATATAAATAAACTTGTTTTCGTAGATAATGTATCCATTATGATTTTTTTCTTTCACTTAAAAACTTTTATTCATAAAAAATTCAATGTATTATACAGAATTTCGTCTTTAAACACAAATATATAAGATATTTACTGCAGAGATTAAATCTCTTCGAAGTATATTACCATTAACGCTTTTAGTCTCTCTCTAGTTTTAATTTTTTTTTAATCTTATGTTGAGAAAAGAAAAGTCAGCTAAATTTAATGAAGTTGTAAGAAGCTTAAAAAGTAATTTTTACCTAATGCGTATTTTCTTATATATATATATATATAAGGTATTTGAAAAATATTAACCAAAATTTTTTTTTAAAAGGTTTTATGTGTTTCCTACTAAATATATTAGATATTATGTTTTTCATATCAGATCTTTTATATACAGTTATTGTATTTTATATACCCAGGTTTTCTAACAGCATACTCTAATTTTTCTTTACTCAGTCTAAAATAATATTTTACAAATGAAAAAAGCCTGGAATTTAAAATTTTCTGTCAAACTTAAACTGTGAAATGTCTGACTAGGTCTAGGTATAAAGAATAGATATATAAATGTTCATTAAACTTACTTTAAATTTAATTTATTTTAATTTATGTAATTCCTATTTAGATCGTTTGAAAAATATCTTTACTTTCAATATTTATGAAATTAAAAACAAATACTCAAATACGAAATTAAAACTTAGTTACACCTACAGCAATGCATTATCTATAATTTTAGTTACAAATGAAGCATTAGACTAAGACATGCATTATTATATTATACGTCTATTAATAAATTTAATTATTTAATTAGTGTTATATAAATATGAACAAAATTTATTCGACATTAATTAAAATGGTTTAAAAGTAAAATTATTTTCAAAGATAACGTACGCGTTATCATGTTTTCTTGTCTGAATAAAAAATTTTGTATTCATGAAATATCAATGTATAATAAAGATTAAATATATATATATATATATTGAAAAAATTATCGACATAAAATACTTATCTTTGAAATTTAATATTTTTAAAATATACATTACCCCCCCCCCTTTTTTTTTTTTCTAAATCTTATGTTGAAAAAAGGAAAGTATACAATTTTCAATTAAGCTTTAAATAGCTTTAAAAGTAAACTTCAGTTAATGTGTATTTTGTTAAAAAAATGAAAACAAAGAAATTAATTAAAAAATATTAGAGCGGCTTTAAAAACTTTTATCCAGAAATTTCTTTTATAAAATGTATACACATTTCTCTCTAAATATATCTAATTATCTCATTTTTTGACAACTGTTTTTTTATAAATACGGTTTTGAAATTTAGAAAGTTAAAAAATACGGGTGCTTTGATACAAACATAGCACTTTTTACTTAATGTAATTTTATAATTTTCAGTAAAAAAAGAAAAACTTGAATTTAAATATTTTAAGAAATTTTAAATTGCTGAATATAGAATCAAGTATAGATATGAGATGTAAATATAAATACATTCTTTAGTCTAAATTTAAATGCAATATGATGGATTTTTAACATATTAAAAATCATTAAGATTATATACTTATATAAAAATAGTAGGTTATTACATTCTGTAATATTCTTTATAGTAAAAGTTCAAGTTCCCATAGATAACGCTTACGTTATATTTGTAATAATACAGAAGTAACGCCATAGCTGCATTATGGTATTAATATGAAGAAAATATTTTTTTATTCTTGATTAGAGGCAGTGAATAACATAATGAAAGAAGGATAATTAAATAGAAAAAAACACGATGTCACAATAAAAAAAATATAAATAATAATAACAATATAAAAAAATAACAATGAGAAAAATACATATTATCGGTGTTTTAAAACAAATTAAGTAAATCAAAAAAATAATTTACAAGAAATGATAGAATATTAAGAAATACCACCAGGTTGTCATTTGATGGCTTTATTTATAGACTCCTGCAATTAACTACAGAATTATGTTAAAAATAGATAAAACAGAGAAAAACATTAAAAAATTTGTTACAATAAATAAAATAAATAATAAGAAATTTTTACTTTCTACTATATGTAATATAGAGAAAGTATTGGATTCGTGAAAATTTTTGTACTCCGGTTTTCGACGGATTTACACGTTTTGGGATGGCCTGAACAAGATTTGATAGTTTGTAGAAAATGTCTAACTGTGTGTATCATGAATTTTGTGGACAATGTATCTCACTAACCAATGAACGAAATTTAACCAAACTTGATATTTAGTTGGACCCTGACATAAAATGGTACTGATTAGATTTGGGGATACTTCGCTCAATCGGTGGTGCTGTAATCGCATTTTTCTTAAAATTTTTAACATTGCAGTATAGGACAAAATTTCGTATAAATGTACATAATGAGAGTTATTTTTAACTTGTGATTATAAAATTAATATGAATTATTGATAATAGTAGTGGTTAACTAGGAAAAAAAAATATGTGCGTGGGGGGGGGGGCATCGCTTCCCCCCTGGGGGGGAGTAAATTTTCAAGATGATATCTTTCGAAAGGTCTCGTCAATACCTTCAAAACAAATGCTTGAACTATAGATCTGTAATAATTTAAAACAAAGTTATCGATTTTTTTTTTTTTTTTTTTTACTTTTAACAAAAAAAATCTTAGAAAAAAATTGTATTTTTTTTTTATTTTTTTAATA
Organism: Salticus scenicus; assembly: GCA_963930645.1. Lineage (NCBI taxonomy): Eukaryota > Metazoa > Arthropoda > Arachnida > Araneae > Salticidae > Salticus > Salticus scenicus. The sequence continues at coordinate 209,705,727 of OZ005658.1, read as the reverse complement.
TTGTGAATAAAATGAACTTTTTTTTTTTTTTGGATATTTAGTGTTATACTACTTCTCTAATATGGAAATCGTCTGCATTATCATGGAAGATAATTTTTTTAAATAATAATTTTAATAAATTATTTTTAATGAGCGAATTTGTATAGGAAAATTTAGAAGAAAGTCATGTGGTGGCCACAAAATACTAGTTTAATACTAAAAATATTAAAAAGAATGTAATGAAAATAACTTCTTCAAGCTGTTTGAACTTGCACAAGGCGAGAGAAAAGCGATTAGTCATAAAGTGAAACAGTAAATCAAATATGAAAATAAATTTTAGCTATGTGCATTTAAGCAGTGTATTAATCGAGATTTCAAAGAAAATTTATATATAGTTACTTTTATTGAATACTTAATAAAGTATAAAAAAAAAAAAAAAAAATATATAAATAAAGTTGTTTTCGAACTTCAAAACACTTTTTAACCCTTTCAGTCGCAGTGTTCCCGCTGATGGAACAGCTAATTTTAATTCTCAAGTGCAAAAACTCATCCCGGAAATTTTTTATTAAAATTTACATTTATAACATAGCAGAAAAGGCCCTTTTTTTAACATGAAAATTAAAAATTTCTTCTATTTTAATTATGTTCGTAAATTCCGGTGGCAGTGTAATTTAAATGATCTGAATTACCTTGCACTGCAAAGGGTTAAAATACTCCCGAATAAATTGAAATGTTGGGATCTACGCAACTTTTACGAGTTTTTGTTGTCGATAATGTTTACTTATAAAGTGATTTATTTATGAAATTAAATATTATTTGAATTTAATAAGATTTACTTATAGATGTTTCAAACCGAAAATTTCTCAAAAAGGAACGATGCTAATTTTTCATTTTTTGAATATTTATGCTCAGCTATGTGTCTAAAAGCCATTTTTAAAATTAGTTTAGTAATTTTTAAATAAATTAAGTAGTGAACGTTAAAGGGTTAAACAGATGTTAACGTGTAAAAGATGATATCATTAATTAAAAAATATCATATAAAGCGATATTAAATGACATTAAATGATATAAATTCGCTCCAGAAACAAACAGGAAAGATATAATAAATAGAAAAATACGTACATTTGGAAATATTGGGCGATTTGTTTTTTGAAATTTTAAATTTTCTTAATGGATGTTAAAATGTAAAAAAATATGCCATTACTTAAAAAATATCATGTAAAACCCACGTTAAATGATATAAATTTGCTTAAAAGTCAAACAGAAAACATGTAATAAATTAAAGAATACATTAATACAGCAATATCGGGCGCAAGGTCATAAAAAAGTCATAAAATAAAAGCAGTAAATCAAATATGAAAATAAATTTTAGTTATATACATTTAAGTGTACTAATCGAGATTAAAAAAAAAATTATATGTTAGTTACTTTCATTAAACGTTTAATAAAATAAATAAATAAATAAAATATAAGTAAAGCTTTTTTCCGAGATTTAAAAACAATTTAAATAGATGTTAGAATTTAAATATGATGTTATTAATTAAAAAAATATATCATGTAAGCCGATGTCAAATGATACAAAATAACCTGAGAGTCAAATAGGAAAGATGAAAAAAAAAAAAAAAAAAGTTGGTTGGTTGGGTTTTACGTCGCACTAGTGTTGCGCAGATGGGCACTTGGCGACGATCAGGGACACACCCCTAGAGGTGGTCCGGAGACATGCCATCACAATTTTGATCCTCCACAGAAGGGATGCCTCTCCCGCTTCGGTGACCCCCAGAGGGAAAAAAAAAAGGGAAAAGGAAAAGGAAAGAAATAGATTAATTTGGAAATGTCGAGCGCTATGCGAGCGAAGACCGGCTAGCCATAAAGTAAAAAAAATAAATCAAATATGAAAATAAATTTTAGTTATATGCATTTCAATGTACACAGTGAATAATAATAATAATAATAATCTGTATAATATTTCTCTAACGCGGACCAATTAAGATTACATTTTGTCGAAAAAATGCGATAGTGATGTAATTAATAAAATACTCAAGGATAAATAAAAATAATAATAATAATATTTATGAATGGACAATATTTAAGCACGCGGTGTCAACTTTCTGATCTAATACAAAAAAAAAAAAAAAAAAAAAAAAAAATGACATTTGTATTATGAGGTCATTTTACGGAAAAATGTATTTTTAATAGTTGCTCCTTCAATACTTTAAAGATGTATACAGTATATGAATTATTATCCATAATGACTAAAAAACGCATTCATAAAAAGTATAATCAAAATAGAAACTAGTTTTTTTCTTTTTCTTTTCTTTTCTTTTCTTTTTTCTTTTTTCTTTTTTTTTTTTTTTTTTTTTAACACAAATTTATGCCAAAAAAAGATTAAAAAAAAAAAAAAAATACCATCGCTAATATGCTGAGAAAAATTTAAAAGGAGTCATGGGGGTTCTATACTAAAACTGTGCTACCCATAGATATAGTAATAATATATCTAGATGTATTACTATATCTATGGTGCTACCTGCGAAGTGGAAAACTGGTTTGTTAACCGTGAATTTTATTTTGAAACTTTTTTGATTTTAGTTTCCCTATTGCATAATATTAATTTGGTTGGATTAATAATTTGGCTTCTGGAAAATTAAAATTTTAATTATATGGTGAAATTGATAAGATATTTATGAATTTCAAAATTTAAAAGTAAATAAGAAAAGGAATAAAGGGCGAAAATTTCGCACGGGTGTTCTAGTATTAATAATAATGATAATTAAAGCCAGATTACGGGAAATGCCCGGCAACAGGGATTCCAGGCAAAGCCCGCAAGAAAACATTTCTGAACATAAATGATAAACATAACTAATGTTAAACATAAATGATACATTTTCTCGTAATTTTATGTCGTGACAAACTCACAACTTTGAATTAAATTCTTTGAATTAAATTAGGAAAACAATATATATTGTATATCAATCGCTATTTGTTCAAATGTATAAATAAACTCTCTTAACCAATAAACCTACAATTATGTTTTCAGTTTTAAATACGGAGTGATTCTTATATGACGTCACTGAAAAGTAACACTTTACATTTGAAGAGATTTGACTATAAAAATACGGTTTGATCGGCAGATTTGAGCAAATTACATAGATTAGAGACTTTTTTCGTAATAAAATATGCCAGTATTGTAAAATTATACTTTCATGACATCGATTTACGAGCTTTGACCGTTTAGCAAGCAAAATTATACAATCAAATACAAAATCGTAAAATTATACAATCAAATCCAGTGTTTTTTTTTTTTTTTTTTTTTTTTTTACAGTGTACGTGTCCCGATTAAAAAAAAATTATATTTGTTACTTTTATTAAACATTTACTAATATAAACAAATAAAATAAATAAAACATAAATAAAATTGTTTTTGAAGATAAAATATAACGCAATATTACATTTTCTTGTTCGCGTATTTTTTTTTTTTTTTTTTTTAATTCATAGAAAATTATGTATAATATAAAAATTCTTCTTAATGCATACATAAATGTATAAAATATTTACTCTTCAAATTAAATATTTAAAGTGTATCACCATTAAAGCTTTTAGACTTTTTTTTTTTTTATTATGTTGAAAAAAGACAGCTTCCTATTTTCAATTAAGCTTTCAGCAGCTTAGACAATAATTTTTAGCTAATGTGTATGATGTTAAAAAATAAATAAATAAAATAAAATAAAATAAAATAAAATAAAATAAAAATAAAATATCGACCAAGAAATCCCTTTCAAAAAGTGTTTACCCGTTTCTTTCTCGGTGTATATTTTATTATCTTGTTTTCTCATATGTAGTTTTTAAAATACGATTATTGAAATTTATACATTTAAAATATACAAGCATTTAAACATCATACTAGAGCTTTTATTTAATCTAGTTCAATATTTTGTAAATAAATAAAAATTGGTTTTGAAAATTTGCACAAAATTAAAGAGTTCTGTACATAATTAAATTTACTAGATGAATAATCTTTAAAAGAATATTCGACGTGTTAAATTTAAATATAATGTAAAGAGATTTTACATACATAAATAGTATATGAGTATATAAGAAGTATATAAGAAGTATATAAGAAATATAATATATAAGTATATATAAAGAATCTAAAATCTAATATAATGTGATACGCATTTAGATAGTTATAAAACTTAATATTTTAGTCGCTTAATTAACTAATAAAGTAAAATTTAATTTTTAATAGAAATTTATTAATCAAAACAAAATTACGTAACTAATGTATTGATATATTCTTACAACTAAAGCTAAAGCAGTTTTACCTTTATTCGGTTGCTTCAAAATCCTGAAGTGCCTTGCGCAGCAGTTGTGTGACGTAAAACCCAACCATCTATTCATCCATCTATCCATCCTGAAGTAACTTAAGAATTTTAAACTTTTCTTGAAATAAGTAAAATTTAATGGTAGCATTGTAAACTCTTTATAACATTTTCTAAAAATTTTTAAAAGAATTTTTGATTTCGATTTGCCTGTCTATTTGTTTGTCCGTCTGCTGTCCACCCTCTAATTTCCATAAACATTTATGGAGTTCCTTGAAATTTATAAATGTTATTTAAACTCACTGTGGTATTTTTAAAATCACACAATCAACTGATTGGAAGTAAATCATATTTATTGAATTTTTTTTTTCCCCGACTGAGTGAAAATAATGCCTGGACCGGGAGTCGAACCCCGGATCTTTGACTTACAAGGTCAAGGCTCTATCAATTGAGCGATTCAGGCCGACAACCGGTCAGCATTACTCGCTCAGGCAACCTTTTAGGCAGAATCATCTGGTCTATCATTTAGATAGCTCGACAGAAATCCCATTGTTTAATGGTGTTTTCCATTACATGCGGCTTATTTCTGTCGAGCTATCTAAATGATAGACCAGATGATTCTGCCTAAAAGGTTGTGTGAGTGAATAATGTCGACCGGTTGTCGGCCAGGATAGCTCAATTGGTAGAGCCTTGACCTTGTAAGTCAAATATCCGGGGTTCGACTCCCGGTCCAGGCATTATTTTCACTCAGTCGGGAAAAGTAAAAATAAAAATTTCACTGTGATATGTTTCCTGTAGGAAATATAGTACATACAACCACTGGTTTGAGAACAGGGAACCTAAAAGAATTCCAAAGAATTGTGTTCTTTTAGTAGTATTTCTATCAATCATATTTTAATAATTTTAAATAGCGCAAATTATAATGAAATTATTTCTTATTCATATGCCCAAAGTAATCATTTCTATAGAAGAAAATATGTTTAACTTTAAGATTTGCAGTTTTTTATTAAGTATTTTTAACACATTCTAACAACGTTTAAGTGTGATTATGTATTCAATTAATCTACCTGTTTGCATTTTTGTCCGTCTGTCCGCACTCTAGTATCAGTAGTATTTTCAGAACTTCTCTTAACTTTAATATGTTGATTGAATTGTGATGTTGTGATAATGAATATATGTTATGAACTTTAATTTAAGTCTCGTACAGTCGTTAACAAAAGTATCCGAACACTAGGAAAAATTCCTATATAAAAAAGGTAGAGTTAATACTGTTTTGTTAAATAAATCCTTGTCGAATCATGTTCTTAGTCAGTCTAAGAACAGGATTCGACAAGGATTTATTTAAGAAAATTATTTATTTAGTGTTTGGATATTTTAGTGTTTGGATTTATTTAGTGTTTGGATACTTTTGTTACCGACTGTACAGCCGGTAACAAAAGTCTCCGAACACTATCAAAAATTCCTATATAAAAAAAGTACACTTAATACAATTTTGTTGATAAGACATTGTGGAGTATATATTTTTATTTCATTATTTATCTAAATAAATATGACTTGTATAGTAAAATATGTATATATTTTTAAATAACTTGTTTTTATTTTTTAAGATATTACCAATTGAATTTTTTTTTTTTAGCATTATTTCGTTAAGTAAATATCACCTGGCAAAATGTAATGTATTCGTTATTTTCAATTATTAGCATTTATTCATTAATACGCCACAAATTTAATTCTTATATTACTATTTACTAAACTAAACTAAATTTATAATAATATTAATATAATAAATAAATATTTACTAAATTAAAACAATGGGTAAATAGTAAACGTATTTACCCTACTCATCATTTTTCAATGATTGTTGTTCACTCATTCAGACATTGACAATCTGTTTCTCCCATAATTATTTCACTTACAACGAATTTTATTTTGAATGAAAAGTCTTCTCTCACATTTTAACCAAGAATTTAGTGCGCGCGTTTCTCTGAAAGAATTGTTATCTGCGCTGAAAATAAATCGAACTTCCTGGCACACCATTCTTTAAAAATTCCATACCCCATTTGCCGTGGACAGTCCCCTCTAATCACATCAGTCCCTTTTCTAGAGCCATTTTAGCGTTCATTTTTGCGGCCATTTCGTAGAGGCTTTGCAGCACTTTGCAGCCTTATCTTTTTCAGAGAAGGGCCTTAGTTGCTATGGAAGCAAACCGTTCAAATTTTTCAAGGTGTCGAGAGTTAGAATAACGCAATCGGTTTGTAGTCAGCACTTGTTTGGATTTTCATTGGGAGTGGATTTTTCATTCTTTCCTTTTCCTTTTTTTTTTTTTTTTTTTTTTTATGAAATATGGAATAAAATATTTTTTTTTTCCAAATGTGTATACATTTCAAAAATCCAATTTTGAGATTTTAGTGTATCTACACATTTTGAGTTCGTTTTTTTATATTTCTACGGTGATGCATGTATGTATGTTTGTATGTGGGTATGTATGTGGGTATGCGTGTATGTATGTATGTTTGTATGAGGGTATGTATGTGGATATGTGTGTATGTATGTATGTTTGTATGTGTGAATGTATGTGTGTATGTGTCTATGTATGTTTGTATTTGGGTATGTATGTGTGTATGTATGTGAGTAAACACTCCATGTCAATTAAATACGAAAGACTGAATAATAATGAATATATTACTGTCTACAGGTAAAAATTATTTACCAAAACTAAAATCAAATACTGGCGTACAATCAATAGAAATATATTAAAACCTCTTTTCACACACCATAAATTTTAAGTCAGCACAACCGGTTTGGAAAGGACGTAGCCTTTCTTCATCAGGTGCAAAAAAAAAAAAAAAAAAAAAAAAACACGCGCTACTGCCTTGGAAACAAAAGCAAGACGCTTGCCTCCTGAGTCTTGCTTTTGCCTCCAAGGCAGTAGTGCGTGTTTTTTTGCACCTGATGAAGAAAGGCTACGTCTTTTCGAAACCGGTTGTGCTGACTTAAAATTTATGGTGTGTAAAGAAGTTTTAATATATTTCTAAAAATTATTTAGTTAAAAAAAAAAAAAAAGACATGAAAATTAAACATAGAATGTTTTCGCGAATAAAAATCAAAAATTAAATAATGACGAAATTACGACATTCTACGAGTAATATTTATTTTATATTTGAGTATAGTTTTACAAAGAATAATGTAATTTAAAATTTGTTGGCTGTAAAATAAGTAGCGAAACTTTTTAAACGAATTCAGTTTGATTTTCTCGAAATCTGTGTATCAGATTTATAAATTTTTATCGTAAAACAATGTGTTAAAATTTTTTCTTGTATAAAATTTGTATGTATCTCCTTTAATAATCATCACAGGATAAAACTATTTATATGAAATTCATTTTCTTGAAGTGGCGTTTCCAGGGATGTATCACAAGACATATCTTTCCGTTTGAAATTGTTTTAAAGTTGACCTTCCTAGCTTTCTCCCCTTTCCCAGGACCAATATTTTAGGTTCCCCCCCGTTCTTTAGTGTTCAAAATTCTGACACATTCCCGAGATTGAAGGGTTCGGCGACAGAAACATCTAAAAGAATTCAAATACGGTAAGTCTATAGGCGGAATTTTTGCTTAGTAGGATTTAACAACTAGAGGCTTCACTAACCAAAATGAAATATATATATTTATTTATTTATTTATATGCATAAAAGCATGTTTTATGTGGAATATAGGGTGCAAATCATTTATCATTCATTTGCAAGAACACCCAAAAGAATTTGTATAGATTAGGGCTATACTTAGAAATTGCTGGAAGCATATTGCAGGTATTGTTATGTGGTTTTTCATATAGGACCAAACTCAAACACACAGTATGTTGTGCAGATAATTTATAGACAACGTACAGGGATACCCAAAAGTAAGGGGTATACAGGAATACCCCAAACACATTTTCCTTTTGAATGTTTCCGATGGAAATGCTTTACTACATTTTACCTTCTCGACGAAAGCTATTAAGGAATAAAAAATAAATTTTTTCATACCTATGAGGTAACAAATTATTTTATGAAATTCAATTTTCAGCTCTGGTTTTTTGATAATTATCAAATTTCGAGGTCCTCTGACAGGAAAAGTAAAGTTTTAGCGGATAATATATATGTGTATATCTGTTATCAGCGGACATTAAAATAAATGATTGCAGAAAATTGAAATTTAGTATTTCGAAAGTTACATATTGTTGCTATTTGAAAAATTTGATCAAAATTGGTAGTATGGACGAGTTTTACAGGTGTAAGCTGTTTGAATATTTTGGAAAAAAATTTTTAATTGAAAAGCTTGAATGGTTTTCAAAATAATTGTAAGTACTCTATTTAAAAGGGAGTTCAGCGGGACGGTATCCTCTCTCATACAGAATTATATTTCAAATAAAATTGTTCTTAATTCTAGTTTAAATTATTTTAAATGTATATACCTTTTAATCTGAATATGTGCTTAACCTTCATCCTGTATCCTGGGGTTCACGCGGACCCCAGGCACATTTAACTTGTTGCCAAAACATACATATCATATTGTGCGAGGTCACAGCCAGTGACATCTAACATCAATATGGGTGTAACTCAGAGTAAAAATCTAATTGGAAAAATATCAGGGTTTATTAGTTTTTTTTTCTCTCTTGAAATATAGATGTCACATTTCTGTATCCTGGGGTCCACTCAGACCCCAGGTGTCGGGGATTCCCCTTTCATTCTTCTGTTTTCAGAACAAATGACTTTCCAGACGGAGTGGCGCCAGCCTCTTTTTCTGATTGCACCACTCTTTCGGTTTGAAATGAGAAGTATTCGAGAGATGCTTTTTAGAATCAGAACAGAAAAGGACCTTGAATAGAGAGGGGGGGGGGGGGAGCTACGTTAAGATCGTTTTGTTTACAGACAAGTAACAATTAAAACTTTTAAGAATTAGAATTAATATTTTAGAACTAATTAGAATTTAAGACTTTAATGTTAAAATACAATATAATATTTAATTGTAAATACTGTTGATAATTTTTCTTTCTGTTCGGTCTTACATGTATGCTAACAAAGCATTAAATTATGTCTTCCCATCTAAGTAGTGCTGTAGTTTCATAGAGTTTGTGATAATGGATCACAGCTGCCACCTTCCACATCCGGACCTATTGCGATAGAAGCTTTCAGGTGAGACCCATCCATATTTTATTATTTGAAAAGTTTAATTTGGATGAATATATTTTAGAAGAAATACTTTATTGTAAGAAAATTTAAGACTGTAATTGTAAGAAAAATTAAGACTAAAAATATGCTGTATCGAGTCTGTATAAGAAAGATAATTAAGTTTTAGATCAGAAGATTTGGTGCAGCAATACCAGGAATAAGAATATAAAAAAATAAATAAAGAAGGATAAAAAAGAAATCTTTAAGAACAAACACGTGTTATTCATGGCACATACTAATAACATGGCCCCGCAAATTTTATTATTATTTTATTACTTTCTGGTTTATAAATAAATGTGAATAAAAAAACATTAGAATAAGCAATTATTATTTTTTAAATATTTAAAATCATGCAAATTTGACCTTTAAAACTCTAGGAACCCTGTAAATATGTGTTTTATATCATGGGGTCTGTGTGGACCCCAGGTTACAGAATGAGGGTAAAAATGTTAATATTCAGGATAAGAGAAAGTCGTATGAATGACACACCAGAGTATTTTAAATTTATTAATTTAACCATAATTATTTTAAGTTAATAAATGTTTGTTGAGTATATATTATGAGTTTATTTCAAACAAAAGTTGAAGTATTACACGAACTGGAAAACAATAATTTCTCCTAAAATATTTTTAAGAAAAACAAAAAGGATGATAAAAGCAAAATTTAATAATTACAATTATCAGTTGTTGAAAATGTTTATAAATAATAAATTGTTTTATGTAAAATGATCTTGAAATTCACTTTTATAAATATTTTTGAAGAACTAAAAATGCATATATAATATCAAGAACAATATTTAAATAAATGTATTTACTTACTGCTTTAACACAAATGTAATTAGAATTGCATATATTTCACACACTTACCTGAAAAGAAAGGAAATGTATAAGCATTACAAATAATAATAATAATAATAATGATTAGAAAAACTAAAATTTTTAAAAATATTATAACTGTATATATTTATGCCTAAAAAAATGACTTTATCATAAGACGAAATTGCTAAATATTACACAAATATATTTATGACCTTTAAAAAAAAAATGTTTTATCCTGTTCAATAAGTAAGTGTTCACTCAATAGATATTGCTTATTTCATTAAGTCTTCATTATAGACTCTTTTTTTTTTTTTTTTTTTTTTTTACAAATTCCATTGTTTTCTACTCGTAAACAATAAATAAAAATAAACTGAATATCGATCAAATAATTTTTGCTTACCTCGTTTATTGGATTAGCATACAAAAAATAAATATTTATTAACAATTGTAATCTATTGATTATGACTGTTCCAATTTACGCAAAATAAACTATTTTCATCTACTTAAAAGCCAATAATGAATTGTATTGATTATAAAGATATTATCTTCAAAAAATATTTATATCTACCAAAAATGTTTAAAAAAAAAGAAAAAAGACAATATTTTTTAGTGGTTTGTCTTTAATCTTGATAATATAATAAACGATCGTTTTTTTTTTATTTGTTTACTGTTTTAATATACATATTTATGTTCGACACGTAAATAAAACAATTATGTTTGACATATACACGTATAAATAAATTTATTTAAATACATGCATATTAATAAAAATAAAGAAATATAATACATATATCTGTCTACTTATTTAATGATTTATATTTACAAACTAATTGATTTCAAAATATACCAAGGCTTTAATAAATATCATTAATCTGATGGGGACACCACTTTGCTCCCTGTTAATTTATGCATAATGTTTTAAATATATATAAAATTTTAGAAATTTTAAACGGGAGGTTATTGTCAGTAAAGAGAGGTGAATAATTTGATGCTATACAGACGAAATTTTAAAAATTTAATAGTGCTTTAACTATATGTATTTGAGTTACCATTAAGATTTCTGAAACGGAAGGCGATGTAATGAAACGTAAACGAAAACGGTAGGTGTACAACTAGGTGTCATAAGAAATAAAAATCTAAAATTTCAAAAAAAAATCACAGTTAACCACTTTTGAGTATTGAGCTATACACACCCACATATACACGAGTATAGAGAATAGTTATAATTAAACTTCTGCTATAAATAATATAATGCAGCTTAAACGAATCAGTGGATTGTCATCATCTTTGGTATGCGAAGTATTTAAGACCGTAGCCTCCTAAACTAGATGTCGGTCACGTTGCTCGAAAACTTGGCAACAGTTCAATCGGTAGACAGCGCCACCTGGTACAGATTGCGCGACTTTTTTATTCAACAGCCACCAAAAATTTTTAAAAGTGGGATTTGATATACATAAAAGGCGAATAGAATCAAAGAAACGTAGATTATATATACCATATATCACTTCTTGAAATTATTGGTGACAGTTGAATAAAAAAAATTCACGAAATCTGTATTAGGTAGCGCTGTCTACCGCTTGAACTGTCGCCGAGTTTCCGAGCAACGCGACAGGCACCTGGTTTAGGAGGCTATGTTAAGACAAACATTCAAGAAATTAAAACGTAACGATAAAAGATATCGACTTTGTATGGTAAAAAAAAATCTCACAGAGAATGCATAAAAAAATGATCATTTATTAATTCTTTACCCAATTTTAGTCATTCCATTTCTTAGATTTGCCTTTTCGCACGAAAAGCGGCCTTTGGCGGACATTTTTTTAAACTAAAAAAATATTTTTTATACCTAAGCATATTTTATGAATCGTCACAACTCCACTATGGAATAATACGCTCAATTTTGTTATTTTCAGGATGTTGTTTAATTATAACCATGCTGTATTTTGGGTTTTTTGCGATCGTGACACTTCCTTTATGTCGTGTAAGAAAGTAGAATATTTTAAATGATATCTGGTAGTTGATTTAATACCAATTTACCTCTTAATATTTTTTTGAGAGAGAATTTGTTTTAAAAATTATATATCTGACGTTTAAATAATAATAAAAATATATTAAAAGTATATACAACCATAAATTTTCATCACATTTTGTTAGCTTGTTAGCTAAATAACCGCTGATATATAAGGCAATAATTGTTCTAAATTAAATGCTATATTCATTTATTCATTATTTAAATAAATAAATAAATAGAAACCTGCGAGGGTTTTATTTATATATTTATTTATTTATTTTTATTAAAAGAAAATTTATGCCGAATATAGCAAATCGGGAAAAAAATTACTATATGTTCAATACCAATAGTGAAATTTTTGCAAGGAGAAAAAGATATTTAAAAATAAATATTAGAGCGATATCGGAAATTAGATTTATTGATATTTAATTATTTTTTATGAAACAAGCCTTTTCAGTAAAAAATAAATAGATAAATAAATAAATAAATAGTCATATGTATACCTGGCGTAATAAATGCATGTAATAACATACAGATTAGTTTTAGAGGAAAAAAATATATAACTTTCGACTTATCCAGCTTCACATAGGAATTTTTGCTAGCGTTCGAATAATTTTGCTGCCGACTTAATATTTTGTTAAAAATTTCTGACGAAGCAATTATTTTAGGTAGGTTGAGGTTGAGTGGGTTTATGTAGCACTAGAACTACGGAATGGACCTTTTTTCGAGATTCTGGATGAAACCACTAACCCTAGGAGTGATCTGATGTTTTAAATAGACTTGTATAATGCATAGGCTGACCAGATCGATGTACCTTTATAATAGAGAAGCATTAAAATGTACACTTAATACTGTTTTGTAAAATAAATCCTTGTCGAATCATGTTCTTAGTCAGTCTAAGAACATGATTCGACAAGGACTTATTTAACAAAACAGTATTAAGTGTACTTTTATTATACAGGAATTTTTGCTTGTGCTCGGATACTTTTGTTGCCATCTGTACCACGCCGTATGCGCTCTAATGCTTAAATTACGTATTTATTTTTTTATGCAACTAATCGATTTGTATCTGTATTAGACGTCTTTAGAAACTGTTATACATTAGATTGGTTACTAATGTATTTACAAATATTTCAGAACACGGTCACCGAAAAAGATTGGACACATTTCGAAAGACCATAATTCTAAAAGGAATTGAGCAAATGCAATAATATTCTTTTTAACAAACTTGACAATTGTTCAAGATATTTAAATGTAATTAGTACGTAACTTTGGCAAATAACGTTACGCGACAGCGATGCTAGGTGGAAGAAGTCTTCGTTCAGCTTTTCGCCAGTCCATTCAAGAGAAATCTCAGTGTGTGTTGTGGCTAGCCTCCGAGAGGCCCCTATCTTACACCTATCGACTTCTTTTTCTGGTGTTATGTCAAGAAATTGTCTACAACGTAAGGGTACAGGATTTGACCCATTTACGGGAGCGAATTGTCGATGCAGTTGCCACAGCGACGCCGGTCATGTTCCGTAATACATATGATTATAGATTGATTTATCGGCTTGATAGGTGCAGACTAACCAACAATGCTCCAATTAAAACTTATTAAGATAAAATTCTATTAAATTTGTTACATTACAACGAAAGAATTGTTCGTTTATGTTAAGTATTTCATTAAATATGATTATATGAATCGTGTCTCATCTTTTTCGATTGCCCTGTATTCCTAAATTTACTTTTTCTTTTATTTAAAATAAAGGAAATATATTTTCCTTAATTGAATAAAATATCATGTACCATAATCCAAAATTCTTCCAAAACTAATCCGAAAAAAGAAAAAAAAAAAAGAAAAATCTCGAAACTTAATCTTTGACAAAACAAATTATTTTTAGCTATATTACACGAAATTTCAGTATCAGTGACAGTGAAACAATTTACGTTCGCTATCTAGCTGACGTCAAGTCTGTCTTTCATTTCATTTTCTTCCGTGGAGTAATCTCTTTATCTCTTTGTCAGTTTTCATTAAAATTGTGTTTTCTTTGTTTAAGTTAAAGATGATTGTCAACTGATAAGCGGAATTGAAGTCTCAGAAGAATTGATGATATCGAATGTTCTGTTTGCGATACTTTCACGGGGATGATTTGACAAAATGTCAGTAAGCGTCTTAGAATATTGGCTCGTAAATCTCAAATAGTCCAAATAAATTATTATTTAAAAATTGTTTATCTTGCAGATTGTGGTGAAACGTGGAATTGCAGAGAACAGGCGAATTTTGGCAGTTTGGATTGTGATTGTATTTTATTCGCTGAAGTTAGAGATAAGTTTCCTTAGATGGTTGTAACAGATATCGAAAAGGATTTCATGGAGTTTATTTTTTTTTTTTTTTCATAGTCTTTCATGTTACGCTGTTATACTTGCGTGATATTTTTAAACAATTATTTTGAATATAATTGTGTTGAGTATTTTCGCAATAACTCATTATTACAAAATGAATTATTTTGTTAGTTTAGCAGAATTGTATAGTAAGAATATGTAGTTAAAGATACTTATTTTTACAAATATTGTAGCTTAACTTAAGATTTGTTCTAAAAATGGCAGCATTCATCTTTCCATCAAGTAAGAAAAATAAATAAATAAATAAATAATATATATATATATATATATATGTATATATATATGTATATTCCTTATTTTTGTTTAAAATTACCTATAATAACTTTATTTATTGTTTTAATTTCTTTAATTTAATATAGATGGCGTTGTAATATATTTTCATTTGTTTCGTATTCTGGTTAGTTGTCTCGCTGGTGTTCTTATGAAATACATGCTGCTGTTTATGTAAATGTTTGATCAATTTTCTGCCTAATCCATATAAGTTTTTGCCTGTTCCATATTATTTTATTCATTTTATTTTATCCAAATTGAATTTAGCCATATATGTGCTTTTTTATTAAACTGTCTGCCTAGGGGGAGATTTTGATCAATTAAAAGCATGCTTTAACCCCACACGTATGTCTCAAGTCATACGGGGTATTTTTGACAGTTTAATTCATTTATTTTATGTTTTTGCAGTAAGTTTTACTTATGAATTGTTTCAGATTTATTAATTTTCTCATAATTTTTTCTTTAGTTATTTTTGTTACTTATTTTCAACTTTTATGACTGAAAACATATATTATAATTTCTTATATATATCACAATAAAAAGAAGTTTTAATCATCTCTAACTTGTATATTAGTACAGTGCACTACCAATAAGTATCTGGACACTTTGAAATTTAGACATTTTGCCAAATACCTAGAAAAGTTCTTTAGGAATCATCTTGAATCTTTGGTAGTGTAAAGAACATGTTATACTTCATATGTTCCATCAAAAGTTGTGTCCTGAAGAGAAAAAGGGGACCAGTGAAGAATTAAACAAAATTCAAAATGTTTTGGATCACCCTGTAAAAAGTAATGCTTTAAATATAGGTTGGATGTAGCATGTGCTTAAGAGGACCCCTCTGTCTGATTATCTGTATAAATTTGTATGAGGGTACCATATATATGCATAGAAATATAAGGATTTTCTTTAAAAAAAAATACAAAAACAAATATTCCACTTTTTTAATTATAACACGTAGGGTATTAGACCCAGTAGAAAGTCATTTTTAGGAAATTTGACGTACTACATTAGACACCGCGTACTGCAATCAGAATGCAAATATCTTGCGAAATATGAGCATTTTTACTAAATATTTTTTTTTTTTTATCAACGGATGCGTTAGGTTTCAAAAAATTTCATTTGCATAATTTAATAGCCAAATGTATTGAGCAAATTATAGAACAACCCCAAACAAATACCGTATAAATTCAAAAAGTTATAAGAGATAGAATAAACATAATTCAGTTCTTCTCAAACAATAAGGAATATCATAAGGGGTTTTATCAATATTTTTTTACAATCAGCGAACACTTTATTAACATTGAGCATTGATTGAATCAAACTAAAAATGTGAGTGAAGCTCCTTATAATAACAGGAGACTTGGCGTTGGAATATTAAAACCCGAATAAACTACTACGTCAGAAACGCCAAAAAAAAAAAATATTTGAGATGCATACAGCTGTTTCGGTAGCCTTAAGCGCTTAAGGCTACCGAAACAGCTGTATGCATCTCAAATATTTTTCTTTGGCGTTTCTGACGTAGTAGTTTATTCAGGTTTTAAAACCCCTTATAGTTTAGCTTTTATTTTGACAAAACTTCTAAGTTCAAAAGTGTCCAAATGCTTATTTGTAGATAGTGTATAATATATAATATTTATTCTGTACATTAATACACAGTTGACAACATTTCTAATGTATTCCAGATCATTGTTAGTACACGACTTTTTTTAATACCGCTTTTGTTTTATTGTATTTTCTTTTTATATAATCATAGAAATTTTCTCTACGAAAAATATCAAGTGAAAAATGGGCAGTTACTAACAATGCTTCGGAATAAGTTATAAATATTATCTCCGATAATACTGTGATAAATTTGTAAATACTACATTCATTTTTATCAACATCACTCAGATGGTTTAGTGAAATACTTAATTTTCTCATACGAAGCATTTAACCCATATTTAACCATCGTCCTAAAAATAGGACACCATGCATAAGTGGTATTTATATAAATTCTTTTGAATATTTTAATTCCAATTAAAGGCGATATATTATTTAAAAGTTCAATAAATACATCTGTGTCTTTATCGTTAGCTGAAATTAAAGTTTAATATATTTTTTTAATTTTTAAAACGACGATTTTTGAAGATTTATTCATTACATACGGACATACAAATTTATTGAGGTAATATTCTACACTTTGGTAAAGCAATTATATATATATATATATATAGATAGATAGATATAGATATAGATATAGATTGTCTGATTTCCTTATATTTCCGACTGTCCTAAACCATTGCCCTATTTTTTAGGACAGCCTGTATCGATTAAGCTATTGAAAGGTTGGTATTTTTTTTTTGTGTGTGTATGTGTGTACATAGGCTTAAAGAAGTATGTATTTAAGATTTTATAAAGAAAAAAAAATATTTTTTCAATGCTTGGTACGATATGGGTTAACTGCATCCATCGATATCACGTCATATATATGTATTTTTAATAATAATAATAATAATAATAATAATAATAATAAAAACAGATTTTAAAACGCAAGTTATGTTATGAGCAAAAAGGAAATGCACGTTTAGACGTTATATAAATCTTAAAATATAAGTTTTAATTTTCAAACGGCTAACCATTTATTCACCTCGTTCATATACATTTGTATATATGCATATATGGTTAAAATTAGTGAGGATTTATTTGGAAAACGATTGCGGCTAATAACACAAAAGTTTCTAAAGTTCCCAATGTTCACATTAGGTATACATTTGGCGCTGTGGGAACAATTGTAATTAGTTAGCCCTGAAACAGATAACTGTGGTTAATAATAATTTTATTTCGACTTAATTAAAAATAACCATTCGCTGCCTTTTATTTTCTGCCAAAGTGTATATTCTGTGAACTTCGTTACGTGATTTCTAAACTCCAGCAGCGTATGTATCTGGAACACAGGTTTTATGCCAGATGGAACACCCTCCTCCTCCCACCATGACTTGATCGAAACGACGGTAAACGAAACTTACATGACCATTTCAGCGTAAACGGAATAATCACTAGAACATTCTTTACGAGATGGCAAGCTTTTTTTCCCTAATCTGTCACCTAGTGAATTTTGCATGTGCGATTATGTGAAATTATTAACGTGTCAAGGTAGACTTACGTGCAACAAATCGGTGTGGATTTGTCATGTTCTCCAGTAAAACATGTTAATCAATGAGGCAACTCTCTGGTAGAGGCTAAATTTCAAGTTATCAAATCCGACTTTTAATTGAGATTAAATATAATAATTTTAAACTGCAATCGTCTGTTTTATTTCCAAGGTATATATCACTGTGGATAAAGCACTATTTTCCACCTAAAGTGCACAATTTTTTTTTTTTTTTTTTTTTTAATGTATATCATCCAGTTTTTGTGCTATTAACGGCATCAGGTTTCGAATAATGAAATTATAAACTTCTTTTTAATTAAATCCACTCTGTATATACAGAAAAATAATAAAAACTTATTAAATCACGTTTATTTCCAAATGAGATACAATGTAGTGATTAAAGATGAACAATAGAACAATTAAAGATGAACAATAAAATGGTATGACAGTCTCACAAGCAAAATTTTCAATGCTCTATGGTAAATTGCTTTCGAGTTATGCAACTTACAGCATAAATTTAATTAATTGCAATCGTAGCGGTCTTTTACTTCGAAGAAAGACTATAAAACTGCATTGGAATTATCTCTAATATGTTAAAGTTTTATTCGTTTACACATTTATTAATTTCATTTTTAATTAATTATTCATTTAAACTATCAAAAAAGCGTTTTGAACATAAATTTAATCTCTTAAAATCGCTAACCTAGCTTCTTATTTTACGAATTTTTGACATCAGAAATTTTATTTATGAGTTTTCAAAAATATATGTATCTAGAATTAATTAAAGTAAAATTTATGGTGTAATTAATAGGAAATTTTTTTTTTTATTTTCGAAATAGAATCGATAAAAAATTTAGAATATTGTTAACTCATTGTTGACCGGTTACAAGTTAACTCGTTTCGTTGAAAAGACATGCCCCGCCTTTAGGTATTTCTCCAAAACAATATATTATTTATAAAAAGATTTTATGCATTCGTGATTAATTCATTGAGAGCTACCGGTATAATTATACATATATATATGTTAGAGGAAAGTATAGCGTCGATTCAAAAGTATGAAATTTAAGTGATTTAAACACGATTACGTAAAATCATTTGTTAAAAAATGTAAATTTTAACGAAACACCAAAAAACTGGCTTACAAATAAAAATAAGAAAAAATGTGGGAATCAGTGTGTTAAGGAAAAAAAATGTATTATTAGATAACAATCACGTAAAATATGTCGAAATTGTATACATATATATTGCAATACCAAATAAACATTAAAACATATATACTTTTATATTATAAACGGAAAGAATAAATGTCTCTTCCGTTTTTTTCGTTTTGTGCAACAAAACAAAGATTTAGAATTTTTACTAAAACTGTAAATATGCTTATTGACAACTAAGCAAAGTAACAAATTTTGCTACTTTAAACAGAATTTCCTCAAACTCAAACACGACGCAATTTTTAAAGCAAAATCAATATGAATTTTAAAACATTTTCATGAAAAAAAACATATTATTGGCTAACGATCATGTAAAACAAGTCAAAAGAAGGAATACAAAGCAAAATCAGTTTTACAACATTCCATAAATTGGTTGGAATTGAATGAATAATAAACATCCCTGTATCTAAAAACGCCCTCCTCCACGCTTTTCCAGCGTTACAAGCATTCATTACGTCATTTACAACCCCGGCCATTAATTTACACAGCCAGCGCCCTCTAGAGAAAACTAAAGAAACAAGAAAAAAAAATATGAAATAGAAATGAATGCACGCAAAAAAAGTCGGAAAACTTAATGCTGGAAAAATGATTTATCGTGTAATATATGAGAAGGAAACAGTAACACATGGTAGATGACAACTTAAATTTATTTCACAGTGAATTCTTTTATGCAATTTTACTTTTTTCTCTCCCTACAGGCGCTGTTTATTTTCCAACGAAACGGTTAAATCTGTTTTTGTTACTTTTATAGAATGGCAACGCGCTATTAATTTTAGAATAAAGAAGACGAAAGCCATCGTAAAAATGATACAAATAATTTTCAAAGCGATGTTTGCGTCAGGCTTGTGTTGTTTTATTCATGTCGCAAATGCAAAACGTAATGATTTTTACTTTTTTTCCGCAATTTTTTTTTCCGTAATTTCTTTTAATTTGAGGAAAGTTGAATAAATTTTTGATTCAAATGTTAGTAAGAAAAAAAAAAAAATAAAAATAAAAAAATAAATCTAGTACTTTGGCGACATTTTTACAAAACAATTCTTATTTAATTAGAGTTCGAAAAATTTATTTTGAATTACACATGCTTTTATATTTCTAATTCTTTTTATTATTAAAAGAGGAAATATTTTTAATAAAAAATTTCGTTTTTACTTCCGTTACTTTTGTTAAATCAAACTAAACTTTATTTTTTTACACAATAAAAAATTAATATTTGTAAAAAAAAAAAAAAAAAAAAAAAAAGTAGAATATTTAGGTACATTGTTGAATGTTTAGGCTCATTCTTATAGCAAATTAAAAAGTTTGTTTTTTTCTTCCAAAACAATTCTTTTTATTACTTTAATAAAAATCAGCAATTTTAGAATATTGTTTTGAAACAATTCACATTTGATTAGAATTTTTAAAATGTCACTGTTTATTCCCCTTTCAAATTTTTTTTACTTTATTTTATTTATTTAATTTTTTCTTTTCAAAGTAATTTTTCTCTGTTTTTTTATTTTTAATTTATTAAGAAATAAGTATATTTTTTATGGTGAGAAATTAACAGCTGCGAGAATTTTTTTTTTTTTTTTTTTTTTTTTTTTTTTTTAAATAATGTTTGTTCCCATCTTTTAAAAATATATTCAGTTTTTTTTTTTTTTTTTTTTTTTTTTTTGTGCATTTTTAATTTTTAATTTTAGTTGCAGTAATAATAAAAGAAATAAAAAATATTCTTCCATAAAGTTATATTCTTCGAATATTTAGTATGAAATAACTTTGTAACATAAATAAAATTGTAATAATTAGAATTTAAAGTCAATATTTTAAAAGAAAATCAATAAATAAAATTAATATACTTTTAATATTTTTTCCCAATTATAATCTCATTTTTTGTGTTTTCGTGTGTATGAATATTTTATTATTCTTTTTCATTTTAAACATGATAAAATATATCCCAAACAAATTATCAGCTGAAATAGCATTTTTAACAAAACAATTAATTATTGAGTTGTCTCTAAAGTTCGTGCCGATTTTGAAGGAAAATTGAAACGTAATACATTTAAATACTCGTAGATAGTGGATTTCGATATTTTTAGCATTTCTGCTAATACACGTGTCTTAGAGTATGGTTTATTTTCCATTGGTATTTTCGATGTTTTAATCTGATTTTCATCTGTGGTGGAGGACCTACTTGGGCATTCTTGATCTTGAGGTTGAAATCACCAGCTTTAAACCTAGCAAACCAGTTCTACACAGTCAGAGCCCGACTTAGCCTAATTGGGGCCCGGGACAAAAACTTCTTTGGGGGCCCCCCTCTGATTCTCTACTTGGGCAAAATCTTTGGGGCTACTCTCTGCTTCACTACTTTGACAAAACCTCTTTAGGGTCCCCCCCCCTCTGCTTCAGTACTTCAGTAATGAAGAACCGAACTTTATGGAGATATTTAAATTTTTCACCTCATTATAGATCCATTTTATTTCTGATTGTTAATTTTGTCATCTAGCTGCGAAAAATTCATATCCTTGCTGACACTAGGCCGGAATTCAGCTAAATTTTCGCAATTACGATGGCTCAATTAAGCCGGATGTTACACTACTGATATTTTGTTTAAAAAAAGTTCATTAATGAAGGAAACGTAAAATAAACTTTCTATTCGATTTGGGGCCCCCTCTGATGTGGGGGACCGGGGCAATTGCCCCGTATGCCCCTGCCTTTGTCAGGCTCTGTACACAGTCCTTTTAGCTATAGTACCTTCGCCATAAACAGCGCATATTTTGTTTGCCGCTTGTGAGCATTTTTCCTTTCCGGTAAAATAAAATCATTAAATGTCTATAATGCATTTTATTTGCTTCCATATTCAAAGGCGTATAAAACTGACAAAATTTAACGTATCGTAATCAATTTTATTTTTCTAAATATGCTTAAAGTACCGATTTTTGGAATGTGTACGCATGTTATTAGTTTTCTATAATTTTGATATAATCAGACCTGTCCTTATGACACCTAACGAAAATCGGCACGAACTTTCCGGACGAACCAATATTTTACGGTTTTCTTTACTTTCCTCTATACTGCATGTAAATGTAATCATATTTCTTACACAGATTATTATACAGATAGGACACTCCCGTATATTCTTCGGTAACAGGAATTTGACTGCAACGACCCTATTGTCAACGACTGTAAGTTTCTTGAGCTCTCCAGCTTACGCAATCGCTCGTCTTATTTTTATTGTATCTATGTTCATATAGTAATATTAGTGCAACGTTAAACCCAACATCCAACCGACTAACCATTTATTGATGTTTACGTTTGGACTTTGTTATTGTTTACGAATTTGATTGTCGAAAACAATTTATTTTAAGATGCAAATACTAAACATTAAGCAAATAAATTTCGAAAATATGCATAAACCAGAAATATTTTTTTTCATTTTAAAGCATTTTGTATTATTTACACCAAGCAATGTTAAATACTTAAGATTTCATACCATACTGCTATTTCAGCATTACAGTTTGTTATATTAATTTGTACACTTGAACACGAATGTGTTTGGAAAAATTTATTTTCAAACATAATAAAAATTAGTTTTATTTCTTAGAAAATAGCTGTAAATGTTATGATTTTGTGTATTTAAAAGTAGTAGAAAAAGTGAAGGAAAGAAAACTGCACATACGTTTTCGTTGGCAACTTTATTATTGTTTACAAACTTGATTGTCAAAAGCAATTTATTTTAAGAAACAAGTGCTAAATATTAAGAAAATAAACTTTGAAAATATACATAAAATAAAAACATTTTCTTTTCATTTTAAGGCATTTTGTATTATTTAAACCAAGCAACGTTAAATATTTAATGATTTCATACTGCTATTTCAGAATTACAGTTCGTAATTTTAATTTGTACTTGAATATGAATATGTTTCACAAAGCATATTTCTAAACATTAATAAAAATAATTTTTATTTCTTAGAAGAATAGCTGTGAATGTTTTGAGGATAATTTTGTGAATTCAAAAACAATAGAAAGTGAAGAAAAAGAAAACTTCCCGTACTAACCTGCTACTAACTACTCGCGAAATAGAAAAACAATTTTCGTTCAAAGATGCTATTCATGTAGACGTAACACATGTAGTTCCCCTCTGTTGACACTAGTGGTGCTACTATATTTCCGGTTCGCGGTTTAGCTTCACTGTCCTATCTGTATGATAATCTGTGATTTCTTAACCCTCGAAGTGCTATCGTCTCGCTACGAGACGATCCGAATCCCCGCTAGAGTGCTATCGTCTCGCAGTGAGACGATTCGTAAAATCTATATAACAACTCGTAAAATCGAGATATCTATCGACTTTACGTATAGCCTCACTCGAAATGCACGATGCCTTAAAAATGCTTAGCACTTAAGAGTGAAACGACCAACACTTGGAGGGTTCATTAGAATTGTATATTAAAATCAATTATGTGAATTCATATCAGCGTTCACAACTCATACATTTAGTGAATAAATAATTTACCTTAATTTATAAACACAGTGAAATATGTTTTTTTATAATATTTCTTAACGTACTAATATACAGTATCAAAAATTTTAAAACAAGACTTGCACAATATTAAATTTAATTTATCCATATACAGTCGAACCTCGTTAACGTGAATCTCAAGGGAGATAAAAAAAATTTCATGTTATCAGTAGTTCATGCTATCAGTAACTAATCTTCATATAACTAAACTTCATTTTGACGGGGATTGTGGAAACTGTTCGTGTTAAGAGTAATTCACGTTAACGAGGTTCGACTGTATTTTATTACATAAAATTTCTACTGAGACATTTTCTTCAATATATGACAATATTTGTTTTGTAGTTTATATATACTGAATTTAAAAATATTTCGTCTGACTGTAGTTTAATACTAAAACTCATTTTAAATTCCACTCGACTTGTCAGAATTACCATATACTACGATTATTTATAGCTAGTAATATTAAATCCGAAAATAAGTCTCTCAGGTTTTAAAAGATACAAAAATAATTTCAATACTGAATAATATCGTATTACTACTTTATTCTCTAATAACTTTCATCTGAATATTTCTGGTTCTACCTTCAGATATCGCATTCCTATTTCTTAGAAGAAAGGCGGTATTACAGTTAATGAAGATGACATTTGAAGAAGCATCATATTTCAAACGTACGAAAATTCATATATTTCTTAAATGATTCTTAGAAACATTTTATATAATGCGAAGTCATTTTATCTAGAAAAAGGTTTACTTTTCATAACACAGGGAATTGCTGTAGTCATATTAACAAAAGGTGCAAAATTTAAAATCAAACATTTAAAAGGTTCTAATTTAGAAATGTTAGCATTAACTGAAATATTCAGCATATGAAATTCCGGTGCTTTAAGAAAATGGAAAACATTAAAAAATCAGTAAACCAAAGACAACATTTGAAACGGTTACACAGAATTTATAAGATGTATTACAATAAAAATATTGTTTATGTTATTTACAATATCATGCATATGAGGTATTATATTTAATGAAGATAACATTTGGAGAGACTTTATATTCCAAATATACAAAAAATAACATTTCCTAGAAATATTTCATATAATGCGAAGTTATTTCATCTTCAAATAAGTTTTAATTTCGATAGTATATGGAATTGCTGTTATCGTATTAATAGATGGTGAAAAATTTTTAATTAAACATTTAAAAAGTTCTAATTTAGAAATGTCAGAATTGACTGAAATATTCAACATATGAAATGTCGTTGTTTTGAGAAAAAGGAAAACATTAAACAATCAATAAACCAAAGACAATATTCGAAACGGTTACACAGAATTTATAAGATATATTATAATAAAAATATTGTTTATGTTATTTGCAATATCATGCATATGAGGTATTATGTTTAATGAAGATGACATTTGGAGGAGCTTGATATTCCAAATGTACAAAAACTCATATTTCTTAGATGATTCTTAGAAACATTTCATATAATGCGAAGTTATTTCATCTTCAAATAAGTTTTGTTTTCGATAATGCATTAAATTGCTGCAATCACATTAACAAAAGGTGCAAAATTTAAAATTAAACATTTAAAAAGTTCTAATTTAGAAATGTCAGAATTGACTGAAATATTCAGCATATGAAACGCCGATGTTTTAAGAAAAAGGAAAACGTTAAACAGTCAGTAAACCAAAGACAATATTCGAAACTGTTAGACAGAATTAATAAGATATAATAAAAATATTGCTTGTGTTGTTTACATTGTTATGTATATGTGGTATTACATTTAATGAAGGTGACATCTGGAGAGGCTTCACATTCTAAACGTAGAAAAATTCATATTTCTTAGATGATTTTTAGAAACATTTTATATAACGCGAAGTTATTTCAACTTTAAATAAGTTTTATTTTCGATAATACATAGAATTGCTGTAATCATAGTATCAAAAGGTGCAAAATTTAAATTTAAACATTTAAAAAGTTCTAATTTAGAAATGTCAGCACTGACTGAAATATTCAGCCTATAAAACCCCGATGTTTTAAGAAAAAGGAAAACGTTAAACAGTCAGTAAACCAAAGACAATATTAGAAACGGTTACACAGAATTAATAAGATATAATAAAAATATTGCTTGTGTTATTTACATTGTTATGCATATGAGATATTACATTTAATGAAGATGGCATCTGGAGAGGCTTCATATTCTAAACGTAGAAAAATTCATATTTCTTAGATGATTTTTATAAACATTTTATATAATGCGAAGTTTTCTCATCTTCAAATAAGTTTTAATTTCGATAATATATGGAATTGCTGCAATCGTATTAACAAAAGGTGCAAAATTTATAATTAAACATTTAAAAAGTTCTAATTTAGAAATGTCCGCACTGACTGAAATATTCAGCATATAAAACCCCGATGTTTTAAGAAAAAGGAAAACGTTAAATAATCAGTAAACCAAAGACAATATTAGAAACGGTTACACAGAATTTATAAGATATATTATAATAAAAATATTGTTTATGTTATTTACAATATCATGCATATGAGAAAACGGCATTTCACTAATATTGTCTCTATTGTTTTGACGGTAATTATAA
Source organism: Salticus scenicus (assembly GCA_963930645.1). Classification (NCBI taxonomy): domain Eukaryota; kingdom Metazoa; phylum Arthropoda; class Arachnida; order Araneae; family Salticidae; genus Salticus; species Salticus scenicus. The sequence goes on along the minus strand of OZ005658.1, from coordinate 209,679,319 downwards.
ATATTTTCTTACAGTATAATTTCCTACTAAAGTTATATTTAATTCATTTATGCGCGTCAAAATTTTCACACACTAGAATATTTATAGCAAATAATATTAAATCCGAAAGAAGATAAAACATTTTTCATATTTAAAATGTTGCAAAAATAATTTCATACCTGAAATGCATCGTATTACTACTGCATTCTCTCATAACTTTCATAAGAATATTTCTGTTTCCATCTTCGATGTCACATTCTTATTTCTCAGGTGAATATTTGAAATGGAAAGTATTACATTTAATGAAGATGACATCTGATCATTTAGAAGACGCTTTATGTTTCAAACCTATAAAAATTCGTTTTTCTGAGACGGTTCCTAGAAACATTTTGCTTAATGTAAAGGTATTTCATTTTGCAGTAAGTTTTATTTTCGATAGTAGACGACATAAAATTTTCAAAAGTTTTCTAAATTGTAATTGCATTAACAACAGATACAAAATTTTAAATTAAATATTTCTGAAATACTGATTGAAGAATGGCAATATAAGCTGAAATATTTAAAATCTGAAAGACTCGTATTTCAGAAAGAAAAAAAAATATTTTAACCATTCAAAAAACTAAAGATATTATTACAAACGGTCACGTATTAGAATAAAACCATTGCTTGTGTTATATACAGTAATTTCCATATAAGAAAATGACAACTTACCAACATTGTCTCTATCATTTTGACAGACATTATCAATATTTGCTCTCAGTGTACTTTCCTAGCATTATTCAAATTTAATTCTAACTGTGAAAATTATCAGATTTTAGAATTTATATCAAATACATTTTTATAAAATTCTTATATCTAAAAAACTGATATTTAAAAAAGGAAAAATTGTTAAACTTTCAATAATATAAAGCATAATTACAGATGGTAACACAGAGAATATAAGATATAATGGAATAAAAGTATTGTTTGTTTGTTTTTATTTATTTCTTGCAAATCAGAAATTGACAACTAAGCAATATTTTTTCTACTGTTTCAATGAGATTTAACGATATTTGTTTTCAGCATATTTTCCTAATCAAAGAATCCATTTAATTTAACTATACATATTAAAGTAATCAGCTACTAGGATATTTATGCAATAATATATTAAATCCAAAAGTAAATTAAAATATCTTTTACATTTAAAATGATACAACAATAATTTCATTATTAAAAAGCATCACATAAATACATTATTCTCTAATAAATTTTATACGAATAGATCTGTTATCATTTTCAGATATCATATTTCCATTTCTTAGAAGAAGAATTAAACATAAAAGGTATTACATTTAATGAAGATAAAATCTAATCATTTTAAAGTAGCTTTATGTTTCAAATAAATACGATTTCTTATTTCTTAGATGATTCTTAGAAATATTTTACATAGTATCAAGTCATTTCATTTTGCAATAATGTTTATTTTCAATAGTACATGCATACGTCTCTCAAACATTCCCGAATTGTAATTAATTTAACAACAAATACTAAATTTAAAATTAAGCATTCCAGAAATTTTGATTTATAAGTTGTGGTATAAATTATAATATTTAACATCCGAAGATTCTGTAGTTTAGGAAGAAAAAAAGAATTAAACGTTCAAAAATTAAAAGACATCAATACAAATGCATATCCAGACAATAAAAGATATAGTATGTTTATTTAAATTTCTTTCGTTGTTTTTTAATCAACTTTTCTTTCTACAAATAAGTTTTTTTCAGTACTTTGCTGTAGTTATGACTTTTTTTTTCTCTTAAATTAAACATTTTAAAATGATCTGGTGTGTCACTCACATGACTTTCTCTTACCTTGAAATTTAATACTATAAATGCAGATTGGAGATGAAGAAGTAAGATAATGAGTGTTGTCAAATAAACATACATTAAAACAATTCAAATTATGCTTTGGAAAAGCTTTATTTGAAAAATAACTGTGGCTGAGACGAGTACCACTAGTTTCAATATTGTACCTACATTTATATAGAATTCAAACCTCTTATTAAATTAAAAAGTTCATTTAAAATTATTCAAACATCTTTCACATGCAACATTCTTTGAAACTTATCAATCTTGATCAAACTTTTCCAGGAACAAACTTATATTAACTTCAAAATACAACATTTGGATTTCCAAAACTTATTCGTTTTTAAGTCACTCTAAGAGACACAAACAAAGATAAAACGTTAAAATTTAACTTTGATATTCAAGAAGCCTCAAAACGTGTAAATATACAAAAATCAAGCGATAAATATTTAGCTTAAAAAATACATTATTTACAATATGGGTATGATGAATTAATTTCAATTCATTAGCAGCTTTCCTGGACATGGCAAAATATTAAAGTAATCTCTTATATTAATTACATTCAATAATAATAATAATAAAAGTTATCGCTTAAATATTGGCAGCCCTGTATATATTCTGAAGGTTAAGTACACACTATATGGTGCACATAAATGTAATTATATATTAATAACAGATGGTACAACCTGAAATACATTCCCATCAATTTTCGCATAATGTCACACTATAATACCTATAATCTAGCTCTTCTGTGTAACCCTGTAAAGGAATAGTGTATGATTTTCATACGATATTCTACAAAAATGTTTTTACGCATATAAAAAATATATATTCGTTTCATTTGGTTTAGTGCAGCCTATAGATGTTAAACTCTATTTACCTGGAATTCCCCCCATAGGAGTAACATATTTGAATTCTCTTGAGTGACCCAGTATACGAACCATTTATTCGATCGCAAGGAAAAGAGTAGATTAGAATCTTCATAAGATACAGATTTAGGATACTGACTTTCCTGCTGTTATTTGTTTTTGAGATATGCTGATAATAGACACACAGACAGACACACCCAGAGAGAGAGAACTATAGAGACAGAGACACACATAAACACACACAAACCAATTGCTAAAAACATCCTTTTCGAACTTAGGGGACTACAAAACGTGTAAGTATAACAAAAACTCCAAAATTTGACTCCAAAACAATACTTTCTCTACCATATATATGAATAAGAGGATGTAAAAAGTTATTTAATCTCTTGAAAACATGGATAATATTTTATTTTCGTTGTTTCTGTACATTGTTCCAACAGCAATAACATTCGTTTCGAGTGTTAGTTTCTAGAAACGCGGGCTCTTATTATTAAGAAGATATTAGAATAAAACTATTGATAATGTATTTTACAATATCTTACATATGAGGAAACTACAATTAAACAACATTGTCTCCAGTATTTTGACGGAAATTGACAATATTTCCTCACAGTACAATTTTCTACCAAAGTTTATATTTCATTCAACTGCACATGCCAACATTTTTAGCTACTAGGATATTTATAGCATGTAATATTAAATCCAAATGTCAGATAAAATATCTTTCAGATCCAAAATGATCCAAAAATAATTTCATTAATGAGATGCTTCGTATTACGGTTTTATTCTCTGATAACTTTCGTACGAATATTTCTGTTTTGATATTCATATATCACATTCCCCTTTCTTAGAAGAATATTTGAAGATGAAAGGTATTACATTTAATAAAGATAACATATGATCATTTTAGAGAGGCTTTATGTTTCAAACGTATAAGAATTCTCATTCCTTCTGCTTTTCTCAGAAATGTTTACTTAATGTAAAATCTATGCCATTTTGAAATAATATTCATTTTCAGTGACATAGAAGGTAAGTATCTCACGAATTTTATAAATTTGCAATTGTATTTTCGACAGTTATAAAATTAATAATTTTATAATTTTATAAATTATATTTAGAAATGTGACACAATAAATTGAAACCTTTATTATCTGCAAAATTAGTATTTCACAGTTAAACGAAAAAAGTTATTGCTTCAATGAAAGCCAGGTATATCCAAAAACGATTATAGGAGAAATTAGTTAACTTTTAATAAACTCATTAAGACAAATTTAATTTTGAAGAGGTTTTATATTTAAAATGTATAAGAATTCTCATCCCTTCTGCTTTTCTCGTAAATGTTTACTTAATGTAAAAATCTATGCGATTTTGAAACAATATTCATTTTCAGTGACATAAAAGGTAAGTATCTCAATAATTTTATAAATTTGCAATTGTATTTGCGACAGTTATAAATTTAATAATTTTATAAATTCTGATTTAGAAAAGTGACACAATGATTTGGAATTTTTATTATCTGCAAAATCAATATTTCACAATTAAACGAAAAAAGTTATTGCTTTAGTGAAAGCCAGGTACATCCAAAAACGATTATAGGAGAAATTAGTTAACTTTTAATAAACTCATTAAGACATAAATTTAATTTTGAAAAGGTTTTATATTTAAAACGTATATGAATTCTCATTCCTTCTGCTTTTCTCAGAAATGTTTACTTAATGTAAAATCTATGCGATTTTGAAATAATATTCATTTTCAGTGACATAGAAGGTAAGTATCTCAAGATATTTATAAATTTGCAATTGTATTTGCGACAGTTATAAACTTAATAATTTTATAAATTTTGATTTAGGAAAGTGACACAATAAATTGAAACTTTTATTATCTGCAAAATTAGTATTTCACAATTAAACGAAAAAGGTTATTGCTTCAATGAAAGCCAGGTATATCCAAAAACGATTATAGGACAAATTAGTTAACTTTTAATAAACTCATTAAGATATAAATTTAATTTTGAAGAGATTTTATGTTTAAAACGTATAAAAACTCTCATTTCTTCTGTTATTCTCAGAAAAATTTAAATTATGTAATAGATATTCCGTTTCATAATAAAAAAAAATTTCAACACTGTAAATGAACTTTTTACAACAGTTTGCTAATTTGTAACTGTATTAGCCGCATTTATGAAATTAGTGATTTAGAATTGTCAGTGTAAAAAGAAAAGTTTAATATCTGAAAAATTGGTATTTCACAATCAGACAATATTAATTAGTTAATTAATTAAAAGGAATGTAAAAGAGAGGATGGAGGGAATCTCAACGTATTCAATAAATTTAATTCTCTGGCATTTTTACTTGTTTGACTTGACATCAAAGGAGTTTAAAGGCAAGAAATCAAGGAAGACGAAATTAAGGAAGCTACTATTGTGATATTATATTCCGTCAACAATAAAGGATTATTTTTTTTGTTTGTTTTCTAACCCAGTGCAAACATGGGACGACTGTGTGAAATATAGCAATATTTTTTTTTTTTTTTTTTTTTTTTTTTTTTTAGAGAGGAGACATTGAGTTTTAAGATAAATGTAAATACATTAATAATTGTTGTAACAGGCTAAATACAAGCACCTAGGCGTAGTTTTCTTTAGTTTATAATTAATATTTATATATATTATATTTATATATGATAGATATAATGTTATAATTATATAGTTAATAATTAATATTTTAATATTCTGATTGCAGTGGTATGCTATTTATACTGTAGTATGTCCAATTTTCGAAAAGCTACAAAACTTCTGTAAATTTTCTGCAAAAACAACAAAAAAAAAAAAAAAAAAAAAAAAAAAACACGATAATGTTATCTGCGTGCATCTGGAATTTAACTTAACCCACCTCACCTAAGTAAAACGATATTACGCCTAGACCCACTGTGGATCTATGTTACGCTGCATATTGAACTATGATTTCACGACGAAAACTTCTTTTAGATAAGTACAGACTGGCCGTTATACGTTTTGAATAATTTTCAAATGAGATGAATATTATTATTTACTTACTTTTTCTTTATTTATATAAAAATATAATGTTTCTGGATTACTTTTTTAGATAAATGAATGGATATTGCAAATAATACAATTACTTCTAATTCATGGCAGTATTCGAAATCTTCTATGTAACACGAAAAAATTCGAAAGCATTTTAGAAATGAATTCTACACAAGTTAATCTGTTTATAAAAATATTTTTTACACGAAAACCTATTAGTTGAAAATACAGTATGTGGCTCGCACTTTATATATACATATATATGAAACTTACTGCTTTCATATTATTAGTATAGAGTATTATAGTTAATTTTAAAAACTTTTACGTGTTAAGTTTTAATGGTGGTTACTATAAAAATAAAACCTACTTACAGGTTTTAATGAACTCTTGCATTAATTAGTTGCATTATTATTTACCTATATATTTTACATGCTACTTAAAAGAATAATTACCATTACTTTGTCTTAAATACTAATAAAATATTTTAATGCTTCAAAACTGTCATGTGAGTAGTACAGAAAATCTATATTATATTCACAAAACAACTTTTAATTTTGACATTTTAATTTTCTATTTATCAAAAATCTTTACCCTTTTTTATTTAAAAACTAAATGTATGCAAAGTTAATAAAAAGATTCAGGGATAAATCATAATATTTGTAATATCCGATGGGTAGCACCACTGGCGCAACACGTTACACAAAAAATAAGCGGGAAATGCTGCATATTTTGTCCACTAATAGCAGGATGTTTCACTAATGTGCTGTAATTTTGGTTATTGAAGACGGCACTTTATTCACGGCACTTTTTGCTGTTCTTTTTTTTTTTTTGTTTTTTCGTTGTAAATTTGTTGACGGCACTTATTGACGGCACTTTTTGCTGTTCTTCTTCTTCTTCTTTTTTTTTTTTTTTCGTTGTAAATATGTTGATCTCAATGAAAGTATTCAGTTATAAGAAGTATTATAATTACATACTACTGCTACAGCAATTTCAAGAATTATTTTTAATACCAATATCCAAAACGTTAATATTATTATTATTATTATTTTCGTTATTTTTTACTGGTCCCCTTTGTGATAGCAGGAAAACAATCTCTGAAATATATGATACATTTTTTACATCCCAGAAAGGCAAAAAAAAATCCTCCAAGAAATTATTTCGATAATATACAATAATGTATAAAAATGTTTAAATACATTTTTTTATAGAATGTATAAAATAATATATAACCTGTTTCATCAAAATCAAATATGTTAAACGGAACCTTTAAGAAATTTGATTTGAGATCCTTATTTTTTAATCATCTCGTATGTAAAAAGTATGAATAAATGGAAAATTATCGTTAATTGTAGCATATGTTTGTCTTGGGCTTACAAGTTTTTCGGGAGTTTTTTTCTTTATAACATAGATATAGAAAAATGTATACATGAGGAATTATGAATGTATGTTATATATCTTTAATGTTGTTTTGTATATGCTTCTGTCATTTATGTTTATCCGATACAATTATAAATTCTCAGAATTACCCGTAAATTTTCATCGGACTATAATCCCTTCACTGAGAAAAAAAAAATATATACCACCTTCATCTAGAACGAATAAGTGGTCATTTTTTAAATCCCTTAACTAGAAATATAGATTTCCGAGCTATGCTTATAAGGCACGCCAGTAAGCTGAATAGACGAAATGATCGAGAATTTCTAGTCTATGCATTTCTAGATGGTGAAACAATATTCTGAATATTCTGAATCCTTTGTATTGCGAGAAATTCTCGCTTTGTTTTTCTAGAATCGGGTCATACACCAAGATTATAAACTCGCCTCTTGTACTCGCATTTATTTGCAGAGATTTTTAAATAAGTTTGATCTCGAGAATATATACTCAAACGCTCTAGAATTCAAATAGGGGTCTCTAGAAATCACTTTCAAATAGGACAAGAATTTATAAGGATGACAAGGAACTATTTTTTCTAGAGCTACAATTTATATTCTAGATGACAGTTACAAAAGTTTTCTCAGTGTTTATAGTATTTATCTCATTTTTTAAACGCTAACATTTTATCGTTTATTTACGTTGAAAAAAAAAATCTTTAAACAGTATTTAATTTAATTTAATTTTTTTTTTTTAAAATCATTTTCGAGCATATCGTAATTACTCTAATTTCCATAATAAACCAGATTCTTGTTTTTTATTAATTATATCTAATTAAAACAAAGTAGATGAACTTTTAATGATAACATGTAAATTTTATTCCACGCAAAGATGAAAAAAAAAAGTTATTTTATTGATAAACACAATTAGCTTTCAAAATAAATAAATAAATAAATAAATAAAAATAAACAAATAAATAAAATGTGATATCATCTGTGTAATCCTCAAATTTTTAAATACTGAGTTTTATTTGTTTATATATATATTTAAATTTGAATTATTTTATGCAATATTTGATAAATTAATCTTGTAAATAAACCTAAAAATACAATAAAAAGCATTTTAATTAAACTTATTTTCGTAATTATATCTCAGTGTGCATGTATTTCGTAAATACGTGCACACTGAGATCACATTCTTTCGTTAGTTTTTAATTGAAGAAAATTTGTAAAAATAAAATAAATTTAATGAAGTGAAAATTCAATTTTTATTTAGTACGTGCCAAAAGTCACTTAATAGCTATTGTTAGTAATTTATAAACCTTGATATTAACGGATGAAAATGCATGAAGGATTACAAATTGATTTGATAGGTTATAATTCCAGCCAAAAGTAATCTTTATTTATGACTTGCTCCTGACTGGATGCGCATATTTATCTACTTCTAGATTTAGTTTATTAGTTTATTAGTTCAAGTAGTGCAGCAGTGTTCAAATTTAGCTCAATGAGGTCCAAGAATAGCCTTCGTGAGAGGATATTGAACATTTTCTATTGGTTTGATCAACGTTGCCCATTAAAAGCCAATCTATGTATCAAATTTAGTTTTGAATTTTATTATTATTATTATTATTATTATTATTATTATTATTATTATATACATAGAATAGAATACATTTTTATCAGATTAAACTAATATATCAATTCATTTGCACTTTCGTTTCAATTTATATATTTAAAAATACTTTATAATTTTTATTCTAAATTTAATAAATTGCTGAAATTATATTAAAATTATATTAAATTATATTAAAAATATACTTTTTAAATATCGCTTTTCGGATACTTTTTAATTAGGATAATAGTCATGATAAACAGCTTTATTAATTTCATCTTTATTAGTTTCTGTTTATTTTTAAGCTAAAACGGATCGGGAAAAAATTAGAGAGAGATTAAATTAAAATTTTATAGGAAATGTTTTATATCAAAACTTTCTTTTTCTTTTTCTTTCTTTTTTTTTTTTTTTTTTTTTTTTTAATTAATTTTATGTATTACGAATTCGTTGAAATCATGCAATCATTAAAATGTCATAAAAATTTATTTTTAATGCTCTATTTGTTTCCTTTACTTTTCTAAAGAGATATAAGATGAAGTCTTTATCTAAAATTGTAAGAAACGATTTTTTTTTCATTTAAACATATAAAAAATGTTACATAGTTATTATTCAATACAATTTACATTGATAAATACCCTATGCTAAAACTCATTTCTTTTTCGATCTTCGATCTTTCTATTAATGCTAGCAATTTTTAAATAAATAACAAAAAGAAAGAAACATTCAACATTGTTTAAAAAAGATTCACTTTAAATATCGCTTTCAGTCATATTTTAATTAGTCTAATATTATTGGTAAGCTTTCTCATACATATATATACATATATTTTCTTTTTTAGAGCTCATTTGCAACAGAAAAAAAAAAAAAAAAAAAAAAAAAAAAGAAGAAGAAGAAGAAGAAGTACGAAAAAGAATTTTCCGTTATACATAAATCTTGTTTCCACCACAAGAAAAAAATGTAATTTTAGTTTAACAACACTAAGAATTAAATTAAAAAATACGTGATAGTTTTAATGAGACCGACTATTTCTTAATGTTAGAATGTTATTTTATTCAAAATTTGTAACAGTATAATATAAAGTATTGCTATAAAGAAATGGGAAAAAAATTCAAAGAAAATGTAAATAGGTATCTAAATGCTTAAGATGTGTTTTAATTAGATTTTTGTTTGGTAATTAAGCTTAATGAGTATTTATTTAGTAATTAGAATTAAATTTCTTGATTAACAGTCTTCTTTTTTTATTCGTTTAGATCTGGAAAAGAAAACCCTGCTGTTTTTAATTAAACAAATAATTCAGTTTTATTTGATCGTAAATTAAATAAATAGGATATTGTTTCTTTTTTCTTAAACTGCTACATTATATGTAAGAAAAAAAAAAAAAAAAAACCTAGTCATTTTAAAACTTTGTATAAACTTTAGAGTAAAATAGAAACTTAAAATGTAATAAATGTTTGAAAAATAGATAGGAAATTATAGTGCCCTTTATTTTTTTTTTTTTTTTTTTTTTTCCAAAAGTAATTTGAAGTAGTGTAAATTAGTTATAAACAAAAAATAAAAGTAAACTAAGTGTTTTAATGGAATCGCAATAATTTCTCTTTAATAGCTTTACGAGTTTGCAGTTATTTTTTACATGTTACAATGTAGGGCAGTAATGTTTTTCATTGTTATTTTAATGTGTGACCCATAAATTTATACACTGCTTTAAAAGTCATAATTATTGAGATTTTAAGTATATTTTGATGCAGTTTCCAAAAAAGGAATTTTCATTTTTTAAGTAAAAAAAAAAAAAAAAAAAAAAAAAAAAAAAAAGCTAAATTGAGGGCGCTAAAGGAAGCAGTTAAGAAGCAAACTAGAGTCCTCAAAAAATAAGTATGTATGATTAAAAGCTCATTTCTCATGGCGTATAAAGTTACATCAAATGTTGTAATATGCTTATATACGTTTGTTTCGCAGGAAAATAAACGCAGTTTCTGAAGTTTATAATGCAATTTCTTCTATCGATATATATATTTCAATAAAGAAATACTTCTTTGTGCAGATAAATTTTTCGCAAATCTCAATAAAATATAACAATTCATTCAACTTTCATGAAGCGTTAAACGATTAAGAACCTTATGTGTCATCCACTACAGCTTTCTTAATATAATTCTTATCATTAGCCTTATCCTATTTTATCGAATTATTTACAGGGTAAAAGAATTACGTATGTCGGCCTAATCGTTGTTTTTAAAACCTATGGTAAAGTAAAACCTGTCTTATTATTATTATTTTCTTTTTTGCTCTATAAAACGTTCAATAAAAAAAATTGCAAATTAGGATATTGCGTAATTTACAGCTTTAGTAAAAAGAGAAAAGAAAATAAGTAAAAGAAAAATAATAACATTTACTAAATCTCAGGATTTTGGTACAGTTTCTTTTCTCTTTTGTATGGGTATATATGCTTTTACAGGGTGACAAGAAATAACTTGGACACACATGATACATTATACGTTTAATGTTAATGAAATTATTACGACCAAACTTCAATAAATATGAATACATTATTTTGTCTATTATGTTTACAAATTTTCAAAGTGGCTACCTTTAGCCTTCATACAGAGCTTTAAACGTGTCACAAAATTTTCGGCTATGGGCCGCAACTCACTTACTCATATTTTATCCCATTCCTTGCATAAGAATTCCTTTAGGAATGCCAAAGTTTTATGAGGTTGAGCACACACCTTGTCTCCAAGATGGACCAAACAGAATAATCCATTGGGTTAAAATCTGGAGAATACGGTGGCCATTCTTGAGCTCCAATGAAGTCAGGAAAATTTATCTTGCACCGATCTTAAGTGTCTTTAGCTCTGTGTGCAGGTGTGAAATCCTGTTGGAAGGTCCATCTTTTATTTCCAAAGACCATTTGCGACCAAGGTAAGACAACATCTTCCAAAATGAGTTTGCGATAGTGGTAGTTACAGATATTTGGTTTGAAACTTCGTCCAAGTTATTTCTGTCACCCTGTATAATAGTCTGTCATATTGGCTTATGTTCTTCAGCCACGTAGGCAGCAGCCATTCGTCATAAAATTTCTTCAACGTATCTTTTTATTTATTATTATTTTTTTTAAGCCAGTTTACGTTAATAGTATTTATACTGGCATGATATATATATACATATATATAACAACGGCTAAAGCAAAAAAAAAAAAAAAAAAAAAAAAATTGCACTTAATATTGTGAAGTGTTTGTTAATTTTAAACTGAATTAAAAATTTAAACTAATTAAAAGGAGTAAAAATTTTCAAAATAAATAAATAAATAAAAATATTTTCGCAATTTATTAAAAATTCAGTACGTTTTAACAGAACATATACTTTAAAATTCATAACAAAAATAATTATAAGATAAAACACTTTTTATAAACCACGTTTTTTAAATTTTCTGTTGAATCATAGCTGTAGAACTAACTATATTAGCACTTTATCATTGCGTATTGTTACGAAATTGTAAATAATTGTATTTATTTTTGTATAAATTCTTTCAAAGAGTCTTAGTAAGTTCATAAAATGTATATTTTCTGCATTTTTAGCACTTTTCCGGGTTAAAATAGCTTAATTTTCCCTTTAAAATACATTAAAAAGCTCCAATAGGCAGTTAATAGATTTGGCGACTTTTTTGGCGACTTTTTGCCAATGGCGACTTTTTTGGCGACTTTTCCCAAGAAAATCATTATTATCGATATATCAGAGATGGACGTTCTAATGTGATTGGTTAAGGAGTTACGAGAACTTTTCCGATTATTTTGGGTTCGGCAGAAATGTATAAAAGTTTCTCCAGCGCGCCAAACACAGATCAGTTCTCAGTCAGTTTCGTCAGTGCTTGCAGTGCTATTGAAGGAGTTCTGAGCCTTTTTGAATAAGATTTGCTTTATGTGTTATTGCTATACAGTTTGCACTGTGGATTTGCTGTTGACAGCTGTTTCTTTAAGCTGTGTTTATTGGTGGAATTGAAGCTGATACTCAGTTTATGGACCTGTATTCTTCTGGAATTTTCTGTAAATAAAGCTCCTGAAATTATGCATGTTTCACTTCTCATTCTCGGACAACTTACGAACCCCAAAGTACGCAACAGTGTGAAATCTTTAAATTGATAATGACGTCAAATTTTGTGAGATGCATAATTTAACTTTTTACAATTTTTTAACGCTCACGTTTAATTAAATGTATTTATTTTTATGTCGAAAGAAAATAAACTCGTTATTTTATTTTTTATTAAATTTTTTTGCCAACAATTAAATTATAGCTAATATTTTAATGGATATTTTTATTGCTATTAGAAGCTTATTTTTTTCATATTTTAATTATTTAAAAGAAAAATATTCGAAAACTCGAAAATCTGACTTCGAAGTATTGTGTTGTCACCAGGTTCTGAGCTACTGTAAAAGTTTCAAATGTTTAGCTAGTAGGGAAATTAGTTAAAAATAGGTTGCAAGATTTGTACCGGACAAACAAACACACACACAGAAAAACAAGAGTAGAAGTTAACAAAAACATGGTAATAAAAACAAATTAAAAGGAACATAGCGGAATGTATAAAATTCTAGATATTTCAAAACAGATTATTCAATCTATTAAATCTTAATGCATGTATAGTTTGCAAGTGCTGCGCAATTCTCTAAATAGTCTTTTTGTTCATTGAAAATAAAACAAATTGCAGATTATAATTAAATATTTTACTATACTGTTATTCTTTTTATACTGTGTAAAATAAAATTATATATATATATATATATATAACTTGTAATTTTCGATAGTTTATTTGTACGTTAAATAAGTTTATCTTTTGTTTTTTATCTTTCCTGTGCAATCTATTAAAATTCATCTGTTCTACTTGCTATGACGCATTCTTACAAAAATATTTATTATTAGCTAACTTTAACTTTGATATTACTGAATGACAATTAATAATTAGTTTTTAATCTTTTTTTTTTAATCTTTGAATTATTATAAGTAACGTTTAAAAAGCTGCATACGTTTTCCTAATAGAGGAAACTATTCAGACTAGGAATTAAACCTTAATCCTTGGTATAACTTGACTGTGATTTATCAAATTAGCTATCGTGTAGATAACTGACTAACTTCCAGATCAGGCATGGAATAAAGAAATATATATATATATATATATATATATATAATGGTTTTTTTTACATAAATTGCTTAAAATTTATAAGAGGAAAATTTTAAATGAACTCTATTCACTGATATATATATATATATATATATATATATATATATATTGCAAAATTTTATAGTTTGGCTGCTATCAAATGAGCATGTGACGCTGCAGCACATCTTAACTGTGCAACTGAATATTAAAAAGGAGAATTTTTGATTCCAAGTTATGAATTCTTTTAGAATTTTATTCCATCTTCTCAGATAGACAAAAACTATGCCTCGTATATAGGTGTGCAAACAATATGCGCAGATCTCAGCATTTCACAGAGGAGTGTAATTGGGCTCAAAGAAGCCGGTTTGTCTAATCTGTGAATTGCATGACAATTGGATAGGAGTGCTCAAAGCCCCGAATTTATCATTATCATCAATCTTACGTGCAACTGGTACTTCAAGGACTTCAAAGAGACTTCAAAGACCATTGATAGGTGGCTCAGACATCAAAGAGACCCTTGCGCAGACTACTACCAAACTTTGTACACCGACAAGCCTGTTTGTAGTGATATCGGACACTTTCGATTTGGAATGTCACTGAATCGAGTAAAATTGTCGTCAGGATGAATCCCACTCCAATATGATCCCTGATGACCGAAGACGCGTCTGGAGACACCCTCAAAACTGGAGGTAATTTCCAAACTGACTGTCGCCAGCCATACGGCTCAACAAGGAGTGATGGTCGGGGGTGACATTTTATTTCTAGGCAGGACCCCTTTAGTTGTCCTCAATGGCATCTTTAAAGCACAGCAGTACGTCGACGAAATTCTACGTCTCGTTGTGTTGCTATTTTTATAATGCAATTTTAAGCATATATTTCAGCATAATACTGCCCGCTTGTGCGCGGAGATAGTTTCTTCTGCTCATTTTCTTGCTAGTCCAACATTATTTTGGCCAGCAAAGTTGCCAGATCGCTCTACCACTGAGAATGTTCGGAGCATCATGAAAATAGTCCTACAACCAACCCGGGATTTTGCCAATATAACGCACCAATTGGACAGAATATGGCACGATATCTCGCAAGAGGACTTCTGTCAACTCTGTCAATTAATGCCAAGGCGAATAAATGCTTACATAAGCGTCAGAAGAGGACCAACACGTTACTGACTTGTTCACTTTGTGAGGTTACTTTATCTTAATTAAATCATCCATTTTTCTGAAACTGTAATCATTTATTTTTCTCCATATGTACATCACAACTACCAGTTTTCGTCCCATTCGAATAACTCCTTCTTGGTGCATCTTTTTTTTTTTTTTTTTTTTTTTGTCTTAAAGTATGTATACATGCATGCATACATATATATGTATATATATGTATGTGTGTATGTATAGATTATTTTCATAAATACTTAATCATAAATAATCGTAAATTGAAATTAACATTAAAAGATGAATGGATTCTTATTTTATTATATATATATGTGTGTGTGGTGTGTGTGTGTTAATACAGAAATATTAAAAAGTTTTTATCCAATACAAGTACTCTCATAATTTTCTCTCTCTTGCTATAACATATTTTTTTTATTCTTTCTAAAAGTGTAAGTAAATTTTTAAAGGAAAAAAAAAATCATTGAACGTTATCTTAAAAATATCCACTTTAAATATCGCTTTTGGACATATTTTAATTAGCCTAATATTCATGGTAAACCTCTTTTCTAATTTTGTTTTTTTAGAGTCATTTGTAAGGGGTAAAAAAGGGTAAGGAAAATAATTTCGTAGCAATAGATGAATCTTCTTTCCACGAAAAGAGAAGAAAAGTAATTTTAGTTTAATATACAGCTAGACATTAAAATAAAAATTATGTGATAGTTTTTAAGTGAAAAACTATTTCAAAACATTACAGAATTAATTCAGAATTTGTAATAGTTTTATACTAAGTATTGCTAAAAGTAAACGGGGAAAAAAATCCAAAGAAAGTAGTAGAAGTAAAGATCTAAATACTTAAGATGTGTTTTAATTGGATTTCTTTTTTTTAGTAATTAAGCTTAATGAGTATTTATTTAGCAATTTGAATTAAAATTCTTGATAATTTTTTTTTTTCCTTCCAAGTTGTGTGAAAATTAAAAAAAAAAATAATAATAAATAAAAAAATAACTTTGGTGTTTTTAATTAAACAAATAATTCAGTTTTATTTTATCGTAAATTAAACAAATAGAAGATTGTTTCTTCTTTTTTTAGCTACTACAACACTAAACAGACCATTTAGCCTAAAAAATATACATCTTTTTTAAATTTTTAAAGCATTTTTTTAATTAATCTGGAGTAATGTCAGTTGTTTATAAATAACTATACAATTTAAGTCAAATAGAAATAATTTCTCTACAATAGCTTCACGAGTTATTATTATTTTTTTTTCACACATTACACAGTAGCGGAGAAAAGTTTTACATTTTTATTATAGAGAACTTCATAAATTCATAAATAGTTTAAAAAATCATTCAAAAAAAAAAAAAAAAAAAAAAACTAATTTTCATAAATGAATATTTTTAATTTAAAAAATTACTTTAACAATCTAATTAAAAAATATATATGTATATATATATTTTTAAATTAATTGACAAATATGTCTAAATAGGAATTTCGTGATTTATTGGAGTTGTGCCACAATTAATATCCTCAGCTGCTATATCTGCGATTGTATATACGACGACATTGCCAACGAATATTATGCAAGAAATGCCAAGTTGTTTGTCAACACGGGTGGCTTAGTGGTAGCTTATCCGCAGGTTAAGCGGAAAACCCGGGTTCGATTCCTGGTTCTGCCATTTTTCACATAGTTGGTATAAAAATCAACATTACACTCCAATCTTTCTAAAATAGCTTAATATTTTTTTCTTGAAAGAGGTACACTGTAAAAAAAAAGTCTCCTTTACTGCCAGAAATTTTCTGTAATTTGAGAAGATAGTCGTAAATTATTGAAAAATTACGTTGTCAAAATGTATTTTTCTGTCATTATAGAAAATTTCTGGCAGCAAAGAGTACATTTCTTTTACAGTGTAGGCGAAAGAAGCCGTTAAAAAAATAGTTCAAATCAAAGTACTAAAATGTTAAATATGTACTATTTACAGATCATTTCGGGTAGCGAATATAATTCTCAAAAGTATATGCTTGCAAACATCCATTTGGCAGGAAAATAAACGTTTTTTTTAACGAATTATGTGAGATATTTAGTGCAATGTTCTCTATCGACAAAAGTTTAAACAGTTTTTATATTCCTGATCTAAAGAAAAAAAAAAAAAAAAAAAAAAAAAGAGAGAAAGAAAGAAAAAGAAAAATTATTTAGGAGGATAAAAGTTTTATAAACCTTATTAAACTACAGCAATCCATTCCTCTTATATGAAGTTTCAAACTATTTGTGATATTATGGTTAACCAGTTACATTTTTCTTAATATAGTTTACCCACAACAACGTTTGAATATAGTACCTATCGAAAATGTCACTAAAAACCGTAATGTATTTGAATTCGTGCATATATCCCTGTACACGAGCCATTTGTTTGATTTGAAAGATGATTTCTTGTCTTTTTTTTTTTTTTTTTTTTTTTTTTTTTTAATATGCTAATACCAAACACAGACACACAGACTGATTGCTAAAAATCTTGGGGGTTTTATTCAGTGGATCCTAAAACGCGTAATTATAACAAAAATTCAAATTTAAAAATTTCACTCGAAAACAATATTTTTTTCTACCTTACATAGATTAGAGAAAGTGAAAGTATTGTAGAATAAGTCTTAAAATATGATGTCACAGTGCCACTATTTAACCCTTTCAGGGGCACTAAGTAAAAATGATTGAATTTCCTTTTAAATATATATATATCATAAAGTAAACATTCCCTACAAGTCATATTTGATGAAGAAAAAAATTAAGCATGTGGGGATTTTTTTGTGGGTGGTGGCTATGCGTTCTAGCCACTGTGTCTATCCATCTAAAAGATGCTCCTAAAAATCAAACTAAAATTAGTGATCTAAGATAATATGTAAATCTGTTGTATTTAAAAGGTGCATTACAGTATATTTACACTACCAAATACTTTTGAATAAAAAATTATTTTTCATAAAAATATATAAAAGAAACTTCAAAAAATTTTCCCGCAACTTGTCCATTTAAAAAAGTCACTGGCACATCCTGCTTAAAGTTACTGTAGTTCTGCCATCTCTATTTTAATTTTAGAAGTACACATTAACTTTTCATAAAAGTGGATAAAAAAAGTAGCCACTACACACTTAGAGAAAAAATCCTAAAGTAGGTGGATAGACCCTCTAGCCACCGCCCCTGAAAGGGTTAATTCGCGAGTGTGCTATGAAAAATTAAATTTTCGCTGCCAAACTGTATATTTATGGAGAGATAAACATTTTAAAACTCCTCGTCTAGTTAACATCCGAAATTTGGCAGCGTGGATACAGTATTGTACAGTATATCGCGATAATGCCTCATAACAACATTAATATTTTACCGCGTATGCATGCATGACATTATATTAAAAACAACATAAAACAAAACACGTCAACATGCCGATAATCTTCAGCTGAAATCATGAAATGTATCAAATGCATTACACTGCTTTCGAAAGAGTATTCTAGCTGTAGAATTCTTTGTGTTATCATGACGTTTAAAGTATTATTATGTAATTTTGCTTTTAAAAAATTATTCATGAACATAATATGAAGATTCTTCTATGAATGAAGTTGAATTCTTTAAAATGTTATCACACAACAGAATTATGCGAAATGGTCAATCTGACGCTTCAATATATTTTATCAAAATAATAACTGTGTCCTAACATAACTCATTTTTTTAGCGAAATATTGATAAATAAAGAAGCTAAATGAAAACGTTGTATTTTAGCTCTATAAATTGCAATTTACAACAGTTGTTGTGATTGGAAATCATAAAGCTCGTCTGTTCATCAGGAGAAATAATAGAAGCAGTTTTTTTTTTTTTTTATAACGGTAACGCTTTGTTTATGATGCAGTTGTACTAGATATACATATCACCTGATGAAAGGACGTGTATCACTTTTTCCGATTTAAAACAGTTGCTATATATATTTTTTAATTTATAGCCTGTAGTTTTCACTCATATTCATTCAAAAGCAACGTGCAGATGCATTTCTCTGAAATTGATTAATAATGCTAAAATATAGCAAGATTCTAAAACCACAGGACAATTTTTGAGATGTGATACAGCTTATGAAAAAAATATGTTTTAATATAAATAGAATGGTCTGAAGTTACGAGTAAAAGAACAACAAACACACAAAACAATACATGATAATTTAAAGCACTATTTACATTTACCATTGACGTAAAATAGGTCATAGTAATTTTTACAAGAAATCCTCAAAAATACGAACATAAACAATAATACAAGCTTCTAGATATTGTGTGAATAAGTATAACAGTAAATAATAAGCTATAACAGTATCTCTTTCTAATTATTTCCGTTAAATTTTTCGTAATAGTATTATATAATTATAATCCGATTTATAGGAACTTAGTATTATAATTCATTTACAAAACCTTTTTCATTCCCTTTTCATTGACAATTTAATACCAATAATTACTGCAGAAAATTAATTTAAAAAATAGCTCTTGGGCTTTATTTTCCTGTTTTTTTATGAGCATAATTCATGTCATAAGCCGATTTATCTTTGTTAATTACATCTTATTAAAAAAGAAAAAGAAAGTAAATGTAATTTTCTCCTAATACTAAAATCTGATATTTGTGAAAAGATAAAACAAATAATCAAAAATGATAAAAAAAAAAAAATGGCAAGTTGCTTTTAAAGAAGACAAACTAAAATATTATGTCATTGAAATGTCATTGAATGTTTACATTTGCTCATTATTTTCTTACAAAAAAGTTTGAAAATTTTCATCTTATATATGAATACAGACAAACATTTTATGGATTATTTTATATGACTTATTTATTTAACACCATAAGTGCATCATGGAAATAAAATTTAGGATAGTAAATTTGACTAAATTGACTCCAGATATTTTATGAAAAATCCGAATTTATTTTTATATGAGCCATATTCTAACACCCAGAATTCCAACACTTGATGTTTGGCTCAACATAGCAGTGCTCCAGAAGCTGAGTTAATTCGGCTTTTATATACAACAAATATCTACTGAATATATTTAACGAGATTATTATTCAATTATTCATTATCATAAAAAGATTAATAATCACTTTTGAAAATATTTTTAATGAAAATAAATGTATTGGCATTACGCAAAATTTTTGGTACTTCTAGGGTAAACTAACCAAGAGAAATTCATTTATATAGTGGAAATTCATTTGTGTTCAATATAGTGGAAATTCATTTATACAGTTTATTATAGTATATACTGTTTATATTGTTACTTTTCTATATAGTTTTATCACAATTTCTAATGGAATCATTGAAAATATTTTGGGAATTTTTTCAAAGTAATAACCAATATTGAATGATTAAAAAGTGAGAATTACTTCTTTTTTCTCTTTTCTACAACTTAATTATATTATATATAATAATAGCTTCGAAATGAGATTTTTTAGTAATTGACTACTTACTAGAAAATCTCATTTGCGTCAGTATAAGTATAGTCATTTGCATCCAGTAAATGACTATACTTATACTGACGATTTCAATTGACAATTTCAGTTTTCTTGTTTAAATATTGCTTAAATTAAAAAAATATCTGTAAATGTATATATTTAAATTTTATTTCAATATAAATGTATCAAATATATTAGTGCGTTATTAATCAACACCAGTCGACCTACTAATCAACACCGTCTATGCAGCAAATTATTTTCTCCTTCCATGATTTTGTCCAAAAATGATTTATGGCCGCCGTAGCACAGTCGGTAGAGCGCCGGCCTCCTATTTGGAAGATTGCGGGTTCGGTACTCGAGCCGGCCAAAGACCGCCGTGTACGCTAATGGTGGCTGGTGCACGTAAAATATGTCGTGGCCGCAATGTCCTCTATGTTCCCATCAAAAATTATACCTCTGGGGATCACCGAAGCGTGAGAGGTCCCTTCCGTGGAGGATTAAGATTGTGATGGCATGTCTCCGGACCACCTCTAGGGGTGTGTCCCAGACCGTCGACAATTGACCATCTGCGCAGCATTAGTGCGACGTAAAACCCAACCATCCATCCAAAAATGGTTTAACGCAGGAATCCTCCGAAAGCTCGGAGCAAAACTTAAGTGAGATGTCCATACATTTTATAATTAACTACATTTGGCAAGTACTAGGGAAAAAAATACAGTTGTTGACTAGTTTGAACATTCACTAGCACTAATAATATTTTAGATACCTAATAGTTGACAGCTACTTAACTTTTAATAAAGAGGAGGTTCTCGTTAATTTATTGGGAACATTTCTTATAAAAATGGGTGTCATTTAAAGCTATGAATCTTGCTCTTTAAACATTAAAAAAAAAAAAAAAAAAAAAAAAAAGTTGAATTTTTTCTTTTTTTTTTGCACGTATTTACAATGTATTTATGAGCAAAAATTTTAAATAAATTTAGACAAAAGTTTCGGAATATTATTAAATAAAACAATATTTTATAAATAATGTCGTGATTTGTTACTAGAAATAACTTTTTCAGGATTCGTTATTATTTTTAGTTGAATAATTATTTTATAAAAAAACATACACCTGAAATAATTCCTTGTACTCTTTATTCAGCATAGATTGCAGAAGTAATATTACTAAACTAATTACAATACACATTTCATAGTAACGTAATTGGACAATATAATAGTTTACAGAAAACTTCTATAAAATGCTCGTAAATTATGTGTCATAATATCTGAGATTTATAATGAATAAGGTGAAATTATTTTATTATTTTAAATTAATTTAAGTTCAATGAATTTAGAACATATCCTAAAGTGAAAATAAAATTCTTCATACACAGAAAATAATTATGTATGTTAATGTTCTCCAAATGTATAACTTAAAATACATTAAATTTAGAATACTTTTTAGAAAAAATAAAATACTAATATGGAATAAAAGCTTTCTTTTTGTACAATGATAACCTATTTATTATTTTCGCATTAAAAATTTACATTGTTATGCAATATGTTTTACGTAATATTATAAGTTATATCTTTTGTTATGTAATTATTAAAAGAAAAAAAAAAGATAATAAAATTTCTGGTTTCTTTTATTATTACAATCTGCCTACTTGGAAATTGCACTTTTGCAAGAACCAAACTGAAATTATTAGCAAAAGATTCAATGTTAGTTTAAAACAACATTACTTTATACCAAATGAAGAATTATTAAAAGAAAACATACCCTATAACCAAACACCCATTCATGAAAAATTCGTTCGTTAACTATTTAAATCTGTCACTAACATTTGAATAATTAAAAAAATGTACATTTTATTACTATATTTCATAATAACAATAAACAAAATATTAACATTTAATAATCATTTATTTTTTCTTTCTTTCTTTTTTCCCTTTTAACAAACGGTATTCAAAGTCATTTATCATTTCTACATAAAGCGTTTTCTAAGAAAAAAAAAATATATATTCAGTTATGTAATATGTTAAACATGTTGGTGTAAGTTTTATTTTTCGACATATAATTATTAAGAAAAATACAGAAAAAAATGACGTTAAAAAGTAGTAGAAAATACGTTCTTGCATTTATCAAACTGACTGATGCCATTTTAGAACCGAGACAGCTTAGTATTTCATAATTACTGAATATATGTCGCCAGATAAGTTATATGTCTTCATATCAAGTTACAGGTAATTTACTGACATGGAAAAAGTACACACCGAGTTAAAAAATAAAAATAAAATAAAATAAAATAAAAAAGTATAAAGTGGCATAAGAAGGATGTTTTGCTTGCATTTCTTCATGGGTGGCAGATCTGAAACAAGTTGATTGTACTTACAAATATTCTAACATGAGAAACATGTCAAGCAATTTAGATTAAATGAATTACATTTCGAGGATTTTTCATTTAAAAGAAAGAAAAATCTACATGTTTTCAATAAATTTGGTATTTGAATGAATTTTAAATAAACTAAGCATAACCAAAAAATACACATCATACTTCTTCAGTCGATTTTGTCATTTTTATTTTGTTTGAACAATATTATAGAAATAACATATTTGTAAAATTTGATAGCTTTAAGTGATTAATGATATTTATCTTTCAGACAGGGTAGGTTCTCCAGTGATTGGCATGCTCCAGTAATTAACATCTATCCCGAAATAATTAATATATAAGAAAAGTAAGAAAATCATATATTTTACATGTAAGAATTTTAACATTTTATGTCAAACACTGGAGCATAGGCTGCTAAGAACTGGTAAAATGAATAACTACCAGTGTCAAACACTGGAACATAGGGTGTCAATTACTAATAAAAGGAAAACCTGGCATTGGGTGTCAAATAAAAATTCATAAAAAAAATAATTGTTATCAAATGTATATATTTTAACATATATGTGGTTCTGAATATCTTTCATGCCATATGTATTAACTTAAAATTTCTAAAAATATTTTCTGATGACTAGAACATTACCAACATCATAGATTGCTCTAAAAGTGTCAATCGCTGGTGCACTTACTCTAACCATATCTCTAATTTAACTTCTTAAAATTTCAAAGTGATCAGTTACCAATTTTAGAACTACACATCAGATTAGTGACTTTTAAGCCCACAGGTCAAGTCCTTCAAACGAAACGAAAGTCATGATACTCATGTTCTTATTTGTGCCAATTACTAATAAAGGAAAAACTGGCAGTGTCAATTACTGGAACATTGAGTGGGTTTCAAATAAAATTCCATAAAAATAAAAAAAATAATTAAATAATAATAATTGTTATAAAATGTATATATTTTAACATATATATGGTTCTGAATGTCTTTCCTGCCATATGTATTAACTTAATATTTCTAAAAATATTTTCTGATGACTAGAACATTAAAAACATCAGAGATTGCTCTAAAAGTGTCAATCACTGGTGCACTTACCTTATTAAAGAAACATGAAAATTTCAAAAATATCTATTTTGCAATACGTGAACTGTGCAATGCGTGCTGGATCTAAAACCACAAATATATTATATATATCAAATTTTCAAATGCAGTTACATAAAGTATGGCACATGTGTGTCATATGTATATATGTACGACTGTGTCATGTACATAGTTATAAGTATGATTTACATACTTTTGTCTTTCATAAAAGTAGAGGATACAGTTTCGCTCATAGGTTATTGCCATCACCTTTTAAAAACTTAAAAACTAAATGCATCTCTCAGCAGTAGGTCATCGCGCTGATATTCCTAGATTACACCGTAAGTATTGCTCAAAATGTTTCGGAAATGGAATTTTCTACTAAAAGCAATGTTTGGTAAAAATAACAATAGAAATAATAACAATATTAAATAAATAAAAATAAAAATAAAAGCATATTTATCATTAAAACTGTAAATTTTGTCAAAAACTTTCGTTGATTCGATTTTAAAAGCTTTCAACGGAAATTGTGCAATTCATTACTTTCATTTTTTTAGAATGATGATTACACTGTTTAAAAAAAAAAAAAAAAAAAAAAAAAAAAAGATAAAAGAAATATACCAGACATTGGGCATCGCCCAGCAGAAGAGATTCCACAAATAGACCGTAAAAAGACATTTAGACCATTAATTATGTTTTTCTCCGTAATTTTACGATTTGAAAAACATACAACTTAAAATGAAATTCTTTGAATTAAATTAGGAAAAAAATAGCTCTTTTATATCAATTGCTATTTGTATGAATATATAAATAAATTATTTTAACCAATAAATTTACAGTTGTACGTTCAGATTCAAATACGTATTAATTCTTATATGATTTTTTCACTGAAAAGTTAACATTTTGCATTTAAAAGGATTTGGCCGTAAAAATACAATTTTATCGAAGATGTGAACAAATTATGTAGATTAACGGATTTTTCCCGTTAAAAAATGTCAGTATTCTAAAATGTCAGTATTCTAAATTATATTTACTTTTATGACATCACTTTACGAGTTTTGACCGTTTAGGTAGCAAAATTGTTGATTCCCGTAAAATTATACGGTCAAATCCCGTGATTTTACTTTACTTTTTTTTTTTTTTTAATTGCGTAGGACTAAATAATTCTCCTACATTTTAAGACATTTTTCAGGTTGGATTTCTAAGGTCCGTATGTTTCTCTGACTTTTTCATCACTGTATTTTCATAAAGTCCTCTTTAGTATGTATCCAAGATCAATTAAGGAATGAATTGCAAGATAAATATAGTGG
Source organism: Salticus scenicus (assembly GCA_963930645.1). NCBI lineage: Eukaryota > Metazoa > Arthropoda > Arachnida > Araneae > Salticidae > Salticus > Salticus scenicus. Next base: position 209,654,096 of record OZ005658.1, on the reverse strand, counting down.
TTAGGGCAAAATAGGGGGCGTAACAACCCTATCAACGGAATCATATAATTCATATTTACAATTTGTTACAACCATATAACAAAAGGATAAGTATACTCAAAACAAAAGCTTAAATAAAACTAATGATCACGAATTCGTCAAGAATGAAAATATAATCTCAGTTCCTAAAAGGAATTGAACAGTTTAACTAGATAGATTGTTTATCTCGTAAGCATAAGCTGATGCTTATAATAAATTTATTATAGCAGAACAATCTTTTATTATGAAATTAAAATAATGCCAGAAAAATGGTCGTAAGTGTAGTATTTATCTAGAAGTGAGAGAATATTTCAGTATAATTTACTACACTTCTCATGCATTAACTCAGTGCATTTGCATGAATCATTACACGTTTAAAAACGAAACATTTTATAAACGTTTGCTACAGAGACATTCCTTATATTGATCAATATACTGTTAAAGTAATTTTTCAATAATCTCTAAAAAATAAATAAAAATTAATTTACACCATAATAAATCGTATAAGCTTCATATCACTGAAATGGAACATCTAGGATTTATCCGATCTAAGTACCAGAAAGGTTAATGCTTTGGCTTTTATTTCTTTAATGCAATATTTCAATATTTGTTCAGGTGGAGTTAGGAATACCCTTTAAGGCATTTAACCCAGTGTATTTAACCTTGATGTACAAAACTATCTGTAGAATGACAATTTAATTCCCCCTACCCCACGCATCAAAGTGACTTATAATTTAGCGAAACCGATGTGAATATTTGTGTCGGGGTTTTCATTATATCGCATGCTGATACATGGTTAATGCATAATGGTTATGTACATTGAAAAATTGAACATTCGGCAACTTATAATTAAGTAACCACTAATTAAACGGTTTTGCAATAAATTCCATTAACAATTTCGTGCTTTTAAGCCTTTTGTAAAATAAGCATAACACTGTTCTTTTTAAAAATAAATTATGTGATTTTTAAATACTGAAGCAGTATAATAAATATCTATTTAGAAATAACTCTAGAATTCGTTTAGAACAAAAAAGAAGAAAAAGTGGTAGCTGAGCAATTTCATCATATTTCTTCATTAAGCATTTGATTAATCTACGAGCTTTACAATCTTTTTTTAATTCCATGTTCTTTTTATTTATGATTTTTTTTTTTTTTTTTTTTTTTTTTTTACAGTAAATTAAAATTCGTTTACTTTATATAGTATTAAAATTTGTGTGATATTTTGTAATATTTAAAACAGAAAAACTCTTGTTTCGTGTCGTAAATAAAACGTAATACTCAAAGCAGATATATAGGATACACACATTTTTATTCATATTTGCATAGCATGTCATAAGAACAAAAATTTAAATGAGAGAATTTATAAAATTATTTTTATTTAAAATATTATTTAAAAGCGGTTTAAACATCAGACATTTAAAACATTTCTTCATTCGGATATTATTTTCAAAAAAATCATTTTTTAAGTTCCCCGTGAAAGAGAGCGACAGAAAAAAATTCTTTCACTCATTAATATCTGCTTGTTACGTCATTTAAAAACGATTAATTATTTAGCCTGTGAAACAAATGACAAAGGTAGAGGGTTTAAGATTAAAGATGTTTCTTATATAAAAAATAAGAAAAAAAAAATATTTTTTGCGCATGCAGTAAATCTGCCTCTATTACAGCTTCGTCACTCTTCTACGAAGATAAGGGACGTGTCACTTTAGCTTGAGAGATGACCAAATAAAGTGACATACGAGCAAAGAAGCGATTCCATTTTTTCCCTTTTTTTTTTTTTTTTTTTTTTTTTTTTCATAGGGAATTTTCATATTGATATATATATCATATGACTTGAGACAGAATTTTTTATTACGCCTTGCTTCAGTAAACGAAATATATATTAATGTACTGGCATGCCCGTCAAATCGCATTTTTAAGCTAAGGGAAATATTGAGATGTCACAAAGTTTACCGTACTATGAGGTTATATATAGGAATATATATTTTTTTTCATGTACAATGAATTCAGCTAGTAAAAAAAATGTAGGTATATTAAGTTACACATCTCATATTAAATTTTAAAACTGCATCTGGAGAGTAGAGGTTTTATTAAATTACTGAGGAAATGCAAAAAATAATATTAATCTTCAATTTCAGTTCCTGAATTCTATTTATATTTTGAAATGGATAGAGAATTTGTCGTTATTCAGTGATTTATATTCGGTTTCATATGTGCTGCAGAGTTACGAATTTATAGGGAAATCTTATATTTAATAGACATAATTATTTTTTAATTGCAATTTTTATCTAATTGTACGTTTGTCCAGTTTTCTGTCTTTCATATATATTAAACAAAATGACTGAAATTTAAGGGCAAGTATTAAATAAAGAAAATCGCTAGAAGTTGGCAAAACTGGTGTGCTGTCATTTTGAATTGTTGCAACTAAACTCATAATTAAGAATTTTTTAAAACACGGTAGTAAGAATTTTTATTTATAGTTAACAAAATCAGTAAAAAAAAAAAAAAAAAAAAAAAAAAAAAAAAAGGTTTTCCATCGAAAAATATTGAAGGTAAATGTAAATATCTACATATTATAATATGACCCACAGATTCTAGAAAAAATGTACGGGGAAAAAAAGCAACATTATTTGAAATACATTACTATATGAACTGAAGTATTTTAAATTTTAACATCTAGATCTGAGCATATTTTTAATGATAACATACGTTTGGATTTTCAAGAAAACATGAATGTAATATTATTGATATCAAAAAATTGCCTAATAATTAAATTTTGTCATTTCACGTTCTTAGATCGAGACAAACTTAAAATAAATAAAAAATAAAAAATAAATAAATAAAAAATAATAATAACAATAAAAAAAACCCAGAAAATTATAAAATGTCCGACATGCATTATAACATGTATTCAACATGTTTTAGAAATAGGGTGTTAAGAATTTGTATTTACAATAAACAATGTAATTAAAAATAAATCACAACAAAACATAAGGATTTTCTAAGGAAAAATCTCGAAGGTAAATATAAATATATACTTATTATAATTAGATAACAAATGCCAATAGAAACGTAGAATTTAATATACAATTAACACTTTTTGAAATAATGTGAATGGAAACCTTTAAATACTTTTAAACGTTTACTGCTAAAATTTTTTCACGCTACCTTTTTTTTTTTTTTACTTTTCTTGGAAACATGAATGAGAAAATTATTAATATCGAATGCTTTCCTAATAATAAAGTTTTATTATCTAATACCCAATTTTTTTTTCTTTCCACTGCCATCAAGAATAAATAAAAAAAAAAGCAAAAAATGCTCTAAAAAGTTATAAAATCCCGGAAAGGCACAGCGGGATAATGAAAAATGTAGAAGCAAGCAATGCATCTAAGGCTTAGTTTAAGAGCTTATCTTTTAAGAAGATTTTTTTTTTTCTTTATCGAAAGTAGACAGTAACAAGATCGTTGTTGAAATGGACACTGATCTTGTTATTTTGCGTTTGTAATCTGATTTATCCGTAAATGTCATCCCGATAGGATATAAACGCTGCAGGCTTAAAGTTGCTCTTAGTCTTGGACGAAAGTCGCCTTGGATACTGGTGAAAATAGCCGTGAGATATTTTTCTACGTTGAAATATGTTTTATTTTCTTTAATTAGGATATTGTGAATGTACGTATTTAATAATAATTTTCTATATAAGGTTAATATATTTAAAGGATTATTTTTATTTAATCATTCAACAGCACATATTTTTGGATGGAAAATTAATCTAACTCTAATATCCTATACACTCATAGTTTTGAAATTAAAATTGTCGGAAAATGCATTTTAATCATTAACGTTAATCAATTTATAGCAAGTTATTGGGTAATAAAATGTATATTCCCAGTAAACAAAATCAGTGAAACAAATGACTATAATTGCTATTCCACTATAATCACTGTGTTTGCTATTAAAAAATTTCGAAGGTGAATATAAATATTTATATATTTTAATAGGACAATAAATGTTAATATACATATGGTACAAAAAATACAAACAACCCACTACTTAAAATACAACTTAACTTAAATTGGAATTGTTTACACTTTACCGAACATCTACTAATAACAACTTTTTAGTGATGACTTATTTTGTACTTCTCAAAACATGAGTAATTTTATTAATATCGAAGTCTCTCCTAATAATGAAATTTTAGGATTTATTTTTCTTATAGCTAGACAAACGCCTTGATAATGAAAACGGCAGTCTTATATTTAGTTAGGATTTTGGGAATTTTTGTATCTAATAATAATGTACTATATAAGATTTATCTCTTTAATAGATTATTTTTATTTAACTATTTATTAGAAATTATTTTAAGACGAAGAATCTATCTTACTATAATGTCCTATACACTCACATTTTTAAAATTAAAGTTGTCTTAAAGTGCATTTTAACTCGTATTATCTTTACTTAATTCATACCAAGTTAAAAAAAAAAAATGCAATTAAATTTATATTTATAGTAAACAAAATGATTGAAACAAAATATAAGTATTTGCTCTTGAAAAACCTCGAAGGTATATATATAAATATTTATATATTTTAATAGGGCAATGAATGCTAACACAAATATAGAACATAATAAACAAGCAATTCACTATTTAAAATACAACAATATGAGAAATGAAATTCTTTACACTATAAAAAATATATCCTTTTTGCTGCCAGAAATTCTCCGTAATTTGTGAAAATACGCGTAATTTACGAAAAAATTACGTTGTCAGAACGTATTTTCTCAAACTACAGAGATTTTCTGGCAGCAAATAGGACATATACTTTTAAAGTGTAAATTTTATCGAGCATCAGCTAATAACATGTTTATAGTAAAGACATTTTTTCTGCTTCACAAAACATGAGTAATTTTATTAATATCGAAACCTTTCCTAATAATGAAATTTTATGATTTTTTTTTCTTATAACTAGGCAAAACGTATTTTATCAACAAAATACAAGTAAAAGTAAAAATAAAAACATTAAAATATTTTAAAATCCCAGAAAGGCGCAACGAGATAATGAAAGCAGCAGTATAGTTTGTAGCGCAGTTAAGGCTTAGTTTAAGAACTTAATCTTTAAGACGATTTATTTATTTTTTTTTTCTGTATCGGCGGTAGACAGTAACAAGATTTTTCTTGAAATGAACATTAATCTTGTTATTACTTTCTTCTACATTCAATTGAAGAAAGTATTGGATACATAAAAATTTTCGACTTACGGTTTTCGATTTCTTTACACGTTTTAAGAGTTTCAGAACACAATGTGACCAATTTTAGAAAATGAATGTCTGTGTGTGTGTGTGACAAACATATTGTTCCAATTGTATCTCAGAAAATACTGCTGTGAATTACACATAAATTTATATGTAGTTGCCCCTTGATTTAAATGAGTGCTATCAACATTTTGCGTCAATAGTTCAATAGGTGACGTTGCTATTCAGCGATTTTTGCAATATCAGGGAAGACTATATCTCAGGTACTAATGCACAGAATTCTATATAAATTTGTATATAAATTCAATTTGACATAAATTAGCGTCTATCAAATTTGGTGCCAGTCTCCCAAAATGTGGCGCTGCTATACAATGATTTCCGCGATTTAAGAGAAGGCTGTATCTCAGGTTTGAGATGAAAGTAGTCTGTATTCATAACGAAAAAAATATAAATAAATAATGTGTACTGCATGAATTTGTATAGAAAAATATAGAGGAAAATTTTGTGATGGCCGAGAAACGTTTTTTGCTTTTAATAATATTTATGATATTATCTTTAACAGTGTAGGCAGTTAAGAGTTAAAAATATTTTTGCGTTTGGAATCAGAATTATCCGTAAATATATGTGCTTATCCGTAATGATAAGATATAAACGCCACACTGCTTTACAGTTACGTTTAGACATTGAAAAAAGTGGATACTGATGAAAAAAGCCATTTTTTTTTTTTAATATTGTGAATGTAAGTCTCTAATAATCATTTACTACATAAGGCTAACATAGTCAATGGATTATTTTTAATATACATTCAATAGCAAACATATAATGCTTAAGCGATTTTTCTTATTAATTACAAAATAAAGCTTGATTAACATATATGATGTTAATTTACTTTTCGCCCGAAATAACAGGATACTCAAATTGTTTTAATATGAAAATAATTAAATTGTTGCTCAAAAGATTTCAGTTGCATTACTACCTATGAATTATTGTTAAAAATGAGTTTCCCGTTGTGTTTTCAAAAAAGAAACATAGTATAACATAAAGTTTAACGTGAAAATAGTTTATAAAATCGTTCACGCAAAAAACATTTGATTATATTATTTATCGTCTAGTCACTGTTAAAAAGTAATAGTTTAACGTTTCGTCATAAGAATGGGGCTAAATAAGCATTTCCAGCTGCAACTAATATTTCGTGCAAAGTTTCACTATTCCAGTTGTGCTTACTACTGAAATGGCACCACTAAACATTGCACCAAACTACTAGTTACAGCTAATTGAAACGTTTCTTACTTTTAATAAAATTTAGGGTTTTATCTTTAACAGTGTAGGCAGTTAAGAATTAAAAATATTTTTTTAACAAAACAGAATTAGAATGTGATATGTGATTCATATATGATCTGCAGCTTTAAAAAAATTCGATTACGTAACTACTTTTGAGAATTATTGCTCAAGATGAGGCTTTCGTTATATTTTCATAACAGAAAATGCATTATAATATAGTTTAATGTGGAAGTATTAAATATAAATAGTTGTACAAAAGCATTTAAGTACATTTTTAACGTCTAGAGGAGAAGCAGTTAAGTACTTAAATAGATTTTTCAACTGAATACAGCTCGTCAGTGATAAGTGATATGCATATGATGAGTGACGTTTAAAATTTTCGAATACATTTATGAATATGAACGATTATAATTGGAAGTGATATTATTTTTCCCCCTTGTAATTAAAAGCTAATATTTTTAGGTTTTGTTTTATAAAATACATAAAGTAAAAAAACAGGCTAAAGAAATATTCTTTAGCATACCTGGTAGCATATAATTTATTCAGAGCACTGTTAGCCCCGCCTTTTTTTCATAACAGTATGATTTTAGAGAAATTTTCTCCAATATATAATTATAATGAAATAAAAAAAAAAAAATGCTTTTAAAATATACTGTTGTGAAAAAGGGCGGGGCTCACAGTACTCCGGTTTATATTACAAATGTTACCAGGTGTGTTCTTTATACAGGTTTTATTCGATTTGTCTTGTTTATTTATTTACTTTTTAAAAAATAAAAAAAAAAGACTATGAAATAACAAAAATATGAGATAAAATATCATTCAATAAAATTATGGAAAAGTAAAAGTGTAAATATATACATGCATAATACTATTGTACTGTTTTCAAAAAACATGTCTACTTTATCTTTCGAATATAACATATCATAATATTATAAATAATAAAAATAAATAATAATTTTTTTTTTATCGATCAATAATATTTACCATTAAATGAAATATAGCAAATTCCATAATTAATAAATAGTTTTTGCACAATTGTGTAACATGGTGAACACAGTAAAGATATACGCAAACTCAATTTTTTTATCCATTTTTCTTGTAGAATTACTTATATCTTTTGAGTTGTTCATCAACCTGAAATAATACTTTAGCAACTTCAAAAGAAGCAATTTAAAAATCACTACTGCATTTAAATCATTGATTATTTCACTTCATTACAGAAAACTGTTAAATGCCGGTAGCGTCCTCATTAAAAGAACATCCGAACGAGAAAAATCACACAAAGAAATGCTTTTATTCACGAATCAGTGCAGAAGAAACTACATTTTCCGATGGATTGTAAAATAATTGTTAGCTTTTTCGCCAAAGAAGAAAGAGAGTGAGGAAGTCTCCCGGAATGATTTTCTGTCCTCGATTTGCATTTCAATCGATGAAAGTGTGTGTGTTTAATTCAGACAATTCCTCTGAAAGGAAAAGTTAGAATGAAGTAAGTTTTGTGATTCTTTAAATTCAGAGACATTTAAATTGCCACCCAAATGGCGTGTTTTCTTTGAGAGAAAGTTTGACTAAGAAGACAAACTAGATTTATTTAAACTCAAGGAATTTGAATAGTGTACGGGAACAGATTGCTATATTTGCTTAATGTTGAATTTTAGATTGAATGTTAATTAAACTCATCCATGTTTTTAAAAGTGTCATGTAATAATTCTATAAGTACAGTCGACAACAAAATTCTGTACTGATAAGTATAAAGGATTCAAGTCCATATTCTTGATTTTTCAGGAGACGAAAAATAAAGTTAAACTAACTAAAAACAAATCAGAACAAATCCGAAAAGGTATTTCGTTTACTTATACCCTTTATACCATTCAGTGATTGTCAACCTTCATTTAATAAAGGGAAAAAATTGAATTAAATATTTAATACCATACATGAATGGTAAATTTCTGACTTGAACCTTTTTTTACCAATGGATTTTCTCAAAGACTAAATGACATAGGCTTAAATCCTTTACACCAATCGATTGAGAATTTTTTTCTGAGTCTGACTATGTACTTAACTCAAAATCGACATTTTTGGACTTAAATTCTTTATACTTATCAGTACATAATTATTGAAGCACACATCTACACTTTTCCTTTATTTATTTATTTTTAAATTTGACCGCTAATTTTTCTCACCAACTTACTTTTTTAAAAACAGCATAAGACTAACTCGACAAATATTTACTTAACAAAGCAGTATTACGTGCACATCTTTTTAAAAAGGAATTATTGCTAGTACTTCAATAACTTTTCTGCTAACTGTACAGTCGGTAACAAAAGTGTTCCAACATTGGCAAAAGTTACTATATAAAAAAAATATAGTTAATACTGTTTTGTTAAATAAATCCCTGTCGAATCGTGTTCTTAGACTGACTAAAAACATGATTCGACATGGATTTAATTAACAAAACAGTATTAACTCTGCATTTTTTATATAGGAATTTTTGCTAGTGTTCGGACACTTTTGTTACCGACTGTATATAATCAAAGAAACAGTTTTGCGTCTGATTGGTTAGTTGGTCGGTTGGGTTTTACGTCGCACTAGTGCTGCGCAGATGGGCAATTGGCGACAGTCTGGGACTCACCCCTAGAGGTGGTCCGGAGACATGCCGTCGCAATTTTGATCCTCCATGGAAGGGATGGCTCTCCCGCTTCGGTGACCCCCAGGGGTATAATTTTTTATGGGAACATGAAGGACATTGAGGCCACGACAGATTTTACGTGCACCAGCCACCATTAGTGTACACGGCGGTCTTTGGCCAGCTCGAGTACCGAACCCGCAATCTTCCAATTACGAGGCCGGCGCTCTACCGACTGGGCTACCGTGGCCCGTTTTGCGTCTGAAGGATGTTGTTCTTGTAATTAATTTTGATCTAAATTAATTTGATATAATTCACCATTACTTTTTTAACAAAATGCATTACTATACTTTTAAACAAATACTATAGAATTATTTTATCATTTTGCATCATTATTATTTTGTTATTAAACACGATTTAGTAGAAGAAAAACTGAATTTTCCGATGGATTGTAAAATAGTGATTAACTTTTTAGTCAAAAGATAGAGACTTAAATCTAGAAAATTCATTTCCTTTTTCTCGAATTTTGATGCATATGCTCATCAAACCGAAAAATTCAAAAAATAATCGATAAAAAATCGTAAATATTCGTTTTAAATATTTTTCCATATTTATTTCAGCCATGACCATGAAGGAAAACATTATTTAGTAAAAATATAAAAAATCATGCATTGAAGGGTTAAACATTTATGTTGCTGACATCAAATGTCCCTTTAAAAAAAAAAAAAATCTTGAAACAACAAAGATATAAAGCGTTGTTTTATTAACAGCCTTAAAATGAAACGATAAGCGTTAATGGGTAAATAAAATCAGATTAAACTACTTGTCCATGAAGAATTGTAACATATACTTTTAAGTAACATAAAAGAATGCGTCATACAACCTAAACATAAAATTGCACTTAACTAATCTTTTACAAATAGCTTTTATTTATTTTCATCTTATCCTTAAATGCACTAAGTTTTATTAGTATGTGAATTATTTCTTAAATTTATAGCAGTAAATAAATAAAGATGCTGGGGGGATTTAAAGAAAATAGAAAAAAATTTTTGATCAGCAGTAAACAAAATTTTCTAATTAGTTGTTCTAGATATAATATTTGTTAAGAGAAAAAAATGCTCCATGGAGAATAAACAATGTTCTCCAATGAATTTTGTAGTTTAAAATCTTTTTTTTTTTTTTTTTTTTTTGAATGAAGGAAAAAAATGCTAATTTAATGAGCATAATTTTTAATTGAATTTGCAAATTATATATATTATAAGCTTTTACAAAGGTGAATAGAAATTAGTATTTAACATGAACACAAACATTCAAAAATCCACATCAATTATTGTTTTTTTTTTTTTTTTTTTTTTCTGAGAGATAAATAAAGGACTATATACCTTTAATACACATTTTAGATTGCAAGACTGTGTGTTTTAACTGTATTCTTAAATATATAAAACATTAATATATAAAAAATATTTTTTAAGAGAAAAAAAAATGCTTCATTGAGCTTAAACACCGTTTCTTAACGAATTTCATCATTTATAATCAGGTTTTCTTTTTAATGAAGGAAAAAATGTTAATTTAATTAGCATGATTTTTAATTGATTTTAGAAATTATTATAAGATTTTTAAAGATGAATATAAATTCTTATTCAACATACACACAAACATTTTAAGCGGCGATATCAATTATTGTTCGTTTTTCTAAGAGATATACAAAGGACTATATTTTTTTAGTATATATTTCCAGTTGTAACCGCGTGTGTTTTTAATTGTATCCTTAAATGTAAAGAGTATTATTACTCAGAAATTATTTAATTAATTAACAATAAATAAATAAATATATTAGAAAATTAATTTAAAGAAAACACAAAGAATGTTGATTAGCAGAAAATAGATTTTTTTAATTAGTTGTAACATATCTAATCTTTCTTACGGGAAAATGGTTCATGGAGAATAAACATCATTTCCTAAAGAAATTCATCATTCATTAGCTCTTTTTTTTGGGGAGGGGGGGGGGGTAGGGGTAAGGCTATTTCTAATTTAATAAGTATAATTTTTAATCGATTTTACAAATTATTACGAGCTTTTAAAAATATGAATAGAAATTCGTTTTCAAGATAAACATTAAAAAAAAAAAAAAAAAAAACGGCCGTATCAATTACTTTTTGTTTTTCTGAAAAATAGAGCAATGGATAATATTCCTTTTTAAAGCATCTTTTAATTTATTATGCAACTATTGTAGACTATTTTAAATAAAAGGGATAAAATTAATCTAGGATAATATTTGACAATAATTTATGTATTACTGTGAATGTAAATATAAATATATATACATATATTTAGATGAATAAAAATTTAATTAAATCTTTCACGAAATGGGAACAAAAGGTATTGAATAATGTTTTTATTATTTAAAATAATTTTCCTTTAATGAAATTTATCGTGCCCGCTGTAAAAAATATTCTATAAATTTACCGTGCTGATTATCTAAAATCTCTATACATTTATAGAGCATTAAAAATAAATAAATAAATAAGCTCTCAATTATAATTGCACAATTTATTTATAATGTATCATTCTTAAATAAAAATTCTAAAAGAATGTATTTGTTTTATAAAAACTCTGAAAAAAAAAGAAAGAAAGAAAGGAAAAGAAAGGAAAAGAAGAGAAAATACATTTCTGATTTTTAAACTAAAGATATTTCTTTTTAAATTACATCTAAATTTATCGAAAGACACTCTTTTTTTCCGATAAAATCTGTAACTATTAATACATTTTTTTTAATTTAATGTTTTGCATACGGAGAATTTACTATCGGAGCAAAATTGAGAAATGATCAATAACAGCATAAATTGTTGTTCTATCGCTAAGATGTAAAATCGTCACCTACTATGAGATGGGCCGTGGTTTATTCCTGGTTTGTTAAGCTGACGTACTTTACTTTATGCTTTTTTTTTTTTTTTCTACAGTGTACCTTACGAAAATAATCTGTTGTGCACAACTTTTTTTTTTTCTTTAAGGATTATCTTGCTTCCTGAAAATTTTTGTAGTGTAACAGGATTTTTTTTTATAGTGAAGCAGTGGAATTCACTGAAATAGTTTCGTCATTAATTAATTAAAAATATATTTAGCATTAAAATGCAGATATACGAAATATATATACTTACATATTCGTTCAGTTTTTGCTATAATAAAACAAAGAATATAACGTAAAGTTTAATTACCCACACAACCACTTGCGCCCGTAAGACATCTTTACAAGTTAAAAAATGATCCATTAAATTTCTATAAACATCCTACACATACCTATTACAGTGACAAATGTCACTCTTTTTTTACGTTCATTAAATGTCTGTTACATATCCAATAAATATCCATTAGTTGGACTTGTTACATCTAATAGATATTAAAAATACCTAAATCTTGTTTTTACCTAACACGTTACATCTATCAGACATTGATAAAGGCACGTTGAAATTTCGTCTACAGTCGGTAACAAAAGACTCCGAACACTAGCAAAAATTCCTATGTGAAAAAGTACACTTAATACAGTTTTGTTAAATAAATCCTTGTCGAATCCTGTTCTTAGTTAGTCTAAAAACAGGATTCGACAAGGATTTATTTAACAAAACTGCATTGAGTGTACCCATTTTACATAGGAATTTTTGCTAGTGTTAGGAGACTTTTGTTACCGGCTGTATATTTAGACATCAAATAGATATCTATAAATAGTACAGGATAGCTAGGACTTTTAATGGACATTCTTAAGATACTTTGTACCTTTTATGGATCATTTGATTTTATTTATATGTCTAATGGATAGACAGTCGGTAACAAAAGTCTCCTAACACTAGCAAAAATTCCTACGTAAAAAAAGTACACTTAATAAGTTTTGTAAAAAAAATCCTTGTCGAATCCTGTTCTTAGTCAGTCTAAAAACAGGATTCGACAAGGACTTATTTAACAGAACTATATTAAGTGTACTTTTTTATATAGGAATTTTTGCTAGTGTTCGGAGACTTTTGTTACCGACAGTAAGTGGCTTGGTTATGTGGGTAAGTTACAGTAATATTATTTCTTTGACTTTTTATTGTGCATATCTGTGTATGAAAGTGTGTTGATGTGATGAACTAATGGAAATTGTTTACATATGTTTCATAAAAGTAAAAGCAATCTTACCTATCGAAAATCTCAGATTATCGAATTAACACCTACAGGATGTAAATGTTAAGGCGGATTGACAACGGGGAGCAATCCTACAACACAGTAGATTGCTTTTATGTGGACTAAATTGACATAACCAGTATTCTTCGAAGTTTAAAAAAAAAAAAAAAAAAAAAAAAAAAAGAAGAAGAAGAAGAAAGAAAGAAAGAAATGAAAAGCAAAAAAGGTAAAAAGAAAAGATAAAAAACACGGAAAACTTCGAACTGCCAGGCCGATGGAAACTACCTGGGTTTAAACACGGAATCTTCCGCCTAGCAATTTCGACAGCACAATCTGCCAATCATTGCTGCGGCCTTAGGAGTTTTGGAATCCAAAATATTTTTAATTCGTTTTAAACCATTAAAGAATTTATTTAAACAATCAAAACAATAAAATCATATTAATTGTTTTATTATTTTCAAAACAAATTTTGTTTAAATTTATTGCTAAAAGTTATTTATTAAACAAATCCATAGAACTTTTAATAAATAAATAAAAATAATATATAATTGGTGCAATAAATATACTCCAGGAATCATTCATGAAATTCTGTATTGTTCTTTGCTTAAGTAAATACATTCACAAATTTTAATTTCATGTTTTTTCTTTCAATTGTAACTCTTAATCAAACATACTTTTAACATCTGAGATTCATTTTTAACTTTAAGTTTAAATAATCCAAAACCTTACTTCAATGAATCTTTCTACTTTAAGAGACTTCTGCTGAACAAGTGATCTCTAATATCGATCGAAATGCAAATCATGGTCAGAAAAATCATTCCGGTAGATCGCTTCCCTCCCTCTCGGAAAAAGCTAACAATTATCATTCAACTTATTGGAAAATTCAGTTTGTTCTGAAATGATTTGTAATTAAAGTTTTCTTTTGTCTCTTTGTGTGGCTTCAGTTCTAAATTAGGGGTGTATTTTAATGAAACATCTAATCGACATCAGAAATTTTTATAACGAATTGTGGTTATGATTGATTTTGATGTTGTAGTGAATTTCAATTATGTATTTTTGTAAATATTTTAAAGTTTTGGTGTCCAAATATGCAAAATTGAAATCAGTTAAACTAAATTTCAACAATTAACTTTTTTTTTTTTTTTTTTTTGCATTTTAATGTAAGAATGAATGAATGGTTGGGTTTTACGTCGCACTAGTGCTACGCAGATGGGCAATTGGCGACGGTCTGGGACACACCCCTAGAGGTGGTCCGGAGACATGTCATCACAACTTTGATCCTCCACGGAAGGGATGGCTCTCCCGCTTCGGTGACCCCCAGAGGTATAATTTTTGATGGGAACATGGAGGACATTGCGGCCACGACAGATTGATTTTTTTTTTTTTTTTATGTAAGATTGTACAATATAATTTGTGAAATATATGTAATAGATTTAAAATAAAAATCTATATAAATTTAAGCTTAAAAATAAAAACTCATTTTAAACCTTTTGCGGTCGGCAGATCTTCATATTTTAAAATGTAAGACCCGCCTTTTGGAGTTACTCTAAAAATTACTGTGTTTAGCAAAATATTTTTACGTAATCGTGATAAAATCACTTAAATTTTAATGACAGCAATCAATGCGGTAAATGCCTCTATTATACATGCTCTCCTACGGCATTTAAAGGGTTAAAGTGTGATACAAAAATTCTATCATAGAAATAACGTATTGTTTTGGGAGAATACGCTTAATGGCAGAGCTAGCTTTTCTTTTTCCATCTGCTAACACTCTTCCATGCAGAGTTAAATTGCAGTAAAACCTATTATTTTATATTTTCAACAATTTTATTTGAGGTTCCATATTACTAGAAATTTGATTTATTTTTTACTATTTTGTGTTTATTTACATTTCATGCTGTTACTATAATAAAAGCTTAACATAAATCTATAATTCAATTCAATACAAAACGTATTGGTAAACATTACAGTAGTTACAACTAATGATTGTTTCCCTTCCTCTCAAAAAATAATAATAACAAATATCATTCTATGTTGCTGGCTAGCTTGGTTACAGCGTCTAGAATAAAAAGTATGGCAATCGTCTATAACCGTGTTGTTAAAATGATGCTACAAAAATTAAGCTTACCCAGATGTCGCTGTGATGGAAGCTATTGCTCAAATCGAAGACCTTATTGGCTTTTCCGAGTTTCGTCAGTTTAATCACGTGATCTAAGCATATAATTAACCTATAGGGAGTCTCGGTTTTGTTGTCGTGACACTAGCTTCGATTACAATGACATCTGGTGGCAGGCTTAATTTTTTTAGTACAATTTTTTTCGCCGCTTTCCACACTGCTTATTCTAGACGCTGTAGCTTGGTAGAGCACTTAATATGAGCATAAAATTAACTATTTTTGCTTTTCCATATAACCAATTTAATTTGAGTCGTCAAATAAGAAGATGAAGACTCAGAAATATTGCAATCATTTTAGCACATTTCAAAGTTTAATGAAGGCATCAATACAATATAATACAGAATACAAGCATTACATTTTAACTTTAGAACATTTCAAAAAGAATAATCACGCAGACGAAAACTCTGCTAACCTCTTTTTAGGAAGAAGGACAGTTACTGACAGTGATGCAAGATGGTCGAAAATTATTTCCCCAAACAGGTCTTCAAATTTCCCCAAATCAGGGTTTTTTTTTTCGAAAAAATCCCCAACTTGATTTCTACTAAAAAGAGAAAAAAAAAAAAAAAAAATATATATATATATATATATCAACCAGATTTAAGCCATAGAAAGCTTAGAATTTTCCCCAAATGAAGGCAATTTTCGAAAAAAATCCCCAAATAACAATAAAGCTATTGAAAGTCCCTAGTCGTAGGGATAAATTATTACGTTGCCAACATTGACAGAAAGTTGAAGAACTCCCCAGATTTGTCCCCAAAAATTTTAGAATTCCCCAAAAAAGTCCGCACAAACATTTGGTCCCCAAAATTGTCCCCAGAAGCCTCAAAAATCTCCAAAAGGGGGACAAAATCCCAAATCTGGCATCTCTGGTTACTGACTACTACGTTTTTTTTTTTAAATTTCATTGGGTGTGAGGTCACGTGGGTTTGATGACGCAACAGTCGCACAAGTATTACAATTCGACTTATTTCAAAATTCAGTTTATTCAACACTGATTATGTTTCTTTGTGTGATTTTAGTTCTAAATTGGGATGTAGACAAGACATTTGAAATTCTTATAAAGAATTGTGGTTATCATTGATTTCGATAATAAATTTTAATTACGGACATTTGTAAATATTTAAATGGTTGGTTGGTTGAATGACTTTTTCTGGCGCAAGGTCCAAAGTAGGACATGATGCGCCAAACAAAAAGGTAAAAGAAAAAAGGAGCCTCTGGATGGGTTTACCCATCCAGAAAGTCATTAAGAAAACACAGTAGAAAAAAGAAGTAAAACTACATACAAGATAAAATCAAAAATAATAAAAACAGTATACAATAAAAAACAGATGTAAAATAGGATGAATTTGTAAACAATAAAATCAGATCTCAAAGTAAAAACAGATGTAAAATGGGATGAACATTGTAAAGAATAAAATCAAATGTCGAAATAAAAACCAGCCTCTTTCAAAAAATTTGTCACGTGATGATGAGAATTCGCACCTAAAAGGCTTGTCAAATTGGGTGAAGAAGAATTAAAATAATGTCGATACAAATGACGAAGGCAAGGACAGTCGGTGAGAATATGGTGAATGGTTAGTGCACTAAAATGACATTTTGGACAATCAGGTTGTTGTTCTCCAAGCAATAAGTATTTATGTGTGAGTCTTGAATGCCCAATTCTTAGTCTAGTAATAATGACATCATATTTTCTAGGGGTGAGTGTTGGCCAGATTGAAATTTCAGGTTTTATTTCTTGCAATTTGTTATTGTTTTGGTTATTCCACTCCCTTTGCGAAATATTTTTAAAATAGCTTTTAAGTGTGTGCTTCATGTCATCGTAAGGTACAGGACAATTTAAAAGTAGAGAAGCCTGCCTTGCGGCTTTGTCTGCTGCTTCATTTCCTTTAATGCCAACATGGCCAGGAACCCAGCAAAACAAAATGTTGAATCCCTTTTTAAGAAGGTCGTTGTAAGTTTTGAGAATTGAAATGAAGGACAGGTTACAAGAGTTAGAAGAGAGAGAGTCAAGAACACTCTTCGAGTCGGTATAGATAATGAATTTCCTCCTCCGATGAGATGAAATAATGTTAAGAGCAACCTCAACCGCAAAAAACTCTGCAGAGAAAATGGAAAATGAATTAGGGAGTTGATAGCTAAATGTAGTGTTATCAATGATGATACCACAACCGACTTTATTAGTTGTCTTGGAGCCGTCAGTAAAAATCTCGACATAGTCCTTATACCCAGAACGATGAGAAGAGAAAAGTGCTTGAAAAATGGAAGCATCTGTGTTAGATTTGTCAAACCCCTTAAATGGATGAAGACAAGAAATAACTTGGAAATTCCAAGGCGTCATGTTTAAAAGTGACCGAGGACGAATTTTGGTATGAATGTGAGAGGTGCCAGCAAGAAAGCTCTTAATTCTAAGAGCGAAATGTGGGATGCAAGATGGGCGATTCACATAAAGATTATGATCGTTACTATTTAAAAGTGAATGAAGTGGATGATTAGGATGTGAAATGATGCGAAAGTACAATTCACACGAAAGTCTTTGTCTAATATCAGTGAGAGAAGGCTCCACACAGTCAGCATATAAACTAAGGACTGGAGTCGTGCGGAAAGCACCTGAGCAAATTCTGAGTGCACTATGATGTGATGTGTCAAGTTTTTTAATATAAGAGTGAGGGGCTGAACCATAAACCTGACATGCATAATCAAGTTTGGAGCGAATAGTAGCACGGTAAATTTTGAGTAAAGATGGGCGGTCTGCTCCCCAAGAAGTGTTAGCAAGCACTTTTAAAATATTAAGTGCTCTGTCACATTTAGTCCTCAAGTGCAAAATATGTGGCATAAAGTTCAGTTTTCTGTCGAAAATAACACCCAGAAACCGAGCAGTGTCAACAACTGAGATTGGCCTGTTGTTTATTAAAATCTCTGGATCAGGATGAAGACCTCGTTTACGACAAAAATGCACACATTGTGTTTTGTCAGTAGAAAATTTAAAACCATTTTTATTTGTCCAATTAATTATGCTTTTTATAGCAAGTTGTAATTGACGTTCTATGAAACGCATGTCATTTCCCTGGCAAGAAATTTGCAGGTCGTCTACATATAAACTTCCATGGACACTTGGAGGCAATTGTTTAAGAATATTGTTTATTTTTAAAGAAAAAAGTGTAACGCTCAAAACACTGCCTTGAGGCACACCTTCCTCTTGAAAATAAAAATCTGAATAAACTGATCCTATACGAATTTGGAAGCGTCTGACTCTTAAAAAATTTTGAATGAAAATGGGGAGATTTCCTCTGAAGTCCAAATTAAAAAGATCTTTTAAAATACCATATCGCCATGTCTTGTCATAAGCTTTTTCTATATCGAAAAAAATTGACACCAAATGGTTACGTCTCACATTAGCTTTGCGGATATTTGTCTCTAATAATAAAATATTGTCAACCGTAGAACGGCCTCGTTGGAAACCACTTTGCCATGGAGAAATCAAATTATTTTTTTCAAGAATAAAAACCAATCTAGTATTAACCATTTTTTCTAGTAGTTTACATAGACAGCTTGTAAGAGCGATGGGCCTGTAATTCTTTGGGTCAGTAGCATCTTTACCTGGTTTAGAAAAAGGAATAACAATAGCATCGTGCCAAGCAACAGGGAAAATATTTTCAGTCCAGATCCTATTGTAAAGATGGAGGAGATTTTTAAGAGACAGTTTTGATAAATGTTTAATCATAATATAGGTAACACCATCGGGTCCAGGAGCAGAGTTACGGCAATTTTTCAAACTGTTTTTTAACTCATTTTCAGTAAAAGGTCTATTGTACTCTGGTGAAGAACGGGAGTGAAAATTAATTGTTGAACGTTCAGAATTATGTTTATATGACAAAAAAGGTTCGGAGTAGGAATTAGAGCTGGATATGTCAGATAATGTTCTACCTATGGTGTTTGCTATATTTTTAGTTGAAGTTATAGTTTGGCCATTATAATTTAAAAAGGAAATACTTTGATTAGAATAAATTCCCATTGCTTTCTTGACACGATGCCAAAGTTGTTTGCTGCTTATATTGGAGGTAATGCTGGAAACATATTTAACCCAGGACTCTTTTTGTGATTTTCTGCGGATTCTTCGAGCATTTGCTCTTTCTTTCTTGAATGCAATGTAGTTGGCAGTGGTAGGGTACCGCCTAAAACTCCCCCACGCTTTTTGTTGCTTTCTTTTTGCAGCATTACATTCTTCATTCCACCAGGGCTTTGAGTGTTTATTGTGGCAGCCAGAAGATTTTGGAATAGAAATGTTAGCAGAGTTTATGATACAATTAGTCACATCAGTAACAGCCTTGTTAATATCACCTCCAATCATGTCATGTGTAATTACAGCATTGGTAGTGAAGGCAGCCCAATCGGCCTTGTCATAAATATAATGCGGGTTTCCAGGTGGATGTTCATTAAAATTATAAAATGATAAAAATAGAGGAAAATGATCACTATTATGTAGATTGTTACTTATGAAGAAATTAAAATATGGATACAGAGTGGGTGAGCAAATGGCTAGGTCTATTGCATGGAATGTTCTGGAAGGTTCATGAAAGTATGTGTTGTCACCATTATTTAGAATACATAAATTATTATCTGTGACAAAATCCTCAATAACCTGACCACGCTGATTAGTGTCGGGACTACCCCAAAGTGGATTGTGCCCATTAAAGTCACCAAGAAAGACAAAAGGAGTTGGCAACTGCAAAACAAGGTTATTGAGATCATGAGGGCTGAGAGTCATATTTGGAGGTACATAGATATTGCAAACAGTGACAAGCATGTGAATATGGACCTGGACTGCTACAGCTTGGATATTAGTATTTAAAGAAATATTACTGTGAGGTACATTATTAGAAATAAGAAGAGCTACACCACCTGTAGCCCTGTCAGAATGAATAAAGTCTTTTCTAAAACAGTTATAGCCACGAATTTTTACATTATCATTTTGTTTTAAGTAGGTCTCTTGAAAGGCAAAGCAAATGGGTCGATGATCAGAAATGATCTCTCTGATTTCATCTCGTTTATTTGTAAAACCTCGGCAATTCCAAGAAATGAAATTAGTCATTATGATTTTTTTTTTTGTTTTAGATTAAAACATCCACGTCATTATCCTCTGATGCGGTAGACATACCTTCCCCATCAGAAGGATGAAGGCTTATTGAGTCCTGTTGTTTAGTAAGATTTATTTTTTTTTGTTTTGCTTGAATTTGGAGTGGGCAATTTTGCAATTCTCTTTTTCTTAATGGTATGGGGATGCAAGGGTGAATTAGATTTTTTTAGGGAGACTGAGGAATGTCCCCTGTCAGACAAAACACTTTTTGGTATTAATGGAGATTTTATAGAAGATGTTGGTTTAGGTAAAGAAGACTGTGTGGAGGTAGCTGTCCGACTTGGTTTGGTTTGTATATTTGAGGGATTGATTTGTACGTTTTCCATAGGAGTACCATTGGAAGACTGTGTGGAATTTGAGGCCTGATTAGGCTTAGGTTGCAATTTTTGAGGAATAGTTAAAGCGGTTTCAACTGGAGAGCTGGTATTGTTTAGAGAGCCGGTTTGTGTAGCTATTGTTCTAGAAGTTTTTTTGATGGAAGTAGCAGAAGCATATGATTTTCCAATGATGGGTGTTCTTGATTCAACTATTTTTCTAGCCTCAGGGTACGATATATTTTCTTTAGTTTTAATGGTCTGAATCTCTTTTTCCATTTTCCACTTTTCACAAGACTTGGAGTAGGATGGGTGATCATTTTTACAGTTAATGCAGCAGACTGGGGCTTCACAATTTTGACTGTCATGGCCGATGGCACTGCAACGGGCACACGTCAGTTTTCCTCTGCATGAAGTTTTAGAGTGTCCAAAGCGTTGGCAGTTGAAGCAGCGCAGTGGATTCGGAATATATGGCCTAATGGGGCATTCGAGATAACCGGCTTTTATAGAGCGTGGAAGTTTAGGAGAGTCTATCGTTAAAATAATGTGCTTGGTAGGTATTTGTTTGTCATCTCGGAAAACGGAAATGCGTTTAACTGCTATAACTTTTTGTTCTTTAAGGTTCTCAAGGATTTCTGATTCTGGTATGAACTGCAAGTCGGATTCGGAGATAACACCACGACAAATATTCAAAGTTCTATGAGGAGTAACAGTGATAGGTATGCCTGCAAAAAAGGAACATCTTTTTAAACTCTGAGCTTGCTTGTTATTTTCAACTTCTATTAATAATTCCCCTGATCTAAGTTTTTTGACTGATTTTGGATCACCCATTATAGATTGCAGTGCCTTTTGTATTAAGAAAGGAGATGTTTTTGAGAAATCTCCTTCTTTCCTCTTTACAACAAAAAATCTAACTTCACAATTAACAAACACATTCGTCTCATTAAGGGTGGAAGAAAACTCTTCCACTCTATCTCCCCAAGATTTCTCAGTTGAATTTTTAATAGCTTGGCCCGAGCCAGACGCATTATTCGTATTTCCTTTACTTGTAGCCATATTGAGATAAGAAAAAAGGGTCGAGGGTTTCCTTAGTCCCACAAGTCAGCCCATTTCTTGAACGGACGGAAAGCAAAGGGTTTTCAGAATCGCTCCCTGGGACACCCATAACCACTCACCAGCTACCAGATCGTCGACCCAGATTGGGAATCACATGTGGTAGTCGTGTTAGTCCGGTGTTTCTCGTTCGAGTAGTCACCGTTGTCTCACCTTCACCAAGGGCACCAGTCTCCCAGTGTGCTCCCAAGGCTAGACTACCGTGAGACCCTCACCAAATCGCCAACCCAATAACCAGCGCCACATCTACACCGGTCTCAGCTTGGTTACTGTATTAGAAATTAAGTATTTTTAGTAGAACCAACAAGAACAAGACTAAAAAATAAATGTGAGTAAAAACAAACAGGGTAAGTAGAAACGAAAAAGGTGAGTAAAACAAGGTAAGTTGTTTCATTTTTTTTGTAAGTTTTTCAAATTTTTTTATTTTTTTTCATTTTTTTTTTTTTTACAAGAACAATAAACAAGAACAAGTACCAAGAGTATACAAAGACAAAGAAAGCAAGAAAAAAAGCCAAAAACTTAATAGAAAAAAAAAAAAAAAAAAAAAAGAAAGGAAGGTAGAAGGACAAAAGAAAAAAAAAAAAAAGGGGGGAGAGAAAGAAAGATCACTCGGGCCCGGGGTGCGTGACTCCCCCTGAATACCTGAAGAAGGTACCCCCCTGGGGGAAATATTTAAATGGTTTTAAAGTTCAAATAAGAAAACATAATAACATTAGACTGTTAAGTAAACTAAATCTATTCAATAAACATTTTTAAATTTTAATGTAATATTGTCATTTTTTAATTTAAGTAATATACTTACTAAATTATTAAATAAAACATTCTACAATGTGTATAATAAAAATACACATAATATTGCAGAATAATCCATAACTTTATATTTTAAATATTGCTGTTCAAAGTATCATATTTTAAGAAGTTCGTAAAGAAACAAGCGAGGTCTTGCTGATGAATGCACTTTATTCGACGTATATTCTCGAAACATTCCAACAAAACTGTCAGTTAAACGAGTATTTTTTGAAAA
Source organism: Salticus scenicus (assembly GCA_963930645.1). Lineage (NCBI taxonomy): Eukaryota > Metazoa > Arthropoda > Arachnida > Araneae > Salticidae > Salticus > Salticus scenicus. The sequence goes on along the minus strand of OZ005658.1, from coordinate 209,631,008 downwards.
AAATCCAGTAAAACTGTCAATTAATCAAATATTCTCGAAATATTCTATAGTCCATTTCCCCAGCAGAGGCACTTCAAGGCCACGGAATGCGGAGAGGGAGATCATGTGCTTAGATCACGTGCTCAATTCCATCCACTGAGATGTCGTTGTTTCTTCAGTAACCTAGCAACGGACGGGGGAAGTGAAATCACAGTTCATCTCAGCGTGGCCTTGAGGGGACTACCTAGAGGAAATAGAGTATAATAAAGCTTTCATTCTTATCACAAAAGTTACTATTCAACCGATATTCTAGGAATAATTATAAAAAGCACCATAAAACTGGCGTTTAAAAGTAATAAGTACAAAACTTTGAAAAACACTCGCAACAATTCGCAACAATTATTTCGGGTCGAAAAGAGACACGACCCTTCATCAGGCAAATAAAGTAGACTTCGTAGGCTTCGCCTGACGAAGGGTCGTGTCTTCTTTCTACCCGAAGCAACTGTTGCGAGTTCTAGCATTTTACGGTGTTTATTCAAAGTTTTGTACTTATTATTCGGGGAAGAGTCCAATTAAACAATCACTTATTTTAGAAAAGTAAAGCAAACAGTCTTAAATATGCCACAGAATAGGAATTTCTCTGCTTTCGGAACAATTATCAATCAGTTGAAACACAATCTCTAAAAAGCGGTTTGCTCATCCAGTCTATCTGAACACAACTGAACAACCGGGGTTTATATATTGTTACACTTTTGGCAAACACTTTAGGTGAGTCTTTACTAGAATTAAAATGCAAATTCCAGAACTTGGCTCCTATTGAAGATAAAGCTTCGAAACTCAGCAAGCCAAAACTAACTCTTCTCACCAAATTTTAGTTTGTCACTAAAGCTGACTTTAATGAAAGTGAATGGACTGCCAATTTTTTTTTATTTCATTTTTCCATTTTGAAAGTAAATACTTTACTGAAATAGCACTTTTGAAGCAAGAAAGTGGTTTAATCATTTGCAACACTGTCATTCTGTATTTATTTACATTTCAGACTGCTACCACAATTGAAACTGAAGCTTACAATTATATCATCTTACTTATTAAAAAATTCAGTTTTGTTTTGCAATCATATGTAATAAAATCTTTATTTGTATCTTTGCGCGACTGCAGTTCAGAAACGGTCCGTATTTTGGTCGAATTTCTACTCGACATATTTCTATTCAACTTATACCTGACGGCTTTGAAAAAGAGCAAAATTATATTGTTGTTTTTACTGCACGGTTTTTACAATATTCACAAATGATGGTCTTTCCTTTATGAGATTAAAAATATAACTATATGTTTTAAGATAAGCACTATAATTATTAAACATAAGCTTCAAATTTAGAAGTAAGCTAAAAATTCATAATTATGAAAATTTGAATTATAACTGTATTACGAAAAATAATAGATCGGTGAACGGATATCGGTGAACGGAAAAAAAAAAAAAAAAAAGGTGAAATAAGGTAAAAACAAGGAACTTGTTTTTCAATTTGCGTACAGATTAAATCTTTCTAATTATAAAATTTTAAAGACTCGTTTACCCTTATTGTATTACTTCTTAAAAGGTGGGATATTTCTACATCAGATATTTCTACATTCAGCTTAATGACATATGCCTTATTTATTTAGTTGTCTGCGCCCGCCTAGTGTTCGTATTTAAAAAATTGTTTCTGTTTACCATTTCAAATTATTAGGCATTGGTTTACATCATATTTAAAACAAATGGCTTCATATTTTCAACTAGTCAGTTGTAGGGCGACTAAGGCGTTGAAAAATGATCATTTCATTTTACTTAATTCTCATTTCAAATAATCCATTTGCTAGCAAGCCCGTGCGAAATTTTCACACTTTATTTATCTCTTCGTTACCCCTTTAAAAATTAAAATTACTACTATTATTATTTAGATTATCACACCATCATATAAAAGCAAATTTAAAATTATATATATATATAAATAATAGATAACGCAATAAAATTTAATCTTAAAATTTAGCAATTAATAGAACTAAAACAATAACAGCACACTAAAATATAGAACTGAATTTAACATAGAGTAAAGAATGACACAAAAAGTTGCGATATAGATAAGGAACCACTGACTTACCATATTAACTTAAAATACTTACGCCGACCAGAAGGATAATAAAAAGGACCATTAAACTTGTGAAAGAGAAAAAAGATAATAAACCACATAATCAATTGGATATAAATGCTTAAAATTAGAAGCATACTTTTCAAGGGGCGCATACTTCATAAAGCAACGAAAGCTGCAACGATTTCGTAAAATGATATTGCTAATCATAACAATTTATATCATCTCACGCCCCGATCAATGCAGCAAAAAAACCATTATATATATATATATAGGGGAGGGTTGTCTAAAACGGGGACGGCGGGTCAAATGGGGATGTTCAGTTTCTCATTGATTAGTGCTGTCCTCTTTGAATCCAATAGTCTACGATGATTCTAATTCGGCTATAAGCAAATTTGAATCTAGTTGTTGACATACTTTACCGGATCTGTTATTTTCTACAAAGTTTTCAAATTTTCGCGATTTTCATTTCGATTCTGGCCGTACACTGTATTGTATCTTATCAAGTGACCTTTGAACGTTCGATTTTGGTAAGTACGTTATGGATTCGTCTAGATTTAATATACATTTTTACACATTGCTTTATAGTTTTGTCGGACACGTGTGCGAAGAGACGCCACGTATTTAGCACACGTCATGGTCGGCTCAAACGGGGACATTGACGGTAGTCCAAAACGGGGACGTTGAACCCCAGAAATGTTCAGCTGTTAACACTTCGCCTAAAATAATAATGCATCTACCACAAGAAACTGGAAGTTTGCAAAAAAGAGTGAGTGACAAGAGGAGAGGTAAAACTGTCATACTCACTTCATCACCTTACAAAGCAGAATTGGAAGCTGTGGAACAGAAGAAAAATGCAAAGCAGAATAAACAGAAAAGGAAATTGGTCAAGAAACCCATCGAACCTAATCAAAGCTATCCAAAAGCTAAAAAAGACAAGAAAAAAAAAAAAAAAAAAAAAAAAAAAAATTCAAGACCCAATGTTATCATCTGATGCAGAACAGAATAGGGAGGACGCTTGCATTTTTACTTTCCGAACACTATAGTGAGGAATGTATTGTAATCATGTCAAAAATCCGAATTCGAGATTTTGATGTTTCTATACGTTTCGAGGTCCAACGAGTCCGTTTTCACTATTTTTACGATGATGTATGTATGTGTGTGTACGTATGTGTGTATGTATGTGTGTATGTATGTGTGTATGTCTGTGAGTGAACACGCTAGCGTCTAAACGCTTTGTTCGAATAAGCTGAAAGTTGGTACGTATATTGTAAGTCACCATAGTACGAACCCTATAGATTTTGGTGAATCTAGCACTTATAGTTTTTTTACAGGGACACAAAGAAAAATTCTTTATCATTATGGCCAAGGGACCAAAATCTTAAAAGTGCGATAGCATCTAAACGCCTTATTCAATTGAGCAAAAACTTTATACACATATTATAGGTCACAGATACTCAATCTGTATAGATTTTGGAGAATCTAGCACTTATAGTTTTTTTTACAGGGACACAAAGAAAAATTCTTTGCCAAATTTTTAAAAGTGTGATAGCGTCTAAACGCATTATTAATCTCAGCAAAGAATTTGTACACATGTTATAGGTCACATTTGAACCAACTGTATAGATTTTGGTGAATCTAGCACTTACAGTTTTTTTACAGGGACACAAAGAAAAATTCTTTATCTTTATGGCCTATGAGACCAGCGATAGTATCTAAACGCCTTATTCAATTGAGCTGAAAATTTGTATGAATATTATAAATCACTGTTGCACTAACTTTAAGCATTTTGGTGAATCTAGCATTTATAGATTTTTACAGGGACACAACGAAAAATTCTTTATCCTTATGATCTAAGGGCTCAAAGTTCAGTAGCGTTAAATAAAACCTCGTGTGATATATGGAGAAAAATATTCAAACACTCTGTTATGGTTTTCTCTTTTTTGTTTGTTTAGCAACTCCTCTTTCTTTATTTTATCTACAAAACTGTTAGTTACTCAATGTTCGGAAAGTCGAGTGGAGTCACTCCAGATTTTTTGTAATGAACTTTACATTGACTCGAAAGACAAAGAGGTGTGGATTCAATGTAGCAGCTGTCGAGGTTAGGCACATGAAGCCTATTCAAGTGTTGAAGAAAGCGATACCAATTTCACATGTGACTTTTGTGTTTGATTATTGTTTGTGCCATGCTAGTAACTGTTGAAAAAGATAACAAAATACTTTATCTGCATTTTGATTTTGCATTAACACCACTTTTTCTTTGTGATCCAAGTTTTTCTAATAAGGAGGTTTATTAAGTCCTAATTCGCATTAGGACTTGAATTTACGCTATTTCTTATCAGTACCCCATTTTACCCAACCGGTTGTCCAAAACGGGGACTTTGCACATTTTTCAGAAAAATGTTTTTTCTACCTATACTAATGATATTTTTTAAAAAATAGCTTTGCCATCTGATAGTCTGAGACATGCTCTAATTAGGAAGTGCTTTGCCGAATTTTCTTTATTCATAGATTTTCTTTTGCAGACAGAGATATGTTAGCGTCCCCGTTTTGGACAACTTTCCCCTATATATATATATATATATATATATATACTTTTTTTTTACGTGAAATCATATTTCCTTTTATGCTGAAAAAAAAATGGCAACAACTAAAAATTTAAATGCCTATTTTAAAGCTACGTCTGTTTTCATATTTTAATTAATTTTAAAAAATCTAATCAAGAATTCGTTACAAATAAGATACCAAATGAAAGGGGCGCATTTTCTAAATCCGTCGGATTAAATAACAGCTTATCAATCGGAGAGTTAGATTTTTTTAAATTAACTAAAGTATGAAAATTAGGTGGCAGCTTGCGTTCACACACAGACAGAGTCCAAATAAATCTCTTCAGTCTGTGATGAGCGTAACTATATATGCTGATCATGATACAGACATGTTGTAAAGTCCAAATGTCTCAAAATTAAAAATGACATCGTATTCTCTTAATTCAAATTTAATAACCACGTGTCTATTTATTTATATATGTTATTAATTCCGCATGACGTAAATGAATTTTACATATTTACTTATTTATTTACTTATTTATTTACTTATTTTTTATTTATTTATTTATATATTACTGAAATATATTTTTTAAATAAATCTCTGTAAACTGACCAATGAACTTTGTAAGTTTAATTTATTGATTGAATCGCTGAATAAATCTTCCAAAATCATGCAAACGATTGATAAAATTTTATTTTCTTTAACTCAAAACATTGTTGCGATTGTCATGTAAGATTTTTCATAAAATTACCCTTTTTTCATTATTTTATTAATTTGAAACGCACGTGTGGAATCCATGGATAAAATTACTTTCTTTATTCTAATAGATAATTTTAGCTAGGGTAAGTGCACCAGTGATTGATACTTTTAGAGCAATCTCTGATGTTTTTAATATTCTAGTCATCCGAAATATTTTTATAAATCTTAAATTAGTACATATTGCACGAAAGACATTCAGAACCACATATATGTTAAAATATATGCATTTGATAACATTTTTTTTTTTTAGGAATTTTTATTTGACACCCACTCAATGTTCCAGTAATTGACGCTGCCAGTTTTTCATTTTATCAGTAACTGGCACCCTATGTTCCAATGTTTGACACTAATAGCTATTCATTTTACTAGTTATTACCACCCTATGCTCCAATGTTTGACATGCAATGTTAAAATTCTTATATATAAAATATGTGATTTTTTTATTTTTCTTATTCATTAATTATTTCGGGATAGATGTCAATTACAAGAGCATGCCAATCACTGGAGCACCTACCCTATAAAAAATTTTTCAGCTTTAATTTCGGAAAACTTGGTCTTTTACTACAAGAAAGATATCTATACCTCATATAATACCTGAATCTGTATAAAAGTTAAAATCGTCAACTATTTTTGTCAAAAAAAATTACATTCAAAATTTAAATTGTAGGTTAAATTGTAAATTTTTCTCAACCACATTCTCTGAATACCCATTTTAAGTGCAGTGAAATTTCCCCTTTAAAACAATATCGAAGTCAGACAATACAATTTTTTTTTTCCCTCTTATCTATTGTCTTTCTACGCAATAAAATCTTTTTGTAAAAAAATAGAACCGACTCCAAAGAGGAACTAGTATTCAAACAACTAAAAATGAAAGAAAATTGGCAGAAAATGGAACTGTAGATTGCGCCTAAAAGTATAAAATAATTTCCTTCGCCAAACAACCTATAACACTACAATTAATCATAACTTTTGAAGTCGGCGCAAAATTAAATAAAATTAAATTAGTTTTTAAAGGTTTGTCTTAAGATCGGTAGCAACAAATGCTGTTGTCTCGAATGATCCATTTTCATGTTTCCTTTATTATTTTATCACTGTATACAGTTGGTCCATTAGTAGCATCTACATAGAACAGAGAACATTCTTCACAATGCGGTATTTATGTTTCTACAAAGTTAGATCATCCTTGATAGCTTTTGAATTTGGCGATAAAAACGTAATGCAAAAATACACACACAAGATGTATATTTTCATAATATATATTGTACGATGTGTTGTTTCATATTCTTGATTACTCTCTTGATATACCTTATTAAAATAATCATGATATCCCAAAGAAATTAAATATATTTGCCAGATAATTTTGCGATTTTTCGTTCACCAAGGACGTCAGATACCAGCATCTTCGCCAACTTTTGCTGCTTACGAAATCTTATTTGTTTTCTTGAATCAAAGTAGTTTTCGGCTGCGTTTTGCAGGTAACAATGTGAGACGTGTATTTTGAATAGGATTTGATTTTTGTATTGAATAAGGGTATCAATTTTTATTTAATTTTGCGCCGACTTCAAAAGTTATGATTAATTGTAGTGTTATAGGTTGTTTGGCGAAGGAAATTATTTTATACTTTTAGGCGCAATCTACAGTTCCATTTTCTGCCAATTTTCTTTCATTTTTAGTTGTTTGAATACTAGTTCCTCTTTGGAGTCGGTTCTATTTTTTTACAAAAAGATTTTATTTTTCACTTTTCAGTGAAAACTTATTTATATAGCAGAGCATCAGAAGACGTTCGACGGAAGTTTCACAAATCATAACTTCCAAGAAAAGTGATATTACTCAAAAAATGGTTTATGTCACTGAAAAATACATTAAATGCACCCAATGTGAACAAAAAAGTTACATCTCCATCTAGAAAGTTATCCACTCGAGAGACAGTTGTGCCAGTTTTATTCTTGTCAAGTTAATTTTGAGTTGATTTTTCTCAAATGCTGCATTTTTAAATTGTGTCACTTTTCTTGCCTTTATCGGATATGAACAAAAAACTATTTATTGAACGAACAAATCTTTAGAAATGTAAAGAAAGGATACGCTGTATTCGTAACCGAAAATTCTATTAGGCATATATATTGAACTTTACAGTAAATACGTGTCACCCGCTGCGCTGGAAATCGCGCAACGTAAAATTCAAACAAAGAGCAAAATATGCATTGCAGCTGACGGACAGAAGTTTCAACATCGATACTTACACACTGCTTTTACCAGTGTAGCTGCTTGCGTTCAGCAGTTAGAGTGAGAACAGACTTTTGTGAGTATCCTGTATTTGTTTATATCTTATGAAATCCTAATGAAACTTATTTCAGGACAAGATCATTACGACAACAAAAAAAGTATTAAAATTAAATCATCTCTTACGAAGTATAAGCTAACAAATTTCAACAACAACGAGAAACATGGTTTGTATTGAGAACCTCTTCCTTTATGAAGTCGGCTTAAAACGCCTATGCGTTAATCGATGTAACCGCTTACAATAACCATACTTTGAATTTTACATCGCATAAATGTCACCCGCTACGCTACAACATATGCAATGTTTTTCAAGTGTGCACATGATAGAAAATTGTGAACAAACAAATGCACGTTTTAAGCTTTCTGTTTTTAGCATTAATGTCTAAACTATCTTTGCGTACTACATCGATGATGCTCTGCAATGTTATAATTCACATTTTTCCCCTGTCTTGAAACTTTTCCGAGATAGGATCGCTAACTCCACTCTTTTCCACCAGGTGGCGCTTTAGGCGGTTGAATCGCGTAGCACATGCCCACTTTACTGTACCTACATACCACTTTTATGACTCTAGCTGCAGCTGTTCAGCAGTTAAAAGAGTCGTGACTGACTTTTTTGGGCACCCTGTATTTTCTTTTGATCGTAAAGATCTTACAATGGGACCTATTTCAGACCAAGACTTTTACAATAAAACAAAAAGTATCAAAATCGGATCCGTTCAGATGTTATGAGCTAACAAACAAAAACAAAAACAGAAAAACATACGCTTTGAATTGAGAACCTCTTCCTTTTTGAAGTCGGTTAATTAGAGCATTTCTTACGAAGTTATAAGCTTACAAACAGCAACAAAAACACATAGCAAGAATTAAGAACACCCTCCTTTCTGAAGTTGGTTGAAAACGACTTTGCGCTTATCGATGTGACCGCTTTGAACCACAGAGTATACGTGTCATCCTCTACGCTGTAAAGCGTGCAACGTAGTTCAAGTCTGCACAGTGTAGGAAATTGCGAACAAACAATTGCACGTTTTAAGCGTTCTATTTTTAGCAATAATGTCTAAAAACTGTCTTTTCGTAGTAAATCGATGATACTCTACAACTTCGTAATTAACTTTTCTCCCATCTTGAACAGTTTTTGAGATAGGAACGCTAATGCCGATGTTTTTCACCAGATGGCGCTTTATTTTCTTTAGATTTTAAAGATGTTATAATGGGACCTACTTCAGACCAAGACCTCTACAACAAAGCAAAAAGTATCAAGTAACCGTATTTTGAACTATATAGCGTATGTCTCACCAGCTACGCTACTACGTGAGCAATGTAGCTCAAGTGTGTATAGTGTAAGAAATTGCGAACAAAAAAAAAGCACGTTTTTAGCCTTGTACTTTTAACATCAATGTCAAAAACATCTTTTCGTACTAAATCGATGATGCCCTGCAATTTTATAATTCACTTTTTTCCCCTGTCTTGAACCGTTTTCGAGATAGAAACGCTAGCATGAATGTCTAAACTATCTTTTTGTACTAAATCGAAGATAATCTTCAACTTTCTAATTCATCTCTTTTCTTTAAAACCGTTTTCGAGATAGGAACACTAAATCCACTATTTTCCACCAGGTGGCGCAGCAAGCGGTTTAACCTTGTACTGCAGGGCCACTTTACTATACTTACATACCATTTTTATCACAATATCTGCAGCCGTTTAGCAGTTAAACGAGTTGGGACTGATTTTTTTGGGCACCCTGTATTTTCTTTAGATCGTAAAGATATTACAATGGGACCTATTGCAGACCAAGACCTTTTCAACAAAACAAAAAGTATCAAAATCGGAGCATCCGTTCAGAAGTTATGAGCTAACAAACATAAAAAAAACATACGGTTTGAATTGAGAACCTTCCTTCTTTTTTTGAAGTCGGTTAAAAAGAACCCTTGTTCTTTTTAAAGCATCCTTTCAAAAGAAAGGTTTACTTTTGAATGGAGTTAAGGAAGAACAGTTTCGTAAAGAAACAAATTAAATTAAGTGAATGCCTCTTTTGAAAAGAAACATCTCTTTTAATTAAAGAAAAAAAATAACAAAACGAAAATCAGATGTTCAGATCTTTGCAAAAGAGAAAAGTATATTCGTTATTACTGATAAATTAAATTATAAAAAAGAAGTTGATTAAAAAGGACAGATTTTATAGAGTATTTTAGCGAGTGTTTACGTAGGGGAGCGTGGGGCAGATTGTAACAGTTTTTGGAAAATTAAGTATATTTTGAAATGTATTTACTTTTTCCTGTTTATAACTGCTGTTTTCTATAACATGCATAATCATCTATCATATTCATAAAAAAAACACTTTCGTTAATTTTGCTAATTTTAGCACAAAAAATATTTTTTTTTCAAAATTATTTGCTTGTTACAATTTGCCCCGGATTTGGGGCAAATTGTAACGGATACAAAGGGAACCAACCCTAACAATAAAAACGACAATATTGCAAAATGTTTTTTCTTATCAATCATTTATTAATTTAATAAAAAAAAAAACGCAATTAATAACTAATATTAAATTATAACATTTACTTGGTATAGTAACAATGAATTATATCAAATGGATTATAGTAAAATAAAGAGAAAATTAAAGAAAAAATCAACATAGAAGTCAATCTTAGTCAAATTTGAAATTAATCCAAGGAAATGATATTTTGTTCCCTCTCATGCATTTAATGTATGCACAAATTTTGCTCATTAAGCATTATACTCATTCTTATGCCGCGTAGTGCATTTAACAGAGCTCGAATTCTTCGCCCTTTTTTTCAGGACACTCTCATTGATGAGAAGTTTTTGCTTTTGCTACCACTATTTTTCGGCAATATTCTCTAATTCGCGATTAAATTGTGGTTAAATAATCTCGGTACTATAATATAAAAACACAGAAAATATTTCTGTATAAATATAGTATTGGCAAAGAAGCCAACAAGTTTTCACTTCGGGGCGGCTGAAAATGGGCGGAGACTTCGAGCTCTGGCTGTAGGCATCTCCACAAGACACTCCTCTAACATGTTACTACTTGCGCCAAAGTTTTGTTTAAACTTACCCCATCGTATGATTTTGGAAATTTTGTTTATTTATAAAAATATATAATGATTTATACAAAAAATTAAATATGCATTTTGTAACTCAACACTCAGACTAAATAAATAGCTATAAACAATTCGTTAAAGTATAAATTAACATAATTTTAATCAAAATTTACGAAATATTCCCCCCCCCCCACTAACTAGCTAAAATGAAGCACGTGTACAGAACCTCTCATTAACCATTTTTGTGGAGCACCGATTGTTCTTACAATATAAAGCGCGTCATAAGATTATGTTTATAAAAATATTTAATCACATTATGTTACAAACTATTTTGTAAATTGCGTGTTACTTCTTACCCCTGTGACAACTAGCCCCACACTTCCCTACATACATATATATATATATATATATATCTTAAGTACGACAGGACTGTAGTTTCCAGATTTTATTCGACTTTAGCTTTCTGGAAATTTGCAGTAACTCAACATGAATCGAGTATGAGGTATATATACATAATATGTCAGGTTATAATTTTCTATACAAAGTATATCGTTCAACCATTTGCTCGAAATTTGACACAGTTACTGATTGCAACAAAATCTAGCTCATGCCGTATTTGTTTTAATTTAATCGGATAACTCGTTACAAAAATAATAAATAAAAATCCCAATTTATCTTTAAAATTTCAAAAAGGAAAAGAGAATCGATGTCCCAGCCCAACATCCTCTTTAAAAAAAAAAAAAAAAAAAAAAAAAAAAAATTGTATTTAAGTTATGTTTATTTCAGAAATAATAATAATAATAATAATAACAATAACAATAACAATAACAATAACAATTTTCTTTCATTTAAATTGATAGACAAGATTTTTTTAAATTAATTAATTAATTTTTTTAGACCAATTAAAAAACAGCCATTTTAATTCATCGTCAAAACGACAACAAAAATTTGAAATGCGTCAAAGTGGTCCGATACTAAAGCTATCCAAAAGAACTTTTAAGAAAAAATACTGTAACCGTTGCTAAGGAAGAAAACAGAGTTTCTGCATATCTTTATATATAAGAATATATTAAGAAAATTCCTGTCGTACAAAATTGAATTCTGTTTTGTACAGAATTACATATACATTGCTTAGAAAATAAAATTTGGTTTAAGATTTTTTTTCTAATTTATTTAGGAGAGAGATAAACAGATATCAATATCGGATATTACAAGAAAAAAAAAAATACAGTATGAATGAGTTCTATATTCAATGCATTTTCCGTGTTGTAATTTGCTCTATCTATTTATTGGAGTTAGTTCCTTTTAGTATTTTTTTTCTTGACGTGATTTCTGTCCATCTTTTAATGTAATTATGAGCTTAAATAAACTTTAAAGTCAATATGTAAATTAATTATCTTGTTGGGAAATTAAAACATAATAAAGTTTTGAAACACACAAATTCAAGTCGTGTAAATAAAACCGCTTCTATTAAACAATTTATTTATTTGGTGGCTTTGAGACCTACAGTTACAATGATTTCCAGTGAATGGTCGATAATACACTAATTAATAATTTCAATACACAATATTCTGGATACAGAGGTGGACTTCACATAAATCGCTTCCCTGCACGAGATTTGAATCTCGACCCTTTTGGTCTAGATGTCAGCGCTTTGCACATTCGACCATCAAGGTTGAACTAAACCAACTGTTGTGTATTCAAAAATTATAAATTTTTTCTGATTATCTTATTAACCAATAAGTTGCAGCGCAGCAATTCAGCTGCCATTGACATCAATGTATGACGTAAGGTAAAATCATGTAAAGGTATTCAATGCAGTGTAAGTTGTGTAACTAATGTTAGAGGTTTATGTTTGTAAATTCGAACATGATAAGTCCTTTCGGATTAACGTCCTAACATTCGATAAATTGAATTTTCTTAGTCTGACCCATATATTTTGCGCAATTTAGCGGATTGCGCGGATCTCTAGAAAATTGTTTGGATCAGATATCGACTGCGTTAACTGATTTGTGGCCTTAACTCAAAATGGTCCCATAATCGAAATTCTGAGCTGGTCTCTTTTCATTCCTTCCAAATATTAATTTAGTCCTAGGTCTAGTTGGAGTGCCGAACATTAGAGGTTGATAAGGGCTTCCTAGCGTGTATTGCGAGTTTCGGAGAAAAAAGCCAAAATCTCCGAATAGTTAAGATAACGAAAGCGACTTTGGTTCAAACTCGGCCCCTTTTGCTTTCCAGTTTTGAGAGCAGAATCTCTTAGCCACTGGTCTAAAGAAAAAAAAAAAAACCTGGATAAAAATATGGATAAAAATATGGATAAAAATAATACGGATAAAAATAAAAATCATGTAATATTTTAGAAAATATGTTAAATTAATTGTATTCAATTTAAATGTATTTCCAACAATGCAGAAAGAACAGAGGGAAAAAAAAAACTACTTACGAAACGGAAGAATTTGCTTAACATTTCCTTTTATGAAATACTTTCCAGTTCAATTTATCTGAAAGCTAATCATACATCTAAAGTTAAGAGAATGTTTCCTTTAATGAGGTATCAGATTAAAAAATTTAAAAATTTACGAGCTTTTTTTTTTCTTTTTCTTTTCACACAGCGCGCTGTTTCAGGATATCAAATCTCTCTTTCCGTTTACAGAACTCACTTTAAAAGAAACTCTTGATTTTTCATACGGATACAAAAGAAATATATAAACAATTTAATAAAAAGAATGCAAATAACTGTATTCTTAGGGGGGGGGATATTTACAACATTTAAAAGCAAGGAAAAGATAACACTAAAAACATGAATTAATATACTTAGAAAACGGATGAAGTTATTACTATAAAAAGATAACTTAATAAATTAAAAATATTTTTTTTTTCTAAGAAGTATTGTTCTAATGAAGCTGATATTTCGGAAGTTCTATTGTTTAATGGAATAAAAAAGTATGCTGTTTAAAAAAAGAAAGAACAATCATTTTTACACACAATTGAAACAAAAAAAAGGGCTTTTGAAGTAATTCACTGTAAACAAAATGTAGTTCTGTTATAATTAATTCGTAAAATATGTTTAAGAAAAAATAAATCAACATGGAACGAATATTTCGTTGTTATTTATTTATTATTATTTTAAGGTGAAAGGTGGGGTGAGTTGAGGTCGTTTTTCTACTCTACGGGTCCTAGGCCTGGGTGAAATGCCTTTTGTAGAGGCTTTTGTAAGAAGCTCCTAGAGGGTATACACATGAAATTTGAAGAAAAACACAGCAAAACAGAACGACTAGGTGGCTGAGAGCAACTTGTGTTCGAACTGGCACCTCCCATCTACTGGCTATGAAGGCAGAGCCTCTTAGTTTTGGGGATTGGCTGAAAGAATATTTTGGCATCAGAAAATGACATCTCCCCTCACAAGACTTCCCCGGAAAAAGTTTAATTACTTTTTTCTTTTTCTTTTTTTTTTTTTTTTTTTGAAAAGGGTCAAATTATAAGAAGGATATTAAAAACAATTTAGACAAACTTATGAATTTTATAATTTTATTTAATTTTTCAAAGTGAAGTATTAAAATAATTTTTTAAATTATCTAATTGAAGCATTCAAATTATTTGGGTTTATCGATTATTGAAATATTCTAGTACAATTGAAAATTTAACAATAAATTCATTTTTAATAATCAGTAATTGAAATTTTCCCACTTAAATTAATTAATTAAAAAAGATTCAGTAGCTTTAAATAATTTCAGGGAATATTCTTGCAGGGTTTCTTTCCGGGAGCGTTTTGTGATGATCGAATTTTCCTAGAACCGATATTTTTATGTGATATTTCAAGTGTTCATGCTATTAAAAGTTAATAACTACTTCAAGTTAAAATGTTCGACAACAGGCTTAAATAAATATAGACTACGAATTTTTAACAAATGCGCATTCAATTTTTTTAATTTTAACTATAATAGTAGTAAAGGTGATCATACTTGAAATAGTTTTTAAGTATTTTCAGATTTTCTTGCTGAAAACTTTCCGTCTGTGGCAAATGAATTTACATGAAAAAAAAAAATATATATCTCTGTTCTTATTAAATACCTTTTCCCTCAACTAAAAGCAAAACGCAAAATTAGGAAAACATATAAAAATATTATGTTCATCCAAATAACAACACTTAAAACTCAAAATATATTATCAAAAGTTATTAATTTGATGTAAATGGTGGATAAAATTATTGAAACATGCAGATGAAATAAATACTTCTTTCTACACGGAATCTACATGAAATAAACTCCGATAAAAGTGGTACTACTTTATAATTCATCTGCGCACATTAGTTACACAAAAATCGGTAGTAACGCATTTATTAAACCAATAACTAATGTCATAGATATTTATTAGAGAAAGAAATGTTATTAAAAAATATTTATCATGTTTTATTAGACTCACTGAAGGTTAATTCATGAAAATATTACCTCGAATTTGAAGATATTTTACAGCTTAAAAGACGAGAAATATTTCGATAATTTAATATCGAATTTACACAACGCAAAGCTTTCCCTTCTTTTTCATTTATTTTCTTTTTGTTAAAGTTCCAGCAGAGAAAAATGGAGTTTTCTTTCTTTTAACACCCCCTTAAAAGAAACTCGTGATTCTTAACAGGAATTCTTTTCTTTCTTCCATTTTTTTTTTTTAAATAAAATTTTATATTTATGCAAATAAGAAAATTTAAAACTCAAAATATATTATCAAAAGTTATTACTTTGATGTAAAGGGCGAATAAAATAATTTAAATTTATAAATTTAATAAATACTACTTTCCACACGCTAATCTGTATATAAAATGAATTCCGACAAGACTGGCACTCCTTCATAATTCATCTAAATAAATTGGTTACCCAAAATCGGTAGAAACACATTTATTAAACGAGTAACTAATAAATAATTTATTTAAAGAAATAATTGTTATTAAATGTAATTCAACGTGTTTTATTAGACTCATAGAAGGTTAATTCAGGAAAATTATTTTGAAATTGAAGACATTTCACAGCTAAAAAGACGAGAAAGATTTCTATAATTTAATATCGAATTTACGTAACGCAAAGTTCTCCCTCTATCTCATTTATTTTCTTTTTGTTGAAGTTTCAGAAGAAAAGAGAGGAACCTTCTTTCTTTTAACAACATCCCTTTAAAAAAAACTCATGATTCTAAACCGTAGTTTATTTATTTATTTATTTTTTTATATTCATGCAAATAAGAAAACTTAAAGCTCAAAATATATTATGAAAAGTCAGTACTTTGATGTAAAAGGCGAATAAAATAACTGAAGTTTATAAATGAAATGAATACTATTTTCTACATGACAATCTATATAAAATGAACTCCGATAAAACTGGTACGCCTTCATAATTCATCTGAATACATTGGTTACACAAAATCTGTAGTAACACAGTTATTAAACGAGTAACTAATACATATTTTAATTAAAGAAAGAATTGTTATTAATTGTAATTGTTCATGTTTTGTTAGACTTATGAATAAAATAAGTAAATATGTGTCATGAGTAAAACACGAATAAAATAACTGAAGTTCATAAATGAAATTAATATTTTTTTCTACACGACAATCTATATAAAACGAATTCCGATAAGACTGGTACTCCTTCATAATTCATCTGAATACATTGGTTACACAAAATCGGTAGTAATACAGTTATTAAACGAGTAACTAATACATATTTTAATTAAAGAAATAATTGTTATTAATTGTAATTGTTCATGTTTTGAACAATTGGATTCAACAATTTGAACTCATGGATGACAGATTCATAGAAATTATTTTGAAATTGAAGATATTATAAGCTTAAAACAAAAGAAATATTTCGATAATTTAATATCGAATTTACATAGCGAAAAACGTCCCTGTTTCTCATATATTTTCTTTTTAATAAAGTTTCAGTGGAAAAGAAGCTTTCTTTCTTTTAACAACAGCCCCTTAAAAGAAACTCGTGATCCTAAGCAGGAGCTTTTTTTTTTTTTTTTTTTTTTTTTTGTAAGTGAACAAATTTGTATAGAAATGAAATTACGTTAAATGTATTCCTCTTTATAAAATACATCTTTTCTTGCCTAAAAATAAGAAAAATAAAGGAGGGGGAAATAAAAAATATGTTCGTAAAACATGTAAAGGTTTTTGCACTGTGAACAGATTAACAATTTTAAAAGGCTCGTATTTTAGTTTTGTTCTTTTGTAAAACGCATGAGGTTTTCTTGTCAAAAATAAAAGGACTTTGTTTCATGAACATAATATTCTTATCCCTTTTTATCGATTTTTATCTTTAATTTTAGATAATAAAATTTCTTGCGATGTCCAAAAAGAACAGTATTTCGATACCATCCTTATATGATTATTTAATTTGTATATTCACGAAAGAAAGAGCCTTACTAATTTCCTAACTATATTAATTTTATATAATTTGTTTAATTTCTCTAATAAAAACATTATGTTTATGAAATGATTAAGGGCCTTGCGCTATTAGTCGATTAAATAATCTTAAAATATTCATATTGTAGTTTATTCATTTCTTGGAGTGGCAAGAGTATATAATGCAAGACATTTCATTGTTTAATAGTAAAAGTAAAAAATTGCAATAATAAGCAAAATAAAATTAATACAGTCAAGAAATTAGCAAAAGTTTTTCGATCGTGAATACGTAAAGTACTTATAAAAGGACTGCATCAATTATTGTTCTTTTTCACACAAAAATCTTACTGTCTAAAATTAAAGATAAAACTCGAAAAAAAAAAAAAAAAAAAAAAATGAATATTATGTTCATAAAACAATGACCTTTATATTGTGAATAGGCTAAATAATTTTAAAAGTCCCATGCTGTAGTTCTATCCATTTGTCTATTGTAAAAAAAAAAAAAAAAAAAAAAAAACTGCCGATAGAAGTGAAAACTAAGTAACTTGTGAATTGTATCATCGAGCTATTAGATTAATATTTTTGAATTATTTTTGGTTTGTAAAGAAGTGTTTATGATCAATTTAAACTTTAATCATTTAAACTTTAAATTTATATTGAAAGCAAAAAGAAGAATATAACAGTCTGTATAAAAACACGTGCTTGTACTTTGTGAACTATGTATATACTGTAGAAAAAGTACATACATACATAGAGTATAGAACTAGAAAGAGACAGATGCCAGTAGCCAGTATACTACTCGTATTAGTATACATTATATATATATATATATATATATATATGTATGTATATGAGGCATGCCGTGCCGTGGGCTACATATATGAATATATATGTAGAGAGATATACTCTTTGTATATATATAATGCATACTAATAATGCACGGAGGTATATCTATGTACATATATACACAGTATACATATAGCTCATGGAAAGCGTTCGGTGACGATAACGCGAGTTCCATGATTTTTGTTCACCCAAAAGTGCTCAACGCGCCTAAAGAAGTTTTCACTTCAAATGGAAAGCGTTCGGTGACGATGACGCGAGTTCCATGATTTTTGTTCACCCAAACGTGCTCAACGCGCCTAAAGAAGTCTTCACTTCAAAAATGTTCATGAAGTACCACATAAGTAGCATACAAGTTAATATTTTATGAATATTTTCACCTGTGAGTTTATTATAAATATGTTCACAGCGAAAATTATGTGATATATTCACCCGCACTGTATCAAAACCATTAAACTTGGTTTTTTCGACGTAAGTAGGGGCCGTCCTGATGTCTCCGAGATATTATCCCCCATAGATTAGCATCTACAATTCTTTTGTAATTTGAAATTTCCAGTGAAAGATTCTAATAATCTGATTATCGTCGTCTTTCTTGTAAAAATACGTTTAGAGAATATTTCTGGTGTATACATAAATTAGAACACTACAAAACAGCGAATGCTATTCGATTAGGTAAATTTACATAAGATGACATTCACTGAGTTATTAAGAAATTCGCATCTATAAAGGCACATCTTGTACTTTTTTTTTTTTTTTTTCAAAGTCGTTGCAAAACGAGAATTCTCATTTTGTAAGTCTTGAAAACTTGGTTTTTGCATAATTTTATGAAATGCAGTCCACAACATTAACAACTATCTTCAAGCTCCCTGGTAGATTGCATAATGACATGAAACAATACATACTGTAAAACACCGAAGCTGACAAAGAATGTAATATAAGAATTTATATACAGGGTACGTACAGTCCTTCAAATTGCATATCGCTAATTTTTAACAGAAATTTTTATCATAAAAGAAGTCTATAAATTTAAAAACAAAATTGTGGCTAGAGAATAGGGATGGAAGAGATCTTGAAAAAAGGCAGTTTCGTGCGAACCCTGTATCTAATATTTAACCATTTGCGATTGCTAGATTTTCTTATTTAGACAGTAGAAATACTATATCAGAAAATCTATACATCAGAAAAGAGATATAAGAAAAAAGTTATATAAGAAAAAGACTATATAACAAAAAGGGTGGCATTCTTGCTCAGCTTTAACACTATTATTTACTGATAATAATTTTTCACTTTATTTTTATTGCAGATAATTACATTTAAAAAAAAAAAAAAAAACAATATGGAAATAGTGATTTCAAAGCTGTGACAAAGAGCAACCCTTAAACGTTATGTCACTAAAATACCCCGAAATATATGAAAAATGTAGGTGTAATAGTGTTACTCAAAAATGTAAACAGTAATCAAGAAGAACAAATGTGAATCGAATTATTATTTTATTTTCATTAAATTCCATTTAGACGCATTAATTAATTTTCCAAAATACTTAACCCTAAACTCAACTTTAAATGACGAAATAAATAGCTCTAGTAAATAAACCTTGAATGAGTGACAAATTATTAAAATCTATTGATTATTAATTCATTAACATGAGAAAAATCACCTTTGTGTCATGCATCATTTCAAAATATACTATAATATTAAAACCCCATTCATTCTATATTTTCCTCCTCGAGGATAGAATTTCGGTAGCTATAGCAAAATGATATATCGTTTCACCCTTAAACATGCCAAACCTATTAAACTTGTTTTGCCTACAAACTTCCGTATTCAGGCATCAGCACTCGCTCTTAACTACAACTTCTACTTCCTCCAACTTCCGGAAATCCATTAATAAAAGAATATGGCTTCATTCCTGTACCAGAACGAAACTAAGGGAGCAAAGAAAATATATTAAAAGGATTCCAGACGGGGCTTTCCCCCCGCCCCAAAAATTTATGGGCGCGCGGCGTTTAATTAGTTTAATTAAGTAGCTATCGTAAAAGAGCCCGTTCTGAGAGCCAAAGGTGCTATCGACTAAGCCATAAACACTCTAATCATTATTTTGGTCCGCTTTATGAGTTATCGGTTAACACCAGTACCCAGAAAAGCAGAAACTCTACCGTTTTATTTCGAGGCGTGGTTGGACGATTAAGGTACTTTTTCTACCGACACTGCACGGCAAGACAATATTCTGTAAAGTAATTTCTGGGTCTTTAATATTCCCCAGTGTCGAGTCTAAAGGCTTTTTATTAAGTTTCACGTATTTCGCAATTAGGGGGGTTTCTTGTTAAGGGGGATTGTTTTATGTTTTCCGTCGGGGAAAACGTCTTTTCTAAATGTTAATGTCTGCGGAAATTAAAATGAACTTGAATTGCGAAAGGCATAATGAGATAAGAGGGTGATGCGGGTTAGAAACTGAATAAGAAAGGATGAGTGAATACTACAGTAAAATATTAATGAAGTTATAAAACTGTAGAAATGGTAGCGGAAGAGTAAACATTATGCAAATTCAGAGTTTTGTGAATAAATACAAACTCTATTTCCATTGACCTAAGATAATATTACCCATGTTATTGCCATGAGTATGATATTGGAAACAATAGTACTCACTATGCAATATGTGTCAAGGAAAAACGATTTCCCCCTCGTACTTTTATTTACATGAAATAACACTAATTGTACTATTATTGGAAGTATTCAGATAAATAACAGCTTTCAGACATAACTCTGGAAGAACAGCGACTCCTTACTTTTATTTATTTTATTGATCTATGATTCTGCTGCAATGAGTATTATATTGTAGGCAATATTGATATGAATATTATATAGAAAAAATAATAATACTGATTATGCAATATGAATGAAAGAAAACAATTTCACCCTCGTACATTTGTTTACATGAAAGAATCTTAATCATATTATTATTATTGGAAATATTCAGACTAATAATAACTTTCAGTAATATATTTCGAAGAATAGCGACTTTTTCTTTTACTTTTTATTGACCTATCATAATATTAAACTCGTACATTTGTTTACATGAAACAATCTTAATCATATTATTAAAGTATTATTGGAAATATTCAGACTAATAATAACTTTCAGTAATAGATCTCGAAGAATAGCGACTCTTTCCTTTACTTTTTATTGACCTATGATAATATTAAACGCGTACATTTGTTTACATGAAACAATCTTAATCATATTATTATTATTATTGGAAATATTCAGACTAATAATAACTTTCAGTAATAGATATCGAAGAATAGCGACTCTTTCCTTTACTTTTTACTGACCTATGATAATATTAAATTTATCATTGTGATAGAAATATTTAAAAGACTAACAAGATATACTAATATTAATTAAAAAGCGTGCTTTTATTTGCTACTTTTTTTTTACATTGATTAATTATAATATTAATCATAAATGTGCTATAGAAAAATAAATAAATAAGTAAGTAAAATAAAAATTTGTAATATCACTCGAAGGAAAGCAGACTTTTACTCGTTACTTTTACTTTTTCATTGGCCTATGATAATGTGAATCATATAATTGCGATAGAAAAATTGAATATATATATATATATATATTGTTGCGTACTTGGGGGTTCGTGAGTTGTCCGAGAATGAAAGGCGAAACTTCAATAATTTATTCACAGAAAGTTCCAGAAAAATACAGGTCTATAAACCAAGTATCAGTTTCAATTCAACCAGTAAACACAGCTTAAACAACAGCTGTCAATAGCAAATCCACAGTACACACTGTATAGCAATAACACATAAAGCAAGTCTCTTTCACAGAGGCTCAAAGCAATCCAACATTGGCAGAAGCTGGTCTCAGACTAAACTGAACTGCACTGACTCGCCTTGGCGGGAAAACGCTCCTTATATACCCCTGTAGAAAAGTGTGGAAGGTTCAAGAAATTTCCGTATCTCATCAGCCAATGAGATTAGAGCTTCCATATTTGGTATATCCCTTATAAGGATTTTCTCACCAAGGTCGCCAATTAAATTGCCAAGGTGGGAAAAAGTCGCCAAATTTGGCGCCAAATCCATTACCTGCCTTATTGGGGGCATTTTAATGCGTTTTTAAGGGAAAATAAGGCTATTTTAACGCTAAAACGACTACAAATGCACAAAATTAGCACTTTATCAACTTACTAAGCCTCTTTGAAAGAATTTATACAAAAATAAACACAATTATTTACAATTTTGTAACACTATACATATATTATCCAGTATTATCACACGAAGGAAAGTCAGGTTCTATTCCTTGCTATTATTTTTTCATTGGCGTATGATAATATTATTACATAATTGTGATAGAAGTGTTTATAAAAAATAATAAATAATCGGTAATATCACACAAAAAGTAGTGAGATTTTATTCGTTACATTTAATTTTCATTGATCTATGATAATATTTATCATGTAATTGAGATAGAATTATTTAGTAATAGCTCTTAAAGAAAAGTGACTCGTCATTTTTACTCTTTTGTTGACCTATGATAGTGTTAATTATAGCAATGTGATAAAAATATTCAAAAGAATAACAAGCATTCAGTAATACTACTTGAATAAAAGCGAGTTTTTACGTGTTACTTTTAATTTTCATTGCTTATGATAAAGTTGCTTAAATAATTGCGAATGAAAAGTTTAAAAAATATTACTGGAAGTAATATTTTTTCGGTATGTAATATTACTCTTACTTTTTCATTGATCTGTGATGATATTGATCGTATAATTGTAACAGAAATGTTAAGAAAACTAATAATTATTCTGTATCATCCCACGAAAGAAAGCCAGTTTTTGCTCTTTACTTTTACTTTTCCGTTGATCCCTGCTTACATTAATTTTATAATTGCGATAGAAATGTTTCGAAAAATATCAATTATTCAGTAATGTCACAGGAAAATAGGCGAATTTTTATACATTAATTTTACTATTAATATTCCCTGTAATAAATCATGTAATGACGATAGAACTATTCTGAAGAAGAATTATTCAGTGATATTACTTGAAGAAAAGTGAGTTTTTATTAGCCACATTTTTTTGCATTAATCTGTGATAACATTAATCATTAAATTGCAATAGAAATGTTCAATAATAATAATAATTATAGTTATTATTATTATTCTGCAGTATAACTCGAAGGAAAGCGAGATTTTTCTAATTACTTTAAATTTTTTATTAATGTATAATATATTAATAATATAACTTGAATAGTAATATTTATAATAATAATTATTATGTAGTAATTTACTCGAAATAATGCGTGTTTTACATGTTAATTTTTAATTTTGACAGATTTTTAATAATATTATTCATGTAATTGCGATAGAAATATTTAGAAGAAGAAGATTTTTTCTGTAATATCACTCCAAATAATTTGTGTTTTCACTCATTTCTTTTATTTTTCCATTGAGTTGTGACTTTATTAATCATATACTCATTTGCTCACCTCTGTCGCATGGGATATATTTTATCTTCCGGCAAAATTTGTACTTTTTTCATGCAATAAACAAGTGGGAAAGCTTAATTGCTTCTTTTTATTGATCTATAAGGTTAGCATAATAGTATCCAGTTATAATGGAGTCCTGAAGTAAGAAATGTACCAGCAGAATCTTATCTTTATTCCAGAAATCGGAGGTCATGTCTTTTTTGGCCCCTTTCTGGTTGCAAAACATCTTTGGTGCACCAACCCTTGGTGAACAATTCTGTTGATTGTTCCTTTGTTTTAGGCTCATAAATATGAAGTCATGTTTAGTATTCTGTCACTAACCAAGACAGAAATTCTTGTAAAGCATCAAAATGGGCCAAAATGGTTTAGGGTGTTTCAACTAATTCCTTCTTTTTCTCATTTTTTAAACATTTCAGCACAAATAATCTCTTTTGAACCGCCCTGTACAAGTTTAATTTCTTAATGAAAGGAAGCTTTATAAAAGAAATTAGATTTGCTTTTCAACTGTATAAAACCTTTAACAATACACGGATTACCGTGTCGTATTTTTAAAATTTAAAAAAACTCGAATTTTTCAGTAAATATTTACAACTCAAAAAATTTTCAAGATAAAAGTTTTTTTTTTTTTTTTTTTTTTTTTTTAATTTTTTTTTTTATTTAATTTAGATCAAGAATGAGAGGAAAACCCCATCAGAAGATTTAAACCCAATTACAAAAATTTCATAATTTATGATTTTTTTTGTAGGTCTAGGAGGACTATTAGTTTTAATTTGGGTAAAAATGTCGTCGCCAGTTTTTGTAGACCAGTTTCGTGTAACACCAAAATAAATTAGAAATATCAGTCCTACCATTACAAATTTGGTACCATATGAAAGGTGCAATTTATTTTAATACAGAGGAGCAAATATTTTTTCAACACGGCAATTATTTTTTTATTTTTAAATTAACTAAAGTATGAAATTTAGATGGCAACACTTAACTTTACTTCATTTCAGTCATTTTAAAAAGTACGTGGCCCAGTTTTGCGGCCAAAAATTGAGATAAAAAATAAATTTAAATTAAAAAAAAAAAAAAAAAAAAAAAAAAAAAGAATTACAGATTGAAATTAATAGTCCTCCGAACTAAACTAAATTCTGTCTGACAGAATTTTTACTTTTTCTTTGTGCTATTCTTAAATCTGATCTCAATAACAGAAATAAAAGAGAATCGTAAATAAATGATATTCAATTTTGAGAGTTTATTAATAATAGAGATTTATTTGAGAATAGTGGCCCACTAGCGGTCGAAACTCGCTGTTATATCGCAATAATATGTTGATTAAAATTTTATAACACACTTTCGTTGGATGTACACTCTATAACAATTCTGTAAATTCACTGAAATATTAGTCAGATTCTCTGTTAATTTACAATAATTCTTAGTTAAAAGTAAATAATGGAGATTCTCAATCTTTATTATGTCTTTTTATCATTTACTTTCTCAATAAAAATCAAAAATGAGTATTTCTAGTGTTTTAGAAAGAAAACGTTCTAAGTCACAAATGTATTCACTCCAGTAATTAATTAAATTAATATTAGTCATTAATATGCATATATAAATATAATTTTTAACATTTAAGTTTAATTTATCTGTAATTTTACATCAGATTTAAGATAAATTATTACCAGTAGTTTTCTTCTGAAATTTTTAAAAGTGTAGAGATGTGGCGAAAGTAGATTTCTTCAATCTTCTGCTTCTTGACACACACACACATACACACATGTTCTCCGGAATGGTAAAATGCGGACGGTGTGTGTAAACCGCCAAATTGCGGACATGCTTAAATTAATTATCTATCGTTATGAAATTTCATATTTTCTTTTTAAAATGATCAGTTAAAAGTATGTTACCTTCATTTTTTCAAAATTTTCAAAATTTCGAATGCATATTTTTGCAAGGTAAATGTGGACCTCATATACACACGCACATATGCCGGAAATTGAGGACATCATACTTTTGCGATAGTTTTGATGTTTTTTTTTTTTTTTTTTTTTTTTTTTTTTTGTCATTATTTTCTTCTGTATTGTAATATGAGAAAGTATTGCATTCGTTAAAATATTGAACTACCGGTTTTCGATGGATTACCCCGTTTTAAGAAGTCCAAAACATGATTTGAAAGATTTAGTATATATCTGCTTATCTATGTATGTGTGTGTGATAGAAATTTTGCGTAAACTATATCTCAGGCAGAATTTCAAATAAATTTATATTTAGTATAAATTAATGCCTATCAACTTTTCGTGGAAATCGCTTAATTTTTGGCACTGTCATAACGCGATTTTTTCCATTTAAGGGAAAGCTGCATTACAGGTTCTATTGTGTATAATTAATAAAAACGTGATATGTGAAAGGAACTATATGGAAATTTATGCTGATTCAATTTGGGTGCATATTGGCTGATAGGTAGCGTTGCTATGCTGCTTTTTCCTCCGTTAATTGGAAGAGCATACATAGCTCAGATACAATAGTATATAATTTCACAAAATTTAGTATGTGAGAGGGCCATTATGAAACATTATACTGATTCAATTTTGAGGCACATCGGCCGATAGATGGCACTGATATGTTGCATTTTTCTACGTGAACTCGAAAGCTATATCCCAAACACACATACACCCAAAAAGAATCAGCATTAATAATTATAATTTAAGTTGAAACTTATTAATAAACCTCAATATATGTAATATTAATGACAGGAAAATAAATTAAAAATAAAGAGGAAATATTTCTTTTAACCCCTTAACCGCTCCTGGTGTACATATTCATTTCGCTATGCCGATGCATTAACTGCCCTGGGCGTATATATACGTCTTTTCGAAGTACGATCCTTTGTGTTACGCTGCTACCAGTGAAACTAGTCTCACGGCTTTAGAATGCAATTAAGTGACCATGACAGTGTTTTCGAAAGTTTTACTTATTTCAGAGAAGATGGGAAGTGGAAGGAATCGGAAAAGGAATGTTTCTGGAACAATGAACGCATAACTCTGTACTGATAAGTATAAAGGATTTAAGTTTAAAAAGGTCGATTTTGAGTTAAGTATATAATCAGACTCAGAAAAAATTCTCTATCGATTGTTATAAAGGATTTAAATCCATGCCATTTAGTCTTTGAGAAAATCCATTGGTAAAAAAAGATTCAAGTCAGAAATTTAGCATTAATCTTTGGTATAAAATGTTTAATTCAATTTTTCCCTTCATCAAATGAAGATTGATAATCACTGAATGGTATAAAGGGTATAAATCAACATAATCCTTTTTTCCTAATCGATTCTTCTGATTAGATTTTAGTTAGTTTAACTTTATTTTTCGTTTCCTGAAAAATCAAGAATATGGACTTAAATCCTTTATACTTATCAGTACAGAGCTATACGCGCCTGAGTGAAAAATGGTGGCACTGGGAAGCTAATCGCGTAATTTTTCGTCGGCAGGTAAGAGGTTAAATTAACTTCTTAGTTTCTTTTCTACATTTTCTTTTTCAGTTCAAATACAGCAATTCCGTAATTTTAACGTACATATTTTTAATTTAAATGTTGAACCAATTAATGCAAAGTTACTAATGAATATTTTCTCTCTATGAAATTCTAAATACCAGAGCATTGTTCTCTCTGTTTACAATTTCCTAACACATTCACACAAGTTTAATTAAAAGCTAATATTTATTTTGCTATCAATTTTAAACAAATCCAGCTGATAAAATTATGTTCAGCTTCTAAACCAGATGACACGTTGGAAAGATTAAGTTGCTACATTTCCCAAAATTCAATCAAAAGATAAACTTCCTTTATTGGGATATTAAGCCAATAAAATTAAATGAAAGGTATTTTTTTAATATTTATCTAATGATGGTTTTAACAAGATTGACTCTAATATAATGTAACTTTTTTTTTAGTCAAGAATTTTTGTAAACGTTGGTTTAATAATTATATGTATTTCCTTTTCAATAAAATTTTGAAGGAAATGAATTTTATTATACGGACTAAAGAATAAGTTATTTATGACTAAACATTTTTACATCCCACTGTTGATTAAAATTTAACAATACTTAAAATGAGATATTTATTTACCATAAATATATATATAAGCTCAATTAACAAATATTAACAATTTTGCCGCGATGGACGTGTTATTTCGTCTTCCAAGATTGTTCCCTGTACACTAGGGAAGAGGTAACTCGTCCTCTATATAACGTTTATCTAAATGGTTTATGCGTGTACAGTGACTTATTTACTAAATTAATTTATTAACTAATTACTTACATTATTATATTTATTAATTAACTTACTTGATTACTGGGATAAACGCGCGTCATTGCCGCGATGAATGTGTTAACAAGACAGATGTTTCAGCTGTATATTAGTCCGCTTTGTCATCGGTGTCAACATATCATAAGCACAGTAGTTACTCTATAGTATTAAAAACATCAAAAGAAAATTACATATTCAGGAGGTACTACTTTAGCTTCACTGAAGGGAGAGGGCTGTAGCTTGGTAAAGAAAAGAACTTTCCTGAAGTTGCATGACTCATATATGTTTAAACTGCTCTCTCAGAAATGAATACTCAAATTTCACGAAAATTTCTTCATTTTTGACGAAAGTGTTCCTAAGGATATGCTCCGAGCGAACATTTCGTCAAATTGACGAAAGTTGGTTCGTTACCCATTTGAGAATACGAATTTCGTCAAAAATAAAAAAATATTTTCTCTTTCTTATTTCGTCAAATTGAGAAAATTACTTTCGCCACTTGTTTGAACATACGAATTTCGTCAAAAGTAAAGATACATTTTTTCATCCTAGTTTCATGATACAGAATAAAATACAATTATAGAATTATAAAATTACTTGCAAGTTCGTTGCTTTAGGCATTAAATCCTAATTATATTTAATGGAATTATAAATAAAACAGAGCAAACAAATAAAAATTATTTGGACATTAATTTGACAGCTTTGAGACCTATAGTTACAATGATTTTTTTCTCAATTGATCCATATTTTTACAGAAAGTCACAGAAATAAGCGCACACAATATTTTGTAGACATAGGATATCACAAACATCCATACCCACACCGCGATTCGAAACCGGGACTTGGGAATCCAGAAGGCAACGCCGAACCACCAGGCCGGCAAATAAAAGTCATTCTAACGTAAAGTCGAAACAACACAGGAAAAAAAAAACAATATGGCGGTAATGAAAGCTAGCACATGTTATTGTGAGTAAACAGTTTCGTGAAATATTTGAGAGTTCATGTTTCCTCAAAAATCACGTGATCGCTTGACCAAATGGTTGTCAAAAACAACGAAATTAAGCCCGAGGATGTCTGAATCGTCAAAATTGAGTATATTATTTCTGAGAGTGTGGAAGCTAATACTATAATATAAGCTATATCATATAGTATATAGTATATTATATATTATATAATATAATATATACTAAAGCTGGAATATTATCGAAATCAGGAATATGTTTGATGTCTAAAAAGTGATTACAAATTTAGATTTCAATTCACCAGATCTATAAGCGTGTTTATATTCTGATTTCACCGATTCTGCCAGTTTCACCTACATATGTAGAACTGCAATTTTTACAGACAATATAATAGATAATATTTCCTCTCTTGGACTAATTGGTATTATCTATTGTATTCCTTGTGCAAATTGCAAAACTTTAATGTTATTTTCAAAATTACAACTAACGCATGGTAAACAAGGAAATTCGACAATAAAAGATGTTAGCGATTTTTAGTAACTATATGAAATCTTAAAAAGGACTGAAAACTAAAAAAGTAAGAATTAACCCTTTGCGGCGCAAGACAATTTTAAACATTTAAATTATACTGCCACCGGAATTCATGAACTAAATTAAACTAAAAGAAATTTAAAATTTTAAGGTTTAAAAAACCGGCCTTTTCTGATATGTTATAAACGTGAATTTTTGCTAAAATATTTCCGGGATGAATTTTTGCAGCTGGATCTTAAATTTTGCGTCCTCGTGGCGAGGACACCGCGCGTTAAGGGGTTAACATTTGCTACAATATTGCAAATCATTGTTCGATAACACTTAAAGCATTACATAGGTTTCAAAATTTTAAAACACCATATTTTTTTAATCTAATAATACAATTCACCTAGAATATTTTCTCAAAGTTTCGAGTCACTCAGAGTAAAAATTCTAGTAGTGAGACCCCTTGGAAATATCCCACATTAGGTTCGCTGTATTCTTACTTAAAAGTTTAAGGTGCCTGCCTACTGTCGGAGGTGATTTTATTTATTAATTGAAAAATAGCCTATTTATGTGCTTTATATGATAGAATATAGTAAAAAACAGTGAATAACCTGAAAAAAATATGCAAATTTTAAAATATTTTGAAATTTAGGCTCAAAGTATGCATAAAAAAAGCACTTTTACAAAACATCATAAGTTAAATTTAAATAGAGATATTTTTATTTGGTAAATTTTATTTAGATTATTGAAAGGTTCTTAAGGGAGTGAACTACACTCGAAACTATAACCATGTTCTTTAATATTTTAGAGAAGATAACAGTTTTACATGCTGAAAAAATCATGAATTTACATGACAGTTCAAATCTTCTATCGAATAATAATAATAATAATAATAATAATAATTTAGCTAGGTTCCTTATCGTAGTTCAATCCCTAAAACAACTCCTCTAGAGTATTCTGTCAAAGTTTCATAACGTTTCAATTATAACTTTTGAAGTTATGATGTTTTGGGATAAAGCAAAATGTTAAAACTCTCGTTTTGAGAAAAAGCAGAAAACATATTTAAAAACCAGATTTTACCTATTAAATAAAAAGTAATTTTAATAAGTTCCTGATTTATTTCAAAGTTTTTTATTTTCTTTTTTAAATTCATTTTATATTCAGTAACAAATTTTGATGCTTATATTGAGTAAAACATTTATGTAAAAAAAGATTTACGGGTCATTTCCGGTCACTTCCGGTTTCGAAAACTGGCGAGTGACTAATATTAAAATGTCTGTAACTCAGGTTCTAAGCAAGATTGAAACAAAATTGAAACTGATTTTGAAAGCTAAAATGTCAGGCTTTAAAACTAACCCCAAAATAGAAAATCGGAGTTTTGAGAGAAAATTGATTTTTAAAGGTAGGCAAGCACCTTAATAGATTTTTTTTTTTTTTTTTTTTTTTTTTTTTTAAGAACTATTTTTGAATTCAGTGGACTCAAACCTCAAACACTAATGCTTCAATCTCATTGAAACTTTACATTCTGTTTCATTGACTAACGTTTGAATGAAGGCTTTAATTCGCTTTTCCGATAACAACTTATTTTAGAAGGCTGTACCTGGGATATAATGTACCGAGAATTGTGCTATTTTTGCACACAACCCCACAAACAAAATTTATAGGAGCCAACATTGAAACACCGATGGGGTTTTTGTTGGCCAACGGTTATAAATGGCCGTTGGCTTAATTCGTGGCCCAATCGTTGGCAAACTATTGGCTTATATGCAGTATTTTATTTTGGAAAGACAGTTTGGTGTTTATTGATTGCTATTTTTATACTTTTTGCGAATAATCAAGATCCTCGACAATTTTTAATGCGTGTATTAAATTATATATATTATATTTTTTTGAAGCCACGCAATGGATAGAAATGAGCTACATATGCAAATTTGACGCATCTATTGTTGAACACATAACTCTGTTCATTATGGTGGTCCAAACATAGCAACCCCAACAATCAAAATACCAACGGAGGGGATAAAAAAAGACGTTGAGCCAACTGCAATCATGCTAACTTAACATGTGCCAACCGTGCAAACCATTACCTGCTAATGGTCCAACGACTCATGTTTGTAGGGGACTCAGCCAAAAATTTATATATATATATATATATATATTAAAGCTTTCATTCAAGCACAAACTATATTTATCTACTAAGATATTTTTATTTTACTTTATTTTTATTATATTTTATTTTATTTTTACACTGTGAAAAATATGCTCTATTTGCTGCCAGAAATTCTCTGTAATTTGAGAAAATACGCGTAATTTACGAAAAAATTACGTTGTCAGAACGTGTTTTCTCAAATTGCAGAGATTTCCTGGCAGCAAATCGGACATATTTTTTACAGTGTATTTTCGATAAAGCTATCATGAATTATTCGGATCACTGCTTAGACACTTTTTCCCTAAAAGGTCTCCGGAAACCACGCCCAACCAGTTGAATTTTCCAAAACATTTGAAAGAAAACTTTATAAATATTACTTATATGCTGCTCTTTTATATGCGGAAAACTTTGAATAAAAAAAATTATTTATTATATTTTTAAAGAAACAGAGAGGATTTGATTTTTTTTTAACCTTTCATAACCACGTAATCTCTTAAATATATTTTAAAACTTATAATAAAATATATTTTACTTATAAATAATTTTTATCTTATGATATATTCAGTATATTCTGCATCACATAATATTCTGCTTTTTCTCCTATGATAAAAGAATGACGGAATTCATCATACGTTCATTTAACTTTTAACCTAGATATTTTAAAACGACATCCACATAAAAGTATTAAAAAAAATATGTTACCAGAAAAATTCTTTAGAACTTCTTTGAAAAAAGAGGGTAAGGGAGGGGGGGGGGGGGGTAAGCGTACTTTGGCAAACTAATTTCAAAATGTCTTTTGCCTGAAAGAAACAATTCTTTATATATTTCCATCCGAGAAACATTCCTTAGCATGGAACAAATTGAGTGATTTAATGTACGAAAGAGGTACAGCTCTAACGCAATTTTTTCTGTTCATCTATTCGAGCTTTCTTGAATTCAATTTTTCTTGTGACAAAGACTTCATATTGAAATAAATAGCGTGAATTTTCATATGCGTTAAATTTTATTGATATATTTGTTCATAGATACACGTAAATTGTGATGTTGGAGAGTTATTGTATAGCATAGAAGTTAAAAATAACGTTTTATTTTCTAAAATTTGTATTCTTTTTAACAGGCTTTTATTAGCTTCACCTGCATGTATGTTTGTAACCGCTCTGGGAGGAAACGAAAAATCTATATTGTAAAAAAAGACTTTCCCTACGTGAACGCTGTGGCTGTGAGGTAAAGCTCCGTTCTACGAACCTAAAGGTCTAACGTTCGAGCCCACTCAGGGGAGATTTTTTAAAAATGGTTTTTGATTAATTCTAAATTATTTATTTATTAAATATTTAAAAGTATGTAAATATTATGGTGTGTCACTCACACGATTTTCTCTTACCCTGAATTTTAATACAATAAAGATAGATATTTTGTGCTTTATGGTTCACATTTCATTAAAAGCGTGTTCTTTAATTTTTTAAAATTATAATTTTATTTAACATTTTGTAAATATCTGCCCAAAATTGTAAGCATTATGTATTTATTCACATAGATTTTTTACAATTAAAAATTGATTTATAATAAAAACAAGAGAAGATATAGTTGATGTTTTTTAATAGAGGCTATGAATGGTATTGTAATTAAAATGTTGACATCCCTAAAAGCGTTTTTTTTTTTTTTTTTTTTTTTTTTTTTTTTTTTTTTTAAGAAACAAGCAAGTTGTGTTTGAATTATACAATATTGTGAACGTATGTTCACGAAGCAGTTCTACAAAAATCTCGCTTATATCTCACAATCTCTTCTCAAGTCTCGCTTATATCTCAAAATTCAAGTAAACAGCATTAAATAAATTAAAGAGCACGAATTTGCTGCTTCAAGAAAAACAGTCAACCGCTTAAAACTTAGTCAGGGACAACAGCTCATCTCAAACACCTTCAGAAGAAGCTCTTCCTATTTCATAGTCTACGCGCATGTTAGCGAACTTTCCAGATATTTCTAAGCCAGAAAAAATGGATGTTTCAAAATTTCCAGAACTCGGCTCCTATCGAAGATAGAGGTTCCAGATTTGAAATCCCTTAACTAACTTTTTTTTTATTATACGCTTTTATTAGCTTCACCTGAATTTATGTATGTTTGTATGTATGTTTGTAACTGCTCTGGGTGCAAACAAAACATCTATATTGTAAAAAAAATACTTTCCCTACGTGAACGATGTGCCATTGAGGTGCCATCTTCGCGCTGCGAACCTAAAGGTCCAGCGTTCAATCCCAGTCAGGGGCGATTTTTTAATAATTGGTTTTTGTTTAATTCAAACTTATTTTAATTAAAGATTTAAATGTATGTAAATATTATGGTGTGTCACTCACACGATTTTCTCTTACTCTGCATTTTAATACTAAGATAGATAATTTGTGCTTTTTTAGTTCACATGTCTATAAAAGCGTGTTCTTTAATTTTTTAAAACTATAATATTATTTATTTATTTTATTTTATTTTATTTCATTTTTTTTGTGTGTACAATCCTGTTGCCAATTCACCAAACTCGTCCCTAGTTTAGCAAGTTTGTCGACAAAGCCAACTCCTTTGAATATCAAAAGATTGCCCTTGTTTCCACTGTAATTGTAAATCTACTTTTTTTTTCAATAATAATTGGACCATTGTAAAAGAGAGGAATCATAAGTTTAAGATTAGTAATTTGCTTTAAATTTCTTGAAAATTAGTTAATTTCAAAACATATAGCTCTACAGTTCATCAATTAGTAATAGATTAATAAGCTTTGATGAAACAAATTTCGTTTTACATTTCAGTTACACTTAATTTCGCATTGACATGATTAAAAAAAAAAAAAACATGCATTAAATAAAATTTATCTACTAATATTATCTTTATTTTAAAGTATGTTTATTTTATTTTATTTTATTTATTTATTTTCGAAATATATGATCAAAATTTTGCACTGTCACAATTTTCTTAATTACGTTAATGATTTACGCTTAAAAAAAAAAAATAATCCACTAATTTAAATGGCGTATATGAAATTATTGTTCATGTTTATGACATATCTACAGCATATGATTAATTATTGAAATATGCTAAAACTTTTTTATTATTTATTTATTTATTTTGGTTTGGTTTGTTTTTCTAACTTTTCCATCATGTTTCATTCCACATCGATATGTTTTATCTTATATGTCCCCACGGACATATAAGATCGATTCGATTAAAAAACGTTAAAATCGAATTTATGGAAGAAATACAAAATATATTTATGATCGACTGTATATACAGAACTTAAAATCTCACTATACGGCACTAGACTGTGTCAAAATATTTTATACAAAAAAATTGAATGTAACAAATATTTATGAATTTTTACTTTTGATTTAATAATATTTTTTAAGTTAATTTTATTTATTATATGAATTCAACATCTTTATACATAAAATTAATCTTTAATAGACTGAAACACTTGAATTCATCAGATAAAATTTCTACACTATTATATTCTTTCTAAAAAAATATTAGTTTTCTGTTTGTATTCGTAAATTTTCGCCCGTGTTTTCTTAGTATTGATTTAATACAATTTTTTAAGTTGACATTTTTGGTTAATTATATGGATTTAACATCTATAAATTATGTATAAAATCAATATTTAACAGACTGAAATACTTCAACTCATTACATAAAATTTCTGCACTATTATATACGTTCGAAAAAACTATTTGTTTTCTGTTTCTATTCGTTAATGTTCATGATGTTTTTTTAGCATCGATTTAATACTATTTTTTAAGTTGAAAGTTTTGTTTAATCATATGAATTTAACATCTATATGTGTAAAATCAATATTTAACAGACTGAAATACTTCAACTCATTACATAAAATTTCTGCACTATTATATACGTTCGAAAAAACTATTCGTCTTCTGATTCTATTCCTTAATTTTCAGAATGCTTTTTTAGCACCGATTTAATACTATTTTTTAAGTTGAAATGTTTGTTTAATCAAATGAATTTAACATTTATATGTCTGAAATTAATCTTTAACAGACTGAAATACTTCAACGCATTAGATAAAATTTCTGCACTATTATATTCATTCTAAAATAAATAAATAAATAAATACTAGTTTCCTGTTTGTATTCGTAAATGCTGATGATGTATTTTTAGTATTGATTTAATGACATTTTTAAGTTGAAATTTTTATTTAATCATATGAATTCAACATATATATGTATAAAACCAACCTTTAACAGACTAAAACATTTCGATTCATTAAATAAAATTTCTGCACTATTATCTTCATGCTGAAAAATCTTTAGTTTTCTTTTTCTATTCGTAAATGTTCACGATGTTTTTTTAGTTTTGATTTAGTTTTCATTACTATGTATTAAGTTGAAGTTCTTGTTTAATTATATGGATTTAATATCTACAGATATATGTATAATATCAATCTGTCATTGACTATACAACTTCGACTCATTAGATCAAATTTCTGCACTATTATCTTGGTTCTAAAAAATCATTAGTTTCCTGATTTTATTTCTAAATGTTCACACTATCCCTTCCAAACGATTTAAGGGTCAAAATATCAAAAGAGCTGCTACTTCAGCACTATCCTTAATTTCTACTCAGCCCAGAAAGACGAGACCAGTGTTATTCTTTCTATAGAAAAAAACTCTAGGGAATTCGTGGTTCAATCTGCAAGGTACCTGTTCGGAAAACGCAATTTGTTCCTTTACTTTACCAAAGTGCTGAAAAACTAACCTCGCTTCATTTTAGCCGACGTCTATTCCTCCTCTTTTATTCTTCCTTTTTACAGGAAAAAATAAAAGGAATAGGTGTCGGTTCTTTTTCAGAATTTTTTTTTTTCCTTTTTCTTTATTCCGCATATACTTTTCCTTAAATTTTTGTAGTTTTCGAAATGTATTTTTATATGAATGATTTTTTTTTTCTTTTTTTTATGTAAAAGAAGAAAAAAACTTTATGTTCAGTTTTCTTGCTTTATTCCTTTTTTCTTAAAAAAAAAAAAAAAAAAAAAAAAAAAAAAAAGCAAGCTCTTCAGGTTAAAATAATTAAATTTCTATTGTCAAGTTTAAATGCGAGATATTACATCTTATATTTGAAAAAAGAAAAGTAATAATACAAAAAAATACAAAAATAAATTCAATATTTTTAACAGATGTTATTAGTTAAAGATGATAAAGGAAAAAAAATGTATTTTTCTTTAATATTTCTGTAAAATTCTTTTTCTTCCTTGTTAATTATTAATCTATTGTGAAAATTCATCATTTTGAGTGCACATTAAAAACGCATTTAACTTCAAAAATATTATTAAAACTTGAAAGCAAAAGCTTTCATTAACGCTTTCGTTTTAATATCTTACTCCGATCTTCTCATGATACACTGTTAAAAATGAACTACTTAAAAATGAGAAGATGAATCTCCTTATACCTTTTTGAAAATATTTTTCTCAAAAAATTCGGAAGGTGTTGCTTTCTCAAAACTAGGGATATTAGTAAAATAATGTATAATTACTAATAATTTAATTTAATAAAAGACGTTATGATACATGCTTTTGATTTGTTTCATAAATCCCTTAAATAATATATTAGGTCGTTGCAAAAGTTCGTGCGGTTTTTTATTGCTTCATTTTATAAAAATACATCAAATCAAATGACAATTTTTAATTAAAATACTCTCCATTATTTTCTACAACCTTTGCCCATTTTTCGGGTAACAAATGTATACCACGGCGATAGAAGCTCTCATCTGGGCAGGCAATAAAATGATCCGCGTCCGCACGAACTTTTGCAACGACCTAATACATTGTTACAACAAAAATAAGAGGAATCTTCTCAAAAACAAGCAGGATATTCTCATTTTTAAGAAGTTTATCATTTCTTATAATAGCTACGAGCAGGAACTTCTCATTTTTAAGATTTTTTTTTTCTCATTTAACTATTTATTTCATACAATTTTTATTAAAATCACACAATCAACTTATTGGAAGAAAATCAGTAAATTATATTTAATAAAAAATTTATTAAATTGATTTTAACAAAATATATAGTGATTTTAATAAAAATTGTATTTGTTTCTCCCATTGTTTAATGGTGTTTTCCATTTCCTGCGGCTTATTTCTGTCGAGCTATCTACATGATAGACCAGTTGATTCTGCCTAAAGGTGGTCTGAGTGAGTAATGCTGACCGGATGTAGGCCTGGATAGCTCAATTGGTAGAGCCTTGACCTTGTAAGTCAACGATCCGGGGTTCGACTTCCGGTCCAGGCATTATTTTCACTCAGTCGGAAAAATAAAATTTCAAAAAATATTTATTTCATATTCACGCTTGTAATATTGTAACGAAAGTCATTCGTTTGTAAATGCCGTGACTTCGAGGTAAAGTACCATGCTACGAAACCAGAGATTGTGGGTTCATTCAGCCGTCAAGGAAAATTTTTTAAAAATGATTTTTGTTTAAATCTAATTCTCTTATTTCTCATTTATTCCTTATGTCATTATGTTAATTATGTTTATGTTAATTATTCGGCTAATTTAGATTAAAAACACCTTTAAAACTTGCTTTCTAAAAATTATACTTTATTAAAAAACATTTTAAAATTATCCAAATCTTTTCGCTTTGAAAAATCAAAGCATCATCAGGGATTTCATACATGTTTCTCATGAGCAGTTTTTATATTTTTTACATTGCATGGTTGACAGTTAAGTCCTTTAATAAGTTGAGAGTGTTGAACAAAATCAATAGTAATAACAGGAGACTTCGCGTTGGAATATTAAAACCCGAATAAACTACTACGTCAGAAACGCCAAAAGAAAAATATTTGCGATGCATACAGCTGTTTCGGTAGCCTTAAGCGTACCGTCTTCAGTGCAAAAAGAAGATTCTTCTTTTTGTAGTTTATTCGGGTTTTAAAAATCAATAGTAACTTGTGAAGTCTGATGAAGGTTGTATGAAGGAGCGAAGAAAAGGAAGGAGGAGAACTTTCATGATTACCAATGAACTGCATGTAGGCGTTGTAACTATTGTAGAAGCAAGTAGAAGCTGTAACTGTTGTAGGATCGACCAGGTGCTGCAAGTATAAGCTGTAACTATTGTAGGAATAACAAAGTGTTGCAAGGAGAAGCTGTAACTATTGTAGGGTCAACAAAAGGTTACAAGTAGAAGCTGTAACTATTGTAGGATCATCAAAGTGCCACCTGCACTATTGTAGCAGTATAACTATTGTAGCAATGCAGGATCATACTTCAACAATTCGGACAGCAAAAGAGTAAAGATATTATAGTGCTGCAAAAGTGCTGCATGCAGGAACTGAAAATATTAGAGGTATGTATTGAAAATCACATGAGGCTATTGTAGGAGTATCTCTCTCTCTCTCTCTCTCTCTCTCTCTCTGTGTGTGTGTGTGTGCCAAAATTTTCTGGCAACTGTATCTCATAAACTACTGCACAGAATTTCATACAAATTTGTATGTAGTTACACCTTGACATAAATCAGTGCCTATCAACATTTGGTAAAAATTGCCTTACAGGTTGCGTTGCCATCCCGCTTTTTCTAAATTTTTAACATAGTGGTATAGGACAAAAATTTGCATAAATGTGCATAAAGAGAATTATTTTTTAATAATCATTATGAAATTTACAAAAAATATTTACAATAGAGATAGTCAACTGGGAAAAAAAAATTGTATATAAAGGAGCATCACCTCTCCCCCCCCCCCCCACACACACACCTGGGGAGAGGATTAAATTTCCATGATGGACACCTTTCAAAAGAGCTCGCCAATACCTTTAAAATGAACCATCTATCTTCGATAATTTACAATAAAGTTCTAGATTTCTTTTAATTTTTAACAAAAAAAAAAAAAAAGAAAGAAAGAAATTATGTAATATCCAGGATAAAATGAACATTTTTTGGATATTTAGTGTTATACTACTTCTCTAATATGGAAATCGTACTGCATTATCATGGAAGATAATTTTATTATTTAAAAATAGTTTTAATAAATTATTTTTAATGAGCGAATTTGCATAGGAAAATATAGAAGAAAGTAATGTGGTGGCCACAACATTCTTGTTTTTTCCAAACAATGAAATTCTTAAAAAAATATTTTTCGTCATTTTAACTATAGGGCATTTTTCCGTGTGCACAATTGTTTTAGTTTCATGTGTTGTATCATTTATATGTAATCCAGCGCACAGGGCGTACATCGGCAAAAAATTAGCTCTGACATTTACAAGAAAAGGTAAGTAAATTTAAAAATATACAAGTATTCCAACAACTGTTATAGAGAGATAAAATCTTTCTTTACACTTCTTAACAAATTAAAATTTTTAAAAGTTATTTGAAAAAAAAAATGTTTAATTAAAAGTTTGAAAAAAGTTATTTTCAAGTTATTTGAAAAAGAATAATGATAAAAAAAAGATCATTATTATTATTATTATTATTATTTTTCAAATAACTTGAAAATAACTTTTTTCAAATTTTCTAACTTTTTTCAAACTTTTAATTTACCATTTTTTTTTTAAAGTAATTTTTTTAAGAAATAAATATATGTAGAAAACCCATATATTTATTTCTTTTATTCAAAAGGTACCGGACCTCTTATAATAATATGTTTAAAAAACAAAATTTTTAAATACTTACGTAAACCTTTTTAAAAAGTATTGTTCTATCATTTAATTTAATTTTTGATTGTACGATCATTAAAAAATTTATTCGTT
The DNA here is from genome assembly GCA_963930645.1 of Salticus scenicus. Taxonomy (NCBI): domain Eukaryota; kingdom Metazoa; phylum Arthropoda; class Arachnida; order Araneae; family Salticidae; genus Salticus; species Salticus scenicus. The sequence continues at coordinate 209,590,897 of OZ005658.1, read as the reverse complement.
TTGACCTTTTGTCGTTTTAATACATTTATGTTATTCACAATTGCTTGCAAAACTCTTAATAATAATAATGATAATAAGAAAAACAACAACAACAACAAAAACAACAATAATAATAGTAATGAAATTTAAAATTTTTATTCAAACCTTTTATTCGATAATATTACATTTTAAATGGTTTCATAAATAAAATTATACTTTTAAAAAATTAAAGAGCACGATTTTATTGAAATGTGAACTAAAAAGCACAAAATATCTATCTTTATAGTATTCAAATGCAGGGTAACAAAAATCGTGTGATTGACACAACATAATATTTACATCTTTAATAAAAATGATTTAAAATTAAACAAAAACCATTTTTAAAAAATCTCCCCTGACTGGGCTCGAACGTTAAACCTTTAGGCTCGTAGCCCGGAGCTTTACATCACAGCCACAGCGTTCACGTAGGAAAAGTCTTTTTTTACAATATAGATCTTTTGTTTGCTCCCAGAGCGGTTACAAACATACATACAAACATACATACAGGGTGAAGCTAAAAGCGTGTTAAAAATAAATAATATTATAGTTTTAAATAATTAAAGAACACGCTTTTATAGAAATGTGAACTAAAAAGCACAAAATATCTATCTTAGTATTAAAATGTAGGATAAGACAGAATCGTGTGAGTGACACACCATAATATTTACATAAATTTAAATAATTTAGAATTAAACAAAAACCATTTTTAAAAAATCTCCCCTGACTGGGCTCGAACGCTAGACCTTTACGTTCGTAGCGCGGAGCTTTACCTCACAGCCATAGCGTTCACGTAGGGAAAGTCTTTTTTTACAATATAGATTTTTTTGCTTGCTCCCAGAGCGGTTACAAACATACATTATACATATAAACATACATACAGATGAAGCTAATAAAAGCGTGTTAAAAAATATTCAAAGAGATGTATCCTGATAAAACTTACCTACTTTTTTAACATTATTTAATGGCGGAAATATTGTTTATTAATGGCGCTCAAAAATTTTCCCCAGTTTCCCAAAAGATAAACTTATGTTAGACTTTCGTGTTTTATGTATTCTCAAGAGAGTTCAACTTTCGCAATGTCTTTTAGAAAAATACAATTTCTTACTTGTATTTTGAAAATAGTTGCGAGCAAAATAAATTCTCCATTATAAAAGAAAATTATTACTCCTTTCTACTTCTCTTATTTCTTGATTATCATCAACTTTTAAAAATTTATTTAGCAACTTTCTTAGTCTCTAATATAAAATCCTTATAAATATTTGGAATTCGTATGAATTATTTTTATTTTAAATAAATATTTAGCTCCGTTAAACAAAAATGTGATAATAAATTTTCAGTCTTTTATTATTTTATATTTTTAAGTTTGAAAATCATTATATAACTCTTTAATTAATATTTAATTAATTAATTTTATAAATAGGGTTTAAATTTTTATAGGAAGAATACATTATTCATAAAAAAAACGTTGTAATATCTAAAAACGCATAACAATTGTTTCGGGTCGTATAAATCAATCACAGTATTTTATCATGCAAAAAAAAAAAAAAACAATGTAGGCGGGATAACAACAATGAACAAAATTTTATATAAATGACAAGGTAATAAAAATACACAGAGCGCGCATTTAAATTCTAGTAGGGCATTGGTAATGGCTTTGGTATGCTTTTATCAAATTTATACGTAATTTTATTGGTGTCAAATTCTTTTTCATTTTATAGTGACGAATGGAGTTTTTAAGGACATTTTATTTTATTTTATTTTTCTCAATTGTGTTCTATGTGTGATGTTAAGATTTTAAAGATAATACGCAACCATTTGAGTTTTATTTATTTATTTATTTATTTATTTATATTTAACATTAAATGCTCATACTATTACTATTGTTGTTGTTTGTTGTTGTTGTTGTTTCTATATCTTTGGATAAAACTTTTATCTAGCAGACATCAGCATTTTTCTTAATTTCTTTACAAAGCTAAAACACAAAACTTGCATTATTCTGCCATCGTACTGCCCTTGAGTATAATTTTCTGATTGTTGTATGAAAATTTAAATTTGTTGCCTTTTTGTTTTTATTTTATTATTCGTTGAAATTTTCTATTTAATAATTTATTTTAACAATTTAAATGAAATAAACCTTTACCACACAAACTGTTTTCATTATATTCTTTTTCACATTTAAGAGAATCTACGCTTTTTAGACCCCACTCCCTAGCATTAAAATTTTCACATTATGTTTTCTATGCCAAATAAAAATCAATACTGTCATTTTAGCATTTTTCTCAATATCTGCCAAACCTGAAAGCCAAGATCAACATCCCCCCTCCCCATTGTGAATTATCCTTGGAATATATACATATATATTCTTTGTTGAATTGTTTGACTAACTATTCTTCGTTCTCATTCTTTGCTTCTACTATCAAATGGATTACATATGTATATATATATATATATATATATATATATATATATATATATATATATATATATATATATATATATATACATATATTAGATTAAAATGAACATTTCAGCAGACAAAATTCACTATTTGATTTATAAGTAGTTATGAGGAAGAAATTTTACATTAATCTTTTGTATGATACAAATATCATAGTTGCCAACATTTTAATTTACTCCGGAGCATTTTTAGCAACGTCTTTATTTCACACCACTTTATTTTTAGAATAAATCACCCCAATGTACAACTACGATAGAATTAGAAAAAAAATACTCTTTTTTAAAAGAAATGTCAAGGGGGGGTGCTAACACTGCTCTTTTAAAATTGTCATAATTATCAATTTTTATTTTTTAATAATTGCTTTGCTCTGAATTTTCCTTATTTAAATAAAATCTGTAAATTTCGTACTGCCGATTTTTTTTTTTTTTTTTTTTTTTTTTTTAAATATTTTCTTTTCTTTTTTTCTTTTTTTTTTTTTTTCTTTTTTGTTATTTTTGGGTAATATTAGATGTACACTGAAGACAGAAATGTTAACATTATTCTGAATTTATTTTAAATTTCTTTTCATACGAGAAAGTCAAGACCTTCAATATTCTTCCAATATATATTTTCTTGAGAATTCTTTTCTAGTTTGTATGATTAAACGACATAGTATGTTATTTATTTTACACAATTAATGAAGAAGTAATGTTACAAAATCCAAGTATAAACTACCCGCATCTATCACACTGCAATTTTTTTTTTTTTTTTTTTTTTTTTTTTTTTTTTTTTACATTTTTACATTAAATCAATTTTTTTTTTTAATTTTTAATTTTATCCATTTTTTATTGTGATATATATATCATCTCGAATACAAAGTTTCGTAAAATTTAGATATCGTTTTCTTTCTTCTGAAATATTCGAGAAATGAAGATATAACGAAGAAGGAGAAATCAAACAGTGAGAAATTTCGAAGTTGTTTTTTGTAGACGTAATTTCTGATTGCTTTTAAAAATTCAAAAGCTTTTCTTTAACGATGAGTATATCAGCCTTTTAAAATGTAACGCACAAATAATTAAGTGTTTATATTTCATATAAGTATTATTATTATTATTATTATTATTATGATTATTTGTTACGCATTTAATATACATTAAAACCTATTTTATAATTTAACATTTTCTCGTTATTATTTACAATTGTTCAATCTTGCTTTTTAACTTTAAGACAGTCTCTGTTTTCTATATTCGATATTAAAATATTATTTTTTCTTTGGTATTTTTGGATAACATATGGCCAATAGACTATTGATTTCGCATAATTATTCACTTTAATATCTCTTTTTAATCTTTTTTTTTTTTTTTTTTTTGGACCCGAAATACAAGAACTATACTATTTTTTCATAGTAAATTCTCTGAAGAATACTTTTCTGGCATAGCTGTCAAAAGTAACGGATTTTGGATGCTGCTTATTCTACATAAATTCGTTAAAAATTTTTGTAGCAGATTTCTACGATTAAAGAAGGTGAAAATTTTTTTTTATAAAAAATACTTGTACATGAGAATTCTAGTAGCGGTGTTCTAGTTTACAAGGTGCATATTCAAAAGACAAAATTTGTTGTTTGCTTTGTAAACGTGCCCCAAAACAAAACCTATGTTATTTTTCCATCATAAATTCTCTTAAGAATATTTTGTATCATAGCTGCCAAGGGCAAAAAAAATTCCTTTAGCGTAATTTTTTATAGAAATTCGTTATAAATTTTTATAGTAGATTTCTACGATTAAAGGAGGAGAAATTTTCCATAAAAAAATTCATGGATATAAAAATTCTAATAGCGATGTTCTAGTTTACAAGGTGCATTTTTAACAAGGTGCATTATTAAAAAAAAAATGTTTTTTGCTTTATAAAAGTGCCCGAAAACAAGACCTATATTATTTTTCCATCATAAATTCCCTAAGAATACCTTTTTAGCATAGCTATTAAGTGTATAGATTTCCGGATAGTGTAAATTTTTATAGAAATTCATTATACATTTTTATAGCAGATTTCTATGATTAAAGGAGGGGAAAATTTCTATAAAAAATACTTGGATACAAAAGCTGTAATAGTGATGCTATAGTTTACAAGGTGCATAATGCATATTCAAGACGAAATTTGTTGTTTGCTTTGTAAAAGGGATGTAAAAAAAATTGCAGAATCTACCCTGCATCTATCAAACTACCTTTCTTTATTTTTTCATATTTCTTTTCTTTTTCTCGTTTCTCGTTTTATTATTGGGATCTTTTTTGATCTCGAATATAAAGTTTCGTAAAATTTTGCATTCATTTTCTTTTATCTGAAATATTCATTCTCTCACTGAAAAAAAAAATATAAATAAAAGTAAATATGAGATGAAAAAGACAAAATAAGAAAATTCGAGGATCTGTTATGCAGATGTAATTTCAGATTGCCTTTAGAAATTCAAAAGGTTTTCTTTGAAGAAAAGTATATAAATATTAAGGCTTCTCATTTATAAAAACAGTGAGGAAAAGATAATGTAAAAGGTATATTTCTTAACGTGCACGAGAGGCAATTTTAATAAATTTCTGCAAAAGGCTTTTTTTTTTCTTCTTGTATCCCAGCTTGATGCGTTTAACTTTAGGAAGAGAAAAAACTCTGCTGTCTTCTCTAAGACTATTTTTGTTTTGATGCATAAAATTTAGCGTATTTTGTGAAATTTTTTGAAATATAAAAAATATTTAAAGTTATGGGGATTTTGGAAAATATTAAAATTTTTATGGAATAAATAAAATAAAAATGAAATAAAAGGTTGATGAAAAACAAATTTCTTTTCTTCAAGCATATTTTTCTTAATAAATTTGTTTGTGATTTTAGGTAATAATTTATATATTAATAATTTAAATGAATATATTATAATTTATACTTCAAAAATAGAAAAAACAATAGCGATAGTCTTGAGATGCATATCAATATTAACTCCTTTCTAGCTTATCCCGAGCTCAGCTCGGGCAGGCGAACAAACAAGGGTGCAAGAGTTTCCGTCTGAAAACGGAATACTGACAGCAGTATTCTTTATCAATAACGTCTATCATATTTGTGCAGTAATTTGTTGTGATAAAAATTTTTTATAAAGAATACTGTTGTCAGCCTGTTTTTTTTTTTTTTTTTAACGGAAACTCTTGCCACCCTGCGAGTAAATTGAGCCGGCAAGGGGTTAAATGTTGTCCTCTATAGGGAATGCCTTATAGTTGCATGCTGCCCTATATGGAGAATACAATGTTTCAAGTTTGGTGTAATTTCATAGCATTGTGTAGCCCACTGCGCAGTTCAAGTGCAATCTAATATTCATTTAACGATAACAATATAAAATTAAATCTGATTTAAATATATTACGTATAATATGAGAAGGTCTGTACAGCAGTAAGAATGGCGAAATAATAAAAAATGAATTCTAATATTCTATATAATTTATATTTATTCATACGCTTATTTCAGAAATTTATACATTCTGTAAATTATCGTTTTCAATCTGAAATAAAAAATGATTTTCTAGAATATCAAAGAATATTATAAAACATCCCAATATTTCTTAATTTAAAATAGTTTTTCAAAACTGGAACAAATGCAAATGGTGAAACATTTTAGTGTTTAAGCTAAAATGCGCATAAATTTTTTGTAAATTTACTGAAATGGTTATCCAGTGTCTCTGTAAATTTCCAGTAATTCTTAGTTAAAAGTAGATAATCCAGATTCTTAATCTTTATTCTGTATTTTTAGCTATTTTTATTATTTAATTTCTGAATAAAAAATGAATGTTTTCTCTTTATAAAAAGCATTCTAAGTCACAAATATATTCTCGCTGATAATTAATTAACGTAATTTTTTTTCCATTCAATGCTTTTCACTGAGAAAAGATTATGGCGCATACGGAGGCGTTTTTACGCATATCTCTAAATGTAATAAAAAAAAAATAATTTTCTATATATATAATTTTAAGTTGTGTAAAGACCTAAATTTCTGCGAAGTGTTGTTGAATTCCGTTTAACGGTTCTTGCATGATACACGGACAAAAGTAATGTTACAGACATACAGACACAATGACATGTGAAGGATTGTGAAAAATATCGAAAATGTTTTTGATTCTAATAATTCTTGCGAAATGTTGTTGAATTCAGTCTGACGGTTCTTCCTGATACTCGGACAAAAATAATGTTTCAGACATACAGAAACAATGACATCGTAAAGATATCGCAAAATTTTTTGATTCTGACAAATTTAAAGACAAAAGTCTGATATTAATATAGATCTAATATTTCACGTTAAGTGTAATTTCACATCATTCAGTAGCCCACTACTTGATTATCTGTTCAGAAATAAGTAACGCTTCTTCTTAAATTGGAAATGCCTGAATTATTGTGCGAAGTTAAATTTATAGCTTACCAACTAAAGCACGTGATTTAATCTAAAGAAATGTGGTTATAAGATATAGGTAAAGTTTTTTGTTATTATTATTATTATTATAAAGAAAGTGTTTGGCAGATCGCATCTTGGAAAAAAAAAAAAAAAAAAAACTACACAATTAAAAAATACAGTATTTGAGAAAAATCAATTGAAAATAACGATAAAGCATTGATTATCAGAAAAAAAAAAAAAACTGATACAACTAATTCCCAGAAGGTTAAATTGCGAGATATAAATTTGATGCTTTTCCTGCACATTGAAACGCTTCATACACATTCTTTTAATTACATAAGTTTAAAATTGCTTTTTTTTTCTTTTTTTTTTTTTTTTTTTTTTTTTTTTACTATATCAATTTTTTGGTTGGGCATACGGTATATATGTACATCATATATAGAAATATAATTCACTTACTTTCGGAGAAATGTTATGAGATTAAATTTCCCTAGTTTCTCACGGGAAGAATATATCAGACAAAATTAAATTCCTTTTGTGTAACACTAGTGCGACGTAAAACTCACTTGCTTACTCACTCACTCAGACAAAAATAAATATTTCTTTCTTTTCTACATTCATCCATCACGAATTGAACACGTTTAAGACAAAGAACCTACGCACGATTTAAATATGAAAATGCAAATGCATAAATATTTATATATAACTTGACTTTAAAATTTAGTCTCATGCATATTTTTAAGGGTAAATTTTTCAAAGTATGCTGTAATAAAAATTTAGAGTTTACTGTTTCTTTTATATTTTAAAATGATTATTTTCATAGATATTAGCCTATAAGTAAACTTAATTTCAATAATACATTGCAATTTTATTAAAGAAGTCTGACTGATATCACATAATAGAAAATAATTTGATTTATTTCACCATGTTTTTATTAACTTCGATTCTTGTTTGTTTGTTTGTTTGTCCAGTACAAATTTTGCAATCGATTTTTAAATAGCTTCCCGACTCACTAGACATTTGAAACTTTCAGGACAGCTCAGAACATGGTGACAATACATTTTTTTAATACTTTTAGTTAACTGTCTCAGGTCCCTACTGCCTTTGGCAGCGTTTATATGATTCGACAGAAAATTTATTTGACTAACTTCCCGACTAACTAGGCATTTGAAACTTTCAGAATAGTTCAGAACACGGTGAAAATGCATTTATTTTAATACTTTTAACTAGGGCTGTGCCGATTAATCGATTAATCGGTTCAGTTAATCGATCAAGGCTTATTTTCGATAAATTTTTTTAATCGAGTCAATCAGATCGATTAATTCGATTAAAAATTTTCAAAATCCGATTAAAATTTTCAAACAACGAATTAGAGTTAAAATGTTGTTCTGCCTACAAAATATTTTTTCACATATTCAAACAATCTATTCAAAGAATCCATCAAACATTCTAAGAAACATTCATCAAATAATGAAAAAGCAAAAAAAAAAAAAAAAAAAAAAAAAAAAAAAATAATAGTAATAATAATAAATAATAATAATAATAATAATAATAATAACAATAATAATACAATGAATATAAAAATAAATAGATAAAAATAAAACCTCTCAAAAGAAGTTGTTGCACTTTTGTTGATAGAGAAAAGGAGGAGGACAGTTATTAAACAAAATGCCGCTTCATGTGCATGCTGGAACACCACCACCTGTCTGTGGCCTTCTGCAGAAAGTGTTGGCTAGGGTAATAGTATTCTCAGAAGCAAGAAGCTTTCAAAAAATGGAAATGCTAAAGATTAGATTTAAAAAAAAAAAAAAAAAAAAAAAAGGATTGAGATTTCCACTATCCCTCTGATAGGGTAAATGAGTTTCATAGTATCTTCAAGCGTTTATTGTCTGTTCAGAATTGCTGATAGTAACTATTGAAGTAGAAAATAATAATCTGTGTTCTAGTCCGAAGTGACAAAGAAGAACTAAATTATAAGAATTTGAGATTTTTATGATAATCATATGGAATTTTGAGAATTCATTTAAAAATAGTGACAAGCGAGATGGACAAGGCCTGCAAATATAAAACTAAAATATGTGTAAATTCATTTAATGTTTTTTTCAAAATGAATCTAAAAATTAATTTATTAAAAAAAAATGAATAAATGAAAATATTTATATAAAATTAACACTTTAAGTCACCAATTATTACTCTGAAAATTGATTTAAATTTCAGTTATGAAACAGATATAATTGATTAAACAAAAATTTTTGAAAGAAAAAAATTTTTTTTTTTTCAGTCAAACTTATCAATAATATACATATACATATATATATATACACACACACAATATGTGAGTTTTATTCATCATTGAAATAAAATTATAAAAAGAAAAATGAGAAACGATTAAAAATCCGATGAATCGACCTATTAATCGATTAATGAACTACGACTAACCCAGTTAAAACTCTTAATCGATTTCCACCCCTACTTTTAACACACTGTTCCGGGCTCCTGCTGCCTTCGGCTGCGTTACCAGTACAAAGCTTGCAATCGATTTTTCACTAACTTCCCGACTAGCTAGAAATTTGGAACTTTTATAATAGCTCAAAACACGATAGCAGTGAATTTTTTTAAGACTTTTAGCCAATTTTTCCCGGTTCCCGCTGCCTTCGGTAGCGTTTATATGATTCAACTGAAAATTTAAAAACATGGTATATAAAAAGTTATTTTTATCTTGTAATTATTTTTTGCTTTAGGTCTTTTTCAGCTAATAATTTGTGTAATAAAAATGGTTGGTTGTTGAGTTTAACTTAACACTAATACTGCACTATGAGTATTTTACGACAGTCTGGTACGCCCCCCCCCCCCCCCAAAGGATAGTCCAGAGACATGCCATCACAATTTTTATCCTCCACGGAGGACATGACTCTTCCGCTTCGGTCACCCCCCCCCCGTGGTATAATTCAGAGAATAAAAGTGGATAGTAACTGATAAATTTTTTTGAAATTTTAAGGCGTCTTACGAAGTTCATAGAAATGTTGGATTTCTGCGAAGAATTAAGGTGCGAAGACGATTTTTTGTTTGAAGCTTTAAAAAGGAGTAAAAGGAGTTTGTAAAAGGAGTTGGCAGACGGCGTATCAGCATGCGCATCAAACTGTTGTGTACTTAAGATGGCTACTGCAGTAGCAACGCTACCGCAGAAGCCATATTAATATCACCAAAATATTTGTTAGTACAGTATTAATTTATTAGTTCTGTGGTTACGTTTCCGGCTTTATGTTTTTTCTTGACATGCCATTTCTTCATATATCGTTCTACAAAGGTTTGAAGCGAGAGAGAAGGTTAAATTCTTAAAGAGTGGACAAGAATGTGGAACAAATATCTCGCTTGCTGAAGAAGTAGTCTAGTTAATAAGGTACTTTATGAAAATTGTTTGAAAATTTGGTGAAGTTTCGGAAAGTTGATGAATTGGAGCTCATTTTGAATGCCTTGTATTGAAAACATGCAAGATATTGGATCTAAATGAAAGCAAATCTACATCTGGCAGCAAAATAATTGAAGCACACATCCATGTTTTTCATTCTTCATTTTTTTTTTTTTTTTTTTTTTTTTTTTTTTTAGTTTGGTCGTTAATTTTTATCATTAGCTTACTTTTTTGTAACGAGCATAAAGACTAAGACCATGTCTCGACAAATATTTACATAACAAAACAGTATTAGGTGCACATATTTTAAATGCGAATTTTTGTTAACGTTTCAATAATTTTATTGTTGACTGTAAAGTGGAGGTCAGATAGAGATTGCGTGGAATAAGATGCTTCTGACTTCAATAAAATATAAAATGCTAGAAACATAATATAATCATTTTATTTCATTGTAAGCCAGGTATCTTTACATTTATTTAAATATATACCACCGGCACAAAACATAGGCGAGTCGCGAACTGCAGTGGATACGACATGGTAAACACTGAAAATCACTGGCTTCAATCAGACAAAGGAACACTCATTGCTAACCTGCACAGTTGCATTTGTAAAACAAATTTGAAGAAAGTGACTTTCTTTCTTAATTTTTTTCTGTGAAATTTATATCATTCGTACTTGTTGCTTAATTCTGGGATTTCAAATGAAATTTTGCTTGATGCTGTTATTTTCATTTTGATGGTTACAAAAAATTCAAGTAATATTTTTAAACTAAATGTCTAGTGAATAATCACAACAAATTTAAATAGATGGGCTAAATTAAATAAATTTTATACATTTAATTTTCGTTAAAAAAAGTCACAAGTTCAGTGAGTCCTCCGTAGCTGAGTGTTTTTGTCTTCGCACAGCTAAACGCTTTCGAGTACAGAAGATGGGGTTCAATCGTTCGATAGCCGCGCTGTCCCTGGGTATTTTTCAGATTCTTCGTGAAGCGGGAGAGCCATTCCCTACGTGGAGGATGGATGGATGGATGGTTGGGTTTTACGTCGCACTAGTGCTGCGCAGATGGGCAATTAGCGCCGGTTTGGGACGCATCCCTAGAGGGTGTCCGGAGACATGCCATCACAATTTTGATCCTCCACGGAAGGGATGGCTCTCCCGCTTCGGTGACACCCAGAGGTATAATTTTTGATGGGAACATGGAGGGCATTGTGGCCACGACAGATTTTACGTGCACCAGCCATCATTAGTGTACACGACGGTCTTTGGGCGGCTCGAGTACCGAACCCGCAAACTTCCAATTACGAGGCCGGCGCTCTACCGACTGGGCTACCACGGCCCTCCCTACGTGGATGATTAAAATTGTGATGGAATGTCTCTGGGCTACCCTTAGGGGTGCGTTCCAGACCGTTGCTAATTGCCCATTATGCCGTACTAGTGCGATGTTAAACCCAACCAACCAACCAGCCTCCGTGGCTGAGAGGTTTTGTCGCTAAACACTTTCGAGTACGGGAGAGGGGGTTCGATCATTCGATTCCCGTGCTGTCCCTGAATTTTTTATTCAGATTCTTTATGATGCGGTGGAGCCATCATCTATGTGAAGGATCAAAATTGTGATGGCATGTCTCCTGATTACACTTATGGAAGAGTCCTAGCCCATCACCAATTTTCAATAGCGTAGTATTATTCTGTCTTAAAAACCCACTTAGCAAATCAAACAACCGATTCTTTGGATTATAATCCAGTTACACGTTATTTGTCCTCATCTCGACGAAGATTTATGAGCGGAATTCGAATTAATCATAGTAGTTCATATATGTTTTCAAAAACAAATAAACAAGATGAGCACAAAAAATGCAATTACTTAATTAAAAATCAAAATCAAGTACCATAAATACACTTAATATAGTTTTTGTTTTTATACGAAAGCTCGTTTCATTATTTTAAACACGTGATTAAAAACAATAGAGTTATTCATTGTACAGGGCAGAATATCACTTTATATGCTGATGCAATTTAGCTACTTTCTGAAAACGAAATAAAAACTTTCCTTTTTCGTCGACAGATCCCACTCAGCTCTTGGTTTCAAGGGATAAAAGCAGATCAGAAGGGATAAAATGTTTCTCAGTTACTCTTCCATCATGAATAACTTAAACGAAATGTTAGGCTTTCTCGAAAAATTCAGATATGGAAATGCATTAAAATTTTATCAGGGATTTCACGTTTAAATTTAGTCCAATATATGTTTTATTTAAGAAATTTTTTCTATGTAAAATACTTTTTATTTTAATGTAATATGGATTTCTTTTTAATTTTTTTGTTTGGAGAACAAATTTTAAATGGCAATTTTACTGTATCTTTGATTTTATCTATAATAAAATAAACTAGTTTCATGCATTTCAACTATTCGTTAAAATTCAGCTTAGTTACAAAATATCTCATAAAATTCTTTTTAAAGTAATAACTTACAACTACTAAAAGTACAAATGTTTATAATTTTTTTCTCTCTTAAGAAAAGAGAAAACTAATAAAATTTATACGATGTTCTAAAGTTCGAATAAGAATATCTACATACTTATGTGATTATTAATAAAATCACTTATTTATTTATTTATTTCATTTTATTTATTCTATCAACGTGTTGAAACGTAGCTAATATGGATACTTAAACAAAACAAACTTTTTCAAAAGTCTAACGCTTTATGTGTATATATAAGAATAAATTAACAAACACGCAAATTTATTTTTTAAAAATAAAAATACATGAATTTTTTTTTTTAATCTGTTATGAAATTATATGCAACTAGAATTTTTCACTAACAGTTAAATGAACATTTATGAAAGCATCAAAGACAACAAGAAGTTTCATGCGTTTATGCACTCTAAGTTAAAGATTTTTTGAATGGAATAGTGTTGTTTATGACAGGTATTCAATAAGAAAAGAATAGTAAACTATTTATTCTACGTATAAATTTGAAATACATTGCAAGGTATTTCTACTCAAATTTTACTTATATTTCCGGAGCGTAATCTATTTATTTTTTAACTTTATACCATTTTGATAAAAATAGGGTTAAACGAAGCCCGAATGAAGAGTACATTTTAAATTGTTCACCAAGCTATTTCACGCTTTTTCAAATAATCTAACAAATGTTAGCTAATAATTAACTACCTTCAGTTACGCAAGATTTTTTATATTTTGCAAAAATCAACCCTGATGAAACTGGTTATGTCTCTGATACAGGTAGCGCTATCTGAAGGAAAAGTATGAATTATTATTTTATTTTTTTAAATCAAACTTTTATATTTTGCTTAAAATAACCTTAATGATACTGGGTGCGTTAAATGCTCTGATTAATTTTAAAATTTATTGTAAAATCAAGTGCAGTTTGTAATACAATGTTTTATACTTTTCACATTCTTTTAAGCAAATTAAGTTAATAATTTTGTTAATAGATGGCTACGTATCTTAAATTAGCAAGGGAAAAAATATTCAAAACGCAAGGCAGGCCATTAAAGATATTCGTAATTTACTACAATATTTATATATGTGCATCCTTTATAGCTCGAGTCACGTACAATTGGTAATTTAATTCAGTTCACGTATTTATTAACTTTGATTGGTGAATTGCCTGGATTACATGTGTTAAATATGTCTTCGACATTACAATGTCAACCTCAGGGAAATCATAAACTTTGTTCTTCCTGAAGTTCCGCCAGAAGAAAACAAAGGGGATTAAGTCTAGAATAAAACTCGACACTGTAAATTAAAACACCTATAAACTTTTTATGTACAAAACTAAAGAAGAGTTAGCGCTTTCTGAGGGGAGCATTTTGATTTTTTTTTTTTTTTTTTAATCAAATTTTTCACCACAAGAAGCCCTGTAATACAATCCGCACTTCGGAAGGCAAGATTTTTTATCTTATATTAAAGTTTAAAACTCATGTCAGTTACCCCATCCTCTATTAGAACAATTTTTTGAAAAAAAATATTGGAAACAAACTACGAAAAATATATAAGATATTAAGCAAAAATTGTGTTTCAACACGTTCGAAATTACGAGATCAATACAAAAAGTAAGTTTCGTTAAGTAATTAAACAAAAGGAAATCCTTACTAGAAAAATACTCTTATTGCATAATGAAATAGAAAGCTTAGATTATTTTTCAGTATAGTTTCCACAATTTTTCACGCATTTATCATAGCGGGGCAAGAGATAATGTAAGCCATCGTCCTAGGAAGATGCAGGCTTCAATTCACAATTCATGAATAAGTGAAACAAAATTTATTTAAAATCAATACACAATTATACACAATTAGGTGAAAAGGTGAATGGAAAAAAAATTGAAAAACATTGGTGAAAATATCATAATGTTGAATTGTTAATGTTCTTACTAATCTTTTTCAGTTTCCGTAAATAAATCTTCGATAATAAAACATGGCCGCCAAGATCGTGCTACATCTTGAATGTTCTTCAGTCTTTTAATAAAATTCCGCATCGCTCTCCTCTCATTAGGTTTTCTTCTTAAACTTCATAAATTTGTGTATTTCAATTGGTTCAGTGTTCCTAGCATTGAAAACAAAATACAAACTATAACACGCGCGCGGCGAAATATTTAATATTTTTTTCAAAATCTTAATCGCTCAACATGCAGCTGATACAATACTCAGCGATCAAGAAATAACTGTTTGTTAGTGGGCCAGCAAAGCGGAAGCGCATGCGTGGAATTACTAACACTTTTCATACAACAATTGAAAGCGGAATTTACTTTATGAATTGTCCTTGTATTATACATGTTTTGAAAAAATATATATATGATAATTTATATATAATAAAAAAACCTGATTACAGTTTATTGTATTTGGGGAAAATAAACTTCAATTAAAATATTTATTCTTTACCATTTTGTTAATAAGTTAAAATTGATTAGGTAATATTTTTGAGGATATTTTCTCTAAAAAAAATTATTTTTCATATCTCTTCTGTTTATATATCTTAAAAATTTCAAATATTAGAATAAAAGAGAAAATATACCATACTATGAAAAAGAAAACCGTTTAAATATAAATGCGTTGCATAATTTTCTGCAAGTATGTAAAAAACAATTTAATATTTTATATATTTTGTTATATAAGTATTTTCTTGTTTTTCTTTTTTTCTTTTTAGTGATTTGAAATTAATAGAGCATTTGAAATGAAAGTAAAATTAAAGTGGAGGAAAAACATTAAATGCGTTTTGATAAATTAGCGAAAGTGGTAAAATGTTTATGGTACTGGAGATTTTATTATTATTTATAGTAATTGTTTATGTTCATTTAATTATTCAGCGCAGATATTTTGATTTAAAAAATTTAAAAAATATAATTTCATAGTATTGTTTTTAAATTAAAATACTTACTTATTGTATTTTCTTGCATTTTCATAATAAATCAGATTGAAAAACTTACCTGTAAAAAAAGAAAAAAAAAGTTACTGTAAAGAATAATAATAATAATAATAATAATAATAATAATAATAATAATAATAAATATAAGATAACTAAATATTGAATTTTAGTTCTAAATTATTTCTGTGATAATCAATACACAAATCAGTTTAAATATTTAAAAAATGTAGTTTTGTTAAATTTAAAGTACGCGTTCTCCTTGCCCTGTGACAAATATGAATAAAGTTATAACTGATACTAGCCACTTAGAGTTAATATCTATTTACAGCCCATTCAGAGTTAATATTTACAAAGCTAAAATTTGATTTTGAAAGAAGAAATAATTTTGGGCAAATTTGCGAGAAACACAGAACCCCACATGCATTTTAAGCTGTTAAAGACGGTGTTCATTATATTTAATTGCATATTAATAATTTAGCATTTTTCAAATTTTATACTGAAATAGCTCGTGTATAGTTTGAAAATACTTAGATTTGAAAACAAATGTTTCCATGATCTTGTAAACTTTGCCAGATACTTAACTAAATATAAATAATTTGACTTATGGCAGATAAATTATAAAAATTTATTCGCGTTTTGTGAAAAAAATCATAATCTCTTTTATGTACTAATTTTTTATTATTATTTTTTTTTAATTCATTTCTGTTTTGTGCCTAAACAATCTTGATAATCCATTTTATGAACTTATTTTTATTCGATTGCTTGTTTCTATATGCAACATAAAAGATCTTGATAATCCGTTTTATACACACAGAAAATATTTTCTTTTTTCCGATGGTATGGTTTCAATTTTTGTGATAAAGATCTTGATAATCTATTTTGTGCATTAAAAAATTTACTTTTCCGATAGTTTGTTTCTATTTCTCATATACACGTTCTTGATAATCTATTTAATGCATTAAGATTTTTTTTTTTTTTTTTTTTTTTTATGTTTATTACTATTTCGTGTATAAAAATATTCATATTTCATTTCATTCATTAAGGAACCCTTTATTTTCAACAGTTTTCTATTTATTTTATAAAATTTCTTGATAATTTTTTTTTATTATTACTTTTTTTATGGCTTGATTTCTATATTTTGCATAAAAGTTCATGATATTCAATTTTCCGCATTATAAAATGTTTTTGTTTTCTTCCTATCCATATCTTATTATACATTTCTGTTTCTAGATTTTTCTATACTACTTTCTTATATAAAAATTAAAAATCTTTTTTAAATATATGATTTTAATAATTATGGTATGAAATTGTAGTTGACCTAATGCATAAGCCGTAAGTATACTACTCTACGTAATTAAGGAAGATATTCTATATTACTCAGAACGAAATCTAATACGATGAAAAAAAGCCAAATGTTATTTATGGAAATGTAGTAGAATATAGTCATAGTGGGTTATCTAAAAAATTCTTGATGATATTTAGGTAAGTGGCAAAAACACAAGTTGAATGAATTAGAATATTTGAAAACAAATGAACTGCGTACATATATTAAAAGGTGGTACTTCAGGCGTACTTAAATAACAAATATATTACTCACGATGCATTATTTTCTCAGTTGTATACGCTCTTTGAATATGGAAGAAAATTAAAGGTATTGTAGGAATTTGAAACATTTCTTTTACCATTAAATCGAAAGTACCACACATTCGGCAAATAAGATATGCGCTATTCATGGAGAAGATGCTTAATATTTAAGATTAGTGCGGAAGTAGTTTTCAAGATTTTAAAACAACTAGTGTAGATATTGAACATTTTTTCTATCTCTTATTTTCCAATAAATGTTCCTGTGTTTTGAATTTAACAACTAATTGAATGAGTAGATGGGTATGTGAACAGGCATTAAAGAAAAAAAAAAGTTTATTTTGCTTAAAAAACTTTGTAAATGTTATTAGATATGTAATACAAAAATAATTAAATTGAATGTCAAAATAACATTGAATACGCTAAGAAAAAGAAACTATATTTTTCTGAAGATTAAAATTAATAAAGAAGTTACTGCGCTTTTATGATAATAAGTAAATATTTCTTAAATTAAACACCATTCTTTCTAAATGTCTGTACTTTTTCATATGTGTGACCAAAAAATTCCAATTACAGCATAGAATAAATAGAGATAAATAAAGACAAAAGGTACCCCTAAGGTAATATCGCTTTAGTGAACAAAAAAACACATAAATAACATAGCAGTTACAAGAAATATTATGCCGAATGCCAATAAAATCGAATAAAAAATATCAAGACATATTTTTTATGATAATTTTAGTAGTGGAAAGTAAATTTTATTTTTGCGATAGATATTAAATACTATAGCATATATTATAGTGTATTTAAATATGAAACTTTTGTGCATTTAAATGAACAATTAAAGCTAATTTCAAAAGCAGATTTTTTTTTTTATGTTCATATAGTTTTTCATATAGTTTTTCAGATAGTTTTCTGTTAAATTAAGTTATATTTCATAATTTACATTTAAAAAAATAGAAAATGTGTGCAATGTTTTTTGTTTGTTTTAGATGATATGCATTTACAAACGAAAAGAATAATCAAAACCTAAACATATGGGATTATTATTATTATTATCATCTTTAAAATTTTTATTATTATTAAATGTTTACCCACCCCACGGAGGGCATACAATCCAAGGCCTACGGCCTTCCTACAGTCAATCGGCTTTACTCCCAAACACAAATAACATACTTACATACTTAAACGTGTAATTTATGCGTATTTAAATGATAAATTAAAGCTAATTTCACAAGAAGTTTTTTTTATGTTCATATAGTTTTTCATATAGTTTATCATATGTTTTTGTTTTTTTGTTAATTTAAGTTATTTTTAATAATTTGTTTTAAAAAATAAAAAAAATATGTGCAATATTTTTTGGCTGTTTTAGCTGATATGTATTTACAAACGAAAATAATAATGAAAAAACGTGTCGAAATATTATTATTATTATTATTATTAAAAAATCAGAAAATTAGTTTTGAAAAAATTTCGTTAAAAGGTAAAAATTGACACACAAGAGTTGCTTTAGTAAATTTTATTAGTGAGCTATAATGTGTAAGATTAAAAAAAAAAAAAAAAAAAAAAACTACATGAAGTCTATTTATTTCCATTAAATAATCAGTAAAATTACCCCCCCCCCTTCCCTCCCTGCGGAGAGCACGCAATCCTAGGTTTAGGATCTTCGTGCAACCAATCGGCTTTAATCGCAAACACAAAACACAAACACCACATAAAAAATCGTAAATTAAATTATCTTAACGAAAACATACTCGCACATATTAAGATATAAATGCATAAATATGTTTTTTTAAATGTGGCCTGAAAAGCTTAAATTAATCTTACAATATTTAATACACAGGTGAACCTAAACTTCCTGGCATATATTGATATTCAATTAAAATTCACGAATTTAAGTATGATACAGTTTATATGAAATTAATAAAAAATAAAAAACAAACTAAAACAGTTTTTTAAAAACTAATTGTCGCAATGTTTTCCATTCGAAAAAGTTAAGTTATTTTTTTTATTCTTAATGCAAAATATTATTGATGAAATATTTGTCACTGGAAAAGGTTAATGAATGTATTTTTATTGCTTAGAATTTTAGAAAGGATAGCAATATATATATATATGTATGAACATAATTTCAAAAAACCCCATAGAACTTAAAAATAAACAGTCATTGATATTTAAAACAAAAAATCAAAAATACTCAAAAATTCCAATAGTGAACTTGTTACCTGAATAACCCGTTCATCTGAAATTCCTATAATCCAAAATTAAACTATCCGAAATCATGTATTATTATGTCGTAAGATAAATAATTTTATATATACATAACAAGCATAAATATATATATAACAAGTAATACATAAATAGTTTACGGAACTTTTGCCCCCAGCATCTCACCCCCGATATTTTGTCTCCAGCATTCTCCCCCCCCCCCCGGGAAATATTGCCTTAAAAGATACCTGTATTAAAAAATTTTAGGGGGATGCAGTACCCCTATATATAAAAAATATATTTCTGGTTAAATAATACTATCAGAAATCTGTTTTTTTAATTTGACTTTTATTGGTTGTTTTTTTACGTCGCACTACAATGGGCAATTGGCAAAGGTCTGTGACTCACCACTATAGGTGGTCCGGAGACATGTCATCAGAATTTTCAACCTCCACGATGGCTCCCCTGCTTTTCTGACCCCCATAGGTATAATTTTGATGGGAAAATGAAGGACATTGCGGCCACGGCAGATTTTACGTGCACCAGCCACCATTAGTGTACACTACGGTTTTGGGCCGGCTCGAGTACCAAACCCATCTTCCAATTACGAGTTCGGTGCTCTACCGACTGGGCTACCACGGCCCTTTATTTCACTTTGAAAAATTAAAAGTAATACTTATTATGTGTATTTATACGAAATTTTGTCTTGTATTGTCATATTAAAAATTATGGAACAATCGAACGACAGCGCGACCTGTTGAGTGTTTAATACCTTAATGTAATCGGCACCAGTTTAATTCAAAGTTTCCCTAAATAAAACGTTTGTTTAAATTTCGTTCATTGGTACGTGAGATATAGTGTCTACAAATTTTTGATGCAGACACACAAACACACATGTCATAAAAATGGTCAAGTTTTGTTTCGAACATCTCAAATTGTATAAATTCATCAAAAACCGAAATTGGAAATTTTTCTCGAATCTGATGGTTACTGTATAGGAAGTAAATAAAAAACATTGATTTTCCATAAAATTGATTTTCCATAAAAATTTTTATCCGGAAAATTCCTATACGTGAAATTCCTATGCATCTAATATATAAACAAACACATCCTAAAATCTTATATTCTTTATATCCTTACACAGAGAATAAATTATTTGACTGGCAATTAGACTAAACTAAATGTGCCTCTAGTTCCATATGTCATCCTTGTAAATTATAATTTCCTTTGCTAGGGAGTTCTAAAAACCCCTATTAGAGTTCTAGAGCGGTGTCCTATATTATCGTAGTCAAACTTATTTAAAAATATCTGAAAATAAATGCGGTCTCACGAGGCGAGATTAAGTAACTATAATCTTGGTTTTTGACCCAATTCTTGGAAACCAAGTGAGAATTTCTCGCAGTAGAAAGGAATTGCAATTTCTATATTATTCATAATATTGTTTCAACATCTAGAAAAGTATAGAGTTCATTTAACCTGGTTACTTGTTTATTTTATACGCATAGATCGTAAATCTATATTTCTAGTTTAAGATTTCCAAAAATGACTATTTATTCGTTCTAAATGAAGAAGGTATATATATATATATATATATATATATATATACATTTTTTTTCTCAGTTTATAAATTATATTCTTAAAATTGTAAATAATTTTAGTTTAAAACATGTGTACAGCAACTAAATAATTTATGAAAAAATGCATATTTACCAAAATAAATTAATGCGTTTTTCGACATTAAATTAGTATGCGTCGAATGTTATGAAACTATTTTTAAAAATCATTTTATGCTGCCAAAAACAATTTGAATTTGTTACATTCAATTAATGCTCAAATAGCTCTTCTGAAATTTCATTGATAGAAAAAACTTTTTAAGCCAGTATCTAAAATGAGCATTTTTAACTACTAAAACTAATTGATGCAATCTTTAGCATTCCACAAAGATAATTAAAATTTCTTATTCTAAAATGCAATAGCTTGAAAATGTTTTGGTTAAATTATTTTTATTTATTTTTACATCTTCGAATGTTAGAAAGATTAGTGAAAGCATACAACTATATACTGTATAAATAATAACCTTGAGACTCGACAATAATTTTTCATTTCCAAAATCATTTTATGGTGCCAAAAACAATTTGAATTTGTTACATTCAATCAATTCTCAAATAGCTCTTCTGAAATTTCATTGATAGAAAAAACTCTTTAAGCCAGTATCTAAAATGAGTATTTTTAACTACTAAAACTAATTGATGCAATCTTTAGCATTCCACAAAGATAATTAAAATTTCCTATTCTAAAATGCAACATCTTGAAAATATTTTGCTTGAATTATTCTTATTTATTTTTACATCTTGGAACGTTAGAAAGAATAGTGAAAACATACAACTATATACTCTATAAATAGTAACCTCGAGACTCGATAATATTTTTTCTTTGTTTTTTAAAAAAGAAGAACATGGGCTATTTTTCAATTATTTTTTTCAATTATTTTTTATTCAACAGTCGTTCATCTTCGATTTTAAAGTAATTGGTTAATCTGTATGTTTTTATATTAGGTCGTTGCAAAAGTTCGTGCAGAACCGGATCATTTTATTGCCTCCAAAGACGAGAGCTTCTATCGCCGTGGTATACATTTGTTACCCGAAAAATGGGCACAGGTTGTAGAAAGTAATGGAGAGTATTTTAATTAAAAATTGTCATTTGATTTGATGTATTGCATTTTTATGAAATGAAGGAATAAAAAAACGCACGAAATTTTCCAACGACCTAATATCACTTCTGATGAATATCTCAAGAATGAAAATTCATGAAAATTTTAATTAATGTATAATTAAAGTTTTTTTTTTTTTTTTTTTTTTTAGTAAATAATTAAAATACTGAACTATGATGAGTAGATCCTTAAAAGGTACTAATAATTTTTATCGAAATATTTTGTATCGCTTTGAAAAATAACAAACGTTGTAGATCCATTGTCAATTTTTATTCGCTTAAAAAATTTCGTGAATATTTATTACTTTTAATTATAGCTAAAATTTTTATAATTTGTAAAGGAAAAAAAATACAAGTTTGTAAATTTAATCTAATTACTTCAATTAATCTACTTCAATGCATTTGTACAATCACTAACTTATTCTAGAAAAATTAGAATTTACTTAATCTAAATAAAGAAATCTAATTAACAAATTATCTGTTTTTCTAAGATATAGTTTTTTTTTTCTTTCTTAATACTTAGTTGGAGCACATAATAATAAATATACTGATTATACTCGTATTATTCAAGAGCGAAACGAATGTTTACTCTCTGAAAAAGATAGTTAAATTTTTTCAACATCCTACAAAAATATCCTTTATTACAGGATTAAAATAATAAAAAAAAAAAAAAAAAAAAAATGAATGTTTATATCGAAGAACTGTTAAAGAATCAAACAAACAAAAAATAAACTATATAAATGTTACAGTAAATTATGGCACACACACATATATATAAATGCCTCAGTTAAAAAAAAAAAAAAAAAAAAAAAAAAGCTATTTTAAATTGAAATATAACACTCTTTTTATTTACTATTTAAAAGAGTGTTTTAAATATCATAATAAAAAGAAAACAGTAAAATAGTAAAACTACTACATGTGATACAATTTCCATCAGTAATAGAGTCATAATTTTAAATAACAGTAATAATTGAATTAATCTGCAAAGTTTTTAAAAACGTTTAAATATATAATATTTTTAAGAACAGTTAATCTAATAACTTATCCTTTAAGAGAAATAAATTAAAAATTTAGTGTACAATGAATAATAAAACTTAAAATCTACTTCATACACCATAAAATTAATGTAAGAAAGGAGGTGGATTTTCTTCTTCGGGTGCAAAAACACGTGCTACTACCATGGGAGGCAAAAGAAAGACTTGTTTTTTGCCTCTTGCTTTTGCCTTCAAGGTAGTAGCAGGTGATTTTTACCTAAAGAAGAGAGGCTACTTCCTTTCGAAACTGGTAGTGCTTACATTAATTTTATGGTGTAAAATGAAGTTTTTAAGTTTAAATATTATTCGTTATATATTAAGTGTTATTTTTAAAATAATAAACAAGTAATTTCAATTAAAAGAAAAACATCAGTTTTATTCTAAAAAAATAATAATAACAATAATGGGATTTATTTGAAAACGGAAATCTGATGTAAAGCACATAGTTTAAAAAAAAAAAAGTACAATTGCTTAACAATTGAAAAAGTAATATGTTTAAAAAAGAATTTTTCATTATATATATATATATATATATATATATATATATATATATAATGAAAAATGCTTTTGTAAACATATTATTTTTTTAAATGAAAGAATGTGTAAAATTAATAATCGTATTTTAAAGACACTTCTAATTATAATCAAGTATATATATATATATATATATATATATATATATATATATATATAAGCAAAATAATCAAAGCCAGATGAAAATTTAATCCCAAAACACATGAGGGCTTTCATCAGGGGAGCTCCCCATGTAGGGAAAGGAATATGAGAATATGATCCCTACATGGGGGAGATCCCCTGATGAAGGTCCTCATGTGTTTTGGGATTACATTTTCATCTGGCTTTGATTATTTTGCTTATTTATTTCAGTTTTACATTTCCTTTTGCTGCATTTGCGCATTGGTTTATAAAAACTTTGTTCTAGTTCTTTTAATTTATTAATTCACGTTTTACTCCCTCCTATATTTAAATTTTATCTTATATATATATATATATATACCCAGCAAAACCTCAAATGACGGCCAGCATGAGGCCAAGTGCTGGTTGCCAGCAGTAGCTGCAATTGGCCCGCCGGTGGCAAAAGTTAACGTTGCCGCAGGGAATATGTTACGCCGGCCGTCAGTAGGCCGTATTCAATCGATCCACTGTTGGCAGCCTGCAGTAAGTTAAAAATAAGTTAGTGGGCCAGTGAATGGATCGCTGCTGGCAGCTAGCAGTATGATGAAAATAGGTAATGGGCCACTGTTGGTAACCGATATTAGGTTGGAAATTGTTAGTGGGCCAGTGCTGGACTACCTGGTGGCAAACATAATTTTTCTATGTTATTGCTGGCAGCCTGCAGTGGGCCAGCTGTGGCAAACATAAAAAATTATATTACAGCCGGCAGTTTTCATTGGTCCTTTATATTTTCCCATTAAAGGCCCGTTTCACTCACCGTCGCCGGAAGCCGAAGCCAATGTTATTCTATGGAAAATTTTCTTTGCAAATAACTTATTAACTAATACATATTTTTAAATTTTGTTTTCATATTCTGAAAATTTCTAACTGTTAAATTGACGGACCTTTTTTAAAAAATTATTTTTTTATTTTTTTTTATATTTTATTTTGAAGCTGCAAAATACGAATTTTCAATGTGTGAAATTTTTCATTTTGCAAATTCAAAATAAAATATTAAAAATAAAAAATATACATTTTTAAAAAAGGTCCATCAATTTAACAGTTGGGAATTTTCTGAATGTGAAAACAGAATTTAAAAATATGTATTAGTTAATAAGTTATTTGTAAAGAAAATTTCCCATAGAATAACATTGCCTCAGACTTCCGGAGACGGTAAGTGAAGAGGGCCGTTAATAGGACAGCAGTGATTTAGTTATAGCTAGTATATTTATTTTACTGGTGATACCTTTAATTTTATTAATGCTTTTTTCTTTTTCTTTCTTTTTTTTTTTTTTTTTTCCCTCTCTTTTCTGATGAAGTAGCAGCCAGTTTTTTTCTATGAATCCAATATTTAATTTGATTTTGTACATATTCATTTTTAAATACTATTTACAAGTATTTGATTCATACACTATGGTTGTAAATTCAGGATTTCTAGTGCAATATATAGGAAATATTCAGTTGATCCATTTTCCTTATGATAAAAGTTTAATTTGTTGCTTTCAGTGCAAACGTTTCTCTATATTACATCTTTTGGTATAAAGGAGTTTATGTTTTTTTTTTTTTTTTTTTTTTTTTTTTTTTTTTCTTTTTTTAACTGTTCAAATTTCAATATCTTATATGTAACTTTAATATCTTAATGTAACTTTACATGTGAAAATTATAAAATATTGAAACAAAAATTGTTATAAAGAGAGCATTGTAAAAAACACCATAAACTAAAAAATAAATAAAATAAAATAAATAAATAAAAATAAAAAATTGCAGTAATTGTTTCCGGTTGAAATAGCACGAAGACCCTTCATCAGGCGAAAAAAAAGTGGGCACGAGTGCAGCAAAAGTAATTTGCTGCAATCGTGCTTTTTGTTAAACTCACGAAGCAGTGGCGGATTTAAGGGGGGGGGGGGCTAGGGGGCTGAAGCCCCCCCCCAAAACACTGACATTCACAATTGAATATTGCAATTGTAAATTTTTTATTGGTCTAGAATAACACTTTGAAAAATCTTAGCCCCCCCCAAAAGTCAAGTTCTGGATCCGCCACTGTCACGAAGGGATGTGTTATTATTTCAACCTAAAAGAACTGATGCATTTTTTTTTTTTTGGGGGGGGGAGGGGGGGGCGGCAATGATTATGTTCATTTACAAAGTTTTCTATTTATTACTACAGTACAAAATCTCAAATCTGGAATCGTCCGTACCGTGGCCTTTCCGTATTTCGGACTTTTCCGGATTTTAGGTCACTTTCTGATTTACGGCAATAAAAAAAAAACGGACATCTCCATTCCGAACGCCCTTTTAGTTAATAACTAGCTTACGCCCCCGAGGGTGCGATTTCTTAAGAAATTGGAGTATACTTTCAAGTAACATGTACAATACTTTGAACAAACACCATAAAATTTTGCAAACAAAACGCAGGCAGGAACGCTTACGCTTTGTTTGCCGCACTCGTACCTACTTCGTTTGCTTGATGAAGGATCATGTTTTCTTTCCATCCGAAACGATTGTTGCGAGTTCTTACATTTTATGGTGTTTACACTTATTACTTTTAAACACCAATTCTGTGGTGCTTTTTTATTATAACTCTTAAGTATCCAGAAAATCTTGAATATTTTTCTTTTCCCAATTGATAATTTTTTTAGGAAGGCAGATGATCAAGCTTTCTTTTTTTCTCTCTGTGTGTTTATCTTGAAAGTCGCACATTTGAAACCACAGAAATTATCACTGAGAAATGTGTTCGGCTATTTAGAATTAATTACACAGCTGTCAAACTTAACCAGGCCGCCACAAAGAACCTTTTCCTGTTGTTGATAGTCCAATGGAATCTTAACTCCCTCCCTAACTCTCTTCAATGCCCTTGAGTGAATAATTTTTCGACGTGCGATACCGAAAGATGATTTTGCAGTTTTATACAGATGACGTTATTTGAACTTAATGCGAATATTCAGCATTTGACCTGTGCCAATTTATTTTCATTAGGTTTGGAAAGCAGATTCTGAAAAGGGTAAAAGAAGGGAATACAGTTTCAGCTGAAAGGAAAAAAAAAATCGTTCGGTTGAGTAAAGAGATAACGGAGAGATAAGGGAGAAAAAGAAGAGTGCATTTGTCTTTGTACTTGTAAATATTTGAGAATTTTATCTGCCAATTACCTATTTAAAAAATATTTTTAGAATTCCATAAAACTCATATGTTATACAGGTTTTCGAGATTTACTATAGGACGCTTGTCATAAAAAGTTGTACAGGTAACACAAATGGTTTCAGTATAAAAATGCATAAAATAATTTGGATACATTACAGTTTAAGAGAAACTTCTTATCAGCGCACGTAAAAATCTCTATACAACGCTAAAATACAGATCAACATAAATTTTATAGATGCAGTAAGAAATGGTTCCGATCAAAAATGATAAAATAAATATTTGTGGTTCATTTAACAGTGATGCACAAAATATTCTTATACGTTACGGGAAATTGAGGTGGAAAATATTTCAGTTTCGTAAAAGTGAAATTATTTTTCAAACTTGCATTTAAAAAATAATAATAAATAAATAAATAAAATAAAACAGTTTGTTATGGCTACCACTTTTTATTTTATTTTCCTATAATAGTTTATAGAAATTACATATTAAAATTATTATTTATGAAAATTATTTTCTATGATGGAGATAGGCGATTTTCATTTAAAAGAAGTACAATATACTAAATTTCGAAAGAAAATCCATTTTATAGTAATATATATATATATATATATATATATATATATATATGAAGAAATTTTTCGACATTCGGTTTTCGAAGTATTTGCATGCTTTGAGATTCCTGAACACGATTTGACCATTTTTAGAAAGTTTCACTCTGTAAGTGTGTATAAAAAAATTGTGGACGCTGTATCTCACGAACCAACGGACGAAATTTAACCAAATTTGTTATTTAACCAAACTTGATTAAAATCGTTCCCGATTACATTTGTGGATCATTCACTCAACACATGGCTCTATATTTCTACTTCTTCGTAATTTTCAATATGACACAGAATAGGAAGAAATTTTACATAAATGATTTCAAATAAATGATAATTATTTTTTATTTTATTTTTTATTATGAATTAAAAAATAAATATTTAAATATCTAACTACAAACCAGGAAAATTTTTTTGTATAAGTTGAAGAATCGCTCGCCCTCCCCATGAGGGAATAAATTTTCAATGCTGGTATTTTTCAAAAGAAACTCATCAATAACTTTCAAGTAAATGACTGAATTAAATTTGTGGTAAATTAAAACAAAGTTATAAATTATTAAAAAAAAAAAAAAAAGAAGATGTAGAAGAAAGCATTTTTTTCAGAAGTTGGCACAAAATTGATTCTTTTTTTTATTATTATTATTGAGAAACACTGTTCTAAAATGAAAATCGTTTGCATGCATTCAGGAAAATGATTTTAACAAATTATTTGCACTACGCGAATTTGCATAATAAAAAATATAGAAGAAAGTTTTGTGGTGCCACATCATACTAGTTTTTGTCAAAAATTAAAAAATCAATAAATTTGCTTTAA
The DNA here is from genome assembly GCA_963930645.1 of Salticus scenicus. Classification (NCBI taxonomy): domain Eukaryota; kingdom Metazoa; phylum Arthropoda; class Arachnida; order Araneae; family Salticidae; genus Salticus; species Salticus scenicus. The sequence goes on along the minus strand of OZ005658.1, from coordinate 209,562,483 downwards.
AATATCACAGGTGTATAATATAATCGTTCGTTTAAAGATACTGGCGAATTCTTTCCAAGAATACTCATAATGGAAATTTACTCTATCTGGGTATACTTCTCCCTCAGAGGTGAAGGAAGCGATGCTTGTACATAAAAAAAAAAAAAAAAAAAAAAAAACGCGGAAGAAGTAAACTTTTTAGACTACTATCACTTTCATAAATTTTTAAGACACAAAGGAGACAGACAGACAATTTTCAAATTATTTTCATCAGAACAACCCAAAACGTGTAAAATCTATCGAAAACCGGATGTCGAAAAATTTCCCGAATCTAATGCTTTCTTCTTAACTACACTGAAGGAAGAAAAAATAAATAAAACATAAACTGTAGTTATAAGTGTTCTAATAACTTTCTCCCGTCCAATTAAGATCCATAATTTTTATTTTATTAAATAAATTAAAATAATAATAACAATAATAAAATACTAGAAAGTTAGCGACTATCATAATTTACTAAAACGGATCAACTGGATATTTGTTATATAGTTCTAGAAATCATTTTAGTATAACAATGGCTTTAGAGTCAAATATTTAAAAAAAATAGTATTTAAAAAATAATACAAAAACAAATTAATAATTGAATTACTTACTCATATATTCTTTTTACGAGATTTTCAATCTCGCACCCGCACACTACAACAACGAAGAAGAACTTCGTATGAAATGGCGGACAGCGAGGGAATTTCAAATCAACAGAAAAAGAATCACAGCGCCCTCTATGCATACAAATTGGTAATGGCCTAATAATTTGTGGCCACAACATGAAAAACATGATGTTGGCCGTGTCGTGATAGCCTGCATAAGGCCAACTGTGTTTATGCCACTTCTGGGCCATCGACCATTTTTCTTTAGGCTTCCATCACTGCTGGCAGCCACAAACGGCCCGCTGCTGGAGTTATATGGGGCAACCGGTAACTGATGGCATGTGCAGGATGCCAGCAGTAGGCCATAACGAGCCCAGCAGTATAAGTTTTGCTGGGTATATATATATATATATATATATATATATATACATATTACAATTACAGTTCCTTATTATTATTATTATTCGGCATTTTTATGTTAATCGTAAGACAGATATGCGGTAACCGTATGCAGTTAATACAAAAAATATATTTAATGTATATTTTATTACTTAAATTTTACGTATATAGTATATAATCAGTATATAAATGCTTCTATGAAATATTTTGTATTTTATGATATATTGATAAATATTTTTATAAATATCCCCTCAATGTCATGTGGTTAGTAGGAAAGTGCACAAAATTCTTCTAGTATTTAAAAGTTAACTAACACGTATTTCATGCCATTCATGAATTTTAAAAGAAAAATAATCAATTGTTAAAATGAGAGGGGGGGGGAAGTAATAACAAAAGAAATAGAAAAAGAGAAAAAGATCTGGCATCATTAAATTTACGCAATAAATTGTGACAAGGTATATTTATGGAAAATGGAAAAATAAGGTCGTTTCTAGTGTCAAATTTAATTTACAGCTTATATACTTCATTGTTAAGAATAATAGGTTAAGGTTTCGTTAAAATATTGGTGTTAACTACGTAAATTTAGCTGTAACCAATATTATGGTGCAGAATTTCGCCATTTTAGTGTATTTGATACTGCTTAAAAACAAAACGTAGAACATTAAATTACATTAAATATTGGTTTCATTTAAATTGAAATAATATTTTTGTGAAACATCGGATTTTATTTTTATTTTTATATATAATTTAAGTATTTTATGCAACTATTTAAAAGTTATTATGCAGCTGATAAAAATGCATGTCAAATGTGTTAATACGTTTAATATGGTTAAAATTTATTTCAACGGCAAAACACAGAAATTTACTTAGAGCTTATATATATCACTGCAAAAAATAATGGGTTAAAGGTTGTTAATCACAAAAATTTATCTGTAATCAATATTTCGATGCAAAGTTTCACCACTTTAGTGGTACTGCAATTTAGTGGAAACACTAAATTGATACCACTGAAATGTTGAAACACAGCGCATAAAATTTTTTAAATAATGGTTTCATTTAAATTAAAACCAATTTTTGGTAATTCACCATATTTTCTTTTTTTTTTAACTTTATATATGATCTCAGTATAATATATAATTATATAAAAACTATTATAAAGCTGATAAAAATGCATGTAAAATGCATTAATTCGTTTAATGGTCAACATTTTATTTCAGTGACAAAACATGGTTACAGTTTATATACTTCACTTTTCAAAAATAATAGATTAAGCTTTCGTTAATACGTTATGTTAATTTTGTAAATTTAGCTGCAACCAATATTTTGGTGCAAAGTTTTACTCTTTTAGTGACTTAAATCGTGAAAGTGACGAATCAAAATTCCTAAAATATTAGCTGCATTATATTGTTCATGAAACGTCGGATTTCAATTTTAATTTTATATATAATTTGAGTATTATATGTAATTATTTAAAAGTTTTTACGTAGTTGATAAAAATGTATGCAAAATGTATTGATACGTTTAACGTTTAATAATTTATTTCAATTGCTATATACGAAAATTAAGTAAATAGATGTCATTGCTTCGTAATTTAAAAAGATTTTGTAATTTGTATTTTAGAAAGTATTTTCGGTAAATATTTTGTTATACTGCAAGTTTCCTATTTATGTATATAATATATATATATATATATATATATATTATTATTATTATTATTTTTTTTTTTTTAATCTGACGTAAAATTACAATTTTTAAAAGTAATCAAGCTTCCAACATATATATTGAAAATATATTTATTTACGATATGATTTATTACCTTTATAGTATTTTTAATATTAAAAAAAAAAAAAAACTGAAAGTAAATATATATATATTAAATTACCTTATTTTTATAGAAATATATTGCAATTTTTATAAAATAAATTTATAGTATGTACAAGTCATCAGAGACTTTCAAAGCTTTTGTCATGTTAAACTAATATTTACTTCTAAATAATAATCAGAACATAAATTGTAACTGTTTGAATTATTAATTATCCTTTTTCTCCAAACAATAAACAAAATAACCTATTAATTCATACTGGAAGCTTAAGATCTTAAAATTAATTAGTACATTTTTCTGAAATTCCTGGGAGATAATTAATATTTTCAAATATAATATGCACATTATCCAAAAGATTTTATCAAAACTATTTTCCCGCTTGAGAAAATAGAAAAATTGTAATTATATTTTGGAGTTTAGAGAGGCAAACAAAAAATATGGTTTCAAGTTATATTGTGGTATTAGGAAAAAAAATAGTTACACTTATGGTTATGGTGTTACATAATTTATATAGAAAACATTACTTTTTTTTTTTTTTTTTTTTTTTTTTTTTTTTGAAAAAAAAAAAAAAAAAATCTTTTAAGAAAATTTAAATGGACCATGAACTTTTTCATGCACTTTTATGGATATAAACTCGAGTAAGTAATGAAAAAAAAATTAAGGCAAATGTAGTAGTATTTTATTTTATTTTATTTATTTATTTATTTTTATTTTTTAAGAAGATCGACGAAACAGAAAATTTTAATTATTTTACTTATGTTACATTTTTCAAAAAGAATGTCTCGAAATTGAAAAAAAAGTGGAGAAGAAGAAGAAAAAAAAAGAAAAAGGAGAAGCTAACACTATTAAAATTACGCAACAAATTCAGATAAAATAAATGAATTGAATAGTGAAATAAGTTAAGTATTTTAATATGAGTTTGAGCTTATACACTATACCCATTAAATGTAAAAATTTTAGTATTTTATACAGCTAAATAAAATCATGTAAGTTGGGAGATATAAATTTATGCAAAACGTATTTATACTTTTAATGATTGTAAATTCACACGAATGATTGCAAATATGCATGGATATTAACTAAATGTATATTGGTGCTTAGTAATTTATATAATGACTATAAAAGCCCCTGTTTGATAACGAACCGAATTCCGAATGCGGGAAAATTTTCATAATCAAACTCGAAATGTACAGAACTCGTCCGGATGCTTGCTTGCGGGCCAATAGATCAAAGTTTGTTAATGAAACCATTTTTAAATTCATGAAATCAATGAAGGTAGCGAATTAACGAAGGCTTTGCTCCCTTCCCTGGTCACTATATTTAAAGAAAACTCTTTTCTGTATCGCTTTATAAAAAAGAAAAAAAAAAAAAAAAAAAAAAAGAAAGAAAGAAAAAGAAAAAAATCATGAAATTGCTCAAAAGTCCGCTTTGGATCCCCGCTGCCATCGGTAGCGTCAAAATCATTCTCAGACTTTCGGTTGCCTGTCTCTATTGCCTGTGACAATAACTTACCAGTGGGCTTCCATTTGGGTGCTTATCAGATGACAGTTTCGAAACGGACAGTATACAAAAATTGAAGTAGCAATTTTATATTTTAATCACAGTTACATATGAGCAACACTATACGTGGTGTACATAATATTTTCTTTCGCGTTATACATCTATCGCATGAGATAATTAATTTTTTGTGGTTATGATAGTAGTTGAGATAGTTAATAGTAGTTGATGTATAGAAAAATAAATAAGTAAATAAGTAAACATGATCATGGTGCAGCCTTAATATAGCTCCCCTTGTCGATTTGTTGAATTTTCATCGCAATTTTAGACTAAATTACATAATTTATGCGATTATTTTTTCTGTTTCTTTTCTACTTCCTTTCCTTTCCTTTCTTTTCTGTTTCTCAATTTTTAACTTTTTTTAATATTTTTTTATGCGCTACTTGGCTTAAAGTGGCTTTCGTGAAATTAGAGTCTTTGGCAAAAAATGTCCGATCTATTTCAGCATCAAAATTTTTAAAATTACCCAGGATTATCAATAATTAAAGCTCTTTAATAAAATGCTGAAGTAGCTTTCATGCCAAGCGCGATTCATCCGTACCAAAAACATGCTTTTTAAACAAAAGAAAAAAAAACTAAAATTGAGGTATATTAAAAAATGTTATGGTTATTTCTCTACTTCATTTTAATTTTTTCTTATGCATGAGCAAATTTAATATTTTATAAATATTTATTTTTCGCGTGAAAGCATATTTCATTTTATGCTGTGATATATATATATATATATATAACTTTTTTTGGTAACAATGAAAAGTTTAAATGTCCAATTTTAAAGCTATTACCAGGTTATTATTTTCCTATTTTAATTAATTTCAAAAAATCTAATTAAAACTTCGTTACAAATGAGATACCAAGTGAAAGAGAGAATTTTTCTAAATCCGTCGGTTAAACAGCTTATCGATCGGAGAATTAGATTTTTAAAAATTAACTAAAGTATGAAAATTAGGTGGCAACTTGCGTCCACACGCAAACAAATAGATCCCAAGAACATACCTTAGCCCTTTACATATAGATTTTTTTTTTTTATTAACTGAAGTATGAAAATTAGATGGCAACTTGCGTCCACACACAGGCCACAAACAAACAGAATCCAAGGATATCTCTTAGCCATTTATATATATATATATATAGATTGCATACTGTACTACGCACTATAATCTAGATAACAAGAAAGTATATGTTAAAAATTTTCTTCACAGAAACCAAATGAAAATAAGTACACACACACACACACATATATATATGTATATATATAATTGCGATGATATTTGTCGCTTATATATCATACATAATAATCACTCTCCAACTGTACTAAGTTCCTTTTTTACTACGTTATCACACAATGGACAGACAGAAGGACAGGATTTAAAGGATTTAATTCATAACCACCCGTACACATTGTTGGTAAGTGCTAAAAATGCTTAACACGAACGGAAATGCAATTGTAGCAGTTTACAACTGTAGGCCTTAATGCATTTGAATATTGTAGAATACCCCTGTAAATGTGAACGCTAAACATATCAATATCATATCCGACACAAAACATTATTTTAGAATACTAAAAATAAATGTAAATTTCATTAGGATTTTTCCAGTAGAAAATTATTTAAATGGGATTTGTGAAAAAGTCTCTCCTAAAATGCAATGCACTGTTTTTTTTTTTTTTTTTTTTTTTTTTTTTGAGTGTGTGTGTCCTTGTACACAAATAAATTGTACAGAGCCTATTAATGTCATTTTAAATAGGGAGCATTCCCTATTGAATTTGAATAACATATACCCTTTTTAAGAGATTCTGAAAATATTTACGGGTGTTAAGCTAGCAGTCGGACAGACAGGAAATTAAATTAATTAAAATCATATTCACTCTTAAAAGTTGTTAGAAGATGTTAAAAAGCGCTTAATTTAAACGAAATGCAATTCAAGCTATTTTCATATAGTAGTCCTTAATGTAATTAAATACTTTTGTGAGGCCCTGTAAATCTTAATGCTAACAATATTATATTAGATAGAAATCCTCATTTCTTGCAAATGAATAACATATTTTTATTTCACCAATATTTGAGTAAAATTATTAAAATATAGTTTATAGAAATACCTGTTATAGAACACAAAACTTAGGAATAATTTCGGGTGTCCCTGTACACAAATCATTGGCGATATGTACTCTATTTTCAAAAGAGAACATCTCATATTGAACTTAAATAACATATTCCAATTTTATTAAGATTTGTGTAAATTAAAGTTATTAAAATTTGGTTTATAAAAATACCTCTCACAGAACGCATTGCTTTTTAATACTTTGGGTATCTCTGTACAGAAACCAGTAGTGATATTTATTTTATTTTCAATAGGGAGCATTGAATTAAGAGTTTGAATAACATATATCAATTTCAAGAAATTTCTATAATTTTTATGGGAGTTAGAATGTGGACAGACAGACAGTTGGACAGACAGATGGGTAGCGAGACAGACAAACCGAAGTCATAAGCGTTTTTAAGCTTTGTTGGAAAGAGTTATTTAAAAATATAATATATAGAAAATTATTCTAGTAAATTGCAACTATAAAGATTGTCTTTATAACAAACATTTTCAAACTATATGAGTCACTATTGTTCTTGTCAGATTAAACTAATATTGATGCAATTTTTTTTTTAAATCACAATCAACTGATTGGAAGAAAATCATATTTAATGATATTTTATTTTTCCGACTGGATGAAAATAATGCCTGGACCGGGAGTCGAACCCTGATCTTTGACTTACAAGGTCAAGGCTCTACCAATTGAGCTATCCAGGCCGGCAACCGGTCAGCATTACTCACTCAGACAACCTTTAGGCAGAAACATCTGGTCTATCATTTAGGTAGCTCGACAGAAATAAGCCGCAGGTAAAGGAAAACACCATTAAACAATGGGAGAAAGAAATACAATTTTTATTAAATATCACAATCAACTGATTGGAAGAAAATCATATTTAATAAAATTTTATTTTATTTTTATTTTTATTTTAAATTAAAAAAAATAAATAAATAAATAAAATAAATAAATAAATAAAAAATAAAATTTCATTAAATATGAGTGAGTAATGCTGACTGGTTGTCGGCCTGGATAGCTAAATTGGTAGATCCTTGACCTTGTAAGTCAAAGAGGGGAGTTAGAGTGTGAACAGACTGACAATTGAACAGACAGATGGGTAGCGAGACAGACAACCCGAGGTCATAAACGTTTTTCAGCTTTGTTGGAAAGAGTTATTTAAAAATATAATATATAGAAAATTATTCTAGTAAATTGCAACTATAAAAATTGTCTTTATAAAAAACATTTTGAAATATATGAGACACTATTGTTCTTGTCACATTAAACTAATATTGATGCATCTAAAAAATTACAAGAGCAAAAATTGTATTAATTCTAATTAATTATTATCACATTTAATCAAAAAATACACAAAATAAACCAATAATTTACATCAGAAATTTAAGTTCTTAAAATTAATTAAAAAATTTCTTCAGCATTCCTAAGAGATAATTAATATTTTGAATATCAGACGCAATTTATCCAAAATATTCTGTCTAAACTATTTTCCCGCTAGAGGAAACAGAAAAATTCTAATTACTTTCCAAGTTTGAGGAGATAAACAAAAAATATGGCTTCTAGTTACACTGTGTTATTCACGAAAAAATGCTGCTACACTTAGGATTATGGTGTATAATAATTCATGTAAAAGACAATAAAACTTTTTAATCAAAATGTGGTTAGTTTAAAAGTAACTTTATATGATCTATGAAGATTTAAATGTGTTTTTATGGGAATAAACTGAAATAAATGTAGAATAAAATGTTTTATTAAAAATATTATTTAATGACACAGTTTAAAAATATGCGTAATAAAATTTTACGTTTGCAAAGTTTATAATTTTTACAGGAGTTATTTTTTTTCTTATCAATTTTGGAAATATTTGTTTATGTTAAGAAAAGCAGACAACTCTAAAAGACGTTCAAGAATACAATAACAAAATTAGCATGATGTAGCTATCACAGAACTTTATTCAATATTTTTCATACAAATTCACGCAGTTGAAATTGTTTATTTATTTAATTTTATTTAATTTTGTTTTTCATTATGAATTCAGATGATGTTTGTCTCAGAGAGGTATTACACTAAATGTCTACGTACAGTGCAGATGACATCATTCCCGTTCTCGGGGAAAATTGTGGTATAGCAGTGCTACATATAAGCCGATATGCGCCCATATTTAATCAGCATAATTTCTCATAATGATCTTTCTATATATCAAGTTTTATTTGACTATATGCAATAGAAGCTAAGATATAGCCTTCCCTTAAATTGCGGAAATCACTGTAGAGCAGCTCAACATATTCAGCGATTGGCACAAAAGTTCATAGACGTTAATGTATATCCAAGTGTAGCTACATATAAATTTATATGCAATTTTACGAGAAATATTTTTCTTATAAGTCAAAAAATATAGTTTACTACTGTTATCAAACTTACAAATTATAATAAAATAGATGTTTTCACGTCTCCTTCGAATAAAAACAACGCCATGGGACTCTTATTATTTAAAATGAGGAAGTAATACAAGATATATGAACAAAAAAATAAACTTTCCTTGTACTGTGTGTGCTTTTACGAAAACAATAGAAAATATTGAATTCGATGTACTTGCATGTCTTTTTTAAACATTAATGTAAAAAAAGTAACAATTATAAAAATATTAAATCATATTCGATTTATGCTTTTTAGTGTTTAAAGAAAAATAATAAAATAAAACTAATAAAAAAATTATTATGATGATATTATCAATTATTCAAATAAGATATGAACCTTGAAGGGAATGAATAATTTTAAAAAGTAAGAGAATTTGTTAAAAATCTGCATTTACATAAATAAACTTATATATACAAAAATTATAACTAACATAAATATTTCACCTTATAGACAGTTAATAAGAATTTTCTTGTTTATTAATAATAATTAAATAAACTTTCCTTGTACTGCGAGTGCTTTTACGAAAACTATAGAAAATGTTGTATTCGATGTATTTCCATGTCTTTTTGAAACATTAATATAAAAACGTAACAGTTATAAAAATATTAAATCATATTCGATTGATGCTTTTTAGCGTTTAAAGAAAAATAATAAAATAAAACTAATAAAAAACTATTATGATGATATTGTCAATTATTCAAATAAGATATGAACCTTGAAAGAAATGAATAATTTTAAAAAGTAAGAGAATATGTTAAAAATCTGTATTTATATAAATAAACTTATATACAAAAATTATAACTAACATAAATATTTCTCTTTATAGTCAGTTAATAAGAATTTTCTTGTTTATTAATATTCATAACATGTTAAAATAGAGATTTTAGATATAAGAATAAATAAAAGTTATGTTTAAATCATCGTCATAAATTAAATTAACTTTTACATCTTATACCTTTTTTTGCTGTAATGCGTAATGTCAAAATAATAAATAATACTAGATTCATTAACAATATATCAAAATTTCATTGTACTGCGAGTACTTTTACGAAAACTACAGAAAATGTTGCATTTAAAGTTTTTTTTCTTTTTTCTTTAACATTAATATATAAGAGTAATAATTACAAAAATATTAAAATGTATTCGATTTATGCTTTTTAGTGTTTAAAAATAAAAATAATAAAATAAAAAATAAAAATAAACTATTATGAAGAAATTTTTAATTTTTGAAATAAATAAACTTTTAAAGGAATGAATAATTTTTAAAGTAAAAGAATATGTTAACAATCTAAATTTACATAAATAAATATAAGTAAAAAAATTGTAATTAACTTAAATATGTCTCTTTATAGTCAGTTAATAAGAGTTTTCTTTGCTATTAATATTGATAACGTGTTAAAGTAGAGCTTTTAGATTTAAGAATAAAGTATAAAAAATAATTTATATTTTATCAACGTCATAAATTAAATTAACAGTTACATCTTACACCTCATTTTGCTTTAATATGACAGCAGAAATTTTTCTGTTAAATATTTTTAGCATTCACTTAAAAAAAAAAAGCTATTAAAACAAATAATATTTTTTAATACTAAATGTTACCAAAAATAAATAAATAAATATCTGATTTTAAGTGCCTATGTATATAGACCTGCCAATTATACTAATTTATCCGTAATAGCAGTAGGACGCGCCTTTTTTTCACACCAGTAAATTTTCAGAGTAATATCCGGCAATATGTAGTTAACTCATATATACTATTACTCAAAAAATAAACAGGTGTGAGAAAAGGCCGGGCCTAACACCATTAAGGGTAAAATAAGATAATTTGCAGGTCTATATTAGACATAAAAATTGTACAAAAAATTGCTTACTTTTTCACAATTTCTCTGATATCATATATGAGTTGATCAAGTCTTTCATTAGAATTAGAATTGTCCTCAGGTAGTCGTTGCATATTTTCTAATACATATTTTCGAACACAGTTTCTAAAAATCTTCGGAAATTTCATTAGCTTGTTGGCTTTATTATGAGTGTAGTCGCGAGCAAATGTTTATTAATATTTTTCACATATTTCACATTATTTTTTATAATGCAGATATTGTCTTATTGGAACATTCATTTATATTTTTCTTGAAAAGACCACAGAAAATTCATTAAACTATTCATAATATTACTATACAATATTATTAAAATTTTTAATAAATAATACAATTTTTGTCAGAGTATAATGTGCAATATATCCTTTTCATAAATCATAAATTGTATATTGTCATAAAACTTAAATCCAATAAAATAGCAAAAATTAAAACTAGTCAAACTAATAGATACGCCAGTTTTTATAACAGATATTAGAATGAATGCAACTAATACACGAAGAAAAATGATATTACTTCGCTTGCATTGTATTCACTGTTAATTAATCCTTTTCTGATATCTGCACAAGAATATACTTCATGCATTTATTTTCTGTCATATTAACAGCTATTAAAATAACTTCACACTCTAAGTAAGTAATTATGATTACATCCGACAACGGACTGAATTGCAACGAATGCATAAAAATAACGAATTTATATTTCACTGATAAATTATAGAGACTTTTGCGCCCTCTACGTATATAATCGGAAATAAAAAAAATAAAAATCCTGCACGGGTACGAACAAATGATACATAAAATTCAAACTAGACCAATTTTATCGTTAATGGGAATTTTATCATATTATTTAACACATATCGACCTGATAATAGTTTCTCATCGGAGTTTTTAACTTTTATATGCGCCTACACAAATTCCAGTATGAGACATATACCTTGTGATCTGTCCATAAACTTTACTGAGTTACCGTAAAATAACGTGGGTCACACGAAATATTTCGAAAGATAAAATTCTACTAACGATTTAACTAAAGATTTCAAGCATTTTGCGATTTTTGATACTCAGTTTGCTTGAACTTTTAAACTGAGTATCACTTATAACTATTTCAGAAAACTTTCTAAAAGTTATAAAATTTTAACTTTGTACAACCAAAAAAAAAAAAAAAAAAAAAAAAAAAAAACTCTGAAGAAATTAAATTTTATGCGGAAACCGTGCTGCATGATATGTAGTGTCAATCAACCAATATGAATGCAACGATTTCGTTGAAGGTGCAAAATATTTTGCGAAGAATGTATTAACGAATAAGCTTTCGCAACACATTCAGGAGTCATTATTAGTTTATAAACATATTAAACTATCTAAAATAGATAGATTTTCTGAAATATCTAAAATAGTTTGTGGAAAATATAGCTTATCTGTAAACTTTTAAAAATAAATTTTCATATTAAAATAAATGACAATTTTTCAGTTATAATAACAAAATATAATTACTGATAATGTTATTACTTTATTACAGTATTTGCTGTAAAATCATAAACGTCATACTAAAAGTATAATTTTTATGGCTAAGTCATTCTAATTTTCGTTTCTCTAAAATAACCGATAATAAAATTTGTTTTAATACAGATTCTACATATCAGTTTATTTAACCACCTACAAATTGCTCCAACAATCAATCAAAAAATTTTTAAGAATTTGTTTGAACTAATGATAAGCTATTTTTGGATTTAATACTCCTGTAACAGACCATAAAATAACATGTTTTATCTAACCTGTTATCATAAAATACAAAAAATATACTTTAGTTAGTTTATGTTTAACTAGTAAAAAGCTTATCATTTTACATTTAAACTTACCGAATTTTATATATTAAAAGTTACAATAGCTTTTAAAAAGTTTTATGAGCTCAAAATTTGTCAAAAGTAAATGATTGTTTAATATATACTTATCTCAAAACTAATAAAATATCTCCATAGAATTAACTATTAACTTAATATTATGTGTGTTTAACAAAATAATTTGCACAACGTGATTATGGGCAGAAAAATGTTGTATTTATCCAATCTTTAAAATTTTTAGTTCCTTAATGGAAGATATAATCATCGGGAAGAGTCATAACTTTTATTGCACTTGCATAAAAAATTAATATATGTCGTCATATAAAACCATATAACATATAGATGCTGAGATTAGGTAATTTCTCACTATCACAAAATGAATCTAAAAAAGTTATGCGTATAGTTAAAGTGTAAACAAATATCCATTAAAAATATTTAGAAAAAGGTCGATAAAATTTGCATCCTAATATACAGTTTATAAAATGTATATGGTTAAATAAACTAATTGAAAAAATATAATTAGATAATAAATTCAACTACAAGTACACAAATAAAAAGAAAAAGAAAATACAGAAATCAATTTTTGAATAGTTACACTTCCCCAATGTATTTTAAAACTAGTTAAATTGTGTTTTATGTAAACATTTTTATACAAAATAATACAAATATCTTTTATTATTATTATTTTACTACTACCTATTACTAATTAAAATTTTTAAAATAATTAGAAAGTTAGATTTGTTTAAATATGCGTAAAAATGTTGATAAACTTTAAATTAGATCTTATGCAACTTATTTAGTGAACGCCTGGCGTAATATTATACATAAATTTAAATATATAAAATACTAATGAGTGCAGTTTTTAAACTATAATAACAGCCATTAATTTCTGAATGTTTCTTAAGATATAAAAATTCATGTAACAAATTAAAACAAAAATAAAAATGCTGTATGTTTAAGAATTACGTTTTTTTTAAACTGAAATATAACGTTTCATTCTATCACTGGTTTACTGACTTTTTGATAAACGACTAAAAAAATTTTTACGAATCACTGACTAATGATAAGAAGAGAAATTATATATAAAATTTCTGTGTATGTTAAATGAATTAAAATATCTACTAATTAAGATGTAAAATTAAAAATAAAGGTTAATTAGACTGCATAAATAATGAAATTTCACGCTGTAAATAATTAGGTTTAAATATGACGCCAAGTTGCTTCATTACGCTAATTAGAAAGGAGATTCTTCGTCAAACAACACCATTTAGTTAAAGTTTAAACAGTTTTTTTTTTTTAATAACATGTTATAATTTAATTTAATTAATGCTCTCTCTCTCTCTTTCTGTACAGACTTTTTAAGTCATCATTAAATAACAAACATCCTTTATATATTTTAATATTTTTATTATGTATTTCAAATTTTATTTCACCAGGCATGCGAACACTTTTATTTAAAAGCCAGATGTGTTTATGTAAGAATATAAATAATATCCTATAAGTATGTATATATCTCAAGTATGGTAAGATGCTCTTTATTCAAAAAATTAATAAAAGGAAAATTATTTATTATAAAAGAGAATAATTATAATTAAAAAAAAATCCTGATTTTTCAGATATTTATTTATTTGTTTACAAAGTTTTAAGAAGATATGGATATTTTTTTTAATTTAATGAAAGATTGAGAAATGTAATGGCATCAATTTTTGATACATTTACGTAGTAAAAATTAGGCACAGAAATAATAAATAATGAAGTTCTTTGTGCAATCTGAAAAATATATGCTGGGCAATGAAAAAAAAAAAAAAATCCTTATTTTTCAGATATTTATTTATTTGTTTACAGAGTTTTAAGAAGATACGGATATTTTTTTAAATTTTCGAATAAAATGAAAGATTGGGAAATGTAATAGCATCAATTTTTTATACATTTACGAAGTAAAAATAAGGCACAGAAATAATAAATAGGAAGTCATTTGTGCAATCTGAAAAATATATGCTGGGCTATAAAAAAAAAAATAATAATAATAATAATAAAAAATCCTGATTTTTCAGATATTTATTTGTTTGTTTACAGAGTTTTAAGAAGATATGGATATATTTTTTTAATTTTCGAATAAAATGAAAGATTGGAAAATGTAATGACATACATTTTTGATACATTTACTAAGTAAAAATTAGGTACAGAAATAATAAATACAAAGTCCTTTGTGTAATCTGAAAAATATATGCTGGGCAACTGAAAGATCAGACATCATAAAGTGCGTTAGTATAATATAAGATAATAATAATAATCTTTTACGTTATATTTTTCTTTTGTTGTTTGATATCACATAAATCATGTTCAGATATACTTAAAAAAATATTGAGCAAAATTAACAATATAACACTAATAGAATTAATAAAAAAATTTACCTTTCCATCATGAAGTTTTTATTGATATTAATAGGCTTTACCAGCTTAACTGCTCATTATGTTTAAATGTATTTTTTTAAAAAATAATTGAATAACTGTTTTTTATAACATATTATAAATAAAAACTAAAACAAATCCCTCAAAACCCAGTTTAGGGCGATTATATATAATTTTGTATTGTAAGTCTTATCTAATCTATCATGACTTCCTTCACTCACCGCCACCGGAAGCCGATGCTAATGTTATTCCATGGGAAATTTTTCTTTACAAATAACTTATTAAGTAATACATATTTTTAAATTCTGTTTTCACATTCTGAAAGTTCTCAGCTGTTAAATTGACGGACCTTTTTTAAAAAATTATTTTTTTATTTTTTTATATTTTATTTTGAAGCTGCAAAATACGAATTTTCAATATGTGATTTTTTTTCATTTTGCAATTTCAAAATAAAATATTAAAAATTTAAAAAATGCACTTTTAAAAAAGGTCCGTCAATTTAACAGTTGGGAATTTTCTGAATGTGAAAACAGAATTTAAAAATATGTATTAGTTAATGAGGTATTTGTAAAGAAAATATCCCCATAGAATAACATTGGCTCGGGCTTCCGGCGACGGTAAGTGAAGAGGGCCCTTAAAGTATTGAAGTAAGCGTTGGCTGCAAACAACTGCCGTTACTCTAAAAAACTCAATTTGTCGTTTAAAATGAAGAAATTAAAAATTATGGAGAAATTTTATTATTATTTTTAAAGTAAAAAACAACTTCGCAGTTTAATTTTCCGTGCATTTTTAATTTTTTAATTTTTAATTTTTTTAATTTATTTATTTTAATTTTTAATTTTATTTATGGTAAATTAAGAAATAATGAAAAAAAAAAAAAAAAAAAAACATAACCATAGAGCAATCCTCTTTATTTGTAATACATTCGGTAAATTTTAATATTAAAATTCGCATAAATTAAGAAGTGATAAACAGTTAAGTATTTTCCCTTTAAGTCAAATTAATGATCATTTATGAATTAATTAAATTAAATAATAAATTTTTATCAAAATTTAAAATTTATAATAAATAAAACAATTTTAAATGTTCACCATATTGCTATTTGTAGATAAATACAAATATTACCATTTAATTTTTTTTTTCTCTCTGCAAAAGTTTATTTAATGAAAAACTATTTTCTAAGAAACATACAGTTCGAATAATTATATTTAATTAAGCAAAAAAAAAAACAATTGAAAACATAAAACTGTGTAAATAAAAATAACCATAAAAAAATAAAAATTTCATCAAGCATAGAGTACAAATCATTAAATTTCAATTAAAAAAAAAAAAAACGATAATTTACTTTTCAAAAAATAAAACTGTATACATAAATAACCACAATTATCGTAAAATTTAAAGACCGTCACTATAAATAATTTTTGATAAACTGTGACCTAGTTATAAAACCGATGAGTTTAATAAAACTCTAATTTAAAGATAGAACCCAACTTTTAACAAGAAATTAATTCACTTTATTAGTTATGAGCTGCCATTTATATCTTAAATGAAGTCAATAAACTACTAATAAAGCCGCAGAATGAAATTTTTCCTCCACTAATTAAACCATTAAATTAATGAATTTTTGCGATATTAGTAATAAGGTTAAATATTGCGCCAGCCTACTTCATTAAACTAATTAATGATAAGACTTTGCCTACTAACGTGATTTAAGTTAAACGATTTTTTAAGTAGATAAGTACAGAAAACTTAAATCAATGCTTGCCAGAGATGTTAATGGTTTCCAACATCATGAAGTAATTAGTTTAGTAAAATTTTTAGTTGAATTAGAAAACATTTTTAAAGAAAGATTTTTTTTTTAAAGTTACCTAATTGACAAAACGTTTGGAGTATTTTACGTTATATTAGCTTGAGTAATTAGTCATAACATAGACATAGTAAATAGATTTCCATAACTATTTTATCCATTATTATTTAATTTACGTGAATTTTCAGTGTAATTACTAAAATGTTTTTCAGACATTAAAATGCTAAAAGTATATTTTTTTAGAAAAATCAATCATTTCCAAACAAAGTACAAACAATGTGTCATCTATAAATTTTATTTTATTGACAAAGTAATTACAGTATTTACGTTATGGTAGTTTGAGTAAATGGTGATAACATAAACATGGCAACTCGGTTTGCATACTTATCATTTTTTATCCAATATTGTGGATTTTTTATGTAATTTTTATATTGGTTTTAAACACATTATTAAAGCAAAATAAATTTATTAAAAAAGAAAAAAAAATCCTTTATTCAAAAATTTGAAAGACGAAACAAAATATAGCTCTCTATTTTTCTATAAAAATTAAGTAATCTAATTCACTTATATGATTATTACAATATAAATTTTTATGCAAATTAAAATCAAACTTGTATTAATACACATGCCGAATTATTTTTTATAAATTTTAATTTTTTATAACTTTATCGGGGTATAAATATTAAAAATAATATTTCAATCATTTTTGAGTATAATACCATTACTATATTTTTTTTCATTTCATAATAATAATAATAATAATAATAATAATAATAATAATCAGTATTTCGTACGTACTTTAAAAATTGTTCATTTTTCAACCTTTTTTAATTATATTTTAGAAATAGTTTACTATTTTTCATACAATGTCAATTTTAAAATTTTGAATAATTCTGCGAGTCTTATTACATTTATTTAATGAACATATATTAAAAAATCCTGGTGTACTGCAAAGTATGCCATGAGACTTACAATATCCTGCAGCACATTTCTAACTGTATTTATTTAATCTCTCAAACTTTTTTTTTAAATCTATTTTATTATCATGTTCTTGCAATATTTTTTGAATTTTATAAACACCAAAATCTAAGATGTTTTAAAAGTATTAGTGTTAAAAATAACTATAAATCAGTTATAAAAGAAATATATATATATATATATATATAAAAAGATTCAAGGAATAATATGCACATTCAATCGACTTTTTATTTACAGATGTTGGAAAAAATAATGGAAACATTTTCAAATTTTAAGGTTTTGCCGAATATCTCGAAAATTTTTATTCACAAATTAAATGATCATTCACAAATGAAAATTTGTATGAGAAAAAAACTGTGTTGCACAAAGAAACATCATGCAGTATTTGTAACTCTTTTTTTTTTTTTTTCATAAGTATGTACTATATACCTATAAGAAATAAAAATTAAAAATAGAAAAAAAAAATTAATTGTTTGAAAAGAAAAATTAAATGTTTTTTCTGATTCAAACTTTCATTTGTGAATAACCCCTTATCATAAAGACCTTTTTAGAAAACAGCTGAAAAACAACTTATTTATTCACCGATATCTCTATCAATTGTTATGATATTCAATTTTATAAGATACTCTATAAATTTGAGTATTATACTGTATCAAAGTTTTTTGCTACAGTCTGCGCATGCGCAGTAATAAATTATTTACTACAACTGTGAATATCTCCTTGAATATTAAAATTTTCTTGGATATACAGGTACATATAGTCATGTTTTCTAATGGTTCATGAAATTGAAAAAAAAAAAAAAAAAAAAAAAAAAAAGAAAGAAAGAAAGAAAGAAAGAAAGAAACTTTAGAGTTATAATGTAAAAACTTCCGAAAAATTTCTACAATTTTTAATAAAATATTTATAACTCATTAAATATTCGACCTAACTTCCCGAAACTCTACATATGTATAAAATATAACACTTATAACCACACCTAAAATTTGCAGATAAATAGACGCACTTTCAGATACAGGGTAATCACGAATATTTTTTTAATTTATTGTATTTGTTGTTCGTCCCCTATAGGCTTTCGTGACAAAATTTTTGCTGAGAAATATAAACAAAGACATGTTTTCATTATTACCAAAATTCAAAACATTAAGAATTTTTGGAGATATTCGACAGAACGTAAAAAAATAAAAGTGTTGCCACTATTTTGTCCAACACCAGTATATCCAAAAGTACACAAAAATATGTATTGTTTATACATCAATTGTTTTAGTTTACAATGTATTGAAATATGCCAATTGTTGGAATACGAAGTTCAGTTTCCTATGTAATCTGCAATTCCGAAAATTATGGAAAGGGTAAATTACTGTGCTGCGCGTTTCTAGTCCCAACTTACGTCGCGGAAAGATTCAAGATGCAATTTACTGTGATGAAATTGGACGATTGGGCTGAATTTATATTCAATGTGTGCATTGGATAGCTAAGTAAACTGCTATAATAGCTTTTCCCAGAAAGGCATTTGTTACAAGAAATACTGGAAGGGGATATTTCATGTTGTCTTAACAATTAAGCCTATTTGCTATTATGTGTTTGACATTCTTTCAACTGTGGCAAATACCGCAAGTTAAAGTATTTGAAAAAATTTCAGAATATAGTATTATAATTATCTTAGTAAACTGTTTAATTAAAAAAAATTAAAAGTCATTATGCATCAGTAGAAAATATATATATTTATCTATATATATAAAGAGATTCAAGAAATAATGTACACTTATTCAATAAGATTTTTATGTATATCCAAAAATATGATAAAATATGTATTGTTCAAGCAATAATAATTTTAGTTTGCAATGAATTGCAATATGCCAATAGTTGGAATATGAAATTTAGTTTCCAGGGTAATCTGCAATTTCGAAAATTATGTAAAGGTAAACGACACACTGCTGCATGTTTCTAGTCTCAGCTTATGCCGCGGAAAGATTGAAAGACTCAAGATACAATTTACTGTGATGGAATTGCACGATTGGGCTGAATTTATATTCAATGTGTGCAGTGGATTGCTAAGTAAACTGCTATAATAGCTTTTCTCAAAAAGGCATTTGTTTCAAGAAATACTGGAAGGGGATAGATCATGTCATCTTAACAATTAAGTCTATTTGGTATTATGTGTTTGACATTCTTTCAAAAGTGATAAACTTTACAAACTAAAGCATTTTATAAATAATTTGAATATAGGGTTATCAAAATCCAAATAAATTGTTTATTAAAAAAATAATAATAATAATAATAATAATAAAGACTTAGATCAAAATATGCACATTCAACAAATGCATTTCAAAAGCAATAATAATCATAAATAAATAAATAAATAAATAAAAATCAGAAAAATCATGCATTGTTAATATAATAATTGTTACTATTTATCATGAATCGAAATGAGCAAATATTTGGAATAAAAACTTGAATTGTCTAGGTAATGGAACTTTTGCACGTGTGGCAACGGCTGCGAATATTTACCAATTTAATCAGCTGGTGTTGGCTGATACAGAAGTACAGTCGGCTGCAAAATTATTCGAGCACTAGCCAATAATTCCTATATTTAAAAAGTACACTTAAGACTGTTTTGCTAAGTAAATCCTTGTAGAATCATGTTCTTAGACTCATTAAGAACATGACTCGACAAGGATTTATTTAACAAAGCTGTATTAAGTGTACTTTTTTTGGGCAAGGATTATTGCTAGTGCTCGAATAATTTTGCAGTCGACTGTAAATAAAGTTTCGAGTTCAGAGATTGGCATAGAAACTTTTATATACCCGCAATGACGTGCAGTGCATAAGGTCCACTGGAAAAGGTCCAATAATGCGCACTTCGAAGAAAGCATATTCGATACCCGAGCCAATTGAAGACCATCGTGTACACTAATAGCGGCTGGAAAAGTAAAATCCACCGTGTCGCAATATCCTCCATGTTCGCCTATAACTTATATATATATATATATATATATATTTTTTTTTTTTTTTTTGGGAGGGGAAGGTACCGAAGCGGGTGCGCTATCTCCATCGTGGAGGATCAAAATTGTTATGGCATGTCTCCGGATAACCGTTAGGGGTTAGTCTCAGACCGTCACAAATTGCCCTTAGTGTAGTACTAGTGCCCAACAAAATCCCCTCTAATTCCTCCTCCAAAATTATGGCGAGTTTTATTTGGTCATTTGCAGTCCCATCTTACTCTACGTATAGGTTCAAAATGCAATTTACTGTGATAAAAAGGGACGAATAAACTGAAGTTATATTCATTGTGTTCTGCAGACAGCTAAGTAAACTGTTGTTATAGCCTTTCTCAGAAATATATTTACTATAAGACATACTCAGAGTGGTTAGTTAATGTTATCATAACCATTAGTCCTATTTGCTGTTGTCTTGCACATAGTTTTTAATGTGACTAACGATGCCTAAAATAAACTTTAAAGAGTTTAGATTATTGCATTATAAAATTCAAAGTAAATTGTTCATTTAGAAATAAATAAATATACTCAGATCAAATTTTGTCTTTCAATTAATGTATACCGGGAAAATTTAGAAACGAATGCATTATTAAGGTCACTCTAGGCAGTTTCAACCTTTACAAAATTGACTTTTTGAAATAAAACTCTATATTAAAATGTGTAGAATTCTGAACAATTTATACTTGATATATGATTCCACGTACTTTGGTGTAAAAGTTATGAGCAAAATTGAAATTGATGTCAATATTGAAAACTGCATTACTTAATTTATTTACTTAATTACATTTATAAATTTTAACTGTTTTTTTTTCAAAAAAAATTTTTCGTCCATCCGCATGATTTTGGAAATGTTTTCGCCCTAATGCTATAAAGTCTTGCATATATACATTTATGTAAAACGTATCTACAAAAGGAATTAATATTTAATAAAACTAATTTTATTTAGTCTTTTTTTTTTTTTTTCAAATTTTTTTGAACATTTAGAAATTTTTAAAATATTTATGGTTTACATAATTTTAAAATAGAAAATTTGTAGTATCTCAAAACCCTCAATTCACTTTATGAAAAAATGAAATCAAAATATGCTCCATCAATAAATATATGTCGAATAAAACAGCAGAAGTATGAGTTTTTTATAGGATATTAAGTACGAAGCATATTTTTAAAGTAAGTGTCGTCTAAAAATTCCCGTGCGGCAGCTTACGGTCTGCTTTCTGCGCATGCGCGCTGCTTACTTACATCTGCTGATAAGGCAAAGCAGTATTACGGAAACATTCTACCATATTAACCCTTTAACTACCGCATAATAATACAGACAAAAATGCATTTGAAACATACTTTTTAAGTAAATTAAGAGTGTTTTTTAAAGATATGCATTATATATATATATATATATGTAATTATTGATATCTCCTTATCATAGTAATTAATGAGAATATTGTACAGTGATCCTTTAGTGTACAATTGGTAAATAGATGTTGCAAATGACAAATGAACCTTAAAAACATGAAAAAGTATAACGAACATGTAAAGTATTTACTTTACACGTTTTTTATATTTTTTTCTAAGACTGATGGACGATTCTTGAAATGATATAGGAATTAATAATAACACTTGTGAAGATTTTCAAAAAAAGCGAAGCAGAACGAGGAAGCGCAACCCATAAAATCCTGTCTGGAACAAAACGGCTACACGTCGCGTTTAGTGCCTCGTAGTGTGATAAAAAATAATATATATACGATCTGTTCTTACAAATATCTTTGACTTAATAAACTTTCTAAATTTAATAATATTTCTTCCAGAAGTTTTCTTTTATACGATTTTTAAACTAATATTCTGATTTTTAAACTAATATTTAAACTGAATACCGTCGGTAGATAAATGGTTAACATTTGGTTTTGCGTATATAATATGACTTTGAGGAGGATTCATGTTGTATATAACTGCTGTTGTATATAAATGAGTCACCACTTGACAAAAAAAAAAAAAAAAAAAAACAAGCAACGTCCTCTTTCTGTTCCAAATTAACAGTACGCTTGATTTTCTGGACTGAAATATTTTGCTTGAATTTCATTTTCTTGGGTGATGATGTAAAAGGCCATTCCATGGATTGTGCTTCGTTTCCTTGCTAGCGTAAGCCACCCAGCTTTATTCTTCCCTTGTGACAATTTAAATTAAAAATCATCACCTTCTTCACTGTGCAGCTGGAAGAAACTTAAAGCACTACTTGGTCGTATACTACTGTGTCAATATTTTTAGTATTTAGCGTGCGTACAGACTTCGATACTTTAAACGTTTACTCATAAGAGCTATTCTGTTCAGAGCCTGTGTGAAACCTAAGCAAAGTCACCATATAATGGCAAAATTGCAAAGCCTCTGTTCTGTTTCACTTTTTCGTCAACTTTCTGTACCATATCCTCAGTAATGACAGAAAATCACCCACTTCGTACCTTATCAGGAACATTCGTGCGGCTGTCTTCAACACTTTCATGGGTGTCGGAATATCTAATTTCAATTCCCACCTGTCAAAGTCATGTTGTATATAACTGTTGTAAAGATTCATGTTGTATATAACTGCTGCAAAATTAGATGATTGAATAATATTAGACTTTATGATATGTTGTATATATGTCTTAGTAAATACATATGAACCACTGATTTTTCATAATTTAAATTTTTTTTTCTTATTTAAAAAAAAAAAAAGCGTATTTTTAAAGTTATTGTAATTAAAGCATAAAAACGACTTTATTTGAACATTTTTATACTTTATTTGAACACACTTCTAGGAGAAAAAATCGTTTGCAATTAATCCATAAATTATTAGTACTGGGTGAATTTGTATAAGAATATATATATATATATATATATATATATATATATTAAAAAAAAAAAAAAAAGAAGTTCTGGAATTGCCGCAACATACTTGATTTAATATAAAACTTATGCATTTTCCTCACCTACGTTAAATCAATTATCTAAATTATCTATAATTATCTGAATTTTACAGATGGCACAAATGTAAATTATTAATCAGGGTATAATTGTTAACCTTTTAACTGCTAAATGGTAAAAAGTTGTTTCGAAAGTGTGTACATGTGTTATCATTGAGCCATGACCGATCAAAATAAGATAACCCGTCTTGGTTGCTTTATAGCTTGATGTTAATAACAGCAACAATGTCAAATAACAGTTATTTGACATTGATGTAGATGTCATAAAAGAGTCAATGAAGACACATGTTGTCTTTGAGTAACTTTATCAAATAATAGGCTGAGTAAAACATGCATTTTTCCTCTTTTGAGAACATGTCATTCTACATCAGTGATGACTATGTTCAAACTATCTATGCAACCAAAGTTTAAGAAATATATTGCAGGTGATTTCAACACTACATACCGTGTCTAAATTTAAATAATAAGCTGCCATTCAAAGTATTTTAAACAATTTACCTAAACAATTTTACTTCAAAATTTATATAGTGAAATTTCAGGTTTTATGAGAATGACCTATAAACTAATTACATTAAAAAAAAAAAAAAAAAAAAAGAACTGAAGTTTGTGGTTTTAATTTAGTTTCATAACAACCATATTTTTAACTTTCTTCGATAAATTTTACTCATTTCTAATTCTACATTATATATTATACAATACATTTTAAAATATAGAAAATTTAAAATTTAAATATTAAATTCATTCTTATACCATCGTCAAATATAAATTTTAATGACATTTGTGGTTTCTGACTATCTAATTTTAATCCAGTAAAAATTAATGATAAACTTTAAATATAATATTAGAAAAACTAAGCAAACTTTTAAGTTTTAATTATTAATTATCTTTTAGAAATAAAGTGAAGCTCATTTTTAAAAGGAATTAAAGAAATAGTTAATAAATCAACCGAAAGAGAAATTCTTGACGTAATTAAATGTTTTAAAGTAGGAAATTTTTAAATACTACTAGTATGATAAATTTAGTTACAGCATTCATCTTAAAAAAAATAATTAGAGAAATTTCGGTAAATTGATATATTTTTTGTTGAAGAATTTTTTTCAGGTAGTTGAAGTAATTAGAATATTTGCGTATAAATGCATTTAAACTTGGTAAAAAGAAATCTTTAAAGTATTTTAAGTAAAATGACGTAGATTGGTATTGTTTTGAAAAATTCAATTTTTTTTTTTTTTTTAAATCGATTGTTCCGTTGTTAACCTTGGAGAAAAAACAATAACTTGGATTACATCAATACAACACGATATATGCTAAAAATGTCTTTAAATTCTTTTAAGTAAAATAATGTAGACTGATATTGTTTTGTAAAATTCGATCTTTTTATGAATTAATTGCTCAGTTGTTAATCTTAGAGAAAGAATAATTCAATACGATACTTGCTAAAAAGAAAATCTTTAAATTACTTTAAGTAAAATAACCTTGACTGATATTGTTTTGAAAAATTCAATATTTTTATTAATTGGTTGTTCAGTTGTTAATCTCGGAGAATGAATAATAACTGGGATACGTAAATACGATATATGTAGATTACTCAATATAAAAGAATAAAATTATATCACACTGTAAATATGCCGTGTTATCTAAATAAATTTTGATATGTATATTTACACTTCCGTAAAATAATCCAAATCATACATACAATTCAACAACATTCACAATCATTTATATAAATACAGATATCGCATAAAAGTTCTTTTTTGGGGGGTGTATTTACTGTTAGATGTATATATTCACTTCTTCTCTTCAGTATATTTAATATTGGGAATATATTGATTGTATTTCGTAAGACATTCTTGTTAAAATAAATTAATTAGATATATTTTTGGTAAATTCATATAAATTTGCTGATTTTTTTTTTTTTTCAGGTAATTTAAGTAATAAAAATTTGTGCGTGTGGGTAATTTTAGATCGTGTAACTGACTTGCTAAAAAATAATAATAATAATAATTTCTCTTAACTAAAATAACGTAGCTGACAAATTATCCTGAAAAATTTAATTTTTTACGAATTGCTTATTCAGTTTTCAATTTTGGAGAAAGAAAAATAACTGGGATACATGCAGATACGATATAAATACGATATATTTATGATACATGCAGATTGCTCAATCTAAAAGAATGAAATTACATCAAACTATTAATGTACATCATAACTAAATAAATTTTTATATTACCAAAAAGTCACAGAATAAGTTAAAAATATATTATTTCAAAAGTACTGACAGTACCTCTATGTGGTTCTCACTAAAATGTACAGAAAAGCATACACTGAGAAAAAATTCTGTAACTGACATCTAGAATCTAAATTGTGGCTCTAGAAAAATTAGTTCCATGTCATCTTTATAAATTCTAGTCCCCTCCTTTAAAAGCGAGTTCTAAAAACCCCGATCAGAATTCTAG
The DNA here is from genome assembly GCA_963930645.1 of Salticus scenicus. Classification (NCBI taxonomy): domain Eukaryota; kingdom Metazoa; phylum Arthropoda; class Arachnida; order Araneae; family Salticidae; genus Salticus; species Salticus scenicus. Next base: position 209,536,262 of record OZ005658.1, on the reverse strand, counting down.
AGCATTTGCCTATATTACCGAGGGCAAATTTATTTAAAAATCTCTGCAAATAAATGCGAATACAAGAGGCGGGTTTCAGCAACTGTAATCTTGGTTTATTACCCAATTTCAGGAAATCAAGCGAGAATTTCTCGCAATACAAAAGATTCAGAATATTGTTTCACCATCTAGAAATGTGTAGACTAGACATTCTCGATCATTTCATCTATTCAGTTTATTGGCGTGCCTTGTGCGCATAGCTCGGAAATCTATATTTCTAGTTTATGGATTTAGAAAATGACCACTTATTCATTCTAGATGAAGGCGGTATATTTTTTTTTCTCAGTGTAGGATTTTTTGTATACAAAGAGAAAAAATATTAGTTATATTTTTCACCAATATACCGCGCAGTATTTGCAATTTCCTCTCACATTTTAAACATATTCGCCTGATCAAATAACTTCATATTGCGAATATTGAAGCATTTTTTAGAAGCATTTCTAATGATCATCTGATGATCATTCTAATAAATGATATCCGTGACCCTGAACATTTATAGTCCTAGTTACGTGTTTGAATATACTGCACCTCTGTAAAAAAAACTAATTTTACAATTAAAGCGCCACCTGATGAAGAAAATTTAAACTAATTTGCTAAAAACTGATTTAAACTGATCTTTTGTTACCTGAAAAACTCTAAGTCTTTCTATGCATTTCATATTTACATGTTAACAACATTCACAATCACTTATATGAGTACAGACATTGCATTAAAAGACCCTTTTGTGTACATTTACTATTGGCTACATACAGTCGGTAACAAAAAAATCCGAACACTAGCAAAAATTACTGAAGTAGTAGTAGAGTTAATACTGTTTTGTTAAATAAATCCTTGTCGAATCATAATCTCAATCAGTCTAAGAACATGATTCGACAAGGATTTATTTAACAAAACAGTATCAACTCTATATTTTTTATATAGGAATTTTTGCTAGCGTTCGGATACGTTTGTTACCGACTGTATATCCACTTCCTTTTTTCAGTATATTTAATATTGGGTATTTATTGATTGTATTTCGTCAAAATATCGTCAGCAAACTAATCCCTTTTTCTTAACATATTACTTTATTTTCTCGTACGAAGATCTCAAAGGAATGAGTGAACGATTTCTTATGTTAATATAGCTGTTTTAATGTTTATAATTCGTGCATGTTGTCCATAGTGATACGAGCAGTTAAATTGCTATTTTCCTGAATGAAACTATGTCTGAGAAGAAAAATAGTTACACAAAAAATATTCATGCATAATTAGTTTCAATAACTATGAAAATTCTCATGCATGGTTATGAGAAGTTTCATACATAGTTATATTGCATAATCATTATGCAGTTTTCTCTAGAAGCTTTTCTTAAGAAAACAATCACAATTAAATTTGTTTCAATAATTCCTCACGACTTTAATCTAATTAAATACTATGAAATAAATTTTTCTTATACTTTTCAAAAATATTTCTATGTTATAATACATCTAGAAAATCCATGCTCTAGATAGCATAATCGATATACATGAATATGGGAATACACGTGGAATAATGAAAGGGAAATGTCACGGGTTCAGTGGATATAGACTCAATCTAATTTAAAATCATTTCCAAATCAATGCATTGTGTACATTGTTGCCAAATTGTATTACGAAATGAAATACAATTCACCTGAAAATCATATCGTATTGGATGAAATAGTAAATCAAATTTACTAACTATTTAGAAGCGATGAATATATAATAATTAAATTTTAAATGATTTAGAAGATATATAGCTTCAATAAGAGAAGATGAAATGGAATTTATTCAGAAATAATTTATATTATGTTTGTTGAAGATTACAAAAATGCGAAATGTAAATAATTTATTTAATTGTGTCGTATGTAATAATTTTATTACTTACGTTCAATGAAAATTTAAGACTATTTAAAATGGATATATATGTTATTTATAAATATATATCAAGAATTTTCTCATTCAAGGAGATATATTTATATTATGCGATAATCATACATGTCTTTGAAATCTTTCTGCTACCATTTATAAATTCAATAAATATGAATTTCACAACTTTTTATAAGCGAGATGGCATCATATGCGAAAAATTTGCTGTTGTATGAGATTTACTGGATTTGCAAAACGTAAGATTGGATTCGTAAAATGTAATGCTTAATGTCAATTTAACAAAAAGGTGAAAAATAAATAGTTCGGAAGTAAAAATTACAGACTAATGACGTTAAAAAAAAAGTTGTTTGTATGAAAAATTAATATTAAAGAACGAATATTGTGGGAAAAACTAAAATAATACAATAAAAGTTCCTTTTCTGACCAGTAGATGTCGTTAATGGTATATAAAATAAGCATGTAGCAATGCTAAAAAGAGAAGCTTCTTCAGAAGATGCTATACATGTTTAAAATAAAATAAAAATAACTTTTGAATGAATTCCCTACAATTATTAGTACGACAGTACGAATATTTATTTCAATCATCTGCTTCTGCATCGTCACCAATTTTTATCTGTGACGTTCATTGAACGTGCGGACATTTTTGTTTTCATCTAAATAAATAAAGCTGATAGTCTGTCATTGTATCTCTCCAAATTATTAGTTTTTTTATCGAAAATTGGTACACATATGAATCAGGACAAAATCTAACTAACTCCGCATTCTTAAGTTCGATCACATATTTGGTTCAAAATATATTAAGTAAAAGCCCTATTTTTAACTTAAAATTATTAAAAAGAAAAAAGAGACTAATTGATGACAAAAAAAAGTAAACAAATGAACAAATATATTTCTTTTTCATACTTAAAAAAAATAATAATAATAATAATAATAAACGTGCAAACATTTTTTTATTTTTTTTTTATTATTTTTTTTTTTAATACTTAAAATAAAACTGAGAAAAAACTTGCTAAAGAAATGGGGCTTTAGTATAGAAACCCTTGGCGACATTTGAAATTTAACACTGAAATAACTAGCACGTTTCTCGCCAAGTCCTTTACTCAAGCAATTGTGATATCCAGCCATTTAATTCATCGCCAAAATAACAACATAACTTTAAAAGCTGCCAATGAGTTTCTATGCTGTAGCTACACCAAAGCAATTTTAAGAAATAAATATAGTAACCGATGCTAGTGAATAAAAAACAGTTCTGTAAGCCTTTATATGGAAGAATAGATTAAAATAAGTACTGTCGTACTAAATTAATTTCTGTTTTTGACAGAACATTATAGCTATAAGAAAAAAAATAGGCATAGGGTTTTTATTTTTTTCATTGTTTTATGAAATGAAAGTGTTTCATATACATTGAAGCATTTGTATTGAATGAAACACAGTTATTACAAGCCTTTATATGAAAGAATACATTAAAATAATCTTATTGTTTTAAAAAAATAAAGAACGCGCTTTTATAGAAATGTGAACTAAAAAGCACAAAATATCTATATTAGTATTAAAATGCAGGGTAAGAGAAAATCGTGTGAGTGACACACCATAATATTTACATACATTTAAATCTTTAATTAAAATAATTTAGAATTAAACAAAAAACATTTTTAAAAAATCTCCCCTGACTGGGATCGAACGCTAGACCTTTAGGTTCGTAGCGCGGCGCCTTACCTCAACGCCACATCGTTCACGTAGCGAAAGTATTTTTTTACAATATAAATTTTTGTTTGCTCCCAGAGAAGTTACAAACATACATACAGGTGAAGCTAATAAAAGCGTGTTAATAAGTCCTGTCGTGCTAAATTAAATCCTGTTTTGTGCAGAATTTTATATATATATATTACTTAGAAAACAAAAAAAGTCTTGGGGTTTTCATTTTCTTCATTGTTTTGTGAATTTAATTTGTTTCATTTATATTCAACATGTGCAATTTTTTGTTTTCTAAAAACGTCTGTCATTAATTAGTTTGAGAAATGATCTTAATTTTATTTAATTTTATTTATTTCCGAAGTAATTTTCCAAAGTAGCATACATTGTAATTCTAGCCTTAATAATTAAATGTGAAATTTCGGTTTCCTCACTACATCTAGACAGCTTTTCGCTTAAGTGAAATTCATACTCCTAAATAATGAAGGGAATACCTACAATTCAACGTTTGTAGCAGCTTCAAACCAAATTTAACATAAGATTCCGTTGAAACGCTTTGAATATTTAGTTACAGGAATCCTTTGAAGCATCTAAAAGCGGTTGCACTAGATTTATCTGGAATTAGCTCAGAATAATTAGCAAATTATATCAGTGTTTCGGAAGACAAACTATTGCAGCGTATAATTTGTGAGATGGACTTATTTTAAATAAGTGCTCTCACATCTATATTTTAAGTGATTTCGGATAATTACATACTATGTTGGTCATATTATTGATTTATGAGGTGTTATGAATCGATTCAAATGAATATACATTTAAAGAAGTATGAACTGCATGAAATGGTACAGTAGTAAATATGAATAACGTAATCTGTTCTTTCTCTTAAATTTTAAAACACTCTTCTCACGTTTTTAAAATGAATTCGCACTCTAAAAAAATTATAGTTAACAGGTTAAAAAATACATATCACTTATAATTTTTCTGTTGTGTCTCAAAATCTCTTTCATTTAAAAAATATACGTTTTAACGTAATTTTTGTAAATTATACTATTGTTGTATTTTTCCGGTATAATGTGGGTATATCTGGTTGAATTAAAATATAATAAATGACATATAAAAATAATATATTTTACTTCTATTTATATATCGTTTGAATAATTAGTTTGCCTACTTCGCTGGTCACCATATTTAACCCGGTACTAGTCGCTAGTTGATCGATTTTCCGCCCATACCTTCAGCTTTTATTCAACAGCCACCACAAATTTTTAAAAGTGGCATTTAGAATACATAAAAGGCGAATCGACTCGAATAATCGTCGATTATGTATATCAAATGCCACTATTAATAATTTTTGGTGGCTGTTAAATAAACACTGAAAAAATGGGCGGCGAATCGACCAACAGCGACTACTAACGGATCAAATAATTTATTTTTAATTGAAACGTTTAAATAAATATATTTCGATTGGCGACTATTTTCGTCACAGCTTTAGTATGGGACATTCTTGGCGATATCAAATATTTTTTTTAACTTCTCGAATCTATATAACAAAATTATTATTAAAATGAATATTCTCAACTGTAGTGTTAATTCTTGAAATATTGTGGAAGCAACTGAATCTGGTACTCATACAGCAAAATTTACTGTTCGGTGGATGTTCTGGAACAGTTCAAAAAACAGTCACTTGTTCCGCAGGAGTAAAGCAAATAACATCAAATACTCTAGAGCAGATATCTTCGGTAGCTCACGAAATACGTTCAGTCGCTTAGAGCTTAATCTCTAAAGTGCAATCACTCAGAAGTGGTCTCTGGATAACTCTGAATCGCAGTGACTACAAACTCTCTCGCAGAAATCAATTCACTGCTATTTAAAACTTTTGGCGATGGGAATTGGCGATGATTCTATCGAAAATCATCTCGATTTTTGTATAATTTAATGTATAAAAAGGGGAACCCTCTTTTGCTAATATTTTTATCGGATACTTTTTTGTTAATTTATAAGAATTCTTCACATTCTGTTTTTATTTTTAATGATTTTTAGATTTAAAATAGCATTTTCTGAAATAAATTTTCTATTTTTAAGATTTCATTTTTTTTTCCCACTATGGAATTATTTTCTTAGATGAAAATTGATCATTTATGTGACTGCTATTTTGGTTTATTATTATTTTTTTTCTTTTTGTAATATTTTATAATTTATTTAAATTTTTGATGCGCTACTTATATTAAAATGGTTCTTGCTAAATTAAATTTCTTCGCGAAAAACGTTCGGTGTATTTCAACGCCAAAATAAAAAAAATAAAAAATCGCCCAGGAGGATCTAGAAATAAAACTGATAAAATAAATTTATAGTTCGTACAGTTTAGAGTAGTAAAGGAAAGCTAAGTAGTCAAATTTGACGTCATGAGCATTTTTTTATAACAACTTGACGGTAAAAATAAACAACAGAATTTAAAACAACATATGTTAGAACTTTATCAATATATAAAAAATTTTCTAAGTCATAATGACGTCAATTTTTGTGAGATGCAATTATAAATATTTTTTTATTGTTCATGTTTAAATAAATGTATTTATTTTGCTGTTAAAAAAAAAAAAAAAAAAAAAAAAAAAAAAAACTACCAAATTTTTTTGGCCACAATTAAGTTATGGATGAAATTTAAATGGCTAATTTTAAAGCTATTATGAGTTATTATTTTCACATTTTCATTAATTAAAATTAAATTAATCGAAAATTCGAAAATCGGGCTTTGAGCTGCACTAGAACCTCTCGTGGGGCACCTTCGTGTTGAATTACGTGACTGTCTGAGCTACTGTCTTTGCACTACGCTGTTGGCAGAAACACACACACAGAGACATTGCCTTATATATATATATAAAGATAAGAATGAAAACTGCTTAAAATAAGTATAGCTAAATATTGTTTACATATAAACGTAATATAGTTTTAAATTTAAAAATTTATTTTATTATTAAAAGTACTTATTCCAAAACTATATAGAAATACAATGCACTATGCACAATATTCATAAAGAAACGTAGAATGAACATATCCTAGGAATTTCTCAATAACTTCCATTTAGACCGAATTCCTAATACAAAATAATGAAAAGGGAACGGTTAAACTTCAACAAAGAAAGAATTAAAACGAAATAATAACTATGAAAAGATAAAGTAGGAAAACTGAATATAATATAATTTGTTCTTCCTCTTAAATAAAAAAACACTGTTCTCATATTTCTAATAACAAATTTGTCTTGTAATAAAATTATAATTAACTATTAAAAAAAAATATTTATCACTTACAATTTTTAAGCTCTATCACAAAATTTCTTTCATAAAATAAATAAATAAATAAATAAAATAAAATAAAGTAATTTTTTTAAATTATACTATTGGTGTGCTTTTTCGTTATAACGTATGTATATCTGGTTTAGTTAAAATATATTAAATGAAATAATAAAATACTGTATTTTACTTTTTATGTATATAAAGTTAGAATGATTAGTTAGTAATTATAATAATTATTTATATATAAGTGTAAAAACTGCTTAAAATAAGTACACAGTCGACGGCAAAATTATTGAAGCACTAGCAATAATTCCTACCTAAAAGATGCGCGCCTAATACTGTTTTATCAAGTAAATATTTGTCGAGTCAGGATCTTAGTCCTATACTGTTTATAAAAATGTAAGTTGATGACATAAATTAGCGATCGAACTAAAAAAACAATATATGAGGATGTGTGGATAAGTGTGGATGTGTGCTTCAAAAATTTTGCTGCCGACTGTATAAGTTAAATATTGTTTATGTACATAAGCAATACAGCTTAAAAACTTGAAATTAGGTTTTATTATCAAAAGTACTTATTCCAAAACTATGTACAAATACAATGTACTATGTATAATATTTATAATGAAACATAGAATCATGATATCCTTGGTATTTCTCAAATCCTTCAATTTTAAACCAAATTCCTAATACAAAATAATGAGAAGGGAACGGTTGAAATTCAACATTTGCAATAGATTTATTTCAAATTTAACATAAGATTCAATTCAAAGGATTTATTCATATGCTTAACTGCAGAATTACCTTGAAGGAATGTTACAGCGGTTTTCCATATTATTATGTATCATTTTGCAGAATTTAACAAAACTTATAAATACATAGAAGAACTAACTATTTCCCAATGTTATTTGTAAAACGTATTTATTCAAAATATTGATCTTTATATTTAATTTTTAAGGTTTACTACTTAAATCTTTGCTTTGCAAAGTCTTTAATATGAGTGGTACTACATACTATATAACTTATTTCTATAATAAAAAGTTCTACAAACTAAAAAAAATACAAAATGAAAAAAAAAATGTAAATATATTTTATAAGATACATTTTATATACCCATATTTATTTAAAATATGATAATATTTTAAATTGTAACTATTGTAAAATTTAAACAAATTTATGCAAGTGTATAGGGAACGATATGTGTTTCAAACATAATAAAGTGCGTCTACTAAGTAGCTATTTAGAGGCTATAAGTGCATTTACATTTTTATTTATTACATATTTTATTTTTACTTTATTTAAGAAGTGTTGATTGAGAAATTTATATAAAAGTCATAATTTTGAGCAGGTATTTGCATATCAAATTCATTAAATATATTATTAAGGTAAGCCAAAATATTGCTTTATATTTATATTCGGTTTTAACAATTAGTATTTGTTTCATGGTGATCATTCATGTATAAATATTAGATATTGTTTGATAATTTCATTCATTTATAAATACTATAATCATTTATATATATTCATAAATACATTTTTGATCCTACATGGAGAGGAAGGCTACCCCATTTCTATATCATACGAATATCTGAAAAAGAAAATAAGTAGAATATTTTGATTTTAAAAATGTTCTGAAATAGTATCTCATTGTTGTTGTGTATTCTATAATTTTGAACGTTCTGATTTCTGCTACTATATAATATTGATTTGTTTTATATTCTTCGTGCTTAGCTGCAAAATTAAACTGGCTTTTGAAAAATATGATAAATTGTATGCATAATTTTATCGATATATATTTTTATATGACATTTATAATATTATATGCATGAACACAACATTAGTTTTAATTAATATTTCTACGTATATTACATTATCTATACCTAAATTCAGTATGTTCTCATTATAATATTATTTTCTATTACAGTACATTTTAAAGGATAATTTATTAAAACTCATTGCTAAATCGTACACTTCAAACCTAACTACTTTGCATAAAATTGCAACACACATTTCCGCTTTCAAAGGCATAAACCCTTTCCATTGGTTGACAAGAAACTGTACTAGACATTTCACTATTGCTGGAGTAATCACTCAGGGTCTCAGAATAATTAAATCGCTTCTCACATCAGTGTAATTCGCAGAGTTGGGTAATTGGACAGGGGTGTCACAAGTATGCCAAATTCGGATTCAAACTAAATTAGACATATGCTTACATCAGAACGCACTCTAAATTTAGTTACTTATATGAATTTCAGAATATACCTAATTTCATTGTCATTCACTGTAATTTCTATGTGTGATATTACTTTGACTATTTTAATACAAGGAACTATTCCTTTTTAATTCTGAATTAAAGAAAGTTACGTTTAAAAAACCATTGTTTATCACTTATGTAAATGACTCTACATTACAGTCACCAAAAAAAAAATAAAAATAAAATAAGCTATAAATTTATGTTTACAATACACATATCACGTGAAAGTCTCCAAAAAAAATGTAGAATATTTCCAATTAAAAAAAAAATGTTCTGAAACAGTATCGCATTGTTTTATGATATACTATGCTCATTGTTATTATGTATTATTATGTTCTCAGCTCTCAACAATACAATTTTAGATTCTACATACTTTTTATTTATTTTAAATAATAATTAATTGACTACATAATTGAACTGGCTTTTCAAATATATGATAATATGTTGCATTCATGTATCGATACGCATTTTTATGTAAAATTTATAATATTATTTTTATTAATACAATATATGTAATAGTTTAAACTAGTATTTTTACACCTATTACAATATCTATAGCTAAATTCCATATTTTCTAATTATAATATTATTTTCTATTACAATACATTTCAATGGATACTTTATTAAAATGGATGGATTACAAAATCGTATACTTCAAATCTACCTACTTCGCATAAAATTGCGACATACATTTCCGCTTTTAGAGGCATAAATCCTTTCCATTGGTTGACAAGAAACTGTACTAGAAATTTCACTATTGCAGGAGTAATCACTCTGGGTCTCAGAACAATTAAATCGCTTCTCACATCGGTGTAATTCGCAGAGTTGGGTAATTGGACAGGAGCGCCCTCACAAGTCTGCCAAATTCGGATTCAAACTAAATTAGACATATGCTTACACCAGAATGCACTCAAAATTTAGTTACTTACACGGATTTCAGAATAAATCTACCTTCAGATCATTACCTGTAACTTCTGTACAATTATGATTTTATATTGACTATTTCAATGCAATGAGCTAATTTTCTTTTAATTTGAATTTAAGGAAGGTTTTTATCTTCAAAAGCTTAATATTCAAATCTAATATAAGTGATTGTACCTTGAAATAGAGCATAAATTTAGGTAAAAAATCAGTACTTATCTAAGAATAGTTTAGAAAAATAATTTAGAAGGGCGTTCAATCTGAAAAAAATATTTATTTGTACATATGTTAAAAAGTAATGTAAAAAGTACATATTTTGAGAAATGTATATGTGGATATGCAAAATATTAGCAATAGGTACATATATATGAATATATGGAAATTAAACATAAATATTTTCACAGAAAGTAGTAAATAAATAAATAAACATTGCGAAGTTTTTTTATTACCATTCAAAAACCAATTAAGCATATAAATTATATCAAAATAACTGTAAGTTTTATATATTATTTTTTCATAAAAAAAAAAAAAAAAAGGAGAAGAAGAAAAAATTCTTAGTGCAAGAAAACGTTTCTGCCAGTCTACTACAAAACTGCCGTTTTGAGTTTCGTGAAGTATTTAAAATGGAATGTCAACTATCATCAAGCAAATGACGTTATTTATTGCGATCAGAACTAAAGTTAAAGAAATTTAGACGATTTCGAAGTTAAAGGAATTTGGACGATTTGAAGTCGATCTCAGTGGACAATGTGTCCCGTAAAAAAAAAAAAAAAAAAAAAAAACAATCCACTAGGATAAAACATTACAGAAAATAAACGGTTTGATCCTTTCAAAGAAAATCAAAGTTCAAATATGTTTCCTCAAACATCAATTTAACAGGTCAGAATATCTATAAAAATAAATCTTCATGGATAATCTGCTCTTCGACTACAAGGGGGGGGGGGGATAATTACACAAAATAAATGATTTTCGTTCTCAAAATAAATCATGGTGTTAATCACACAGTTACTCACAGGGGATGTTGATTTGCAGTTGTAAACGGCTCCTCACCTAGAAAAGAAATTACTTAAAATAAACAGTTTTGACATTTCAAAGAGAATCAAGATTAGTAGCTTTCATTAGAAGAAATCACTCCAACTACTTCTTATTTCCGCACTGTAAAACATTTTGTGTAATATTACACAAAATATTGCGAAGCTTACCAGGCAGAGAAATACATCATTCACGAAGAGAAATGTTACCAACTGTACCTGTGTAACCGTAGCATAACTTGTAAGGTTAAACAGTTGCAGCTGGTAAAATTTCTTCGCAAAGTTGTGGCAAATAGTCTGCCTCAGCATTGTTGTGTAATATAGCAAAAACATTTTTACAGTCCAGGAAATTATTTTCACTGGTAATTCCCTTTTTAAAGGAACAAAAATTAGAAAAAGCGAGTTGTTTTATTATATTAAGTAAGTACTTGTTGATTCTTCTTCCAGTTGTCGATTACGGCTTTTATACATTAAGATATAACGCTCCTGTACTACAATAAAACTGTTTCAGTCAGAATTTTTATTTTGTTTATTGACACTATAGCTATTTTTTAAAAACGCTGGATCATCCCCATGTTATCGTGCAAAAATATTTGATGCCGAAAAATTTTTTTGGCATCTGCCGTTAACTGGTATTGAATCTCGGCAATTGTAATGGAATAGTATGTTGATCAATTTTCAAAATGTCGAAATGTTCTGTGTCTTTTAAATGTTCTAATAAATATATGAAAAGAAATGGGATAAGTTATCATAAAAGTAAGTCATGAAAAATATAATTTTTATAAACATTTGCTTTGTTATTATTATGAAATAATTACCGTTTTCGTATTTAATTGCATACATTTTTAAAATTTTAATATTTTTAATATTTTATGTAAGTAAGTAAATATGAAAATTTTAAAATTGCTTTAAATATAGTTAGCAGCGGCGTTGGTAAAGCAAGCTAGATTTATTGTATAAAAAATGTTTAACTTAAAAGAAAAAATACTGAAGTTAAGTATTTTTGATTGTTTTATTTAAAAAGAGAGAGAGAAAGAAAAATGAGTATCTGTGTTTTTCATTCACCTTTAGTACATAAATTATTCATATATTTCATTTGCTAAATTATCCGTGTGTATTCACTCGTTGAAAGACGGCCATTGACTGGCCAAAATGGCCATTTTCCTCGGAGTAAAGAGGCATCACTTTTTCTCCCTCGATGATCAATCTATGTCTTATTACTATATCTATGCGTTCATAATAAAATGTATTTAGACGTTGCCACATAACACATGTAATTTTTTACAAATAAAATGGTTAGTGTTAATTATTAATGTTATTTTTATAAGTCTATATTCGTTGGGAAATACACTGATTAAAAGACATAAATGTCTATAAATGCCCATATAAAAGACATAAATGTCCATATAATTTAGATAATTTATGTATTTTAACTTGAAATAAAAAAGAAAGACTGTTCTAAAAAAGTATATGAAAAATAATAATGATTTGAGAATATGCATGTTTTTTTTTTTTCACTCATAGGGAATATTATTCGTAAATAAAAGTGTTACATAATTCAATTTCATCACAATTCCTTAAAAAAAAATCATTTATCATAAGCGGTTAATACATCATCTCGCACGAAATAAAGCTTATCAAATTTTGCTTTTACAAAATATTCTCATTATTGAAAACATAATCTGAAAAATGGCGGCTCAAATTATTTTAAAATTGCACCCAAAGGAGACAATGCTCAGTTTGCTATGCGTAAAATTTTAAATCCAAACAATTCGAATTATTCCTCGTAGCGTACAAGAACCTATTTAATAGAAAGTCATTAAAAAAGATTTGTGTTCTTTTTAATCCGTTCGCGTTCAAATATTTATCTTTTTCATAAAAGGGATTTTTTTTTTCTCTTTAATTTTTTGTTAAAGGGGGAAATATAATAGGGAATTGCTTAGATGTTGCCAATAATTATTTCCTAAATAACGAGCTGCATTGATGTTTATGTTGGTAATCGCACTCATTTTTTTTTCTTCCTTTTAAAATGGATAAAACAAATGTGCAAATTGATAGAATTTAATTTTTTTCCAGTCATTTACAAATGTCGTAGTAAAAGAAACAAATTGATTTAAATCGTCTGCAACAAAGAAACATAAATAAGCAATTTATTTTATTACTAGTTTTCTGCTTGTTGTTATGACTTAGTTGATAATTAGATTTTTATTTAAATGAGAAAGAAAATAATTCAAAAAAAAGAAAAATTGTTAATTTCGGTATTGTTAAATTGTAATTGCTTTCAATTTAGAATTTTTTTATTACGTAAAATAATTTTTGAAGAAAGCAATTTAATCTAATTTTACTTCTACAATCATTAGTTGAATTTGCATATTAGTAGTAACCAAATATATATTTTAAACAAACGCACAAATTGTTATTATTATTATTATTATTATTATTATTTTAGATTCAATTACAAATGTCGTAACGGAAAAAAAAATTATTTAATCATCTGTAACAAATAAGGATAAAAAAGCAATTTATTATATTACTGGTTCTTTGTTTGTTTTAATGTCATTGTTAATAATAGAATTTTTATTTAAATGAAAAAAAATATAGTTCTAAATAAAGAAATATTACTAGGTTTTTTATTGTTAATTGTAGTTGTTTTCAATTTAGATTATTTTTATTACGTAATACAATTTAAAAGAAAGCATTTTACCAAAATTAACTGAAATTGTTTTGAATGTGTTACCTATATAATTTTCCAAATTATATAAATATTTTAAATGCTATGTCTATATAGTTTCTCTTAAATATTTTATTTAAAAGTTCAATTTTAGCACACAAATTTTAAAAATAATTTATTTTTTAACAAAACAAACAAACAAACACACACACACACACAAATAAATAAATAAATAAAAATAAGTGAGCGTGAGAGAGAGAGCAAATAATTATTTTTATTATTAGTAGTATTACGTTTGCTTATTTATGTCTTAGTAGAAATATAAAATCATAGATATAGATGTATATATATAGATCTATCACCCCATGTTTTCGAGCAAAAATTTTTGATGCCGAAAAAAAGTTCTAAAATCAGCCATTAGAGAGTATTGAAAAAAAGAAAAAGAAGAAAAATGAATTTGAAACTGTATCTGGAGTTTTTCATTCACCTTTAGTAAATAAATTATTCACAAACTTTATTTACTAAATTATCCGTGTTTATTCCTGTGCGTGATTTACTCGGGGTGAAGCAGCCATTAGAGTGACTTTTCCCGAGAAAAAAGGTATCACTTTTTCCCTCTTGCTGATCAATCTATGTCTTATTACTATATCTATGTATAAAATAAGTTTATTTTAATCATCTGAAAAAACAAACATAAAAATCAATTTACTTTATTCCATCTCAACAATTTCCAAGAAAGTTGAAAATATTATATGACTTTGGTTTATCTGTCTCTGTTTGTCTGCCTACTTGTCTGAGCTCTAACTTTCGTAAATATTCATGACATTTCGTGGATCTGATACATATTATTCAGGTTTACTATGGAATGTTCCCTGTTAAAAATGGATTAAAAGCTACCACTGAATTGTGTACAGGTTCACCCAAAACCATTCAAAAGCTTTGTTTTCTATGAGAGGTATTTCTAAAAACAATTTCTGAAAGCCTTTTTTTTTTTCACAAAATTCAAATTTATTATTCATATGCACACACACACACACACACACACACACACAAAATTGTTTTCTATGGAATGAATTATAATTTGCAGTAACGCTTTTTTAAACGCTTTTAAACTTTCTAAGAAGGTTTAGGAATGATAATGATTTGAACTAGTCTATCTGTCCATCTTTCTATGTACTTTTACGCCTCTAGAGTGTGTAGATATTTTTAATTTTTTTTTTCAAAGTGATAAATGTTTTTTTAGCTCATCTTGGAATATTATTTATTTAAAACGGTATAAGTATCTGAACTGTTTATCTAACAGGGTAAACAAATGAATGCGAATGTATTGCGTTCTATGTTCTATAAGAGGGATTTTTATAAATCATAAATTAAATAACTTTGTACTGCACAATTTTTAAGGAAATTGACAATTATTATTTATGTGCTAATTTTTTTGTCTATAGAATATGATATATTTAACGTTAATACTACACTAAAATATTCAGGTATATTGAGGGCTACAAATGTATATTACTAGAATTGCAATTCCGTTTGTGTTAAGCGTTTTTAACGCTTTCCAACTGCGCATAAAAATGATTATATTGTCAGTTAATCTATCTGTCTGTCTTTTTTTTGTGCGATTATGTAGTAAAATTTATTGAAGGTTAAACAATGTAACTAGTACGTAAATTTTGAAAGTGTTAATAATCTACGCAAAAAGTGTGATTTTTTTTTTTTTTTTTTTTTTGTATTCTTGTTATTTTATGACCAGGGCTCTAGGAATTTGGAGGGGAAAAAAAAAAAAAAAAAACTGGCCACCGCCAAAAATTTTTTTAGCCAGAAAATATTATCATCTCCCGCATTTATTTTATTTTATTTTATTTTTACTTATTTGAATAGAGGAATTAAAATTCTATGCATAGAAAACAAATATTCACTAGACTAGAATAATTCAATAGGAAAAACCTGTTTAAATTTACCATCATGAAACCAATTTTATTATTTTTAATAAACGGATACTCCATCGGAATTGATACATCATTACATCGGCACAAAGATTCAATACTAGGTCGCAAAGCATGCGTAAACAGAAACACTGTAAACCAATTTCCTAAAACTATGTTCTAATTTAACACCGAGGTCTTAAACATGCACGGAGAAAGTGGTGTAAATCCCTCAAACGCCCGCTTCACTCCTCGTTGCCAGAAGCCTAAGCTAATGTTATTCTATGGGAAATTTTCTTTACTTATAACTCATTATGTAATACATATTTTTTAATTCTACTTTCACATTTGGAAAATTTTCAACTGTTAAATTGACGCCCTTTTTTTAAAAATGCCTTTTTGAAAATTTTTATACTTTATTTTGAAGTTCTAAAATACGACTTTTCAATATGTGAAATTTTTCATTTTGATATATCAAAATAAAATAGTAAAAATTAAAAAAAAAAAAAAAAAAAAAAAAAAAAAAAAATACGTTTTTGAAAAAGGTGCGTCAGTTTAACAATTGGGAATTTCCTGAATGTCAAAACAAAATTTAAAAATATGTATTAGTTAATGAGTTATAAGTAAAGAAAATTTCCCATAGAATAACATTGGCTCAAGTTTCCAAAGACTGTAAGTGAAGAGGACCGTTAATAAGTGTATTTGTTAATAAGTAGTGAAACGTAGCGAGGGGAGTCGGAATCGAAAAGGCGAGAGTACTCTCCATCGAGAGTGAAATCAGAACCCGATTCTTGGAACATATTTTTCACCAAAGTATTAAATTAAATATATATATATACATATATATATATATTAAGTTAAAAGCATAGTCAAGATGTTAAAATATATTGGTCGCCAGTGCGACCAGGCGATCGTATTTCCCGGACCCTGTTTAAGGCCATGATGAAAATTATATTGTCATTTAAAGGAAAAACGGAAATCATTAAAATATAAATTGATGTTAAATTGTCGAAATAAATTAAATAAATAAATGTTATATTCTCTTTAAACTTTAATTGTTAAAAATTTAAACTATATTTTAAAACGTATACGAATTTTAACAAATAAAATATTGTATTATGATATAAATATTCCTTTCAAACTAACAAATATAAATATAAATTTAAAAAAAATAAACTTATATTTTATTTCGTGTAAAAAGTATTCAGCTATTCAAAAATATAAACTTTAAATATCTTAAAATATCTTAAATATATATTATTTTATATTTTTCTTTTCAATATAATAAACAGAAGCACATAAAAATTTTAAAACACACACACACACACACACACACACACACACACACATATATATATATATATACAAATTTATGAAAAGAAAAAAAATCACCGTTCAGAAACAAACATGCCGTTCAGAAACAAAATCAAATCAGGAAATTAGATAAAATCTCTAGTATTCTGTTGTATGAAAAATACCAGCACTAATAAAATAATAAAAGCAAAAAAACCTTCTTTTTTTATGTGAAGAATATTCTCGGGGCAGAATAATCCTATTTACTAAAAATTATTTTAGAAATTTTACAAATGGCTTATCATTTTTAAATCAATGTCTTCAGCGAAGGAAGCAAAAATAAAATAAAATATTCGAAAGGATGCAAAGAAATTTTGTAAATAATGTTCCATAAAGAGATTATTATTTTCAGATTCTCTCCAGATTTTAACTTATATATGGTTCTCTTTTTTAAAACAAAATGAAAGTTTGAAAAATATATATATTTCATTGATTTTTGGAAAAACTAATTTTTCACAAAAATATTTTTGTAGACTTAAAATAAAAAAAAAAAATAAAACAATAATTTAAATTTAGTTAAAAGAAATTTTATTTAAAAGAAATTCATTCTTATTTATTACGAAATAAATATATCACGAATAAAATCGTTATATTTTAAGAGGTTGCATTGAAAATTTTATCTATATATCTATAAATTTATTTCTGGTTATTAATTAATTGATTGTCTTAATTTACACTCCTTGTTTACATAAAATGTGTACTGATATATGATATTTAAAACTCATATACAGGGTGTTTCAAAACTCATGCGCAAAAATTTAAGTGGTGGTAGAAAACATCTAAACAAGCCATTTCCACCATATAATGCATGGGCAGAGAGCAAGCAGTAACCGCTAGAGGGCGCTGTAATCGAAAGTATAAAGCTCGTGTTTTTCTTACACATCGTCATTTCTACCGTGGACTTCAGCAGGCATGGCGACATACAGTAATCAGGAAAAAGCGGACATACATTTTATGTATGGTCTGACAAATGGAAATGCTTTGAAAGCCACAAGACTGGACAAGCAACGTTTCCGAGAAGACACGTGCGAGACCGAAAAATACCACAACAGTCACGCGGCTTCCAGAGCACTCCCATTCGCCAGACCATACATAAAATGCATGTCTGCCTTTTTCTGATTACTGTATGTTGTCATGACTGCTGAAAGCCACGGTAGAAATGACGATGTGTAAGAAAACGCGTGCTTTATACTTTCCATTACAACGCCCTCTAGCATTCATCGTTTGCTCTCCGCCCATGCATTGAATAGTGAAAATGGCTTGTTTAGATGTTTTCTACCACCCCTTAAATTTTTGATCATGAGTTTTGAAACACCCTTTATATATATATATATATATATATATATATATATATATATATATATATATATATATATATATATATATATATATATATATATATATATATATATATATATATATATATATATATATAATACATATATATATATATGTATATATATATATGTTTATATATATTATACATATATATATATATATATATGTTTTAAGTAATAAAAAGTAAGTTAAATAGCGCAACAACATTTTTTAATTGAATTTGAGGACAAATATGGGGGCATCTTCATGTTTCGAGACAAAATCACCCTGAAATGTAAAATGTCAATACTTTTTTATGTATGGCGTATTTGAAAGAACTTATTTTAGCTTATTTATTATACAAATAATATTTTTTTTATAAAAAAATAATAACTCTATAAAAAGGGTCCTCAAATATGTTCAAACTTTTTGAGGGATGAAGGAAGTTTTCGAGGACTGTCCTCAGGTTTCGAGGACGCCTGGTCACCTTAAAATAGAAGATTAAAATAACAAGTTTTACGAAAGAAGAAATGCAAAATAAACCTTTGTTTTAAAAATTTCTTGCGTATTTAAAATTATCTCAATCCTTCAATAAGCTTTCAGTAGTGTTTTATGTAATCTAGTAAGACATATATATGCATTAAATTACCGTAATTTTCAGTGTATAGTATGCAGCGGTGGATAATCTGCAGCTGTTATTTTTAAAATCTTTTACACAATATCTATCGATGATCCGCATCAGCATATTATCGGTGGATAATCTGCTACTGGAAAGAAATTGAAAGCTAAATTGAGCCAACAGCTATCTTTGCTGTTGGCTCAAAGTAAAGCAAATAACATTAAAGTCTACAAAAACGTTAAAATAATAGCCCTCATAATATTTAATATTAGGATCATTTAAAATAGTTATGTTCTGATTCAAAAACAGATTTTTCGAGATGCAGCTGTCCTTGTGGCATAGCATATGTCTCAATTTCTCCCTACCTACTTATCTAGAAACGCACTTTTTCAGCTTTGATTTTCCTTTTTGGCAGACAGCTCTTTTCTACTTTCCTATGTGATGATATGATGCTTTACAAATGAATTATTGTAATTAAAAACAAAAGCAGACATCATGCATTTTAATAAACAAACAAATATCTACTTTTGAATGCCCAATAAAATAAAATATAAATTCTGACCGGGATAAAGAATATCACAGTGTTCGATAGCACCGACTATAGAGTGAAAAATCAAACTTATGTTTTATTTTTGTTTAAGTAGAATAGAAAATGAATTTTACAACTGTGGCTCAGGTAAATAATCAACAGATAATTTGCATCAGTGCATAATATGCACCTACGGCATTTTCACTTTTTTATTAGGTAAACCGCGGATAATCCGCTGAAAATTGCGGTACATCATCAGCTGAAAGCAGAACAAGTGAACTATGCAATATATATATATGAAGTATAAGCAACTTCCTTTTTCCCTAACATTCGATTCTTAAACCAGTACTGCAGCCGCAAGCGTAGTTTAGTTTCTGTTTTGATTCGACGGAGTATCAGAATATTACCGGAAAGATGCAACTATGACGTAGACGTGCGCCGCTTCCTGGACATGCCGCAGCTAAAAAGCACCTTCCAGAGAGAGCTCAGTTGACGATCGGGTCTGAATGAGTTGACGTTGGAACCTCGATGAGACGACTGTTAGGATTTGATGGAGGCAGGACCGAGCCTCGCTACGTTGTTCACGACAGACGGTTGTGATAACGGGATGTTCTTAAAACTATTCTCATTTCAATTTCAACGAAAACTTAGACTTTTGACTCTACTTTTATATGATTTACTTACGTGACGATGCTCATTAACTTCTATGTATATAAATGTAAATATTTTAATTCTTTATTAAAAGTTAAGTAATTAATCGAATTAGTATTGTTCTTAAAGTTTTAAACCGCTCGCAACCCACCTGATACTATATCAGAAGTGGGATAAAGAATAAAATCTACTTGATAAAGGATAAATCGATTATTTTAATTTTAACTTAAATTTTTGATTGAACGAACTATAGACTTTTGTGAACTGAACTTTTTAAAAACTGTTCTTGAAATATAGACTATTTTTAAAAACTGTTGCGAACTTTGTGTCATCGAGTGAAATATGATGTTAAACAACATTGAAGCTTTTGTGCGCAGTGCTTTTTCTATTCTGCAATTTATAGTGGATGATAAAATGCGTAAAGTGTGATCTGTGGATGCTACGGAATAGCTACGGATCGTCTGGATAAAGGTCTGAACAAGAAATTTCTGTTCTACAAAGTGCGAAAGATGTTCTTCAAGGTTCTCAAGGATTAAAAAGTGAAAAATCAACTAGAAGGAATTTCGAGCCAAAATTTAAAACCACAGCTGTTTCGGCTCTACAAAGGTACGTACATTTTATCTTCTTATAAAATGGTATCTTTGGGAGATATTCCCAAAATTGGTATTGCACTAGGAAAAAAAAAGTACAGTAAAATTAAAATTCTACATCGGTTTCTCTTTAATGACGAAGGAGATCGTAAAAACCGATGCAGAATAAAAAAAATTTCCGGCTTTAACTTTGTCGTAGGTGACGAAAATTATATAAAGAAACAAAAATTCATCGACGAAAATTTTTCATTGAATGAATTGATTATTATTTGTAATGTATTAAATGTCCCTTTTGATGGGAGTAAAGATGAGTTAAGAGACAGATTGTTGTTGAATCTGTGCGATATAGAATTACTGAAACAAAGTTCAGAAAATAATTCAGATGATGAAGATCCTCGAAATGAATCGAGTAGTGAATCCGAAAGTAGTGGTGATAATGACGTAGAAAAAACTGACTCTTCTGTGCAGTGGGGCAGAAATAAGTGCTATGATTATGATAATGATAATGTTATTGATGATTATAATAAGGGTAAAAAAAGTATAAATTGTAATAATGTGAATTCTGGATCACTTGGTGCAATTGTCTCTTTTAGCGACTTTGAAAACAATATTTCTAAATTTAGCGGCGAACCGCATGAAAATATTATTGAGTTTTTTAACGAATTTGAGGAAATAGCTGAAATGTTTAATCTAAACGAATTACAAAAAATAATTTTTTGTAAAAGGTCTTTAAGCGGAAACGCTCTTTTGTTTATGAGATCTGAAAAAGGATTATTAACGTATAAGAAACTAAAAAATGCACTTATCGAAGAATTTAAAACAGAAATAAATTCCGCCTCTTTGCATGACATATTAAATAAAAGGAAAATAAGAGGCGATGAGTCAGTTACAGAGTATTTTTTAAAAATAAGAGAATTAAGTAAAAACGGGCACATTGAAGATGCCGCGCTAATGCATTACGTGATCCAAGGAATAAAAGATAAAAATCAGAATAAGATCATACTTTACGGGGCAAAAAATATTCGTGAATTTAAAGAAAAATTTAAATTATATGAAGTGTACAAAAGAGACACTGAAAAAATTAAACATAAATTTGATAAAGTAGAATATAGCACAAAACCGAAGCATATAACCCATAATGTATATGAAAAATTTAGTCCTAGAAATGATGTAAATAAATTGTGTTATAGTTGTGGTGATAAAAACCACTTATCTAGAGATTGCCCCCATAAAATGAAAGGTTTAAAATGTTTCACATGTAAACAGTTTGGGCATAAAAGTTCCGAGTGCCCAGGTTCGAAACCAGAAGTTAATACATTATGTATTAGTGTAAATCAAAATATGAGTAAAATTATACAAGTAAATGATATAAATTTTATTGGAATCATTGATACAGGAAGTGAAGCAACATTGTTGCGTAAAAGTGTTTTTGAAAAATTAAATGTAAATAAATTAAATTTTATGAGTACTACTTTGAAGGGGATTGGGAAAAGTTCAATAAAGCCGTTAGGTTCATTGAATATCGATCTTAAAGTTGATGATTTTGAAACCAGAACTGATGTTTATGTTGTACATGATAACGTGATTCCTATGATGTAATCCTCGGTATGAATGTATTAATGTTAAGTGAAACAACAATTAATGAAAAGGGTATTTTTGTGAAAAATAAGTGTAATTCTCTAGAGGTAAACTTAGTAACAGTACTCCCTGTAAATACATGTCAAAACGAAATTAAATCGAATGTTGTTGTTGATGCCCCTATTAACTGTAAGAACAAAAATTTTGAAAATTCCCCAGAAATGAATGAAACTTTGAATAGTGCTAAAAAATGCAAAAATGAAACCCCTCAACCTTGTTATGCTGTCAAAAAATCATTAGAATCTCCCGAAAAGGCCATAAGTGAAAATGACGATAAAGACGAAAACGACGAGAGTGATGACGATAAGATGCTTTTGAAGGACGATATTAGTGTAAATGATGACAGTGATGAAAAAGAGGAGCCTCGACGACAGACACAGAGTCATACGAGTATTTTCCAGACAGATGATGATGGTGATGAAGAGGAGGAGCCGCGCCGAAAGGGACGAAGTCAGACGACTGTTTCCAGAATGAAGTCGCTAAACATTGAAAACACTTATTCGAAGAAAGATGAAAAACAAGCCCTAATTAAAAAAATTTCACAGTTAGCCGAAGAGTTGGGAAAGTTAAAAGAAAAAGTTGACGAGAATTCCAAGCTCCTTAAAAGAAAGAAATCCAGAGAAAAGCCATCGACGATAAATTCCATCGAGTGTAAAAGACTAAATATCCCAAAAGAAAAAAATGCCAGTGTAAATTCGAGAAAGTTATTCACCCCATCACTTCCATTGACGACCACGATTGGTGAGATAGCCATATTATTTCCCAAAGCTGTACAAATAAAATTAGAAGTTTTCCCTACATATAAGACTGCCATTATAGACTTTTCAACTGAACTTGATGCAACAGAAGCCTTAAAAGGCATTAAAACTGAAAATGATCGATTGGAGGGTATCGAGTTCGAGTCCCAAAATAACTCCAAGCCCCAAAGTAAAGATCTGAGTACACATGATAAAAAACAATCTTCTCGAGGTAAAAAGAAAAATAAAGCTAAATGCAAGCTGAGTAGACATCCACGAAAAACTGATAACGTAAGCAACCAAGTTGCCGTAAACCCACAACTGACTTTCTTTTATGACTTTAAAACAGTGAAATTTAAAAATGAAAATAGTGATAGAAAAAATAGAAATGGATGCCATGAAGGCTCCTATTGCACGTCTACCCACGAATTCCTCAAATGGGGAATAACTTTAAAAAAAATGTGTGTCAAATATGAAAATTCTCAAAAATTTGTAAATAAGTTGTAAATATTATGTTATTATTTTGTGTTGCTTTTTGTTTGTTTGTTTTTTGTTTGTATCTTTTCAGTGTGATCGCCTGGAGGTCCAGTCAAAGAAGGATGGCCGAGTGAAGTATAAGCAACTTCCTTTTTCCCTAACATTCGATTCTTAAGAGGCTTTCGGAGATAATTGAACAACTCCGAAATATGGGTAAGCCAGTAGCAGACATTTATGCCTGTTATCAAATTCTTCGTCGCTTACCAGATAAATTTCAACCAGTTATACAATTTTTACCAGTACTGCAGCCGCAAGCGTAGTTTAGTTTCTGTTTTGATTCGACGGAGTATCAGAATATTACCGGAAAGATGCAACTATGACGTAGACGTGCGCCGCTTCCTGGACATGCCGCAGCTAAAAAGCACCTTCCAGAGAGAGCTCAGTTGACGATCGGGTCTGAATGAGTTGACGTTGGAACCTCGATGAGACGACTGTTAGGATTTGACGGAGGCAGGACCGAGTCTCGCTACGTTATTCACGACAGATGGTTGTGATAACGGGATGTTCTTAAAACTATTCTCATTTCAATTTCAACGAAAACTTAGACTTTTGACTCTACTTTTATATGATTTACTTACGTGACGATGCTCATTAAATTCTATGTATATAAATGTAAATATTTTAATTCTTTATTAAAAGTTAAGTAATTAATCGAATTAGTATTGTTCTTAAAGTTTTAAACCGCTCGCAACCCACCTGATACTATTGCGGTACATCATCAGCTGAAAGCAGAACAAGTGAACTATGCAATATATATATATATATATATGTATATATATATATATATATATATGAATGGTGTCCCATAAATCTTTAGGCAATTTAAAAATTCATAACTATTGAAAGAATTGGAAGAATTGGACGCGGTTTCCAAAAAATCATTCTCATGAAGGGGGATTTTTTTGGCACAGAAAAAAATAATAATTAAGCTATTTGTCAATAGAAGGCGCTGTGCGTGACCGGATCACACATTTTCATGAAAAACTGTACTTATTCGCATGCAAATGCTTACAGGCATATAAATCCTATTCTATTTGTCCATCGTCACCACAAATTACAGTTTGCAAACAAGTTATAACACTGCTAAATGCAGTTTCAGTCGGTGGCTCTTACCTGAGGGAAAAAAGCTTCACCAATAACACTTTATCCTACACTAAGTAGGAGACACAATAAGAAATAAACTGTTCTGAATGCAAAATTGTGCAGTTTATAGGACTTTCATTTGCATATTTTTCTTTCACATCCGCGCGAAAAATTTAACTATTTGCCTAACAATTGTCGTTGTGATGGCATGTTTCCAGACCACCTCTAGGGGTGAAACCCAGACCGTCGCCAGTTGTCCATTGCGCAGCCCTAGTGCGACGTAAAACCGAACCAATCAACCTAACTGTTTTCGACAAAAAATTTAACTATATATCTTTTTTTTCTTTACAAATATAAAATCCCACTTCGCGAGAATGATTTTTTCGCAAACCGTATTTAATTATGCCAAATCATTTAATAATTATGAATTTTTAAAATGTCTACACACTTATGGGACACCCTGTATGTGTATTATATTTCTACACAACAATGCGAAGAAAGCAGGAAACACACCATGATAGAAATTTTAAATGTGTAAAATTAGCCTCGGGCAGGGTGTGTCTGCGTCGTTATCACCTCTTATCTAATGCAGGTGAAGTCATGACTATAACTCTTATAATCGCCTTTCTCCTTTTCATGACCCCTTTAATACTTTCATTTACGATCATTTAATATTAACATCCCACAGAATTTACAGCTGTCTTCTATAAGAATTTCTAATTGAATACGTAAAATTGGTATTAACAATTTGAAGTCTAAGCCCGAGCGTTACTCGGGTTGCCGTTTCTGGCGAAGCGAACTAAGCCCGAGATTCTCTCGGGGTCAACTTTTAACTCTTTCAGCTATAAACGTGCCGACTAAATTCGTTCGCCGAATTTTTAAATATATTCTACGAATCTTTTAGTTAAAATAATAATAATAATAATAATAATAATGTATACGGCAGCATTAAACCGAAGTAAGTATTACATAACGATCTAGAAACAGAGCTACTTCTTTGATGACTTTGAGCCATACAAAAGCAAATTTTACTAAATAATGTTTATTTACAAAGAAGAAAAAAAAAAAAAAAAAAAAAAAGAAAAAAAAAAAAACTATTTTCAGGCATTTGTACAACATCTGGGTAGGTTTTTATTCGAGTCTGTGTAAAGTTTTATGCTAAAAAACGATGTTTTCTTATGTGGAACTTTATTTATTTATTTTAAAACATACTTTTTTTTTTCAATAATTTCTCATTAAATATTAATTATTAGCATATTTAAGTAGTTCCTTCATTATGAATACGAACAATTAGAAGTTTATTATAAAATATATATATATATACATATCTGTCAGGTATTTTTTAAAAAATCATGAAAGTACCAAAAACCCTCAGTCCACAGGGGAATGTGTGGTCGAAATAGCTCCGACCTGAAAATGTTAAAAAATCAAATACATTTATACTGTTATCGTTTAATATATGTCGTAAATAAAAATGTGCGTGTCATAACATATGATATTTAATGTAAAAACAATTAATATATTTTTTTTAAATTCTTTATTACCTAGTCAAACCACTCAGCAAAACAATATATACAGCGTTATTACTTAATAATTATACAACTATAAAGAAAATATCATCTTTTCCTCTGCCACAGCACTATTTGGGTACTTACATTATTGCATTAGGACGTAAAGCGGATCAAGCTACACTTATCTAGCGTTTCTGTGAAACACTATTACTTGAAAATACCAAATAATAAAATAATACAACTGAAAAACTTGATCACTTCGGTAAAGCCTGGATGCGCATGTGATTGTCCATATTGACGTTTATCCTTATTCATAATATGGATTCTGTTGGGTTTTCCCTCTTGGGAATATGCTCCATTAATCTGTGACTTATGTGTTGTGGCCATTTTTCTTTTTTCATTGAAGTAAGAAAATGGAAAATAATAATGATTATTGAGGTTACACAGTAAACGAAATAGAGATATAATCGTAAAGGGTAAATATATTTAAGTTTTCGATAGAAAATATTATTGTTGTAAAATGAATATTAGATCTACACTTCTTCTCATATTTATAAGGACACTTTATGTTTAGAAATAACTAATGTAAAAATAATATTGAACATGATTATACTAAGTGCAATTAATATATCTAGTATACTAAAAACCAAAACTGCTATAATTTTTTTAATATGAAACAAAATTAATAAAAAATAATGCAAAATATTTTTTTCTCCACGTTTTTAGATGTTCATAATTATAGGGACAATCAAGATTTCTTCGTTTTATTTAACTTATTAGCGGACAAATTACAGTTGACATGCGAATTTGTTAACTATCTGGGTTAGATTAATTCATATATAAGCCTTCAATTTTTCTTGGACGGACATTACTGATAATTCCTCGAAAAAAAGAACGTTCATGTAGTGAAGTATGATAAATGTGTTTTTTAAGTGGAAAGATAATTTCAATCCGCCGAATTTCTATTGAAATTCGAAGATCTAAAATTGTTGAAGGAAATGTGATCAAACATTGAACTGCTGGTTCGATAGGAGAGAGATCTGATGCAAAGTCAGAGTTGTATTACAGAGATCAAAGACTCACGATTCCTCTTACTGTTCTACTCATAATGACTGTTGCTGAATTTGCTCGTAATTTTTAAGGAAAGGTTGGGGTCCACATTTATGCATGTTTACAATAATTAATATTATTTTAAAATTATTAAAAACCTGCAATAATCAAAAAGCATTTAATGGGGGGAAGAACGTCTGTGTTAAAGTTGAATAAAGACAATATTAAATGATAAAACGTTGCATTTTCGGATGAAAAACATTTTATTCTTGATTAACCAAATGGTTTTAACAGTTACTGGCACGATCTGAAAATAGCGAAAGACAGAGCAAGAGCAGATTTTTTAAAGGCAGATATGAATCGGGCATTTTAAATGTGGATCTATGGTGCTCTTTGGAGCTGTTTCTACTGAAGGCAGAATGAATTTAGTAATTTTTTCTATTATTATGAACATCAAGAGAATATTCGCAAATTTTAAATGTGGAATTCTCAGATTTTTGTTAGATTTTGGGGGGTAATAATATTTTTTGCAACAAGACTTACATTTTTGCTCTACTTTTAGAGCAATAGGAAATAGTTTCAAGAAAGAAACTTTTGTATTATTGTCTTTCCCGTGGCCTAAAAGTTGAAAAAACCTTAACGTATCGTATTAGAAAAGTGCATACAAGTGAAAAGCAATTTTAAATAGTTAAATGTATTTAGAATATCATCTATGCTGTATCAAATGGTATTGAAACCGAATAATAATAATAATAAAATGTATATATATATATATATATATATATATATATATATACCAGAATGAATGTCTGACTGTTTCACCCTAAAAAGAGACCCCATAAAATATTAATTTAAAGAATAACTGAAAAAAAAAAAAAAAAAAAAAACTAAGATTCGAGCTGTCCTTATAATTGTGAGCACCTGAAAAATCATCTGTTTGACCGTATTTAAAGTTTTTTAAGATGGAAAAACGATAAGACTTTTTAAATATAGTCCATTAACGAAACTCAAATTAATAAAAAATATATTTGTTTAAATAATAGTGTTCAGTGTTTAGTTAATATAGAAAAACGGGTGTCCTTATAATTATGAGAATCAGTGTACTAGTATATAAATCGCAAATTAAATTAGCAATATATATGTATATATATACTATATATATATATATATATATATATATATATATATATATATATATATATATATATATATATATACAGTCGGTAACAAAAGTATTCGAACAGTAGCAAAAATTCCTATGTATAAAAAAAATAGAGTTAATACTGTTTTGTTAAATAAATCCTTGTCGAATCATGTTCTTAGTCAGTCTAAGAATATTATTCGACAAGGATTTATTTAACAAAAGATTATTAACTCTACTTTACTAGTTCGAATACTTTTGTTACCGACTGTATATCATACGTATAATAAAATATATTGTAACATAAAACATTTATTTAAAAAATCTTTTTTTTTACTATAAAATCAAATAGCTGTTAGCAAAAAAATGAGATTTTGCTGATATATATTATTGTTGAAAAATTAATATTACATCTGAATTAAATAATCAGAAAAGAATTTTATTTGTAGAAGTATTCGTATTACGACATACAATACTTAATATAAAAACAAATAGTTTCTTTTTTATTCTTACTATATAATCGAAATACTCATAATAATAATAATAATAATAATAATAATTTTTACTGAAAGTTATTATTGTAAAAAAAAATAAACATTACATTAGAAATAAATAAACAAAAACAATTATATTTGTTTGCAAAAATAATTATTTTTTAGCATATAACATTTATTATTAATACAAATACTTTCCTTTTCATTCTTGTTATGTAACCAAATTGCTCTTAAAAACTATATATAAATGAATAAAACAAAGCTTTTTATAAAAATAATTAAATAATTAAATAACCGTAAAGGAACAGGGTTTTTTTTTTTTTTTTTTTTTTTTAAGTACGACAGGACTATTTCTTTATATCTACCATTTGCGTTGTCCCCATTTGCAGTGTTTAATCATAAACATTCCAGGATAGCTGCCAAAGTCCATTTTTACCAATTAATTTCCTAATCTATCGTAAAATATGTTAAATCTGTGAAATTTTTCACCTTTTTTTTTTTTTTTTCTTCTTTCTTTTGAAATAGAACAGCTTTAGTATACACCGATATATGTTATGCATTATTAGCGCTAGAGGCCTATTTCAGTCGGTACAGTTGTCGAATTTTTATAATACACACTTAATTAGTGCTAGAGGCCTATTTCAGTCGGTTTATTGAATGGGGATTTATTGAATGAAGTCCCCCCAAGGCCCAACTTTGACATGAGTCCCCCCCCAGGCCCAACTTTGACATGAGTCCCCCCAAGGTACAACTTTGACATGAGTCCCCCCAAGGCCCAGCGTTGTCGAATTTTTATACGTCACTCTTAATAGTGCTAAGGGCCTATTTCAGTCGGTTTATTGAATGGGGATTTATTGAATGAAGTCCCCCCAAGGCCCAACTTTGACATGAGTCCCCCCCCCAGGCCCAGCTTTGTCGAATTTTTATACGTCACTCTTAATAGTGCTAAGGGCCTATTTCAGTCGGTTTATTGAATGGGGATTTATTGAATGAAGTCCCCCCAAGGCCCAACTTTGACATGAGTCCCCCCCCCAGGCCCAGCTTTGTCGAATTTTTATACGTCACTCTTAATAGTGCTAAGGGCCTATTTCAGTCGGTTTATTGAATGGGGATTTATTGAATGAAGTCCCCCCAAGGCCCAACTTTGACATGAGTCCCCCCCCCAGGCCCAGCTTTGTCGAATTTTTATACGTCACTCTTAATAGTGCTAAGGGCCTATTTCAGTCGGTTTATTGAATGGGGATTTATTGAATGAAGTCCACCCAAGGCACAACTTTGACATGAGTCCCCCCCAGGCCCAACTTTGACATGAGTCCCCCCCAAGGTACAACTTTGACATGAGTCCCCCCAAGGCCCAACTTTGACATGAGTCCCCCCAGGCCCAACTTTGACATGAGTCCCCCACAAGGCCCAACTTTGACATGAGTCCCCCCAAGGTACAACTTTGACATGAGTCCCCCCCAAGCCCAACTTTGACATGAGTCCCCCCAAGGCCCAACTTTGACATGAGTCCCCCCCAAGGTACAACTTTGACATGAGTCCCCCCAAGGCCCAACTTTGACATGAGTCCCCCCCAGGCCCAACTTTGACATGAGTCCCCCCCAAGGTACAACTTTGACATGAGTCTCCCCCAAGGCCCAACTTTGACATGAGTCCCCCCCAGGCCCAACTTTGACATGAGTCCCCCCCAAGGCACACCTTTGACATGAGTCCCCCCCCAAGGCACACCTCCCCCTCATTGGGAAAAAGAGAAAAAACTTTGTTTTGCGGCTATAAGACAGTTTGGACTTCCAACGTTATTTGTTACAATATCTGCAGCTGAAAAACACTGGTTTGATTTAATGAAAACTTTATCATGTAATTTAGATCGTCACGAATTAACTAAAGAAGAATTTGTCGATATTAACAAGTTTAGCAGTAGGCCTCTGGCACTAAATTAAAATCTGTCAATGTCAGATTTTCATGTTTTAAATAATGAAATAATGCCGTGTCTGTATAATTTTTATTATTATTATTCTTTATATATGTTGAAAAAAAAAGTAAACTTGCAGGTATTTATGATGATTTCAGACGGATATGGCGTCACTAGTAAACTAAGAAATTCATTTAAAATATTAATAATTAACATTTTTTAAATTACTGGAAACAAAGTTTTTAAAATAATGGTGGCAGTTTATAACAAATAAAAATAAATAGAAAGGCTTAAATTTAATAAAAGAAATGAAACTTTCTGAAAGTAGAAAAACTTTGACATATAAACTTGACTATTAAAAATTTTTTAATAGTATAAAATTGTTTATCGAAAGATACTATAATTCATGATATATAACTCTCATAACTTCAAAACTATTCAATAAAAATTCAAAAAGTTGATAACAAAAATTATTATTATTTTTTTTTAATAATAAAAATAAGATTGAAAAAAAAAAAAAAACAGTGTTAGAGCTTCAGTATAAAATCATATTTGCCAACATGCTAATTAATATTCCGTTGTATTGTTAGTCCCGCCTTGTTTTTCACACCAGTATCTTTTTAGAGTGTTTTTCTTCTTATTTAATTGTAATTGCACTTGGAGAATATTACTCTAAAAATTTATTGGTGTGAAAAGAAGTGCGGGACTAACAAGACTACGTAATATTATTTACGATGTTGGCAAGTATGATAAAACCCTTGGCGAAATTTGAAATTTGTCATCGAAGTAGCTCGGGTGTTTCTCACCAAGATCTTTGCTTATGCAATTGCTATAGCCATTTTAATTCTACGCCAAAATGACAACAAACTTTTAAAGCCTTTAAGGGTTCCTATTCTAAAAGTACGAAACTGATCTAGAGAATGAAACACGGTTACTGTATGCTTTTATGTGAAAGAATAAGTTAAAATTAGTCTTTCCTGCCGTATTAAATTAAATTATGCTTTACGCAGAATTTCATATCTATTATTTAGAAAACAAAAACATTTTCTTACTCTCTAGTCTAACAATCTTACATTATTAGCCCTACAAAATTCACTTATACTTGCGATTCCATGCAACACCATGTCTGAAACACCATGAAACACCAAAAAAAAAAGCCTAAATAACAAAATGATAGAACTAAAATAGTCAATCGCTTTCGTACTGTATGAATATGTGTATTTGATTGTCCATATTAGCGTTTACCCTTATTCAGAATAAAGCTTTGGAAATTTTCGTTAGACTTTCCCCTCAGGGAATATGCTCCATTAAGCTGTGGCTTTTATGTTGTGGTCATTTTTTTTTTTTTTTTCCTTCGATCGAGTAAGAAAGAAAAAAATAATAATGATTATTGAGATTACACAGCGAAACTTACAGAAAGCTACTCGCAAACGTTAATTATTCTTGCATTATTATTAGAAATGCTATGGTAGGGAAATGAATGTTAATGTTGCGTTCCAAATGTCGTAAACATTTATTATAAAATTAAATATTTTGGTAATATTTTAGAGCACTGTATTATACTTTACCTTTTCTTAATCGTAATTTTATTTTACAACAGTATTTCAGTCATAATAATACAGTTGTAATAAATAATACTGTTATAATAATGTTATAGTTAATAAAGTTACAGTTATAAAAATATTTATCTTTTTTATCATTTTTATTTTCTAAATTTTATATATTAACTAGCAGGCTTTGCCCGCTTCGCTGGTCATTATATTGAAATGAAGTCTCAAAATACTTTTAAAGGTAGGAAAAGGAAAAGTTCACAAAATTCCCCTTATAGCGCGTGTTGGGAACGCATAACCAGCCCGCACATAAAAAATCATCAAGATAGTTGGGAGCAGAGTTACGCATGAAAACACGATTTTGCCTCACCCCACCTCCAAGGGGAATAAGGTGGAATTTTACAAAATCCCTTAGTAGTGTGTGTCTTGAGTACGCATAACCAATCGACATATCAAAAACTCGTTATTATGAAATAATTTGGAGCAGAGTTACTCTTAAAAGCATGTTTTGCCTCTCTCACCGCCTTTGAAGGGGGGAAGGGTGAAAATTTGTAAAATCCCTTTACTGTGCGTGTTGGAAAAGCATAAACAACCCACATATACAAATTAATCTTACTGAGATAATTTGAAGCAAAGTTAAGTTATACTTGAAAACGGGTTTATATTGCCCCCCCCCAAGGGGAAAAGGGGGGACTTTGGCAAAACCCCATTACAGTGGGTGTCAGACACACGTAATTAAGCCACTCACTAAAATTTTTAACCTCAGGTCCTATAGATTTCCCCGGATGAATTTAGCGCTAAAAGAGGGGCTCGAATTTCCCCCCCCCCAAAAAAAAAAAAAATCGAATGTCACAAAAAACCAAACATGATGTTTTGGAAATATCCTCAAGAAAACTCTTGGCGATTTTCTATATCTTTGTGCTGTTATTGGAACAGTTTTACTCGAAAACCTGTATTTTGCTAAATTTGCCTCCGAAGATAGTTTTTACCCCCTCCCCCCCTCTTAAAAATCCAAAACGCAAATCGCAGGAAATGCTTTTTTTTTTTTCCACTCAATTCTAGTCCCTCTCTTTCACCGTGAAGCTATTTGGAGCCGAATTATGCTTATAAGGGAGGTTTTGCCTTCTGCCCCCCCAGGGGGAGTGGGGGGATATTTTGCAAAATCCCGCCTTAATGGGCGTCAAGGTCCTAAAACCAAAGTGCTCACCAAAATTTGCGAGTCTATCTCTCCATAGAATTGCTACGGCTGTGTTGAATCTCTGAATCAGGGATTTTACTCTTTTATTCCCCACCACGCCCCCAAAAGGGTAAAGGGGGTCTTTTACAAAATATCGTTACAATGGGTTTTGGACACACGTAAATAAGCCACACACTAAAATTTGTGACCTCAGCTCCTATAGATTTCCACGGACGAATTTGGTGCTAAAGGGGAGGGGGGTCGAATTTGCCCCTTCGTAACTCCCCCCCCCCAAAAAAAATCGAAAATCGGAAAAAAATCAATTTTTGCAAATACCTTCAAGAAGACGTTTGGCTTTTTCTATATATATATATATATATATATCTTTGAGCTATTGCTGCTAGAATTTTACTCGAAAATCCATATATTGCTAAATTTTCCCCCGAAAATTCTTTCCCCCCCCTCTCCCCCCTTAAAAATCCAAAATTCCAAAATCGCAGAAAATGATTTTTTTGTATTCAAGTCTAGTCTCCCCATCTGCAATTTTTTCATCGTGAAGTAATTTGGAGCCGCGTTATGCTTATAAAGGTGTTTTTGCCTCCTGCGCCTCCGAAAATCATTTCACCCCTTTTCCCCCTTAAAAATCCAAAATTCCAAAATCGCAGAAAAGGATTTTTTTGTATTCAAGTCTAGTCTCTCCATCTGCAATTTATTCCTCGTGAAGCAATTTGGAGGCGAGTTATGCTTATAAAGTTGTTTTTGCCTTCTGCACCTCCGAAAATCATTTTCATCCCCTTCCCCCCCTTAAAAATCAAAAATTCCAAAATTGCAGAAAATGATTTTTTTGTATTCAATTCTAGTCTCCCCATCTGCAATTTCTTCACTGTGAAGTAATTAGGTGCCGAGTTATACTTATAAATGTGTTTTTGCCTTATGCGCCCTCGAAAATCTCATTTTTACCCCCTACCCCCCTTAAAAATCCAAAATTCCAAAATCGCAGAAAATGATTTTTTTGTATTCAAGTCTAGTCTCCCCATCTGCAATTTCTTCACCGTGAAGCAATTTGGAGCCGAGTTATGCTTATAAAGGTGGTTTTTGCCTTCTGCCCCTCCGGGGGGGGGGGGGAACGGGGGGGGTATTTCGCAAAATCCCGTCTTAGTGAGCGTCAGGGTCCTAAAATCAACCTGCTCACCAAAAATTGTGACTCTATCTCCCATAGGATCGCCACAACCATGTTGAGTCAGAGAATCAGTGAATCAGTCAGTGAATCAGTGAGTTTACTCTTTTATATATATAGATTAGGATTTTCACATGTGTGTGTGTGTTTATGAAATATATTTGATTAGTAATTTTAGTTGAATGGAAAGACATGGTAATTACTTGCGCATTTTTGCAAAATAATAATAATAATAATAATAATAATAATAATAACAATAATAATTATTTTAAATATCATAAACCGAACGTAAAAGATGCTATAAAGACATTTTAAGCAATATAACGAAAACGCTATATAATGTTGACAGCATTTTAATGAAAAAAGATTTTAATTGATAAATTTTACTTATTTTAAATAAAACATTTTTTTTATTTTATTATTGTTTAATTTTTTTTTTTTCATAGTACACAGTTTTCACTTAGTTCTTATTCATATTCATTTACTCTAATCGGATGTGTTTACCAAAGAAAACATTTTACTAAAATTTTGGTAAAAACATAAGTCAAAAATGTTAATACGTGGTTTCAGAATTTTTCTTTAAAATTATACCAAGATCAATTTTTAAAGAAAGTCTTATAAAAATATAATTTTTTTAATTACTTCTTATTTAATTAGTATGAACTCATACAAATGCCTGCAATACTAACACAATACCAAATATGCTACAACCAACCACAGTAATTTTGCTGAAGTTAGGAATTTTACACATCTTTATAATTTCTGTTTCAAACTCACACATATACATACAAAAACTATACACAACAGAACTCAATATATGACTACCAAATATGGCAATGCATTTTTAAAAAAATGTTATTTTCACACTTTCATTCAATATTTAATTAAACATTTCATTATTAAATAAAATCATAAAACATAAATTAACCTTAGAAACTCGTTTTCTTTTGAAGGGAATTTGCACTTCGTCATTCTTTTCACCCCCACCCCTTTTCCTTTTCTTTCTTTCTGTTTCTACAATGCAAATCTGCATTGATTTTACCAAATGTAGCACTGTTTTAGTAATTTTAATGAATATAAAATTTATACGTAACTTTGTAATTTTCTCTTTAAAATACGAAAAAAGATCGATGTTTTTTTGTAAAGTTATTAGCAATTAATAAGTAAAATCACAAAATATAAGTTAACCTCATAAATTTAGTTTTCTCGGAAGAAAAACTCATTTCCTCGATTTTTTCTTGAGACAACTGTACTAGAATATATATGGTTTTACCTCCGAATTTAGCTTCCATTAAGCGTAGCTTTTTAGTATCACGGCGATTTTAGTAGCAGGTAGAAACAACAAAGCATTAATTATGCAGACTAGATGGCCGACTAAAATGGCCTGAGGTAATTGCCTTGCATTTTATAGGACTGGGAGCCATAAAAAAAGAAGAAGATACTGAAAACTAGCTAACTGCATAATTAAAGGGGAAACTTTCAGCAATCTAAATAGCACAGTAATATATTGTTACGACCATGTACTTTCTTACAAATGTAATCCAGTACGGCTATTATAACTACTAACCTCATTGCCTTTAAACTTAGTTCATTGTTCTGAGAATGTTATATTTACGCAAATGAAATGACGTGATTTGGAATAATAAATTCAGGTATTGTGGAAAAATAAATTAATAATTACGTAATAGCTCTGTTTCTCATAATAGTAGATGAGATATCATGGGAAATAAACGGATTTGGAAACATATATAATGAAAGTAAAAAGTTTTCAATAAAAATAACGAGGAATGAGAAAAAAGAATCTAACGAAAATTAATGGATTATTAAACGGAAATTAACGGATTCAATAAAAATATAAAAGAATGAGAAAAAGAATCTAAGCAAAAATAGAGCCAAATTTATTAAAATAGTATTTTATTAAAAATTGCTACAGAAGACATTTGTTAAATCTGCACGTGAAATTTCTAAAATTAAATAAAATCGTAGCATTTAGTAATTTGTATACAATGTAGTAACATTAGTTTTACTGGATATAGAATTTATATGCTATTTTTTCAATTTTCTGTTTCAAACACAAAAAGGACAACATACAACAAAACTGCATATACAAAAAAAAAAAAAAAAAAAAAAAAGCTAATAACGAAGTTCAATTAGAAAAAAAAAAAAAAAAAAACCTATGCATAATTTTCACATACTTAAAAGGTAATTAAAGTAAGCTCTCTATTAATAAATAAAAATAAAATCACAAAATATAAATCAGCCTCATAAATTCAGTTTTCTCGGAAGAAGAACTCATTTCCTCAATTTTTTCTTCAGAGAACTATACTAGAATAAATATGGATTTACCTCTACATTTAGCTTCCATTAAACGTAGCTTTTTAGTACCACGGCAATTTTAGTAGCAGGTAGAAACAACAAGGCATTAATTATGCAGGCTAGATGCCCGACTAAAATGGCCTGAGGCAATTGCCTTGTATTTTATAGAACTGGGAGCCATAAAAAAGAGGAAGATACTGAAAACTAGCTAACTGCATAATTGAAGGGGAACCTGTCAGCAATCTAAATAGCAAGGTAGTATATTGTTATGACCATGTAATTTCTTACAAATGTAATCCAGTACAGCTATTATAACTACTAACCTCGTTGCCTTTAAACGTGGATCATTGTTGTGAGAATGATTTACTTACCCAAATGAAAATGAAATGACATAATTTGGAATGCTATATTCAGGTATTGTGGAAAAGTGAAGTAATATTTACGTAATAGCTAATTCTCATTATAGTAAATGAGATATCATGGGAAATAAGCGAATTTGGAAAAATATGTATTAAAAGTAAAAGTATTCAATAAATATAACGAGGAATAAGTAAAAAGAAGTGTAATTGGAAATAAACATAAAAGAAATTCGAATGTTCATTTTATTTTATTCAATATTATTAATATTATTTTAACTTATTTCAGCTAGGTTGTAAAAATTACTTTATTATTTATAAATGTAATAATTATTTTCAAGATAAATAATCTAACATGAAAAAGTCAATATATCCAAACCAAATTTGTCCAACAAAAATTAAAAAGTAATAATAACAGAAGTATAATTTTGAAACACTAAAATGATGATAAATTTAGAAGGGAATCAAAATTAAATAAAAGGAAGAATTATTCAAAAGAATCAGTAATTAAGACTAAATTAAATAATCAGTTTAAACACTTTATTAAGCGAAAAAGCTCTGCAGTGTTTGAAGTTATATGATCAAATATTACAAAATTTATAAATGAATAAATACGTTTTATTATTTTTCGATAATTATCAAAAAATCATTACCACAAAAATAAACTTAATAATAATCTATTTTTGCCAGAATTTAGTACTATACAAAATGATTTTGTAGTAAAGAGAAAATGATTTTACATATAAATATTTTTTAATATTGTTATTACTAATATAATTTTAAAACTATGTTACTGAATTTTATCATAACTTTAGTCGAAAGAAACTACTTCTTACTTTGTCATATTACGCATATAATTCTGAATATAAATTTGTACAAATATATTGAGGAAAGTGGTCAATAACAAATATTAACTGTAAAATTCATCCGAATTCTGCAAAAATGTAATTTTGTTATAATAAACTTCTAAATTAACATTTTGTGTCATTTTAGTGCCATTTAAATTCAAATACAATGCAATAATTAAGTACTGGAGGTTGGAGGTTGGGGAGTGAGAAGAGAGGAGATTATATATCGGTATTAAGAATTTTGCGAAGATATACATTACAATACAATAGATCGTGTTTAATACCAAACTGAACATTTTATTACATGATTTTAACATGTCCTTTATAATTAGTAAACTCAGCTAAAATCAAAGAATGTAATTTATCATTGAAACTAGACTACTGTGGCCATCACAATTTTTTTCTTCATCATTCTAAATAACACCGCTATGTATCAGTTTAGACGCACAAAATAAATAAAAAAATAAAAATAAAATAAATAAAATAAAAAATAAATAAAAGTAGTTTCTTATAATAAAGCATTTACAAAGGCTGTAATTTTAACTAAATCACGCTGAAACGTAAGCAAACGAAAAGTAGTAGAAGAGGATGATAGCACCTGCCGGCCATCACATGTTCAAATTTAATCTGAATTACTTTTTATAATATCCATCTGAGAAGTATAACAACTCCACCTGCTGTCCAATACATATTTAACGATCAGCATTTTTTGTCATAAAGATCCTTTCACATATATTACGTTTTGTACATTTATGCGCCGTAAAACTGAAATAGCGTTTTCTCGTACGTGGGGAAGTATTCAGATTAACATAACCACCTGTCAGTCGAAATGCACCCAAATTAAATCAGCGTAGATTGTCATAAAGACCTTCTCACATATCAAAATTTGATTATTTGAGAGGATATATCAAGTTTAGATATATCCTTTCTGTGAAAGGTGAAAATCGAAGAATAGAAACGCTACATAATATGTACAAAAATACGATAATAATTTGTACCATAATTTGTACACAAAATTTTTCAAGTTGCAACTAGTAAATATAGTTTTTTATGAAATTCTATGACACAGTTCTTGATG
Organism: Salticus scenicus; assembly: GCA_963930645.1. Lineage (NCBI taxonomy): Eukaryota > Metazoa > Arthropoda > Arachnida > Araneae > Salticidae > Salticus > Salticus scenicus. The sequence continues at coordinate 209,496,890 of OZ005658.1, read as the reverse complement.
TAAAAGATAACGAAATATTTTGTCAAACACTCGCAGACAGGTAACCAGTTAAATTAACATTTTATAAAAATTATCAAATCGTGTTCTTGAGGATATCTCAGAATATGTAAATTCATCGAAATCCAAAAATCGAAAATTTTACGAATCCAAAAATCTTTATTATGAACATAGAAGAAAGTAAAAATCGTCTTCTAAATAAAATTAGTTTTTATTCATAGAATAGCTAGAATGAAAAAGAGAATTTTATCGAAACGCATTGTTAGTTATAAAGTTTCGTGATAATGCCAAACATTTTTTCTTTCATATGAACATATGTATTTCTTTAATTTTATTCATTTTTTATAAGAAAATACGCTTAATGTCAGAACAAAACTCCAATACTGTTTCTTAAAATTTACTTTAATATACATTTGTAAAGCAGAAAGTTTATTCTCCTTGTTCTCTTTTAACATGAGTAATTTCTTAGAGAAGCTAAATCATTAATCTAACGCACGCGATTTAGTAAGCTGTCAAAGCCGCAGACAGATTATGGCATCTTCAGTTTAATCTGCAAGGCTTACTTCATTATGTATGAGCGCCAGAGATTTAAAATTAAATGATGCAATCAAAACATGTTGGGTTAAATATAATTAATCCTTCTCTTGCGTAACTAATTAGAATTTTTAAAATCATTTATGCATTTTCTAAATTATAAATTTGTAATTATTCAAAATATTTATAATCAATAATGTTTTTAATTTTAATAATAAAGTCTTTTAAATAATAACTTTTTGAAAAGTTCTAATCTCAGAATTATAGATTCTGAAAGAAAGGCTGCGAATATTTGTAACCTAAGGGAATCACTACCATTTCATTTTTATTTATTTATCTATATATATATATATATACATATATTAATTTCAATTTTAAGAACTAGTATAGCAGTTTATCCCTACAAGGCTCAATTTTATTTTTAGTGCGCGACAAAAATATGTAGGTTGTAATTAGTGATCAGTAGATAGGGAAAACTTATAAAAATAAAAATAAAACCATATTTTACGGAAAAATCAACTTTTTAGCTCAACGTACCGTATGTAGAACATACATAAAAATGTGATTTACTAATACGTTTACTATTGTAATACAAAAAAAATAAACACTTCTGCAAAATATACACTTCGTTATAACACACAGTATTTTTTTTTCGAGTCGAAGCTGTTCAATAACTATTCTTTTTTTATTTTTGAATTCAGACAAACGACTAACGGATCACTCTCATTCAAATTTCACACTGAGTGCACTATAACAAAAACACGAACGACATCTTTAGGTAAAGATTCGTATTACTACATTGCTAAATATCAGTAGCTTGTATCAAGATGTCAAGAGATGTCGCTACTAATAGATTTTATACCTATAGGAACGATTAAAGTCGGTGTTCCACATATGGAACTGGGTGCCTTGTAGGGTTAAAATGTTTAAAAGACGGATGGAGGCCACTCACCCCTATTCAGTGGTTTGGAGCGGGCTTCAGCTTCCCCCGTTGTTTATTAAATAAACAAAAAAATGAAAGAAAAAAATACATCATCTGCTGGATAAAACCCCCATTCAGCAAAAGGGCAGAAGTAGTACAAATCGACTACGAAGTGGCACTAGAAGAACAATACAGTCTCGCTAAATGTATTGTAATTAACGCTAGAAGTAAAGAAAGTAGGTGGTGTTATGATGTTAGATTTGTTATCTCTAAGAGATACACAAAGATTTCGGAAAGTTTAATACGAAGATGTGGAGGGTCAGTAATATTAGTTAACCAGTTATTTGGGATGGAAATTGGACGAAGAATGTGTCAGGAGGCTGTTAATTGACAATTATTGTAAAAGTGTTATGGAGAGCCCTTTTCCGCACATGGACACAGAGAGGAGCATCAGCAATGAAATTCGTTGGGGTAGGATGGGAAAAGACCGTGACTGGAGAGGAATTCTGTAATTGCCGGATTTACATTGTATAAAGAAATTGAGACAATGACTTGATTTTGAAAGTATAACGGCCTTTTGTTGATCTCTGCCAGTATGATTGCCATCCATTTATTATTTTAGATTTTATGATCATTTTGATATATGAGATTGGGATTGGTAGGTATAATGTCCACTGTTTCTTTTCCAGTTACTTCCTTAGCTATTACGTTCGCTTGCGCATTGCGTACTACTACCTTCTACGCCGAGCAAGAATGTTTTTTTCCGAAAGACTGAGTAAAGAAGTTTTAATTTTGGCCACAATAGGTTGTTGAGTTCTATGGCTACTTATGGCCTTTAGACTCAAGAGGCTGTCACTGTAAATGGAAATGACTGTATAAAACTATGTATTATCAGAAATCCATAGTAATGCCTGTAGAATGCCATATAATTCTGCTTGAAAAACAGAGTTAAAATTCCAGTCTTGAAGTCCACCGATGGATCGTAACTCCCCCGGAGATCACACAGAAAACTGAGACCACCCCATGATCCGATTTAAAGCCATTAACCCTTTGAGCACTGAATTATTTGAAGATTTATTATGCCCATGGGACGGATTTAATTTTGAATTTTTGACAGTAAGGTCCGCCTGTGGGCGTTATTCTCGCATGTTACAATATTTCACAACAAAATTTTCTGTATTCACATTTATATTACAAATGAATATACATTATAATTTTATTCTTTCAAATCAAAGTATTTGGATCCATAGTATATTTCATTGTATAATTGTGAATATTGATTATATATTTAAGAAAAAAATAGCCTACAAATTGCAAAAGAAACGTCCACTGGTGGAGTTACAGATTTTCAAATGGTGTGAATCTATGTCAGTGGTCGCGAAAGTGTTAATATGTAAAAGTAATACATTTTATTTGGGATATACTTATATTGATGATATAAGTATGGTTGTAAGATATCATAAAAAACGCCAGGAAAGTGTTTGCGATCAACGCCCACTTCCGGGGGTGCCGCAAACATCAACGCCTACTTCTTAAATTCAGATGACGAGTCAGACTCGTCCACTGTAACTTCGCCCAAGTTAGCAGATGACGAGTATCACTCGTCAAATGTACTCAAAGGGTTAATAAAAATCGCTATAGTAGCAGAAGATGAGAAAGCGTTAGTTGGTATTTTCACTCTCATGCGAAATTTCTTCCTGAGGGTGAATAATCCATTTGTGCATATTCTGTTGCATAGAAATTTCTGGAAAATATTGTCGATGAAATTTAGAATTTATTTTTTTAATTGTTCGTTTCGAAGTCTCAATTGAATTGGTAGAATATCACTCAGTGATCACGGTTAATTCGTCAGTAGAAATAGTTTTGTATCCTCATGATACAATAAGAATGATGCATAAATGCAATAAGAATAATCTTTGAAAAGAATATATTTTTGCTTTTTATGGATTTTGATAAGTTACCTCCCCAAATGCTAGCTCCATAAATAATAATTTTCTCTATTATAGTTTTACACCACAATTTTAGCATATTGGAGTTAATTCTTCCAGTTTTACCCACGAGTTTAGTAGAGTTGTGATATATAATTAACAATTTGATTTTAAGGTAGTTAATATGATCTAACCAATATTTTAATCCCAGTATTTTAATATTGTCAGCATGTTTTACACTGACGTCATATATTCTGATCGTCGACTTTCGTTTTAGTGTTTGTGGAAGTGAAAATGTGAGAGCACGTATTTTTGTTGCTGAGATTGCTGAATTAAGATCTTTAAGCAGTTGGGAATAAGTTGTGAACGCATCGTGAGCCTGTGCCTCCAGATTTCTCTTCATTTTACCCGAAAGTTTAACGGGGAAGTCATCCACAAAAACATAATTTTCGTAACATTGTGATGCCATATTATTGAGGATTTCATTTGTAACGATAGTTCACAAGATAAGTCCTAAACACGGGCCTTGAGGACATCCCTTTTCATATTTATGGTCTGTGGAGCTTAAACCCCAATAGACGACAATGTAACGATCTGAATGGTATGAGCGGAAGTACTCCAGTAATGCATTTCGGCCAGTTAAGAAGTGCAAAAGAATTTAGAATGTACGGCCATTCCATATTGTCAAAAGCCCCCTTGAATATCAAGAGAAACTAGAATGGTGTACTTGCCTGAGTTGATACTGATGGCACTGAAAAAAATTTTAGACAAAGCTTGCTCGCATGATTTACCCTCTCTGAATCCAAATATTTGATTATTAAGCAAATTATTTGATTCTAGGTTTTAATTAAGTCTATTCACAATAAGTTTTTAAAATAATTTTCCTAACATTGGAAGTAGGCAGATCAAGTGATCTGCCTTAGAGGGTGTCTTCCTCTGCTTTAAAAAATACACCACTTTCCATCGACGAAGCACTTTAGGAAAATAATTTAGATTGAGACATAGGTTTCCAGTGGAGAATTCAACTTTAGTAGGGGATGCTGATTTTGCGTAATGAGATAGTTTAATATATCCTTGCCAGAATCTGTGGTTTTTATTAATGTGGCAATAAGTGTTCGTTTATTTAAAATTAGGTTAGAAACTGGAATGAGAGATGAGACTGTCAATAAAGTACATGTTTTAATGTTGGATGGTGTTTTTATATTATAATTCGGTGCATATTCGAAAGACATTTGATTACTGAAAATATCAACAAAAAACACTCACCTTTGCGTTAGCTGTTAGCTCAATTTGAAATTAGGACATTATTATTACATAGTGCGACAGCCCAGATAAATTACACTGCGTTGCAAAAAAAAAAAAAAAAAAAAAAATGCCCTGATACCATTCTTGCTGATTCTTATGTAAAACGACCCCTTGAATCCGAATATGACACCCATTTTGCCCAATCACTCACCGTTTTCTTGGGATGCCACACCCTCTCCCAATTTTTATCACTGATCGGTAATTTTATGGCCATAGATTTGATGTGGAGAATGGAAAATAATTATTTTGACACCAAAGAAACAAAAACATATAGTATATAATAAGTAATAATAGTAATTGATTAATAAAATATAACAAATGTAATATATAATTTCAAAGCCAAATCCCTTCCCTAAATTTTCCCACTTGCTGCAAATGTTCTTGTTTTAGAATTGTCCAAATCTGTAGCTCCTTAGAAGATATTTAACAGTTAAAACAATTCTTTTCTCCCTGTAAATCAAATTTATAGCCATAAAATTACCGAAAAGTTATAAAAATAGAGGGACATCCCTAAAAAACTGTGGGTGATAGGGCAAAATGGGCATCATATTCGGATTCAGGAGGTAACATTTAGGAAGTTTACATAAGAATTTGCAAAACTGCTACTGGGGTCGATGTTCATGCAGAGCAGTGTTACATTACTAAAATTAAATAAATGATAACAGTGGAGTAGTTATTGTCTAATTTTTTGTGTAAAATAAAATTGTCATATATGCAAAACATTTTTCTTCTATAGAAATATAAGTACATGTATTTCTTTCATTTCTTCATTTTCTATAAGAAAATAATTTAAATGTTTGAAAAAATCTTCAATACTGTTTCTTAACTTTTGCTTCATTATAGATTTGTACAGCAGAACTTTTATTAAACTACCAAATTCAGATTAATCTGCAAGGGTTATTTTATTATGTAGGAGGACGACAGATTTAAAATTAAATGATGTCATAAAAACGTGTTGAGTTAAATATAATTAATCCTTCTCTGGCTTAAATAATTAGAATTAGAATTTTTAAAATCCATTCTGTAACTTTTAAGTGATAAATTTTCAAATCTTCAAAAAGATAAGTAATGATTTAATTCATTAATTATGTCGTCCTGATCATAACTCATTTTAAAATCTCTACAGTCAGAATTATAGTATCTGAAAGAAAAACTGCAAATATTTGTAATCCCCCTAAAAAAACACTACTTTTTTTTTCTTTTTTTTTTTTTTTTGTAAACTAGAGAAACACTTTCAAATTTGCTTTGCTAAAGTAAAGTAAGAATCAACAGTCTAATACTACTGTCTATTTTATTTATTTATTTATTTATTTATTTATTTATTTATTTTATTACAGTGAATAATTTTTAAGTAGAAAGGTTTGCAGTATAACCAAAATATTTTTCTTTCATAAAAATATATGTACCAGGTGTCCTACAATTTTGTAGACATTTTAAAAATTCGTAAAAAGTGAAGGAATTGGCAGATTCGAACGCGGTTTGCGCAAAAGTCATTCTCATGAAAGCGGATTTTTTTTTTTTTTTTTTTTTTTTTTTTAGAAATTATTTAAAAGAAATTATTTAAAATTTTCGTCGACAGAAGGCGTTGCACGCGAGCAAATCACAAATTTTCATGAAAAACTATATTTATTTGCATGTAAATCTTTATAAGCATGCAAATTCAAGCATGCTATTTGTTCGTTATCACCACAAATCACAGTTTGCAAACGATTTACAACACCGCTAATTACAACTAAAGTCGGCGATTCTTATCACAGGGAACGCATTTTCACCGAAAACGTTTTAACCTCCGAGAGTCAACATCGCAATTAAAACTTCATGTATGCACAAATGGGAAGCAATATAAGAAATAAGCTGTGTTAATCGTAAAACCGCGCAATTGATAGGACTCTGATTTCCTTATTTCTCATTACGCGTCCATGCAGCGCCCTCTACTGATGAGAAATTTAAGTATTTTTTTTTCTTTACCAAAAAAAAAAAAAAAAAAAAAAAAAAAAATTCTCCCTTCAAGAGAATTTCATTTCCACACACTGCGTTCAATTCTGCCAATTTCTTCAGTTTTTATGAAATTTAAAGATGTCTACAGACTTATGGAGCAGCTAACATTTCTTTTATTTCTTCATCTTTTATTAGAAAATAAGTTTAATGTTTGAAAAAAACTCAAATACTGTTTCTTAAATTTTGTTTTAATACATATTTGTAAAGGAAAAGGTTTATTTTCCTTATTTTCGCTTCACGTAAGTTATTCCTTAGAGATGCTAAATCATTAATCTAACGCACGTGAGTTAGTAAGTTGTCAAAATTCCAGACAGGTCATGGCATTTTCAGTGTATTCTGCAAGGCTCGCTTCTTTATGTATGAGCAATATAGAATAAAAATCTAAATGATGCAATCAAAGTTTGTTGGAATGTATATTATGTCCATCCCTTGCATAACTAATTAGACTTTAAAAATTATAAATAAAAACTTTTTAGAGATAAAATTTCAAATCTCCAAAAACACTTATAATTAGTAATGTTTTTAGCTTTAATAATAATAACTTCCAGATAATAATTCTTCTAAAAATCACTAAAAACACAATTGCAGATTCTGAAAGTAAAACTGTAGATGTTTGTAATCTAATAAAATCACTTTCTTTTCTTCTTTCTCTCTTCCTTTTTTTTTTTTTTTTTTTTTTTTAATTAAATTAAATTAATTAATTTATTTATTTTTTAATTTTCTGATTTTATGGAAAAAATACATTAACATTTTAAAAATTGCCTTACTAAAATAATGCAAATGGCAAGTGTACAATAATAAATATCTAATTTTCAAAAGTTAGAAAGTTACGATGGAATGGTTGGGAGGCACCTGTGACAGCGTCACGTATCCACAACGGAGTGAGAGTCCCGAACAAATAATCTTCATAAAAATGAAATACATAACTTTAAATCACAAAACTAAATAAAAATCCGGTGTACACTCAATATCAATACAAAAAATCCTTAACGGGTTAAAAGTTTGTGACGCAGCACTATACTTTATGGCTATAAGAATTAGAAATACGGGTCTTAAAAATAATGATATCAAATTTTTAGTGACGCTTTGATATTAATTAAATTATACATAGATTTTCTTATTTGAATTTGCTTTTTCCTTTTATTTATATTTACAGTGTAAACGTTATTTTCAAAATAAAATAATATGTAGCATTTACTCATTGATACCTTTCCATTCACATCTCTTATACTATGAAAGCATGTGTTTTAAAAGAAATTATATGAAATTCCAGTAACGCAGTGGTGTTACATTCAGTGATTTGTTTTTAAATTTCTCTGCAATTATTTTGTTTTGCATATTAAAGTATATGTGCACATTGAAATATTGCTTTTAATTTTCAAATACGCTGTCAAATATATCACTTTCATTAAGCTTATATTATGTACTGAAATATATTTATTTCAATGAATTATTCTATCTTTTGCGTAACGCCAATCAAAACTGAAATAAATTTCACAGTTTTTTTCTTTGCATCACGATATCTATTTGCATGCATTTTCAATTTATTTGGATGAAATCACACAAAGTAAACATTTCCATATATTTTACTTACAGTTTTGGATGGCGTGACGCAAAAGATAGAATAATTCATTGAAATAAATATATTTCAGTACATAATATAAGCTTAATGAAAGTGATATATTTGACAGCGTATTTGAAAATTAAAAGCAATATTTCAATGTGCACATATACTTTAATATGCAAAACAAAATAATTGCAGAGAAATTTAAAAACAAATCACTTAATGTAACACCACTGCGTTACTGGAATTTCATATAATTTCTTTTAAAACACATGCTTTCATAGTATAAGAGATGTGAATGGAAAGGTATCAATGAGTAAATGCTATATATTATTTTATGTTGAAAATAACGTTTACAGTGTAAATATAAATAAAAGGAAAAAGCAAATTCAAATAAGAAAATCTATGTATAATTTAATTAATATCAAAGCGTCACTGAAAATTTGATATCATTATTTTTAAGACCCGTATTTCTAATTCTTATAGCCATAAAGTAGAGTGCTGCGCCACAAACTTTTAACCCGTTAAGGTTTTTTTGTATTGATATCATTACTTTTTAGGGGTTAATGATCAAAACGTAAAATTAAAGGAGCATGGTAATGAGTTATAACACTGTATTAAAAGTGTTGTTTTATAGGTCATACTCGAACAAAATAACAAACTAAATAAAATTTCAAAATTTTATAAAAAGTGATAAAAAAGATGGACACATGCAACATTACAAAGGCATAATGTAGTACATTTTAAAAATGACAAAATTTTCTTATTTATATTTATTTTTTATTATAATTTTTTAGGTATAGATTTGATTTAAAAGAGAAAAATAAATAATAATAGAAAAATCTTTAAAAAGTGAAAATTTTATACTGGTAAATATTTAAGTAGTATAGTTTGTTATGAATTTAATTTTTAAAAAAATCTTAATCTATTCAAAATTTTATTATAGCAGGGATGGAACACGGGCGCAGAATTCATACCACTATCAATGTAAGAAAATTTTCTACTTCTTAAATCAACGATATTATAGGTAGAAAAATTTCTTAAACGGATTCCGGTATGAATTCTGCGCCCGTGTTCCATCCCTGTTATAGCTTAACATTTTGTAATTTATATATTATATATACTAGAAACTTAATGAGCAAATTAATTATTTTCAAATTCTGTTTTAAGAATTTTTTCATTCCGTAGTTTAAGTGATTTATCACCTAATTTTGAAAAAATTACAAATATTTGCATATGATTATCATATTATTTGTCATTTTTATGAAAATAAAGGAAAAAATTTTTGTTGTTGCAATCACCTTTTAAAATAGAACCAATTTTAAAAGTTAACAGCGTATCAGCATGAAAACAATGTAAATACAAAGAATATTTTTGATAAACAAATGTCATATAAAATACAAGTACCTAAATAAATAACTCATTTAATATATATATTAAAAAAAGAAAAATATTTTTTTTTTATTTTTTGTGTTTATTTTTGACGCTTTCCGATAGATGGAGCCAAAACGATTATTTGATATTCAGTATTTGAGATGGAAGAGAAGAAATTCGTCCGCGAAACTGCCGCATCACGGTATTTTCGGAGTAAAAAATAGTTCGATTTTTAAACTGAGTTATAAAAAAAACAAGAGTTTTCCTAGGGAAAAGGGAGATGTCAGGCACATCAGATAAAAGCGATTAATATCATATATAAATTAAACTAAATTCGCTCGAGCCATATTCGAGAAAAAATTCTTACACATATAGTCCGTCCATTTATAACTTAAATGAGCCAATTCATATCTCGAAATATATTGCACGCAGAAATGTAGCGATTTCAGGGTAGGATCAGATAGAAGGTAAAAGTCTATTTTGAAAATATCAGAACATAACCTCCCATATTTCCTGAGATATTAAGTGTCGGGTTTCAGCGGTTTCTTTGATCTTAAAATTCCTGTATATATAAGTGTCGCAGTTTTCGTTCGTTTTTCCGTTTCCGCTGAGTGTCGTGGCGTTCGTTTGTTTTTGCGCTTGCGTCACTTGAGACTCTGCCGAGTTTCTTGATTTAAACTTAAAAACTTCTTCGCACACCATAAAATTGAAGACAGCACAACCAGTTTCGAAAGGACGTGGCCTTTCTTCATTAGGTGCAAAAAAACACGGGCTACTGTATTGGAAGCAAAAGCAAGACTGAAAGCAGGACAAATTCCAGAGGGGGAGGAGCAGCCCAAACATCCAATAGGAAGCATCAGAGAGAATCACACACACAAAAATAAATAAGTAAATAAATATAAAGATTTTTCATATTTCAAAAAATATTTCTTTCAAAAATAAAAAATAAAAATTTATATAAATAATGTAAATTCTTTTAAAAATATTTCTCTATCTAATTGTCATTTCATCATTTACTTTAAGAGAATAAGGTTTAATGTCTAAGTAAAAATTCAATACTGCTTCTAAAATTTTGCATTAATAAAAATTTGAAAAGCAGAAGTTTATTCTTCTAACTAGTCTAACATGAGTTATTTCTTAGAGACGCTAAAGTATTAATCTAACGCACGCGATTTAGTAAGCTGTCAAAGTTGCAGACAGATTATGGTATCTTCAAAGTAATCTGCAAGGCTTACTTCATTATGTATGAGCGTCCCAGATTTAAAGTTAAATGATGCAATCAAAACAGGTTGTGTCATATAAAATTAATCCTTCATTTGTGTAACTAATTAGAATTTTTAAAATACAATGCTATGTCGTCTTTTCCCACAAATAAAAAATTTGTAAACCTCCAAACATATTGTATTAGTTTTAATTTCTACAATAATTGTTTCCACACAATAAAATCATAAAGATCTGTGACTTTTTTTTTAGGACTGAGGGCCTATTAGTCTCAGACAGTGATTTTTGCGTTGTCGTTTTCGATAGTTGGACATTTGTCGAAATCATGTTTCGATAGTTGGACATTTGTCGAAATCATTTTTCGATAGTTGGACATTTATCGAAATCTAAAATTTATTGAAAATATAATTGAATAATTTGAAAGCGATGTTATAATTGGGAAGAAAAAAAAAAACTAATAGTCCTCAGTCCTAAACTAAATTCTGCTTTAGCCAGAATTTCATCAAAATCTTTTTTTTTTTTTTTCTTTTTTGAAAGAAAAAAAAAAAAAAAAATAATAATCAGTATCGTTACAAGAGATATCGAAAACGTTTTTTTTAAATAATTTTGAATTAGGAAATAAATAGTGCGCGTGCAATAGTATGAAATAAAAATAAATAAAAATATGAATTTAATGATTTGATTTTTATATAAAACACGATCGCGTGCTATCTTAAAAAGTAGATGTAAAATTTAAAGTTTAATTTTCTTGGCAACAATTATAAATTAAAATAAATAATTTAATGAAAGTTTAGAAGTTAGAATTTCTAATTTTTTAACTTTTAAATTATAAATCTGTGAAATGAAATCCCACTTTAATTTAAAATTTTTCTTATGCATAATATCTGTTACACATTCCCAATGTTACCTTTCCAAATTAACTTTAAATTTGGTAATTATTACGTAAGGAAGTCAAAAGTATTCAAATAATAGAAAGAAAAACTGAAATACTTACAGTGTGAATTTTTTTTTTTTTTCATACTTATGAGATTTTTTTTTTTTTTTTTTTGTTTTTTTCATTTAATATTGTTTCTGCCTTTTTTTATATTTTGCAATAACTGCGATATTAAGACATCGATACGTCATTAGTCCTTTTTATGTATTAGTACACTTTGAAGGAATAAGGAATCATCTAATATAATAACTTAACACTTTCGCGACCGCTGACGTAGATTCATGTCATTTGAAAAACTATAACTCCGCCTTTGGACATTTCTTTTGAAACTTGTATGCCATTTATTTATTAACCCTTTATATCCCAAATTACCTTATTTTTGAAAAAATAGCTTGAAACTTTTTTTTATTTTTTATTTATTTATTATTTTTTTAATAATAATAATTTACCTATTTTGTTTAAGTCAGTATTTTAATTATTTTATAAATTACCAATATCTTTTGCGTATTTCAGCTGTCCAAAATAAATTAACATAAAGATTCATTAATTATTAGTTAAATGTAGGATCTTTGTTAAAATTAACAAATGTTAAATTCCTTACTCAAAGAAATTATGATATTAATAATCTTTCAAACAAAATTCTAATTATTCCCCTTTTTTTTATTTTTAAATTTTAATTGTTGTTAGCGAAAATTCTTTTAAATACAGATTTAATGTGTATTCTCACATTATGTAGAAAAATCAAAGTAGTTACTTCGTGGGAGGAGAGTAAGAACAATTTTAGACTTAAGAAAAACTTTTGAAGTAGTAAATTCTGCAGATGCTCGATTTTTCTTTTTCTTTCTTTTTTTTTTTTTTTTTTTTTTTTTTTTTTATATAGGAAAACAGGTTGCAATTTTTTGTACGTATACACACACACATATATACAGGGTGATCGAAAACTGTCTATCCAAAATTTAAAGGGCTTAGAGTGGATGAATTTAAAAGGATTCGCAGAGCAATGGGTGTCCAGAAATGCCATGTAAAGGTTGTACAGGGCGACTTGTAAAGCAGACGAAAGAAGTCGGCAACGCGAGATTTTTTTCTTTTATAATGTCAGATAGATATCTGATAGTTCAGAATTCGTAAAGCTCTGCATTTTCTCTATGAAATCCCAGCCAGAAATGGCAACTTCATTCATTGCCGGCTGGTTTCGACTGCCTTACACAGCGTGCTCTACCACCCTCACGCAGCGTTTCCAGACATGCGTTGTACTGCGAATCATTTTATATTCGTTCCCTTTAACCCCCTTTAAATTTTGACCGGACATTTTCCAATCACAGTATGTATGTATAAATTTCATGGTTGCCTTTACTAACAGTGACAAGCTCAGACATTTCTGGAAATTGCAGGATGAGAATTTTCTGTATTTTTTACAACAACTATTTTTAAACAACAATCTCAAGCCTCTTTAACCACGAAAAATTGCAAACCAGTGCGTTTGTGCGGAAGTGTTAAAATTTTAATAATGTTACTTTCCATTGCTGGATGTTTTAGAACACGAAATCTCCAACTTGAAATTTTCCTACGCGAATACCTTCAGTTGTTAAAAAGAAAAAATAAGAGGAAAAATAGTTTTTTTTTTTTTTACTTCAACAACATTTTACAAATAATTAAATGTAATTAGGGTCACGCATTTAATTAATAAATTAAAATATTGTTATTGTTTTTACAAGGATTTCTTTTTTTTTTTTTTTTTTTTTTTTTTAAACATTTTATTGATTGCAAGTTCTGCTTTTTCAGTTAACAAGTCCTGTATGTTGGTGTTACACTTACAGATTTGGAGATGGAAAATGTGAAATATTTTATTCCTAATTCAGTTCTAAATAAAATGTATGAAAATGTATGTGTTTGTGCAGCAGTGTTAATAAAATTACGCTGGAGAAAAAATACAAAAAGGAGGGTGGGGTGGGAGGGCACTTCAAGCCCTGATACCATTCCTGTTAATTCTTACGTAAAATAACCTCCTAAGTCTGAATACAACCCCCATTTTGCCCAATCCTCCACCGTTTTATTGGGACTCCACCCCTCCCCCAATATGTACCACTGTTCGATAGTTTTATGGCCATGAATTTAATTTGGAGGGTGGAAAAGAATTAATTTAACACTTAAAAACAAGAAATATAAAGTATTATAAATAATACCAATAATAGATTAATAACACATAATAAATGTAATTTGTAATTTCAGCGGCAAATGTCCTACCCCCTAAATTTCCTCTATGGTACGGGTGCTCATGTTTTAGATTTGTTTTCACTGTTGAGTAGCCCCTTAGAATATATTTAACTGTTAAAAGACTCCCCCCCCCCCTCCAAACCAAATTCAAACTCATAAAGTTACCCAAAAACAATAAAATTAGGCGGCGTCCGCAAAACACGGTGGGCGATCGGACAAAATGGACATCACATTCGGATTCAGGAAATCATTCTACGATTTGCAGGAATGTTGTTGCTCCCGATTTTCATTCAGAGCAGTGTAGTGTTACTTTCCATTCGTGGATGTTTTGCAACATGAAATGTGAAGCTTGAAATTTTCTTCTTCGAACAGCATGAATTGTCACAGGGTAAATAAGGGATTATTATTTATTTATTTATTTATTTATTTATTTTAATTCAAGAACATTCTACATTTACTAAATAAGTAAATACAGTTATGGAGTTGGATTCAATTTCACTTATTAAATCCTGCATGGTGGGGTTACACTTACAGATTGTTAGATGAAGAATGTGAAACATTTTATTCCTGATTCAGTTATCTATAAAAATGTACGAATAAATAACGATTTATTTTCATCCTATTTACATGCATGTTACATTTGTCGTACATATATAATTATCACGTATAATTTCTACTACAGTAGGAGTTATATCTTCCAAAAGACGTAAAGTGATGTTTTCTATCAATATGTTAATATTAAATATCATTTGATTATTTTTTTTCACTCCAGGACAAGTAAATGTGTTCTAGAATTTTTGCAGCCAGTGTTATTTTTCATAATTTTATTGGAATTTTCAACAATTGGTAGATATTTCATCATCTCCACAAACTTTTTCATTCGTTTTTGTTTAAATAATCTATTCCGGAAATATAAACAAACTAATTTCGCCATAATCAAATACAGGCCTCGCAGCGTTCCTAATATTTTACTCCCATTTTATTATATTGACACCACTATCGTAACTAAAAAAAATCTTCTTGAATATTTCAATGCTAAAACATGTCTAAACACTAAGCAAAAAAGTATTATTTCACAATAGTGGTACGAGTATACATAAATGCGTGTAAAATTTTAGGAACGCTGCGAGGCCTGCAAATATAACTTTGAACATCGAAATATTCTGAAAAATGTGTGGGCAAAAATAATTATAGACTAATAGTGACATTAATGACTCGTTCACTGTAAATAAACATTTACAAACTGTAATTTACTTAATTATATTAAACTTTAATACTAAACTTTAATATTAAACTTTATGTTTACGTGAAATCGTATTGCTATAAATGTTAGCATCTGAATTACTGTTTGATTTCATTCAACAATATAATTTAATGATTGTATAAAATAAGATATTATTTTCTCATTAAATGTCATAATATAATGTTAATCTAATCTAATAATTTATGTTGTATAATAATATAATGAAAATTGTAATTTAAAGTCATTCTTGCAGTCTGTAATAAGTTCCCAAAAGAAAAGCATGCATTAAAATGCATTGTTTGAAACATATTCTAATAAAGCAAATTAAAATATTAAATTATATTCACTATTATTTCAACTAATCTAGATAATTAATTCCTGCATTATTAGTTCAAAAGTAAGCTTATTAGATAACAGTGATAAAACGAATACACTGGAATATTCATCAGCCTTTATTGTATCAACTGGGATCTAATGGATGTCAAGAGATCTCGTACCTACTGTACAACTGTATACAAGGTATGTGAAAATTTTATTGTTTTTCTCTAAAGTCTTACCTTGTATTAAGAAAAAGGCAAAACTGTGTACTTACTAAGGCAAAAATTTACTAAGGTAAAAATATGTTAATTAATAATTCCGACATTTAAAAAACTATTTCCTTTTAATCATTAAGTGATATTTTAACCTTTTTTTAACAATTAGTATTTTGTAAATCAAGTTTTTTTTTTTTATCATATTACATTTAATTATATAATTTTATGCCTTAAAGAAAATGTTTTATGATTTACCATTCAGGAAAAATGAGAAAATTTTTAAATTTTATTCACGTCTATTTAAATTTAAGGAAAACTCTAAAAGCAGCTATTCAAAAAATATATAAAAACCAAAAACTTACCTTTGCTTTTATAAAAAAGTATCCATAATTTTAAACAAAAATGCCCGATAAAATCTCTCCTTATTTAATTCTCTAAAAACTTCAATTTTCATTAAAAATTACGATCCATTTTTCGGCATAAATTAAATTGAGCGTGATGAAAAGAATTCAGTCTGTTATTATATTGCTTTTAATGCATCTTTGGCATTAATCCACCCGAACGTGCTCAGTTTCTAATGAAGCTTGCGTTGTTGATGTATTTGCTTACAATTAGCGTAATCCTTCAGCGACTTTGACAGCTGACTAGATCGCGTGCCTTACGTTAATGCATTAACGTCAAACTTTTGCTTTAACAAATAATTTATTACTTACCTTTAACAAAAAATAAAATAATTAAATAAAATAATAATAATAACAACAAGAACAATTTTATATTCCTCAAACTTAAGATATAAATAATTCAGATGAAATTTTGATAGGTAAATTTATGTTTTTTAAAAGCCTTTTTAAATATAAATATTCGTATAATTAAATAAATCTTACGTTATTTTTTATTTTTATTTATTTATTTTGAAATTTAAAAAATAAGTTCCTATATAGCTTATTTCTGTTTTTGAAAATAAAATTTGAAATGGCTTTATATATGACGACAGGGAATTAATATCATAAATTCACATAACAGAGAAGACTGTTTTAAAGCGGGTTAGTTTTTAATTTCCACTAATACAGTAAGGTTAAATTTAAAAATATTTTAACATTTGATTACTTAAGGTATCCGATTTTAAAAATATTCATTCACACATTACAATACATTGCATAAATCGTGTAAAATTTATTAATATCGAAGAAAAGATTAAACGTATATTGGTAATAATAATAATAATAAAAATAGTTAGATGCCTGAAATATTATTCAAAATGACATTAAATAATCAAAATATTTAAGATTTCAGTTTATTCGAAATTATAAAACAACTATTAAGTGACATGACAATTTTCACATGTTGAGTAAATACAATGTTTAAAATAATCGCTTATGAATATTTTTTCCATAATTTAAACTTTAGTTTGAAAACAAGTAATATAAAATCACCATCTGTTGGAAATTGTATAAACAATTTGTATTAACAGCAGATAATAATTAATGATGTACCAATAATTAAAGTCTTTCAAAGCTGGCTGTTAAAAAATCATTTTCCCTTTATTCTATATTCAATAGAAGTATTGGATTCGTAAAAATTCTCGATTTCCGGTGTTCGATGGATTTACACATTTTGAGAGGTACAGAACACGATTTGACCAGTTTCAGAAACATCAAAATTCTTTCTGTCTGTCTGCGTGTGTCTAACACAAAATTCTTTCGATTATATCTCAGGAACTACTGCACAGAATTACATATGTACATACATTTATATATAGATGCACCTGGATCTAATTTAATGCATATCAATATTTGGTTCAATTGCTCAATATGTTCAATCGCTGCTAAACAGCTATTTCCAGAATTTAATGGAAGGCTTTATCTCAGGAACTACTGCACAGAATTGTGTATAGATTTATATGTAGATGCATTGTGACATAACTTAATGCCTAACATTTTTTGGTGTCAATCGCTCAACAGATTGCGCTGCTATGCAGCGATTTCCTCAATTTAAAGGAAGGCTTTATCTCAGGAACTACTGCACAGAATTGTGTATAGATTTATATGTAGATGCATTGTGACATAACTTAATGCCTAACATTTTTTGGTGTCAATCGTTCAACAGATTGCGCTGCTATACAGCGATTTCCTCAATTTAAAGGAAGGCTCATACTTGCCTACCATTTCATTATGAATCGTACAATTTTTAGTACCCGCCTTTTTCTCACACCAATAACTTTTTAGAGTAATTTTAGCATTATTTAATCGTAACAACATTTGGCGAGAATAACTCTAAAAATATAGTGGTATGAGAAAAGCGGCATTTTTTCATGGGGCGTTAACAATTGCACGGTTATTAATGAGATGGTTGGGAAGTATGAAGGCTATATGTCAGGTTCTATTGCGTATAATAAAACAAAACTTGATATGTGAAAAGTCCATTATGAGATATACTGATTCAATATGGATGCATATCAGTCAATAGGTGACATTTCTATACTGCAAATTTCCCCGAGAATGTGAAGGCTTTATCTAAACTTTTATGGCATATAACTGTACGACACCCGATAGGTGAAATAACTATTCTAGAAACACATACTTAAGATGTTATTTATACAAAATAATTTTTTTGGGGGGTATTTAGTGTTCGTTTTCTTTAAAATACAATTCGTCTGTATCATTGTTGTCATCATATCTGTATCTCCATCATTGTTGATAATTTTAATAAATAATAGTTTTAATAAATTATTTGTACAGGTTGATTTTGCATAGAAGATACAGAAGAAAGTTTTGTGGTGGTTACAGCATATATATATATATTTTTTTTTTTTCATACGTCCTTTTACGTATATTGTGTTGCATATTTGTTTCGAGTCGAACAGATATTCAATACTGGAAAATAAAAGGTTAAATTTTTCAAACACATATACGCGTTTTGCTTACATAAATATTACTACTTTTGTGCTGTGCCCTTCCATTTTTTGCACCTTGAAAACTAGTGCTTTTTTATTTATCCGATTATTTATTCCGATATATTTGTAAAGTTTTTAAATATTTATTGTGACTCCTCACATAAATAGTTTTAATTTATTATCTTTCATTGAGAGTGATACGGTATATATATATATTTTTTTTTTTTACTTTTGAATGGTGTTCATTAAAAGGAGTCAATGCAAACTTAACTGAATTTTACTTTTCACCAAAATAGATCGTATAAAAATAATATGATTTGACTAAATCAAAATTTATAGTATAAAAACATCAACATATATATATTCATGCAAACACAGACAGGAAGCTAATCTTGATTTAGAACTAGTTACTTTTGCATATTATATTATAATATATATGGCGTAGAAAAGATAATTTAATTTATACATGTAAAATAATGTTAAACCGTTGCTTACAAATTTCTAACGTCCAATTTTATGAAAGTTCACTTTTTTTTTTTTTTTTTTTTTTTTTTTTTATAAATAAGAAACTTCTCTCTACGCGATTCATTTATACCCGTACTCCAAAAAAATTATGCGTAAAAGATATTTTCAGGAGTTACATATTGTTAATCTCACACAATAATTAGAAAACAAAAATTTATTTCTGTAAATTTATGACAATAAATATCCCAATAGCGTGGTTAAGTGATTCAATTTATTATATCTGATATTCTAGCGTTTTTAAAAACTTACCTTCTTGTATGAGTATTATCGACTGTTCATTTGTAATCCAGCTTTTTGGTTATTTGTAATTCCGCCTACTTTGTAAATTTAGAATTTATTAGATCCATCATTTCACAAAATCGTACATAATATTCGCATTAAAACAATCAGTGTTTTAATACATAGATTAGTAACGACATAATTACTATGCAGATCATTTTATGCAATCATTTGCACGGAAACAAATATGTGTTAAAAACTAAATAGTTAAAAGTCATTAAATATTTATCCACATTATCCACATTTGTTAAAAAAGACTCCAAAACAACCGGTTCTTAAGGAGTTAAGATGACATTTAAGATGACAGTTAAGATGACAGTTCCTTTGCAATTCTGAATCCATATGATGTGCCTTATCGTCTCTTAAAGTTTGTCTCTGTAATTTTGGGGCACCCTGTATATGGCGTCGCAAAGCCAATTCAATTTACATATTTAAAATAATGTTAAACCGCTGTTTACAGATTTTTAACGTCCGATTTTACATAAAGTTCGAGTTTTTTTTTTTTTTTTTTTTTTTTTTTATCAAAAACTTCTCTTTACACGATTTATTTATGCTCATATTCCAAAAAAATTAGATTATATTTTCACGAATTTTGCATTGTTAATACTACAAATTAATCAGAAACAAATATTTATTGCAATAAATATGCTTATGTATAGCGAGGTTAAGTGACTTCATTTATTATTCTTTTTAACAATTTATAGCTTTTTCACACATGCTTATGTTGATAGTATTGGCTGGGGAGTAAATTTTATTTATTTATTTACAAAACATATGCCTTTACACGATTCATTTACGCTCATACTTTTATAGATTTTATCAAAAAGAAAAAAAAAAATATCGGGCAGTTAAATATTATTAGCAACAGCCCAAATTAATGTTGCTACTAACATTAAATTCATCCAGATTAAAGAGAGGGCTGGCGAAAAACCTATAAAACTAATCATTATTAATGTCCTAAACTAGTAAGTTGCGGAAAGAAATTTTATTACTTGAGTAATTTTATCGAATCCCATAACTGATAAAAGATATCTCCTTTAAATGGCATTTTTCGTCCGGAAGAAAATAAATAACAAAAATATACAGGCTCTATCTGTTTTGGTAATTTTTTACATAGTTTTTTTTTTTTTTTTTTTTTTTCATGTTTTTTATTTTCAGTTTTATTTTTTATTTTTTCTTATGTGTAAAGAAATAAGGAAAATAGTATTTTCTATATTAATAAACATTTTCATTCTACAGTAGTATAACAAAATAGTAGTATATCCAAAGAAAGTTAATTTTATTCTCGATATGACATCTTTTATTTAAAATTATCACTGATTGATTGTTGAACTATTCGTTTTGAAGATACAGACAAGCTCTTTTGAAAGATACCCACAATGAAATTTTTACCACCCCTCGGAGATGAGGGGAAACGATGATTCTATATATACATTAAAACAAATCCTGTTGGCTATCTCTATTATAAACAATTCTTTTTAATTTCATAATGATTATTAAAAAATAATTTTCTTTATACACATTAGTATGGAATTTTCTCTTATAACTCCATGTTAAGAATTTAGATAAAGCCGGTTAGCAGCGTCCCCTGTTAGACGATTTTCATCAAAAACTGATTGGCACTAACTTATGTCAAGGTGCAACTACATATCAAATTTTATGAAATTCTGTGCAGTACTTCAGGAGATACAGTTGAATTCAATCTAATGGACAATTTTCACTAAAAGTTGGTAGGCACTTATTTATATCAAGGTCAAACTACATATCAAATTTTATATTATTCTCTGCAGTAGTTCCTGAGATAAAGCTGCCTCAAAATATTATTACACACACACATAGACATTTTCTAAAAATGGTCAAATCGTGTTCTAGATCTCAAAACGTGTGAATTGATCGAAAACGCGAGGTCTAAAATTTTTACTTTGCTTTGAGTTGTACTTTGAAAAACTGAAAGTGTTACAAACAGAAATAAATTAATTCATATACTGGAATCTTACTACATAAAATATATGTTAAAAAGGTATGTGAACTAATCTATATACATATATTTAACAAAACCAGGAAAGATAAATCCAGTATAATACTACAGACTTTAATTGTTCAGATCAATTGTGCATCCATCTCACCTGAAATTTTCTAAAGTCGTCTCCTGTGTTCTACCATTATTGCATAATTTTATTAGTATACTGTCAAGTGTAGTATTTCATAAAGAGCTTCATAAACTCAGAGCTATGGGTAAATATTGGGTAACGTTTGGGTAAATAGTTTCCCTTAGAAAAACCACTAAAAATAATCTCAAGATATTATGCAGATATTTTTTGAGGAAATCTACAGAAAATCTTAAGTTATTTGGCCCATTCTTAAGAAAGTTTACAAATTTTTTTTATAATGTCTTCAAAATTTCTGAAGATATTTTATAAAAAAAGATAAATCTTCAAAATATTTTTAAATATTTGAAAAAATTCTTAAGAAAATACTATTTTCTCAAGAAAATCTTGGGATTATTTTTAGTGGGCAAGGGTAAAATATGATAAGCAAAAAACGTTGAATATAATGCAAAAGTCAAATACACACACACACACACAAAAAAAAAAAAATACATAAATAAATAAAAGAAAAACAATATATATATAATTAAAAAAAGTATTGACTGAAGAACTTTCACCAAAATGCGCAGAAAAGCAAGATTTTATATATATATATATGAAAAAATATTAATTAAAATGTTTCACCTACATATGAAGCTATATTCTCAGCATCCTCCCACATTTAAAAAATAACCACCTTCTCAAATAATGCTATATTGCGAATACTGATTAATCTGTCTTTGGCATGTTATATATGATTTCAGATGTTAGCCAAAATTTAAATTAAACATTTATTTCTTACTATTGCTTAAATTAAAAATGTATTGCTTAAATTACTGCTGGTAATCGTTCTAAAAATAAAATTATAATATTCTTAAGAGAAAAGCATTGTTAGTTAAGCTATACTATAACAATACGCAAGCGAAGTGTGACGTCACTGACCGTCCGTGGATGCAAGAAAATGATTTCCTATATTAATCGCCCATTGGATTTTTTGTAAAAAATTATTAAAAATCGAGGAAAATTATTTCCCGATTTTATTCCACATATTTGGGTATATATATGTATTAGTTATCGTATGCATATGTTAGATTGAGTTGTTTTGATGTCAAATTGACAAAATTTTATTTTAAATTTCAAATTTTAAATTTCGAAACTGTGTTGTCCTTGGCGTTTTTATATTTGACGATCAAAAATGTAATACGAAAATATGCATGCCAGCCAGATGTATATTTTCGTAATATATATTGTACGAAATATTGTTTCATATTATTCATTACTGTCTTGATATAAGTTGCTAAAACAACATTGATTTTTGAAAGGAATTCAATTATGTTCGCCAGATAATTTGACGATATTTTTTTTTTCTGGCAAAAATGACAGATATAAATCTATTCCACTGCAACATATTAGTATCTTATATCAGATACTTTATTTAGACATTTGAAAACAAATTTGACTTCAAATTATGATAGAATATTTATCATTTTCCTTTTAATTAGTATTAATTTGGATATTTATTGTATAAATATCATTCTTTGAAATGAAATGTTTATGTTCTCAATCAAATATGAAAGTTTGTCATTTTTTTCTGGAGTTTTGAAATTCTAAATTAAAATTTTATCAATTTTACTGCAAAAAAAACTTAATCTGACGTATGCACATGATAACTAATACATATCGATATCCAAATATGGGGATTAAAATCAGGAAATATTTTTTCTCGATTTTTAATAATTTTATACAAAAAATTCAATGGGCGTTTAACATAGGAAATCTTTTTCTTGCATCCACGAACGGCCAGTGACGTCATCACTTCGCTTGCGTATTCCCAATGCACAGTTTCTGATGACCAATCTCATGATGATGGCCGCAGTGTTGCCAGATCTGGTGGATCTTTTATGCGATAGTCACCAAAAAATTTAATTGTAACATTTGCCTAATCCCTTCATAGACTGATAGTCTATTATGCATATCAAATATCAAATCTCAAAATTCTTTCGGTTGAATAAAAAATCCGCCAGATTATGTAACACTGTATATACACTGTTTCAAATTGAATATTTATAGTTCTAGTTGTATTGTTAAATGTACAGCGCTACTGTAAAAAAGTTATTCTAAAATTTTTCACATATTCTCTCTCATAAAATCTGTATATTATGAAGCAATATCGGGACCATGTTTAGCATCAGGAATGTCAAATTCGTACCATTCACTCATATTTTGAAGTGAGGATTATTTATTTATTTATTTATTTTTGACAAACAGAGTTATTCATTTTGTTTTAAAATATCATATAATGGAAAATTGAAATTTCCACGAGGAAAAACAATTTAATAAATTTAATTAGTGATTATTCAACGTGCATGACATATAAACGTTCTTTACAAAAAAAAAAAAAAAAAAAAAAAATTACTTATATATTATATTACAAAATTTTTAAACGGCAGTTAGGAAAAATATTATACATTCTTAGTGTTTTACTGACTTTAACGACGTTATTTCAAAAATCCATTTGCAAAAACTACAAATGCATGTTTAATAATTTTTTTCCAGAAAAGAAAATTCGAAAATCCAATAATTTAAATTATTTTTTGGAAAAGATATATATATATATTGTATATTTTAAATGCTAGAGAGGAAAAAAAAAAAAAAAAGAATATCCTTTTAACTTATTTTTTTCCTTCTCTAAATATTTGCCTTTTACATAAGCTATAAAACAAACGGGAGAAAATCAGTAAACCATTTTCATTTTTCCGATAATTTTTTCTTAAGTTTTAACAATGTTTGTACATTCTTTTTATTATAATATTCGAGAAGTGGCCTCTCATGAGTAATTATTTTCCAATTTTTTATTGATTACAATTCTTGTCTTAAAGAACAGCTAAAAAAAAAAAAAAAGCTTTATGAATAGAAAATTGTTTAATTTATAAAAAGAGGATTTTTATAGGAAAGAAGTTTAAAATTAAAAGCCACAGATTTTTTTTTTTTTTTTTTTAAACTTTTCAAATATAACTCATTGTATTTTAAAAAGTACCATTGTATTTTAAAAAAATTCCACTTGTATACTAAGAAAAAATGTCTTCAAAAATATTATATGATCTTCGAAATATCCCAATGCGCAGTGTTTGACGGCCATTTTCATGGATAATGGCCGACACATAGAATATATATACACTAAAGAAAATAATTCTGGAGTATAGAGGGTGTCCAATAAATATCGCCCTTGTTTTGAGTACATAAAAAATGCCCATAGAACCTGTACGATCCATACTTTACGAGAAAAATACCAAAAACAAAGTATGACTCGCAGCCGGTCTAAGGAAAAAACACCGTATAGGACACATGAAAAGCGGTATTTGCATATCTTCAATGTGTACAGCGGACACTTTGAACCAGCTGCGACGTCATACTTTGTTTTAGTATTTTTCTCGTAAGTTATGGATCGCACAAGTACAGTTCTTTGGGCATTTTTTATGTACCCCCACGAGAAATTTCTGGCTGTGCAGAGTTTGAGCGCTATTTATGGGTGACCCTGTATATTAGGATAAATAATGTAGTTTGTCAAACTATTGTTACTTGAAAATATATATTACTTTAATTATACTTTTATTTTTACAAAATTTCTTTTTACACTTTTAAAATAAAATTATATTTTAATTTTAATTTTACTTCTATGATATAGAAATATATTTACAAAATAAAAGATCATAACAAGCATTACATTAAATAATTCGTAAATCAAAATTAAAATAAAATAATTATTTTCAGCTTTTCTTGGTTTCAATAACGTTATTTAAAAAAAGTCATTTGCAATCACCGCAAATGTATATATTTAGGGATATCTTCAGGAAAATAATATTTAAAAGTCCAATAATTTAAATCATTTCTGAAATTTTAATATATATATTAGATAATAGAAAAAAAGGGGGGAGGTGTGAAGCTTTTAAACTTTTTTCCCCTTCTTTCTCTAAATATTTGATTTTTACACAAGCTATAAAACAAACGGCAGAAAATCTGTAATCCATTTTTATTTTTTCGATAACATTTTTGTTAAGTTTTAACAATGTATGTACATTTTTTTTATTATATTATTCGAGAAGTGCCCTTTCGTGTATAAATATTTCCTAATTTTTTATTGATTACAATTCTTGTCGTAAAGGGCAACTATATTAAAAACACACTCACACACAAAAACTTTATGAATACAAAATTGTTTAAATTATAAAAACAGGATGTCTTTAAAGAGGAAATTTAAGATTAAAAGACACAGAAGAAAGTTTAATATAATTTTTTTAACCATTGAAATATAATTCATTGTATTTTAAAAAGTACCGTTGTATTTAAATAAATTTCACTTATATACTGAAAAGAAAATATAAAGTGTCTTCAAAAATGTTACATGATCTTCGAAATATCCCAATGTGCAACATCTGACCTCGTGAATAATGACCGTCATATTGAACATATATACAATGAAGAAAATGATTCTGGGGTATATATTGGGATAAATAATGTAATTTTGTCAAAATCTTGTTCCTTGAAAAAATATTCTGTTTTAACCCTTAAATACCGACTGTTTGTCTTTTGGAAACATACCCAATTTTGTCTTCTAAAGTATTATTAGAATAGAATTGAGGCTCTAAAGCCTCATGATTTCTAATTAGCAACAAATTGATTTTTAGCTGTAAATCATAGTTAAAATAAAGTAGGATTTTTTAAAGTATTTTTCCTGTGATTTATTCATGAGAGAAAACATGTAAAACATTTTTAAATTAATATTAAAATAATCAGGCAGTTAATGGTTAATTATAATTTTATTTTTGAACTCTTTAAATAAATTTATACTTTTATTATTTTACTTTTACTTCTACGATATAAAATTATATTTACAAAATAAAATATTATAACAAGCATTACATTAAATAATTCATAAACCAAAATTAAAATAAAACAATTATTTTCAGTACCTTTTGGTTTCAACAACATTGTTTCAAAAAGTAATTTACAAACACTACAAGTGTATATTTAGTGATATTTTCAGGGAAATAATATTTAAAATTCCAATATTTTAAATCATTTCTGAAAAGAGAGAGAGAGATTGTTTTTTTTTTTTTTTTTTTTTTTTCGATAATAGAAGAAATAAAAAAAATAGCGGCCAGCCTTTTAACTAATTTTTTCATTTCCTTTTCAAAATATTTGCCTTTTGCATAAGCTATAAAACAAAAGGGAAAAAAATAGTGAATCGTTTTTATTTTTCCAATAACTTTTCTGTTAAGTTTTAACAATATACTTTTTTCGTATTATTATTATTCTGGAAGTGCCCTCTCGTGTATAATTATTTCCCGATTTTTATTGATTAGTCGTAAGTAACAGCTATGTTAAAAAAAAAAAAAAAAAAAAAAAATCTTTACGAATAGAATATTGTTTAAATTATTAAAAAGGTAATTTTTCTAAAGAGGAAGTTTTTAGTTAAAAGCCATAAAGTGCATCTTTCAAGAATATTTTAAAAACAACTAAAACTGTTTTTTATTATTAATATTATATTTAAATGAATTTTTATACGAAGAAAAAGATTGTCAATGACATCAAATGTTTATACAGTTTTGTGAAATGCAATTAAATTAAATTTATCTTGAACCTCACACAAATAATCTATTGTTTTGCCAAATATTCATTACTCAAAAAAAAAAAATAAAATAAAATAAATAAATAGGAATATATTTTTTGAATTATGTTTTTAGTATAGTATTCAAATTTTTTATTTTTATGAGATAAGCATTTAAAATACGAAAAGACTTTACAGAGTAAAATTTTAAATTATTTTAAAATTTAATGCAAAATAGATTTTATGCTTGGTAATTCTTATTATTTAGTATACCACTTTACAATTAAAACTGCGTAAGGTTGAAAACAAACCGGTAAAACATCATTAAATAAATTGCAGTTTTGGAATAGCACTTGTTTCTAAATTTTAAAAATACACTTTTCATTATTATTATTATGGAACTGTACAATTATTTCCTGATTTCTATTGATTATTGTTCCAGTGATAAGTATCATCAATATTTTGTAAAAAAGTACTTCGTGAATAGGTAATTATTTAAATTGTGAAAAACGCATTTTTCCAAAGAGAAAACTGTAGTTAAAAATCCTCTAGTTAAGTGTATTTTTCAGTATCTTTTAAAAACAATTGAAAGAAAGTTTAAATACTTATGAAGTTAAATAACTCTTAATATTTTATACTAAGAATAAAATATAAAATGACTCCAAAAGTCTAGAATAGTAAAATTACTAAAGTTAAATTGCTCTTGAGTACAGATTATCACAAATAAGATGATTTGTTTATGATATATTGATTTAAAAAAGTGTATTATTTTAATCGTGTTTTTAGATTGCAATTTTAAGCATTGTTTTTGTAATGCAATGGAAATAATACAGTAAATAAAAATATTAAATAAATTTTAATTGCATTGAAAGAAAAATAAATATTTCACAGAAATCCTTATTGTTTATTAAATCACAATGCAGTTGAAAATGTAATGTAGAAATAACTTTATTTTGTATAAGTTATAAATATAGTGCCAAAAGGTTAGTTAAAATTTTTAGTTTTTTTTTTTTTTTTTTTTTTTTCGATTACTTTTTGTCAAGTTTTAACAGTGTATATTTTTCACGTTATCGGTAAATGCCCTTTCATGTACAATGATTAAATTTCCATTCTATTATCACGGACAGCGAGATAATTTTGTATAATTTTTTTCCAAATTTAATGATCATTGTTTTAATCGTAAGTAATATATACATTTAAATAAAACAATTTATTATTAAAATACTGTTTAACTTTTAACAGGCTTTAAACGGGTTTTTTCTGAAGAGGAAGTTTTTCACTAACATTTTGAAAATAACTAAAAATATTTATTATAATACTAATAAAATTAAACTAATTATGCTTAGAAGAACAACCTATTATGCTAACAACCTATTATGACTGATTATTAACAACCTAACAACCTATTATGCTTAGAAGAAATCATAAAGTATCTTTTGGAGGAGAAATACTTTTAAATTAAATGATTTTCGAATAGAGGTCAGGACAAATAATAATTGTTTGTCAGAACCTCGGCCTTTAATAAAATATATAACTTTCACTGTACGATTAGGTTTTTTGTTTAATCACTGCATTTATATAATAGTATATATTTTAATTAAAAAAATTTTCAAAGAATACCTTCATATATTTCATACAAAAAACATTCTGTAATATCTGAAAATTAGACAGGGAAAGAGCTGTTGTGTTTCGCGCAAAAAAAAAAAAAAATAGAACGTATGCGTAATTTTGAAAAGTTTCTTACACCGTTGATAAAATGTAAAACAATTAGAAAAACAAAACTTATTTTTTTGTTTTCCTAAATGCGATTTTTTATGTACCTTTTAAGAACAAATAAATAAGAAAAGTACTTAATTTTTTTTTCCCTAAAAGTATATTTTATAAGCTTTTATTTCGAAACTTATTTTGTGAACACCTTAACACATCCTGGACGAGGCTGTGTAACAAAGGTATATGAATATTCTGTAAACACTGGGCTATTTAAATCTTTAAAAGATGCTGATAGATAATAATAATAATAAGAAGAAGAAGAATTCTGATCTAATGTTAATAAAAATCGACAATTTCTTAAAATCTGGTATAGATAAAATCATAATCATTATTCTTGGCGTTTAGTCCTGTGTGTATATTTTGTATTGGATGTATTTGGAAAGTATCAGAAACACTTAAGGGGACTCTCTACTTATTGTCTCCGAAAGCCGAAATTAATGTTATTCTATGGGGAAATTTGCTCTGTTATAACTCATTAGCTAATACATATTGTTAAATGCCGTTTTCTCATTCAGAAAATTCACAACGGTTAAAAATTTTATCGCTTTATAAAAATTAATATTTTTAATTTTTAAGATTTTATTTTTAAGCTAAAAATGTAAAATTTCACATTGTAAAAATTCGTATTTTTCAACCTAAAAATAAAATCTTAAAAATTTAAAAGATGAAATTTTAGAAAGCGATAAAATTTTTAACAGTTGTGAATTTTCTAAATGTGAAAACGGAATTTAAAAATATGTATTAGTTAATGAGTTATGAGGGGGCAAAATTCTCCATAGAATAACATTGGCTTTGGCTTCCGGAAACGATAAGTAGATAGTTCTCATAAGAGGACATACGACCCTTAGAAGTTCAAAAAACATCGATTTAATTGTCTTTTTTTAAGTAAATTATTGTTAACTAAGCTTCATTGGGCATGTCTAATTGTTATCTATAAGCTTATTATGTGTTTTGGAATATAATTTGAATTCTGTGGTGAATTATTTAATAATTTATGCGTTAATATTAAATGTGTTTTTTTTTTCACCTAGTGCGCAAGATATCTCTGAAACTATTTAATATTTTTTCTTGAAATTTTCACAGATTATGTAACATATCAGATCCTTCAAACTGAACCTAAATATGTTCAAATTTAGGTTATAATTATATAAAGAAAAAAAAGTTTTAAAATCATTTAATTTTTGATAAAATGTGAAGTATCACCTGTATGAAAAATAGGGGGGAGAGGATACAAATTTAGGTTCAGTTTGAAGGATTTGATATGTTCATAATCTGTGAAAATTTCAAGAAAAAATATTAAATAGTTTCAGAGATGTCCTGCGCGGAAGGGGAGAAAAAAAACACATTTATTAACACATAAATTATTAAATAATTCACCACAGAATTCAAATTATATTCCAAAATACATAATAAGCTTATAGATAACAATTAGACAGGCCCATTGAAGCTTAGTTAACAATAATGTACTTAAAAAAAGATTATAATTAAATCGATGCTTTTTGAATTTCAAAGAGTCGTATGTCCCCTTAAGCAAATTAAGCAACTTATTATTATTTAATTTTAATTTAATATACGCAAAAATAACTTAGTTTCGTAAAAATGATAATTTTTTACTTATCTTTTATTCTTCTGAAAATAAATTGGTTACATTATTAGAAAATTTAGGAATCATATAAAATAATAGCATATTTTTAGTTTTTTTAAAATGAAATTTTATTTTAAAATTTTCAATGAAGGTTTATGTTAGCATGTGCATTTGATAGATACAAATATTTGACTTTATATTATTTTATATCAAATTAGGCTGAATATTAAATCCGAATTATAGTGAATATGAAATTTTTAGATACTTTATTTCAAAATAATTCACACAAAGTTTTATTTGCAATGTAATTTATTTTTAGTAAAATATTATACTTCAGTTTTTATATTACTTAGTATTAGTCAAAAATAAGTGAATATTTCCTTTACATTTTTTAGGCGGAAATGTATCCACTAAAACGATAAATTGAAAAAAAAAAAAAAAAAAAAATCAAATTCAGCACAAAGAAAAAAATATTTACTGTAGCCTTTCTTTGATTTAAAAGCACTTATACAAAGAACATTTGCAATATATATTTTTAAGTTACTGTTTGTTCCTATTTCTTATCATTTCCTGAGAAATCATTTCAGAAGAATTTCTTTTCAAAATTTTCACATAAATCATATATCAAATATTTTACTGTTTGCTATTATAAAATATATACAACAAATTTTTTCTGTGCATTTTTTTCTAAATGCTTTAGAACAGAAATGCATAGATTTTTTTTTCTTTTTTTATAGTATTTTCCAGAAAGTATATTTAATATTACATTCTTAAAAAACATTTTTAAAGGATTTCCTTAACTAATCTGCATACAAAAGAATAATAAAGGTTAGATGTTTTGTTATAATATATTGCTTTAAAGAGACAGTAGTCGTTTTTTGAAAACTGTTCTGTGAATTTACTGTCCTAGAGTTATGAAAATTTGCATACATGTGCATGGAAATATGTAAATATTAAATATATTAAAATTTCTCTAAAACTGTTAAATTAAAAATTAATTTTTTTTAATATTATAAAAATAATTTAAATATATTTGTGCATTACTTTGTTGATTGAGTGTTAAATTATTTTTTAAATTTGAATAGTGAAATAATATGCAAATTGTTAACATCCAAATATAATTATTAAAGAAAAAAATGAATAAGTATGTTTGTAATATATTTATAAATTATAACAATGTAAAATCTAGGGAAACTTTTAAACTTTTAATATAGAACTATTTAAAAGAAATTTAAACCAAGTTTTCTAATTTTAATAATTTTCGGTAAATTTTAGTATTCAAAGTTGCATGTTTGTCACTGCATAAAATTACGGGAGACTACATCATTTATGATGCAAATATATCTACGGGCTTCGTTTGGAATCTCTGTTAACGGAGTTGCCCGTAATCTGACTTGAAAATTTTTAACTAAGTGCCATTTTTCAATTCAAAGAAATTTTTCAAATATTATTTTCTGGGACATGTGGATAATTTCCTTTTGTTTATTATTCTTGTTTATTATTGTTTTTTTTTTCCGTAAAAAAAAAAAAAAAAAAAAAAAAAAACTCTTTACTAATTATTTTTTTGTTTCTTTTTAAACAAAACATTCGTAATTAGTGTATATACATTTATACATATATATTTTTTTTGGTTAGACACTAATACACGTAATCAATTATTATCCTATAAAAGAAACAATAAACATCCTAAAAAAATCTTCATTTTTCATTTTTTTTAAATTGATACTACAAGCACTTAATTACACAGAGAACGGGTACAAATGCTCTAAATTTAATTACTAAGACAAAATTTAATTAAATATTATAAAAACAAACTTTTTCTACATGAGTGTGATTTTTAAGTATTTATATACCATATACAAAGCTATTTTCATTTAACACGACTTAGATAAACAAAGCTATAATACATTTTGTAAATGTTCCGATAAGTTATCAAGAATCATATACAGCATTATTAACAGATTTATCTAACGCAATTTATGCAAAAGAGTTTACAGTTCAAACTTTTTTACGACCGAAACATCCATTGGCATGATAGGGTCATAAATTTTTCAGACATCATTTTCTGGCACATGCGCATAATTTCCTCCCCCTCCTCTTCCTGCCATTTCTACCCACTCTTTTTTATTCCGTTCCATCATTCAAATCGATCTCTTGTACATTCATTTTATGAGAGAAACACTGTTTCGGAAATGTTTTCCACGCTTTATGAAGACACTAGTAGTTTTTTATCGATTACGATGAAATCCGCGAAGTAATGTCATCGTTTTATGTTCTGCATCGATATCTCTCCATCAGCCGATACTAGAACTTAAGTAGGAAAAGAAATGGATATAACAAGATCAATAGGTAATAATGAGCGAGGTATTCGATAAATATGGTGAATGGGAATTGAAAGTTCATATTTGCATTCATGTATTTGTTAAGGCGAAGGATAAATATTTCTTTCATTATTGCCATTGTATCTTCAACAAAATTTATCTACAAGTTTACTATATTCAGTATAAAGTATTAGAATTGAAATTTTCAATATATTTTCTGTCGGTATTGTATATATAAACATATTTTCTACCTAACTTAAATGCAATTAAGTTTAAGAGAATAAATATAATATATAATAAAGAGAATATATATATATATATATAAATTAATTGTGAACATTTGTATATTAACCGTTTAATACGTCGGCTTACAATTAAAAATAACTTCGAATTAATTGACCTCTGTAATTTTCGTCTAAAAGATACAAAAACCCATGGTGATATAGATCGTTCTGCCATATATAGTCGAACAAAATAAAAACTCAATAAAAATAATTTCATTTTTTTTTTTTTTTTTTTTTTTTTCGAATCCTCCATCATTAAAAAATGTACTTCAACACATGATCTGGATTTTGGGGAGGCTTTCTCTATTTACAAAAACACTCACTCGCTTGTAAATGAACCCTTCGGTACACCGAACATTGCTAAAATTTGATTGCAATTTATTTAGAAATACAGCCCCCATTTTCACTGTTTCACCCCAATTTCTGAAATGGTATTTGTACTACGCTTTCCAGTGATCCCTATTTCAACTGCGTCACGTTTAGTTTTGCACAAGTAGTCGGACAAGTTTTAAAATATGATTATGATTCTGGCAAATGAATTATTTATTACCATCATTCTACCCTGAAAACATCGTTTTTATTTGTTTATTTGTTTATTTATTTTGTAATTTAAGATATTATTAACAAGGATGTATATTAATGATACTAATATGAGCGTTACTGAATATACGTGGTTGATATTATGCTTTAAAAGCTTCTTAAATAATTCAAAATTAAATAGTAATTTTACAAAATGGCAGAACAGGACAATATTTTGTATAAACATTTATCAAGGGAAATACTGCATTGAAAGTGATATGAAATTGCATGGAAACTAAAATTGAAACCTGCACTGTAAAAAATAGGTTCTTAAAAAGAGAGTATTTATTGTCTCAAAATAGCTCCGAAACAATATATACTTAAATTTGAAAACCCATATACTCATTTTTGAGTACATTGACATGTCAAACATGGGTATATTGGGATTCTTATTAGTCAACACGATTTTTGAGCATGTAAATATAAGAAAGGAAAAATAAACAGTCATATTCTTTAAATTGCTCCGAATAATCTCACTTTTAATAAAGAGGGAAAAATCTCACTCTTTCGAAAAAAGACTTTTCACTCTTTAGAGGTTGGTTCTATTTTGGCATGTTTAAAGAGTGATATGCTACTCTTTTAGAGTGAGATCTCACTCTTCATATTTTAGAGAGTGGGATTCTTATTGGTCAATCCCATTTTTGAGCACGTCAATATACTCAAAAATGAGTACATGGTTTTCAAATTTAAGTATATATTGTTTCGGAGCCATTTTGAGAGAATGTATACTTATTTTTAAGAACCTATTTTTTACAGAGTGATCATAATAAAAGTAATCAGAAAATAAAGAGAAGTTAAATGCATGGAAGCAGAGAATATAGCCTAATGCAGGGATAGTGAACCATTTCATACCTATCGCCTACTTTTGTATGTCTGTCAGTAGTAAAATTTTCTAACCACAAACTGCTTCCACAAAAATCATGATTTATACAGTAAAGAAGAAATTTTATTTGATAAAATGTATAAAAGAGAGTTATAACAAATTAAAGTATATAATAATAAAGCTTTTTTCCTTTTCGATGTTTAAAAAAAAGCAATTAAAAAAAAAAAAAGAAAGAAAAGAAAGTGTTTCTGTATCAGACAAACCCCTTACCACCAACTAAAAAAGTCCATCCCGAGATACCTCGGGGGAAACGTAGCCTTACACATACTACAGTGGCCGGTGAAGTGGTACTGGGCGGTAGGAATCCAACTGACTACCACTGGCAAAAATGGAGGGGAATATTAATTCTGCGATTCTGCCAGGTGATTAGCTGAGTCCATTGCTCTCAACAGGAATTGCCCTGCAGTACAAACTTATGAGAGCATATATATGATAGTTAACTATGCTAAATATTATAGTTGTATATTCATATTATTATTTGTTTTATATATAGTTGTAAAACATTTCACATTTTCCTGTCTTTGATATTTAAGTGACCGTAATTTTCTTTACAATACACTGTTAAAAATTTCAACAGAAAACTCTGTGTAATCTATTATCTTAAGTCTTACGTAAAACTACAGAGAAAAATAAACGGAGATGTTAAAAAACTTATTTTATACATTCACTTTAATAACTAATATTAATTTAATTAATTATTGGTGAGAATATATTTTGGACTTGGAATGCTTTATCTGAAGCAGAAACAGTCATTTTAAATTTTAATTAAATAATTAAATAATAGAATTACGTAAAAATACAGAATAAAGATTGAGAATCTCGATTATTCACTTTTAACTAAGAATTACTGTAAATTTACAGAGACTCTGGATACATATTTACATTAAATTTACAGAAATTTTTAACAGTGTGAGTTTTGTCGTTATAATAAACATCACAACTTATATAAGAATTAATATTTGATAAAATGTCATTACTGTTAAGAATGTAGTGTTCAAAAACGAGTAAATAGACGTATTCCTTTTGAAATGAATAATTTCATTTCAAAAAGGAAAATATGCTATTAATATGTATTTCCAATAAATATGTATACACTTCATAAATATGCTGAATTACAAGAAATTCTTTAACCCTTTCAGGACCATAAGATTTCCAAGAATAAATATGCCAATACAACACAATATTTTAGCTATTGTGAGTGTAAAGTAAGAGAATATCACCAGAAAAAAATAGCAGGATGTATAGGTTTCCTATAATTTCATGGGAAATATTTTCCCTATGGACAATAAAAGTAAATAAACGAAGAGTTAGGTTTATTATATCGGTATTTTATTTATTGCTTTGTAATACAAATTTATTGCTTTGTAATATAAATATTATCAGAAAAGTAAAATAAATAGCTAGTTATGGTATTCTACGAAACAATTTCGTTTACTTGTGAAGCACAAGTGGACATTGCACATAACACATTTATTATGTGTTCTATTTTCTATGCGTTTTTTTTTATTCGTTCAGAAACACATTTGCTGCCTTGGACATACGTTTTATTTTGACATTCAGTAAAAAAATATCGATTCAATAATAATTGAGCAATCGATAACGATTTTTGTAGAAGGGAAAAATATTTCCCTTGGGCGTGAAAGGGTTAATACAGTTTCTACAGATATAAGCAGGAAAAATTCAAATGCAAAACTTATTCCTTCAAATCTGTAGAATTATATTTCGTGCTAATAATTCATAATGGTTGGAGAAGAATACATGAATGACACAGTGGAGGATCCAGAACTTGGCTTTTGGGGGGGGGGGGCTAAGATTTTTCAAAGTGTTATTCTAGACCAATAAAAAATTTACAATTGCAATATTCAATTGTGAATGTCAGTATTTTTTTTTTTTTTTTTTTTTTTTTTTTTTTTTTGGGGGGGGGGGGGGGGGGTACCCGCCACTGGAATGAGAATCTATGTTTTGGGTATTATATTCACGATGGTCAATGCAAATTTTTGAACATGTCAATAAATTTAATAAATGAGTACATGGAATTTTTAAAATTTAGAATATTTGTTTCGAAGCTATTTTAAACATACAACATAATCATATTCGACACAAGTTTACTCATATTTGAGTATTTTTGCTTGTTTATTTTTTTTCAGTGATGTTGCAGAGAAAAATTGCACAAATTCGGTGTTGCAAAATCAAACTTTTAAAAATTAACATATTTTACTTTCGCTATTTTTAAAACAATGAAAATAACATGGAAAATAACAAATCGATAACAAATCTATAAAATCGTTTGTCCCGAGTGAGTGATTCATCATCGCCCAGCCCAAGCCCCTGGACCTAGAAGCATCAAATTTTGTGTCAATGTTCCTTCTGTTACGTGGACATCCACTAAGATGCGATTTTACGAAATTCGTCCCCGGAGGGGGGAGGGAGGGCAAAACGTGATTTCACAAAATAATTCATATCTCTAACAAAAAAAACAGATATCCGTATTTTTTTTTTTTTTTTTTTTTTTAACATAGTTAACACAAATACCTAAATATCAGTTACTGGAATTTCGGAAATTCGGTCCACAAGAGGGGGTGCATGGTAAAATGAGATTTCACATGCACAAAAAGATAGTTCACAAAAAAACCTTCATATATCAAGGAAAAAAAAAAAAAACAAATACCAGTAAAATTTTTGCTTTAAAATAAAGATAACACAAAAAAAAAACCTAAAAAAAATTTCTGGAATTTTAGAAATTCGGTCCATAAGGGGGAACAGGGGCAAAACGTGATTTAACAAAAACCTTTATATCTCAAAGAAAAAAAACATATATCCGTAAATTTTTACTTTCAAATATAGCTAACACAAATACCTAAAAAAATCATTTTTTGGAATTTTAGATATTTAGTCCCCAAGGGGAGGGGAAGGAAGCAAAACGTTATCTACATTATATATTCTATGTAATATAGCTATTTCTTCTATAATAAAGATTTAAATTCATTTATTTTAATTTTTAATTGTTGCCAAAATAGTTTACGAGCTAATTTATTTTTCGACATGTAATAAAATATATTTTCACGCGAATAATAATAATAATAATAAATAAATATATATATATATTAAATTTGTTCAGGCACATAACAAAATGCGTCATTATCAGAATTAAATAATAATAAAATAAAAGCTAATAATATCCAAATCTATATTAAAGATCTTGATAATCCTGGGTATATTTTTAACGTTTGATGCTGAAGTAGAAAGGACAATTTTCGCCAAGGAACTTTTTTTTCGTGACAGCTACCTTGAGCCAAGTAGTCCATAAAAAAAAAAAAAAAAAAAAAAAAAAAAAAAAAAAAACCAGAGAGTAAAAAACAGGTAAGAGACTGCATTGGGACTCCAGAATCGATGTTGGCGTGCGGGAATACCGCTATAGAAAGTAGCGGATACTTAAACTTATATTTTGACTTATTTCAATGTTTATTATTATTATTATTATTAATGATATCTTGTTTAAAGGATTCATGTCAATATACTAACCAGCGAACTGGGCGAAGCCTGCTAGTCATTTAATAAATTCTTGAGCATCCTCTTTATTTTTATTAATGTAGACCTGCCAACTATGCTAGTTTAACCGTAATGGCATTAAGCCCCGCCTTATTTTCACACCAGAATAGTTGTAGAGCAATTGTCTTCTTATTTAATCATGAGAACATATTGCTGAATATTACTCTACAACTATTCTGGTGCGAAAAAAAGGTGGGGTCTATTACCATAACGGTCAAACTAGCATAGTTAGCAGGTCTATTAAGGATTGGCATTTTAAAATATACATACTTCCAGTGTATTTAAATTTGTTTTTCGTGAACGATATTTAGAAAATGGAAGAAGACATCTTTCGCATGCATAAACGTAATTTATGTAACCATAAAATTTCTTGAATCTTATACTGTAATAGAGAAATTTCAGGGTAAACAACATAAAAAGTTTTTCCTATATTTAAACTTTTGCATGATTACACTAACTTTGCATATTTTATAAATTTTTTAATAAAAAAGAAATAAAATATTAAATCTCTAAATTTCATGGTAAGACAATCACAATTTTTACCATCAGCGTAGAAGTTTCAATAAACTATATAAAAATAACTTGAACTCCCGTGCAATAAATGAATTTTATTTAATATATGTTTTTAAAACTGATTATGCCGATTTTTTCTACCTCTTTAAAGGTATGCTATGGACAATAAATTACAACCATTAAAAGTAAAAAGATAATAACGACACAAACAGACAAACTAGCTAACTAACTAACTAGAGAATTAATGAACAGACCATTATGATTTCCTCCTGATTCTTCTTCCCAGTCTATACTGAGAAAAAATTCTGTAACTGCCATCTTGAATCTAGATTGTGGCTCTAGTAAAAATAGTTCCATGTCATCTTTATAAATTCTAGTCCTCTTTGAAAGCGAGTTCTCGAAACCCCTATTAGAATTCTATAGCACTTGCCCATATTACCGAAGTCAAACTTATTTAAAAATCTCTGCAAATAAGTGTGAATACAAAAGGCGAGTTTTAGCATATATAATCTTGATTTATGACCCAATTCTAGAAAATCAAGCGAGAATTTCTCTCAATACGAAGGGTTCAGAATATTAAGAATATAATTCTAGATAACTAGAATTCTCGACCATTTCGTCTATTCAGCTTATTGGCGTGCTTTAAACGCATAGCTCGGAAATCTATATTTCCACTTAAGGGATTTAGAAACTGACTGCTTGATCGTTCTAGAAGAAAGCTTTATATATTTTTTTCTGAGTGTAGTTAATAACCTACTGATGGACACCATATTCATTTCCGGATTTTCAGAATTTTCACGCATTAAAACGTCTAAAAACATAAAAAAGTAAAAAATTTTCCGAATGCCTATCCGAACGCCCCTTGGCTGTTCTCTTAAAGGAAAATAAAACAGGAAAAGTGGTTTTGAATTTCCATCAAATATTTAGAATTCTGCAAATATAAGTCTCACATTGTCCGTTTAAGGAGAAGAAAACTACATTGACAGTTCATTCTTCATCATTTTCTTAAAACTACACTTTGGTATATAATGCTTTATCTACAAATTAATTGCAGCTCAAATCATAGTTTTATAAATTGCAATGTGATCCTCTAAAATGTTTGCAAATCAGTATATTAAAATTATTTAAAAAAAAAAAAACTTTTAGTTTCGCTGAAATATGGCATAGTAATTATTATATCCACAAATAAAAATAATAAATTCTGAAATACGCGTGAATTTAGACTATTTTTTCAATTTATTATATTCTGTTAAAACATTAAACATTTTTCAAAAAGTTTGTGGTTATATATATATATATATATATATATATGTTCAATCAAATCATGCTTTTTAATGAATTTATTATAACACGCTATAAGAACATCTGTCTTGTCATATGTCACTGTACATAATATATTCATACAATTTTTCTTAACTTATGGTCATCATTTTGTGATTATATGCTCGTTTTTTAATACATTTATCATTTTTTTTTTCCTACTGAATAATTAATGACTTTTTGATTAAAAGACGCATATTAGATAAAAGAAATTGGATGATTAATTATATAAGATATTGTTAGAATATTGATAAAATATAAATTTCTGTTTACAGTATAGCTTCATTATTTTTCTAAACTATGAAACACACATTTCCGATGCTTTATTAATTAATAAATATTGTTTTTTTTAAAGAATAATAAAAGTCTAAATGTGAAAGCAGAAATAAAAAAAAACATATGTTAAAAATTCTTTTACTGTTGTTTTTTCTTTCTTTAAAAATTATTTTAAAAATGAAAAAAATTGTAACAGAAATTGTGAGACTATTACCAATGTTATATCATTAAGAAAATTACAAGCATAAGTTTATAGACATTTATTTATTTATTTATTTTTACCTGAATGGTTTTCAGCTTTTGGCGAACTTTAAATAATAATACAAATCCATAATTCTTACCTAAAATAAAAAGATAAATTGTTATAAAAAAATATAAAATAAAATTACAAAGTATATATTTGTAACATTAGACTGCAATAATGAGACTAATTTGGGTATATTTCAACAAAGTTTGTAACTTCCAAAAATTTAAATTGCTTTTTCAATTTTTACAAATTTAGGATTAAATTTTAAGTTAAAAGATTTAATGAATATTTTAGTTTTCTTTGCATTAAATAATGGACGTGAATATCCACTTTTAGGTGATTTTTTTTTTTCTTTCAAGCTATATATATCAAGGATGCAACCTTGATAAATGATCAGACTGATATTTAAGTATTTAATTTTGCACTTTAATACTATTA
Organism: Salticus scenicus; assembly: GCA_963930645.1. Taxonomy (NCBI): domain Eukaryota; kingdom Metazoa; phylum Arthropoda; class Arachnida; order Araneae; family Salticidae; genus Salticus; species Salticus scenicus. The sequence goes on along the minus strand of OZ005658.1, from coordinate 209,455,966 downwards.
TTATTGTTATTGTAACATAATTATGAAATATGTTTTAGCAAAAAAAATAAATTTTTATTTAAGAAGTATGAATTATATATATATATATCACTTTTAATCCATACAAAATTAATACAATGAAAATCGCAATGAAATAATAGAATCTACATTTAAAAAAAATTACATTTATAATGTTTACCGCATAAGAATAAAAATATAAACATAATTGGAATATAAGTTTGCAAAACATTCGAATATAATACAAGTAATAAATTATACAGATATAAATAAGCAAATATATATATGTAAAAGGTTTAAATATATATTTTTTTCTTTTATTTACAAAAAGTAAAAATATAAATTTGAATAAGTATTAAATAAGCATGATTGAATATAATTAGAAAACAACTATTTCTAATGAATATGAAAAGGTTACAATTGACGCAGTAAAATATTTATAGAAAATATATATATATATATATATTTATTCGACATAAATGCCATTTCATAAATCCCAATATGCATGATATTTTGTTGCATCTTATTAATAAGAATATGGGTAGAGTAATACTTATTATTAATAAAAACTTACAAATAACAAGGAACAGTAAAATTTTAAAGTATTATTAAGTAATATCTATCAAATACAGCATTTATTAAATTAGGACAGCTATTTTGAAGTAAAAAGCGAAAACTATGAAATATAACTATGAAATATAAGTATTATACAAGCAGTCGAACGGCATTACAATGCAGAATTGTATTTTTTAAAAATTATTTGTTTCTTCTTTTTCCTCCTTTTTTAAGATTACAAGGTATTTTGTAAAACTTAAAAAAATTGTATATACATGTACATTCCATTTTTTAAATTAATTAGTTCTATATTTTAAGTGTTTTATAAAAAGAAAAATGACAATCTTTACGTAATATTAATAATAGAAAGAATAAGAAGGAAAGAAGAACAACAAACAGTTGTAATTTCACAAGTTATTAATGCACTGAATTCACATTTTATGTCGAAATTTAAATTAGAATTTTTGTCTGAATAATTTATGTAAATCGTCATAATTTGACGAAAGATCCTTATTAATCAACTATACACACATATCTTTTTTTCAACAATTTTCAAATCTGTGAAACATGTTATTAACATTTTGTGCTTTTTCACAACACGTAATAAGTATTGTGCATTCTTGTAACGAATTTAATATGGAAGAATGAATAATTTATAAAATATATTTACGTATATTCTTATCTGAAGAGAGAGAAAAAAATGAAAAAACTTTAAAAATATTATTCTTAAAAAAACATAAAATTAAGTATTTCTGCATTGAAGATATTAGTGCCCACAATGTAACTATTTGTATCAACGATATGATCGTTAAGGTCAAATGTCGCTCTAAACGTAATAAGAAACATTGTATACGTGTGTTTTTATAACAAGTAATCGTATCTAAAAATGCCAAGCTATTTAATATCCACTATTTCAATATTTATTCACCTTTCGACTCCTCAGAGCCCTATAGAATAACCCTTAATATTTCCCCAGTATTTTTTCATCCCACGCTAATAACACGCCTGATATCACGCGTACATAAAATAAATGAATAAATGATTCTTTATAACCTAAGGTCAAATATTATTTAGTATTATTCAGACATCTTTTTAGGTGTTTATCAAAAGATATAATAAAAAAGAAAGCCAAAAGATTCTGTTGAAGTAGAAGTAAAATACTTCTTCACATATTTACGATGCAGATAATGCGTTATTTATTGCATAAAATAACTTTTCATGCATAAAATAATTTTTCCCTCTGTTTTAATATCTTTCCTTTTTTTGTTTGTTTCAAAAGGTTTTTATAATAAATGTAACAATTCTAAAAATGTTTATTTAGCTATATATTTGTGCATATTTTCATACAGATATTACGTTTTAAAAATAAAACTTTTTATTTCTTTATTTATTATTTTTACCGTGACCACTGTAGTTATTTATATGAGATTTTTTAAATATTCAAAATATTTTTAAAAGTATTCTAGACCAATATTCTTAGTTAATAGTTTATTGGTTTATATATATATATAAATAAATATATATATGTATATATATATATATATAAGTAGTAGTTGTTTAGACATAAATTTCAAAGGTCTCGAAAGCTTTTTAAAATATTTAAAATATTTAAAAATTATCATCTCTTGAAAAAGTGAAAGTCTACATTTTTCTTTAAAAATTTTCTTACAAAGAGACGGCAAGGGTGTGGGGTATTGAAATCAAGGAAAAGTTATGTGTGTAATCAGTACTCAGTAAGCGAATTCATATGACCAAGTCGTAGCGCGCACTACTTAGTTATTATTGAGAAAAAAAAATGTTGAAAAAGATTTTTTTTTTCCTCTTATTACTATTTGATATTTTGTAATGAACAATTTTTTAGTACTCTTTTTCAAGGATAAATTTAATGATTGATTACTTTTTAATAATCAAAATTTATAAAAGACAAAGAAATTTAAATAGAACACATATGAAATACACAGTTATTACTATTTATTTTTATAAAAATATACATTATCAAATATAATGTATACGTACGATATAACATATAATTGAAAAATATAATATATAATTGATAAATTGATTAAATCTTTATTTTATGATTTTGTGGTAATCTTTTTTTTTTTTTTTTTTCTTTTACTTAAATTTTTCTTTTGTGCATTATAGAAACTACAGAAAAGCTTCTTAAAAGAAAAAAGAAAAAACTTATAAAAATTTCTTAGAATAGTGTGTAGACAATGAAAGATATATATATTTATCATTTGACACATCACTTCAAATAATTATCTGCAAAAAAGTAACCCTTTGAGGTTTTAACCACCTAACCAACTGAACTAACGAGCGACGAATTTAAAGTGGAGATGTCTTGTTTTTTAAGCGTGACACGTAGACTCGGTGACAAAAATCTAATTTCAATAAAAAGCTTCTAAAAAAAAAAATATTTTTTTATTATTATTTCTTTGCTAAATTTTTACTTTGTGATTTTTTAGTAACGAAAAAAAAAAAAAAAAAAAAAAAAAAAATCTTAAAAGAACTCTTAAATTTTTTTTAGGATACTGTGAAAACTTTCTTATTAATTATCTACAAAAAAGCAACACATTGGCTCTTCAAGGATCGAACACACGATTACTGCGTTATAAACATGATGTTTTAACCACCTAAGCCAACAAGCGACAAAAGGACTTGCTTACATTTACTTTAAAAAAAAGAGCCTTTTTTTTTTTTCTTTTAGCGTAACACAAAGATACGATGACAAAATCCATTTTCAATAAAAAGCTTCAAAATCCAATTGCATTTTTTTTTTCTTTTTTTTTTCATAATTTAATTGTAGAAAATGTCTTCATTCATAAAATTTTTTTTCCTCCGTATTCCTTACTTTCATTACTCATTCAATGAAATAAAATAGAATACATGTAACACTTAAAAAAAATATTTATTTTTAGCACTATTTAGAACTTATTTGTTTATTTCGACAGATGATTCGGTTTAAAAATGTAACTATTTTTTGCGTAAATATTCTTTTGCAGGATTGAAATGTGTTAATTTAAATATCTTAAATATAATCTAAATATCCTAAATATATCCATAAATATCCTAAATATATCCTAAATATGTGTATTCTAAATATTCATAAGAATGATTTTTTCGCAATATTTTCGAAGCATGAAAGCTAAACCATTTTATCAACTAGTATATTGTGGCCACCACAAGACTTTCTTCTATATTTCTCTATAAAAATTCATCCAGTAAAATGGTTGGTCGTGTTCTATACTGTGTATAAATACATTGAAAAACCGAAGTCGGATTTTTTTTTTTTTTTTTTTTTTTTTTCCATTGAATGCAGAAAAAAATAAAAATATTTTATTATATATTTCATTTGTATACATTCTTTATTTTTAATTTTTTTATTGAATGTAGAAGAAAGAAAAATATTTTATTATATAGATATTGTATATATTCTTTGTTTGTAATTATACATTAAAGTACAGAAAATATTTTAGTATTGGTGGGGAAAAAATGACATTTTAACTATGATAATTGAGTATTAAAGTATTTTCTTAGTTCTAAAATTATATAAATGATTAAAATACAAAGTTTACAATGAAATAAAATTAATAATTTGTAAACCAAATGCTGAATTGTTTGCAATGCAAGAATTTATGAAGAACTAACAACATTTGTAAAAAATAAAAAATATATATATATATATATATATATTTTTTTTTTTTTTTTTTTTTGCCAATAGTAAAGAAATTAAAAGTTCACATTATTAAGAAAATTTGCGTTGAATTTTACTTAATAATCAAAAGTTTTTAGTAAAATCAATGTTATTTGTAAAAAAAAAAAAAAAAAAAAAAAAATGTTTTTGCAAATATTCAAAAAATTAAAATCCCTTATTATTAAGAATATCTATTCAATATTTTATTTAATGCAATATTGATATTAAAATTAATTTAGTACTGTGTATTGAAATTATTTAATTTACTCAGTATTTTGTACTGAATGTATTTATTAGTTACGCTGATAACATACTAAAATTAATGTTCGTATCGGAAAACAAATTTAAGTTTGGCGGGTTGCGACAGTATGGTAACTGCAGATTTCGACAACACCATTTACAAGCTATTTTTCTTTTTTACGATGCAGAAAGTTATTTTAAACCTTAAATGCCTGATTTTTTAAAAATCAATTTACAAATAATTTTTCGCTTCCATTTCTTAAATAAATCATGGAAAAAATACTTTTAAAATTCATATACTGTTTTAAGTATGGTTTACGGCTAAAATTGAATTTGTTGCTAATCGGCAACATTAATATTTAATTGAAATAATAAATTTCCTTGAGAAAATTATAATTATGAACTATAAATTTTATCATGAAATAATGTTTAGCACTGTGTTGCCTCTACATGATGAAAATTGATTTAATAATACTATCAGTATGTAATTTATTGGCAATATTAGGCACTATAGCTTCGATAATAATCTAATAACAATTTATAGTGCAAAATTGTGTAGGTTGGTATTTAAGGGTTAAATTATTTTTGGATGAAAATAGTGCTCAGGATAAACTGCTTTACATTACAACCTTGATTATTTAATGTATCCTAATTTATATGAAAATTGTAACAAAAAATAAAAATCATGTGAAAAGTATTAAATTCAGCCCTAACCAAGTGCTTTTCTATAAAATATTTTACAAATAAATAAAGAAATTACTCATTAAGAAATTATTTTAATTGTCTTAACATAAAATTATGGAAACCAATATAACACAATTCTGTGTTTATTTGTAATTAAACAATAAATAAATGCAGGTAATAATAATAAAAAAAAATCTATGGAAACTTTTTGGATAATTTGGAATTTTATGAACTTTAAAAGATAAATACTGTTTCATTAAAATCCTTATTAATTAGGATTCAACGAAAGTTCTAAATAATTTTGATAATATGTAATAGTTTCTTTAGAAACAAATGAACAATGGAGAAAGTTATTTAATTATTCGTAGTTGTTTTTCTAGAATAAAGCAATTATTATTAAATAAATAAATAAATAAATAAATAAAAGCGATAAATCGTTAATTTCACGAAAACAATTAATATTCTGTGATATTGCTTGAAATGTTTTAGGAACAATTAAATAATATTGAAAAGAATATTCTTTATATTTCGTCTGTCTTCGGTAATTAAAAAAAAATATGTATATATATGGAAGTAATAAAGGAATTATTTATTGTATATTTATTGCTAGTAAGTAGTTTTTAAGTATTAAATAATCATTGAAGTTAATAAATTAAGGGAAAAAGATTGTGATTTTTTTTTTTTTTTAATATATATAAACTCCAAATAAAAATAAAATATTCTTTACTTTTTCCCAAATAAAAATTAATTCAATTTCTTCATGCAGAAATTTTATTTATTAAAAGAAAAAAAAAAAAAAAGGTGTTTTCTATGCATTTAATGAATATTTTTATATTGTATTCTAAAATATTTTCGAATACATAAAAAGTTGAATGTTTTTTATTTTGAAAGCGCATGCTTTAAATATCCTGAGCATGATTTAAGAATATTAAAAAATACCGTTGAAGTCTTGCTTTTCCAAAATTTGTGAATGACGTGACTAGATATCTGGTACGCACAAATTCCATAAAAACCATAAAATTTTGTTGACCAAATTGCAGTACTTGAATGAACGAGCTCACTCGTCTCATTGAAAATTATACCTATAAGTTTCTTACTTGTTAACCCGAAGTGTGGTTATCAGTGAAAGCTAATTTACCTGTAGATAAGGAAAATTTAAACCGAGTTATTATTTAACTATAAATTTTTGTCGAAATCGTCCGAGCAGTTTTCTGGAAAACTAGGTTAGATAGACAACTGGCTGATAGCATGTTTTGAAAATGTCACTTTAGTGGATATATGGTAAAATTTCCACAACTGACAGCAAAATGTTCAAAAAACGTCTTTTATAGGTAAAACTATCGTCAAAAATGCACTGTAAAAAAATGTGCTATTTGCTGCCAGAAATTTCCTGTAATTACAAAAAATACTTTCTGACAACGTAATTTTTTCGTAAATTACGCGTATTTTCTCAAATTACAGAGAATTTCTGGCAGCAAATACGACGTATTTTTTTACAGTGTGGAACTAATTTTGAATAATTCCTCGTGGCACAACACTTTTTGCACTATTTTGTTTATATTTATTTATCTTTTACGCTTTTTCCGTAGTTTTAATCGAATATTTATTGAGTTTGTGATTTTATATTTTATATTTTTATATTTATGTTAATCTATTAGCTTCAAATGCGATCGCTACAAGTTAATGGCGTATATTTAATTTTTCCAACCGGTTTTAACGTTGAGTGACGACACTTACTTTTATACATGATTTAATACATTGTATCTGCTATCCGAATCCCAATTCTTATTGTTATTTACAGGATTGTTTGGTATAAATCATGATAATTTCTACGTAAATATTAGATAAAAACTTCGGAAAGCGTTAAATGGTATTTAAAATCATCACATATCGGAGTATATGAAAACGGCGAATTCATCATTAGATAACAATCAGAAATTGAAGCTATATGTAAAAACTGTAAAAAATCTAAAGTTTCTAATATGAAAATTAATGTCTCATTATTCTTATCCACAGTAATGTATCATTTTTATTATAATAAATATTGTAAAGAAAATAATTATGTTCGCCACATACGGTACAGTGTACTCGGCATTTATTTAAGTGGGCTGAATTTTCGTTACCCATTCTTCCAAGAAAAGTTGGAGATACTTGTTATTAGGGCTTTGGATTAGAATTCTAATTTTTTTTTTTTTTTTTTTTTTTTTTTTTTTAAGTCAGCAATATGTATAATATTGCTTAAATTTCTGTAGCCTAAAATATTAGAATTCTAAACCCACAGGCTGTAATAATTACCCTCGATTTTCTTGGAAGCATGGCTAATAAAATTTGAACCCGGTCAATTTAATTATTTATGCTTTGTACCATGCAAATACGCATTTCTAAGTATACCCAATCTCTTGGAAAAATTAATATGTAACCTTCCATGAATATTTTCAGCGATAATCCTGTAATTATAATGAGCGAAATAATGGATAAATTCATTTTACCATGTTTTTATTAGCTTCGATTCTTGCTTGTTTGTTTGTCCGGTGCAAATCTTGTAATCGATTTTTAACTACCTTTCGTACTAGCTTGGCATTTGAAACTTTCAGAATAGCTCAGAACCCGGTGACAACACAATACTTTGAAGCCCGATTTTCGAATTATTGATTAGTTTTCTTTTCTTTAATTAAAATATGCAAAGAATAACCTCCTAATAGCTATAAAAATAGCCATTAAAATATTAACTATAATTTAATTATTGCCAAAAAAATTACGAGTTTATATTCTTTCGACATAAAAATAAATACCTTTAATTAAACGTAAGCGTTAAAAAATTGTAAAAAGTTAAATTATGCATCTTAAAGAAATTGCCTTCATTATCACTTTAAAAAAATTATACAAAGTGATAAATTGCTAATGTAGTTCTACAGCTATGATCCAACAGAAAATTTAAAAACATGGTCTATTACAAGTTTTTTATAATAATTATTTCAAACAGCTCACGAATTTTTGCTATCACCATATATGTAATGAATGGATCCATGAATAATTATGGATATTAAATCGGCATATTTTTTTTTTCTTTAGTTACCTAAATGACGATAAATTGGCAATTATAAAGATATTTTTTAATAAAAGAAGACTAATAAAATTACAATTCATAGCTAGAAACGCTCAACACTGTTCCTTGAGCGGGGAACGGCTCCTCATTCCTGTAAAGCCTGTAAGTTCAGTTTCATATCAAATATAATTCAAATTTAGATTGCTACTAAAATAAATATTACACTAAAATTAATCAAAAATTATTTTTTTCGATTGAATAAAAATCATCTTGAATTCTAACTCACAGTTATATATAAAATGTCATACCATGTTTTAATAGGTAAATTTAAATTCTATTTTTGTAGTGAAATTTGTTCAGAATTACGTTTTCGAAGTACACCTCCAATCTCGTTTAAGTGAGCATGCAAGACCATTATTTTATGCTTAAAGTCCACATTACATTAAAATAAAAAACAAATAAAAACATCCATAAGCAAAATAACAAACATAAACTTGCCTTAACAAATTATTAAAAATAATCTAAAAAAGAACAAATTACATTAGAAACGTATATAGTTTAAGTAATCGATTAACAGAACAGTTTTTAAAAGATCATTCCCCTTGTACGGGAAGAGAATTTATAAAAACATTGATTAATTTTCATTGCACTTTGAAGATTACATTTTTTTTTTGTACTACTGTACGCCAATATACTTTACTCAATTAATTTACTAAATGCCCAAAAAATATTTCATTTGAAACTACATAACACTACAGTGAATAAAAAAACGTTCTTTTTTGCATTGAATCTTCCCCAGTTGCAGTTCAACAACATTCAAAGATTGTGGAAGTGAAAGAAATGTTCCGAAATCACGCAACTGGGAAAGTTTTTTTAAAGGGGAATTAATAATTCTAAGCTTCTGATTTAATGAAAAGAAAAAGAAGCAACTACTAAAAAAATATTGAATTGTGTGTTATCAATCAAAAGCAATAGTACAATAAAAATAATAATAATAATAATCTAATGTACTGGTGGCTTTTAAAACGTCGTCGTTACATTCATTGTTATCAGGTATAATCCAATGAAGTGCTAGTGCTAGATCACAAGTGATAAAACATTGCTTTTAATCACGCAACTAAAGAAATTTATAACAATGATTTCCTCTTTGATTATACTTATGTCTGTTTCCATAGAGATATTTAATTAACAATAAGAATCTGAATGTGTGTAATGGCAGAAATACTGAATGTATGTAAACTTATGATCATAAATTGTATTTTTCGTTTACGAAAATACAGTGTTTCAGTTTTGTGAATGTTCAGTTTAGTGAATTTATTTGTTGATAAATATATACAAACTCGAAGTATTTACATTAAAAAACTTATTATACACCAAATTTATGTATGTAATATTTTCTTTGTGCAAAAGTAAAAGCTGTTATTGGAAAACATAGTGTGTAAAATAAAAGATAATATTTCATTCTCAAACACGCAAGAATATTTTCAAAATATCCATCACAGTTGAACAGCATTCAAAGATAGTAAACGTAAAAGAAACATTTGTAAGTAACACAGTATTAGATATTTATAAAGGAAAATTTAATAATTCTAAACTTATGTTTGTTAAAAAGTGAAAGACGGAATGTCTGAAAAAATACTGAATTGTATTATATCAATCTAAAGTTACCATACAATAGAAAAATACGTACTACAGTCTTATGTACTAGTGCCTTTTAAAGTGTCATTGATTATTTCATTATTTTCAGATATAATACAATCATGTACCTTCATTAAATTACAAGATATAACGCGAGTATTTAAAGAGGCAAATCACGAAATTTGTAAATCCATTTTTCCCATTGATCTCATACAGCTCATCTTCTCCCAGAGACTTTCTTAAGATGGGGGAGAAAAAATTGTCCCTAGGACACCACGAAAAGTCATATAAAGAAGGTGTTCGAAACGGGATTTTTCCTGCTTACGTTTACACCAAGAAATTTAATTACACCAAGAAATTTATTAATTTTTATTAAGAAATTAAACTAGCTTAAGGGGAAAACAAATAATATTAATGTTAAATGTACATAAAACTATGATAACAAATGACATTTTTCTAGTTTAAACTTAATATTTTTAGGTATTTAGTGAATCATTTTTATAAGCAAATCGTATGAAATAAATTATTAAATATTATTTCCCCAAATATATACATGTTGTTTCTTTAAACGTGTGTATGAAAGATTTTTTTTTACATCTAAATAAGAGATATAAAATTCTATGTAGTATCTATAAAAATAATTTGATTTCAATCACAGAAACGCGATTTTGAAATATTCACTCTAGTTAGAGAGTAATTAAAGACTACAGAAATAAAAAGAATGTTCATATATCACGCAATCGCACCAGTGTTTTTAAGGAATAATTAATAATTCTAGGCTTCTGCTTTAACAGAAAAAAAAAGAACTCCTAAAAAAAATATTGAATTGTATGTTATCAATCAAAAACAGCTATATAATAGAAAAAAAATAGATTCTAAATTACTTGCGGGTTTTAAAGTGTCGGTGCTAATTTCATTGTTAGCAGATATAATCCAATGAAGTGCTAGCATTAAATCACAAGTGATAAAGTATTGCTTTTAAACACGCAACTGAAGACATATTCTCCTCTTTGATTATACTTTTGTACGTTTCCATAGCGATATTTAATTAACAATGAGAAACTGAATGCGTTTAATTACAGGAAAACTATTTTAAATGTTGAATGCATATAAATGTATGTTATCCACGAAAATCTGTTCTACAACTGAAAAAAGGATCGAATATAAAGGTGGTTTTTAAATTATTCTTGCTGTTGCTATTATTAACAGATACAATCCAATGCAGATTTAGCATTAAATCAGAAATACAAAGCTCAATTAAAGGGGGGGGGATGCAACTCCGTTAAGTTAGCAGTTTAAAAACACTAACAGCACAAAATGTTCCAGAAACGTAACAATCATATAACATTGAAACATTATAAACATTTCCGAAACGTTTAAAAACGTTCAGATTGCTTTCCAATTAGTTTCAAAAACGTAGAAATATCCGCGATCGTAACAAAAAATCAGATATGTAACAGAAATGTTACAATCACTTAACAGATACAAAATCAAAATGGGCGAATGTTTCTGAAAGCTATCAGAGAGCACACTGAAACGTGTTACGTGTTTGAAAGATTGAAAGCTTTTTGCAACATAACTGAAACATTCTGTGCTGTTTGGGAATTTTATCATCTAATGATTGTTACTATCTTTATAACAGTTCCCCACAGTTACTTTTAGTGAGAAATAAATCTCTACTAATATAATTTTAGAATCAGAAATGTAACTGGAATCAATCCCTCACATAACAAAACTTATGACGCTTAATTCACGAAAAATTCGTTCAGTGCTTACTCCAACCATTTGCGTGAGAAATATGTAACGTGCAAACAATCCAAAAATGATTAAATACTGGTACTGTCTCATTATTTTTAGAGAAACATGTGCTAGAAAACATCTGAAAATGTCCAACATCGATAGTCATCATTAATCATTCGCAGAGGTTTTAACTTCTGTTTTTGAATAAAGTTAGCTTTTCTGAAAAAATATGAACCCTCTAAGAATTATCTAGCCCTTTAGAAATTCAGAAAAAGTTTGATTTAAGTAAATATATATACGGATAGTAACTAAAGTCGTTAATAAATGTCTTAGCTAAGAAAGTAATTTTGAAAAATACTCCTTTTTCGAGAAAATGCGTTTCCTTTTATCAAAAAATATATTTAAAGAGATATTTTATTATAGTAAAATTGAGCTTTGTGTGTCAGTTAATCAATGATCTTGTCTAAATTTACATAATCCATTTATCAATATCATGTTGATTGTGTAATATCATGTTGATTGTGTAAAAAAAAAAAAAAAAAAAAAAAAGAAATTTATTAGTATTTTTTGTGATTCTAAAAGTTAAATGTTATAACACTGACTTACTCTAATGTTTTTAATGTTCTTATAAACAAAAACGCCTGACAATTTTTTTTTTTTTTTTTTTTTTTTGCTAACAAATGAAATTTTAGTACTGTACTTTTAATATCAGAAAAACAACTGAATTTTATCACATACATAAAAAAAAAAAAAAGGGGGGCAAAGTATTTGTTTTATGCTTATTCCTTTGCGTGAGAAGTTAATAACATACAGACTATCCAACATTGATTAAATACTGAAATTACCTCATTATTTATAGCGTAACTTATGCTAAAAATCATTTGATAAAACAAATAAACAAAGGACGTTGTAATTAATCATTCACAGAAGTTTTAATTTCTGATTTTGAATGATGCTGGCTTTCCTGTTAGAAAGTGAGCACTTTGAGAATAATATTGCGTTTGGAATTTCAGAAAAAGTTGGATATCGGTAAAAATATATAAAGATAGCAGCTTAAATTGTTGATACGTGTGATATAAAAAGAACTAGTTCTTTTTTTCTTCTTTTTTTTTTTTTTGTTACTTTAATTTCAAATAACTTCATCAAGAGATATATTTAAGGAGATGCGTTAAAAAAGGACAATTACCTTTAATTTTTACGTTAATCAGTTATAACACTGGATGAAATTATATAAATGATTAATTAAATTTTTGTCTTATGTTCACTTTGTAAAAAAAAATATATATAAAATAAAATAAAATAAAATACCCCCTTTTTTAGATTTTAAAAGTTAATAGTTAAAACTTTAATGTTTTCCAATAGCATTTTTTTTATTTGGTGTACCGAAAAGATCTATCGCTTTAATTAAAATTAACACAAGAAGATTTTTTAAACATTTTTTTTTATATTTCGCCAAATATTTTCTTATCATTTATATGGTAAATATTATCCGACATATATTTCCGGTGTCATTTCATTAATTTAAAACTATAGAACTTTCCAGCACAACTAATGTTTAAGAATAAGAAGTAAATTATGGCGCCGCAGGAGAAAGTTGTATTACAGCTACGCAAAAATATACAGATCGTTACTCCATACAGTGCGTGCTATTGCAAAATTCATTATGCTTTATAAGGAAACTGTAAGAAGCAGTATCATTTGCTAGTACTTAGTAGATCGAGTAAGCGGCTGATCAACAAAGTAAACATTTCATTCTGTGGTACATGCATGTTAGATTAGCTTTTACACATATTTGCGTAGAGCGAAACAGCTTTCATATGCGGCACTCTAAGTTAAATGCATATATATAAGCCCATTAAACGTATACCGATTCCTATTATTCTTGTGCAGTTTCTTTGTCCAATGACAACTTTCCGCATGAATGAGAATTGTGGACACGAAGTGCCCTCTATACCGTCATCCGTTTGTTTGTATCCATGCTTTCCTAACGTAAAACTTTCCTATATAAACTTCTTTATCTATTCCGTACCTCCCAAGAAAATATTCATGAAAAATTTAGATATGCTTTATGTGCATATATATTTACAGGGTTTTCTCTAAGTCCATTTCAAATCATTTAATTGCAGAACGGCCGTATATACACTGATGGAAAAAAAATCCCAACACCAAGAAAATATTATTGTAGAGTAATGAAATTTCAGCAATACATTTGTCTAGGTAATATATTTAATTGATTAAAGTTTCAAGATCACAGGTAGAGCCATTGGCGAGAAGAGCCATTTCAAATGTGAAATGTTGGTCCGTTAGTAACCGTTGTAACCGCCAGAATTTTGATTGCAAGCATGCAAACGTGCATGCATTGTGTCGTACAGATGTCGGATATCAGTTTGTGGGATGGAGTTCCATGCCTGTTGCACTTGGGCGGTCAATGCAGGGACGGTTAATGCTGGTTGTGGATGACGCTGGAGTTGTCGTCCAATGTTGTCCCATACGTGCTCGATTGGAGAAAGATCTGGTGATCTAGCAGGCCAAGGCAACATGTCGACACTCTGTAGAGCATGTTGGGTTACAACAGCGGTATGAGGGCGAGCGTTATCCTGTTGGAAAACACCACCTTGAATGCTGTTCATGAATGGCAGCACAACAGGTTGTATCACTAGACTGACGTACAAATTTGCAGTCAGGGTGCGTGGGATAACCACGAGAGTGCTGCTGCTGTCATACGAAATTACTCCCCAAACCATAACTCCAGGAGTAGGCCCTGTGTGTCTAGGCCGCAGACAGGTCGCTAGCAGGCGTTCACCTGACCTCCTTCTAACCAACACACGGCTATCACTGCGACCAAGGCAGAACCGGCTTTCATCAGAAAACACAACAGATCTCCACTCCGTCCTCCAATGAGCTCTAGCTTGACACCACTCACGTCGCAAACGGCAGTGGTTTGGAGTCAGTGGAATGCACGCTACAGGGCGTCTGGCTCGGAGCTGTCCTTGAAGTAACCGATTTGTAACAGTTCGTTGTGTCACTGTGGTGCCAACTGCAGCTCGAATTTCAGCTGCAGACGCAGTGCGATTAGCCACAGCCATACGCCGAACATGGCGGTCTTCCCTCTCAGTAGTGCCACGTGGCCGCCCGGGACCCGGTCTTTTTGAGGCAGTACCTTCCCTTGACCACTGCTGCCAACACTCATGCACAGTGGATACATTCCTGCCAAGTCTTTCTGCAATATCGCGGAAAGAAAACCCACCTTCTCGTAGCCCTACTACACGACCTCGTTCAAACTCAGTGAGCTGTTGATAATGGCTTCTTCATCCTCTTAGAGGCATCCTTGACTAACATTAACCCACTACGTCAAATCTGAACTGTAAATAACGATCACAAACCTTACAGCGCTTATTTAAAGCAAACCTCATTTGCATGTTCGTTGTGTCGCTACTAGCGCTACACTTATGCGCGTAGCTCGAAATTTG
The DNA here is from genome assembly GCA_963930645.1 of Salticus scenicus. Classification (NCBI taxonomy): domain Eukaryota; kingdom Metazoa; phylum Arthropoda; class Arachnida; order Araneae; family Salticidae; genus Salticus; species Salticus scenicus. Next base: position 209,440,899 of record OZ005658.1, on the reverse strand, counting down.
AATCGACGTCATCTTTCAGATGTATAAACACGCCTACCAAATTTCGTTTATCTAGCACAGCTCCTTCCTGGTGTTGGGATTTTGTTTTCCATCAGTGTATATAGTCATAAAAAGGGTGTCTAGATAGGGTCTTGTTCTAATAGACGCGTTTCCTTACTGTGCCACCTGATGGAAAACAGCAGATGAAGATTGTTTATCTCGAAAACTGTACGGGATGTGAGGAATATTGAATTAAAAAGTTGTAGTACATCATCAATATTGTACGAAATGATACTTTGCAGACATGAAATAGAACGTTTAAACAACGCACTTGTTTGCCCATGATTTCCCACATGCAACGTGATGAAACGCTCTCATTGAAAAAAAAAAAAAAAAAGTAGTTATTGAAAGATATTTTTCTTTTCGATGATCAAACTTACTTCCATCAGTTGCAATGTCTATCTCAATCCTTGTTTGAACTTTAACTTGCACACGTGCCACCCGCTATAGTTCAAAGCGTACAACGTGACAAGGGTCCAGACTACATCTGGTGCTCAATTTTGCAACTGGTGCAAAAATGCTTAATTATCGAAAATAAAAGTATCTTGTGAGGAAAAATAGTATTTTGTTTCTTTATAAGAGAGTTTCGGCACGCTACAATGTAGCAAATCACGAACAAATAAATGCGCTATTAAGGGTTCTGTTTTTATTATTCATGCCTATAATATGTCTTTACATACTAAATCAATGGTACTCTACAACAAAAATCATTTTTGTCCTATGTCGTACCGTTTTTGAGATTCAATAATAAATTCACTATTTCTCACTAAGTGGTGCTGTAAACGGTCTTATTTAACGGCACATAGCTAGACATCACTTTTATGGCTATTGCTGCAGCCGTTCAGCAATAAAAAGAGTTCGATTGGACTTTATTGTGAAATCTGTATATATATATGCGTATCTCTGTATACGCTTTAGCACGTTTACAAATCTTTTTTTAAGAAATAATAATTGAAATTAAAAGAAAAAATACTTTCTCCAAAAATGATTCAATATTTCTCTCTTTCTCATCAACCTATCAGCGGCCAAGCGGTACTGCACACAAAACTGGTAGATAAGAAAGGCCGGTTTCGATCCCAGGTCGATCTCATTGACCTAGCCGTACGACGTTTTCCTTGGTTTTCTCCGAAACTCGCGAAACTACGGGCTAGGACTATTTAGAAGGATCCCATTGAGGGCATTCCATCTATAGGCCTAGGACCTTAGCGTAGTCAATAGGCCTTGAAACCCTACCACAACAACTTTCTTTCCCATCGATAGAAAAATCGGAAATTATTTAAAAGTCCAGCTCCTATCGCAAAGTACTACAACTCATTATATTACTATTTAGTTTATTTAAAAAAATAAATTTCTTTGATTTTATTTATATATTTCCTTGTGATATAACCAATGATTTTGATTTTTTGAATCAGTTTATAATGTATTATTGTTTACATTGAAATATTGTACAATCTGCATTATTTATAAATTTCGTTAAAATCACTACTTAGTTAGTTACACACATCAGCACTGAAAAATTAATTTAATTTTTACTCTAAAAATTTTAACAAGGGATAATTTACATACAAAGAATTTAAAAAAAAAAATCTCTTAAGCATTATTCGATTATTTTTGGACATATATTTTATTGTTCTAGATCAATAAATGTAAATGTATACTTTACTATCTTACTGCAACTGAGAATACTACATTTTTCAGTAATGGGAAAAACTGTTACTACCTCAAAAGCACTTAATTATGTCCCACCAGTGGGAAAACACGGAAATTGAAGTAATATAGTACCGATCGAAATTATCGGAGAACAAATTGACGATGATGTATTATATTATTATCGTACCATTTTTCTTTTATCACTAACTGTCTAGGTTTTATTCTTTATGTAAGAATAATTTACATTCTTTTCCTCTTTTTTTTTTTTTTTTTTTTTTTTTTTTTTGCTTGAGCACGCGAATGTGTTAAAAAGAGTTCGAAAGCAAGTTCTGACTGTTTAATAAATGCAAGTTTTCTTGTTTGTACTTAATTTTTGATTAAATACGTCGTATTAACAAATATATTCGTTTTTTAACTAATCATTACCTTTCAATTTTTAATGTTATATATATATTTTTTACGGACAACCTTTGTGCGATATAAAATTAAAGTACTATTTTACACCGTTACAAATGTGTTAGTTTGAACCGAAACTTGGTATTGATGTTGCTGCTACCTTTCGTTATGATTTGGTAATGATAATCAACTTCTTACTATTATTTGGAAATTTTTGTTAAACCAAAAATTGGTTTTATGTTTAAAAAAAAAAAAAAAAAAAAAAAAAAAAAAAAAAAAATCGAATATCGATTGAGACGGGGATAGAACGGAAACCCTTCTTGTCTGAATTCAAATACTTTGGCACTGTGCTACGATTTCGCGCCCAATAAATCTGCTTCGTTGATTTTGATATAAGGGGCTTATTTTTCTAGGGTCTTATCTTGGCCAGTGGGTGAGCTGTTGAAGAAAATTTGTACTTTACCCTACGTTTTCGACCATGCTATTTAATTCAAGCTTAGTTTGAGTTTAATAGTAATTTTATCGATTCATTCTTTCTTTGTTAGTAGATGTGTGGTAGCTCCAAGTTTTGGTACAACTTAAATTCTATCGCAAGAAGTATAAAACTTAAAAGTGAGGTTAAACCATATTATGGCATTGCTTATAACTTTACTCCATATAGTGTTTCAAGTTAAACTAAAATTTTTAACAGTGTATTTCATACATTATAACGTTAATTGAGAACTAAATGATACTTTAATATAGAACTACTTATAATAGACAGAAAACTGCAGGACTATCCGACTATTTCTACGCCCGAGTCCGGCCCACTTCCATCCACTTCTCGATGTGTTTACCTTATACTATTTTCATGCCTCCCCCCTCCTTTTCTTTTGACGAGTGTCAGTTAATTTTATAATTTTTTACATTCTGTTTGATTCTTCAAGCTTTACTGGCTTTTCTGAAATATAAGGAGCGACATCTAACTTTGAAAGCGTGGCATATCACTCTTTAAAAATGCCAAAATTGAGCCAAACTCTAAGCAATAATAATTCTTTGCTCGAAAGAGTGGGATATTTTACTCTTTATTAAACTTGATATTCTTCATAGTCATTCAAATTTCTCGCTGCTTCTTCCTCAGAAGATAATACACTGTAAAAAATTTCTGTAGTAAATTACAAAACAATGTGCTGGTAAAAGTACTACCTACTCACTGTGCTGTATTTTTGCAATGTGTCGTAAAATATATTTGCTATGAATTTTACTAACGTGTGTTGTAATTTTCACAGTATGCTTTAAAAATATTTCCTTCAATTATTACACAGGCGTGCAGGGCAGTATGTCATCCACAACACTAACCTACTTATTTACTTTTTTACACATATAATTTACTTTATTTATTTTTGCATGCGGAGCAAACGGTCTTGGATAGCCCGGGATTCGAACTCACAAGCTCATGTTCTAGGGGACTTTACCAATCGCGCCTTTGGCCTCACAATGCCTTTTCTTTACAAAAACAAATAAGGTCAAAATTAGCACTGATTGGTTGATAAATCTTGTCATACGCACCAAAAGACTTCTGGAAAAATTTTGATACCGATTTACAGAACAATGTGAAGTAACCAGTTTTCAATTATTTTCACAAAACTAGCTGTAAAAATGTACAGCAACCCATGCTGTATTTATGTTAAAAAAGTGCTTTATTTTTACAGATTTTTTTTACAGTGTAGTATATTGTAGCCTCCGCATAACTTTCTTTTTTATTTTCCTAAAAAATTACCTCAATATAGATAATTTATTAAATTTATTATTTATTAAAATTATCTTCCATTGTGAATGGAGACGCTTTTCATTGTAGAGATGTTATAAGGCGCTTTACGAATATCATAGAACTGTTGGAGATTTGCGAAGATTTGATAATTGAAGGTTTGCAAAATAAATAAGTTGAGTTCTTGGAACGTCGCACAGCCATAGATATAGTAATAAGACATAGATTGATCATGAAGGGGGGAAAAGTGATGCCTTTTTTTTGGGGGGGGGAAGTCACTCTAATGACTGTCTTTTCCCGAAAAAATTACACACAGGAGTACACACGGATAGCTTAGTAAATAAAATTTATAAATAATTTATTTACTAAAGGTGAATGAAAAACTCCAGATACAGTTTCAAATTCATTTTTCCTTTTTTTTTTCTTTTTTTCAATGCATTCTAATGGCTGATTTTAGAACTTTTTTTCGGCATCAAAAATTTTTGCTCGATAACATGGTGATGATAGATCTATATATATTACTATATCTATGGGTACAGCAATGTAGAATTGATATCTCAGTTAATGGAGAAATAATCGGGTTGTAAATGTACTCTAAGATATTCGTTGTAAGTTTTCGTAATTGGGGAAGTTTTGGGTAATTGAGGATAAGTAGGTTTTAGATGATGTTCAAAAATATGCAAATTGACTCTCCAATGATAGTATTTGAGAGAAAGCAAACTTAAAATCGAAGTCAGTTGGAGATAGAAGAGAGAAGTGGTCTCTGGCCTCATCTAATCGAAAAGAGGTAGTATGCAATGTTTAATTTCGTATTAGTAGGGCAAAAATAAGTATGTCTATTTGTTATTAAGTGCGAGCAGTCATATACTCTCAGTGTTAGAAGCATTGAATTTTTAGTTTATTTAAATAAGAGTCTCCTCATCAGTCACATGTATGCACAGCAGCTATTGGCAAAATAGAAAGCAGAGGTAGAGGATTTACCCTCATAAAACATAACACTAAATGTTAAAAAAAAAGTCAATTTTATCCTTTATATGACATCGTAAAAAAATTATTTTGCTAAAAAAGGGAAAACAAAATCGATAAATTTATTTCAAATTATTACTCATTTTAAAGGTATTGACGAGCTCTTTTAAAAGATACCTATAATGAAAGTTTGTCCCTCTCGGGTGTCGGACTTCCTACCGGTGGGGAGGGGATGATATGTTTCTACAAACACACACACATACTCACAAACCTTAGTTGACCACCACTATTAGAAATATTTATTTTTAGTTTTATAATAATGCTTTAAAAAAATACAGCTCTTTAATCACGAGATTTCGTCGTATACCACAACGTTAATAATTTAGAAAAATCGGAATATAAACGTCAGATGTAGAATGAATTTCACTAAAAGTTTTTTGATAGGCATTAATACATGACAATGTGCAATTACATATGAATTCTTGTGCAGTAGTTCCTGAGATATAGTTAGCAAAAAATTTAGTCCCACACACAAATAGGTATTTTCTAAAAATATTTAGAATTATCAAAACGTGTAAATCCGTCGAAAACCTGAGATCGAAAATTTTTAAGAATCCAATACTCTCTTCTATTGAATATAGGTGAAAGTAAATAAAACATATTTTAGATCGATATGAAGTACTGACGATATCTTACGCAATGCATCAAGGGTAGAGAGGATTACATTTAGAAGCTGTCAAGTATCGAACCCTGGTATTCTGTGCATTAAGTGAGCATTTTATTATTGAATCTCTGATTTCTTTCATGTTTCAAATCACTTTCTTCAGATATTTATTTAATATATTGCATTCAGTTCAAAAATTTAAATTACATACAAAATAATGAAAAGTAAATACCAATATCAAATTACATTTAAATAAATCCAAGGAAATTAGAGAAAAACGTTTAAAATTTTGTTTAAGTTCTAAATTTTACAGGTGATGCGTTGCTTTTATTTATTCTAAGAGATATTTTTATTTCAAAGTATTTTTTATTAGAATTTAATTCATTATTTAAACGCAACCTTCTCTTGAAAATTAAACTCTTGACATTTAAAGAACAGTTCTTGAATTTCAATTATCTTTATTTCATAATAATTTTATTCTGTGCTGAAAATTTTCAATTTTCATTTAGTTACTAAAATGTAAAAAAAAAAAAAAAAAAAAAAAAAAACTGTTTTTCTTCATTTATTTATTAATTTATTTTTATTTTTCGATTTCAAATTTAGCATTTTTTCAAATTCATTCTTTTCTCAATTTTATCGGTGTTAATTTCTTATATTATTTAATATAATTCACATTTTTTTATCTGGATTAAATATGAAAAATAAATATATTACTTTAAAGTAATTTAATTATGTATGAAAATCGATACATCATTCTCTAGTGAAATTACTTTTATAATCAAATTTATGCAGACATTTAATCATCTAAAATAATTTAAGAAAAAAACTTGCATAGGGAAATTGAAATAATTTAGTTGAACAAACTTGTGCTAAAAAAGTGACAATAGAAATGTGAAAAAAAAATTAAATTAAAACTTATATTTTAAGAAAATATTAATTTTGATAAGGGCATAGAAGTATTTGTTTTTAATTAAAAATTATAAATGTCTGAATTTAGTATGTTTTTATGCTTTGTATATTAATTAAAACTGCCTTTTTTTATTGACTATAAAATATTATCCAGAAAATTATATAATTACATTTTTCTTCGTATAGTCCAAATATTAATTTTATTCTCAATTAGAATTAAAGTTTCGTTATAAGAAACACTTTTAACGAATAATTTAACAATTTAAATATAAGTATTGCTAATATTTAAATATTAGTATCTTTACGTTTCAAATGGTTATTTTCTTTTCATAGCAGAGGAGTGCATCGCCTCTGTAACGAATTGCCAAATTTGAAGATCTGTTTTTTTTTTTTTTTTTTTTTTTTTGTCCGGATATTATTTATAAATAATTGGATGAAATAGAGTAATATCTAACTGATAAAGTTTTAGGCATGCAATTAACTTAATTTTATATTATTGGAATTCTTAAAACTAGTATGTTGGGGCCACCACAAGACTTTCTTCTATATTTTCCTATACAAAATCACTCAGTAACAATATTAAAAAAAAAAAAAAAACTTTGTTTTAAATTATCACAGATTTATAGTTCAACCTTTCGTTTGAGACCTTTCGAAAGATACCCATCTTGAAAATTTACCCTCCCGCCCGGTGGGTACACAGAATTTTTTTCCAAGTTAACTACTACTATTATCAATAATTCATATTAATTTTACAATCACAAGTTAAAAATAACTCTCATTATGTACATTTATACGAAATTTTGTCCTATACCACCATGTTAAAAATTTAGAAAAAATGCAATCACAGCGCCACCTGTTGAGCGATTGATACCCTAATGTAATCAGCACCGGTTTATGTCAGGGACCAACTAAATACCAAGTTTGGTTAAATTTCATTCATTGGTTTGTAAGATACAGTGTCCACAAAAATCGTAATACACACAGACAGACACACATACAGGCAGACATTTTCTAAAAACTAGCAATTAGTGTTCAGGACATCCCAAAACGTGTAAATCTATCAAAAAACGGAGGTCGAAAATTTCCACGAATCCAATACTTTCTCTATATTACATATAGAAGAAAGTAAAAATATTGATAATTAGAGGTACGTGCTAAATGCCCTTGTGCACGCACAATAAAGCTTTTAATAGTGAAACGTGTAGAATGAAAACAATTACTATGTACTTACGTTTTATGCATAAAACAATGTCTTCAGAATATTTCCCGTGTGTCTACGAGTTGGGGAGGAAAGGGGGGGGGGCGGTAGGGATTCTCTAGATCGCATTTTTTTTCCGGATATCACGTAGAAAGGCTAGACGGAATTAACACTTACCAGGGTTTTACGCCTGCAGCCAACTTAAATTTATATATTTGGATCATATGGAAATTTTAATTAGATTTACATATATGGTCAGAAAGTGTTTGCGCATGCGCGATAAGTCTTGTTAGTAAATTACACAAAATAAAAATATATTGTGACATTTTTTCGTTTTAGACAACAACCCCCTCCTTTTTTTTAATCAATAGCCTTTGTTTATATAATATTTGAATCAGTTTTATTGTTTAATTGAATCGTGTTTTAACTATTCATGGTGCAGGTAAAATCATTAATCGACAGTTGTGTTTTGATTTAAAGTTGATTCAAAGTTTAAAATTCAGTTTTTAAAGAACATACTTTTTAAAAATTGTGGACATGTTTTTAAATTCAAAATATGTGAGAAAAAAAAATTCTGTATTATCTACAGCATACTATAGATACAAAGAATGAATTATTAAAATGTATGTATGCTTTATTAATATATGCTTTATTAATCATTATTTATATTCATTTATTTGTATATATATATATATATATATATGTGTGTGTGTGTGTGTGTGTGTGTGTGTGTAGCTTTTCATTTACACTCATTTATGTGTACTGACTTTAATCAAATTTCCCCTACCCCTATATTTCTAATAGCATTTCCCGTGCAAAGAACGGGCACAACAGTTAGTTATTACGTATTAATTTCAAATAACACAAAACTACGAACTATTTAAAACTTCTAATGAAACGCCTTCTGAAATATTGAAATTTTAATAAACATTAATGAAATGTAACTCGATATCGTAAAATATGTTTTATATTTCCAGAAAAATAATATTATTAGCAATGTGTAACTTGATATCAAAATATTATTTCGCCTAGTATCTTAAAATTCATTTTAGATTTCTAGAATATCATTTTTAACTAAAAGCAGTTTTAAAATTACAGTTAACGATATGTAATTTTATGTTAAAATATTATTTCGCCTAACATCTTAAAACGTATATCATCTTAAACATCTTAAAATTTATTTTAGATTTCTAGAATATCATTTTTGAGTAAAAGCAGTTTTAATATTATAAATAGCAATGTGTAACTTGATGTGAAAATAATATTTCGCCTAGCATCTTAAAATTCATTTTAGATTTCTAGAATATCATTTTTAACTAAAAGCAGTTTTAATATTACAATTAACGTAGGTAATTTTAAGTTAAAATATTATTGCGCCTAACATCTCAAAACGTACATCATCTTAAACATCTTAAAATTTATTTTAGATTTCTAGAATATCATTTTTTAGTAAAATAAGTTTTAATATTATAATTAGCAATGTGTTACTTTATGTCAAAGTATTACTTCACCTTGCATTTCGGCTTTATTTAAATCTGATTTTTATATTATTCACAAAAATATTATACATAATGAAAGACATTTAACTCGAGCAGTCCCAGATGCAATTGCCGTAGATAATAAATTTCTGGAATTGGATATATATCGTTAAGTATTTTATTATGGATCGTTTACAGTCTCTGAGTCATTACTGTTCCTCATCTTAATTCAAAAGTAATGTATAAAGGATTTAATAAAAACAACTCTTTTAAAACTAATATTTTCTTTACTTTACTTTTAGATGGGAGAACTCTAAGACCATTGCAAATATAAACTTAATTAACTTAGATTAAGCTTTAATTATCATTGAGATTATAATTTAAATTATCTCACCATTTGGAGTTACTTTGCTGCGCCTGACATAGTTAACTTTAGTATTATCCTGAACACGAACCTCCAAAAACACTCGCAAAATACACGTACCAAAAGCACGAAATTCCTTAATTCGAAAATCAAATTTTAAAGTACAGTCGGCAGCAAAAGTATCCGAGCACTTGCCAATAATTTCGATATCAAAACACTACAGTCGGTGACAAAGTGTCCGAACACTGAAGCAAATACCTATATAAAAAAGTACACTTCATACGGTTTTGTTAAATAAATCCTTGTCGAATCCTGTTCTTAGTCAGTGTAAGAACAAGATTAGTTAAGGATTTATTTAACAAAACCGTATGAAGTGTACTTTTTTTTACATAGGAATTTTTGCTAGTGTTTGGACACTTTTGTTACCGACTGTATAGTTAATACTGTTTTGTTAAATAAATATTTGTCGAATCATGTTCTTAGACTGACTTAGATCATGAATCTACAAGGATTTATTTAACAAAGTAGTATTAAGTGTACTTTTTTTAGACAGGAATTATTGCTAGTGCTCGGATACTTTTGCTGCCGAATGCAAACAGATACAGAATGATTTACTTCATTTTTCTCAAATATTTATCTTAAAAATACCTATATTCAACTGAACACCAAACTTCGAAATTTCCTTTAAACTCGTTGTACATCTCCACTGCAATCGAACACCAAATTACAGTCGGCAGCAAAAGTATTCGAACACTAGCAAAAATTCCTATGTAAAAAGTACACTTAATACAATTTTGTTAAATAAATCCTTGCCGAATCCTAGTCAATCTAAGAACGTAATTCGATAAGGATTTCTTTAACAAAATAGTATTAAGTGTATACAATAGTATTAATTTTCACTAGTTCTCGGATACTTTTGCTGGTGAATGTACCTCCAATCAGTTAGCAGTCTTCTTTTACAGTCGGTAACAAGAGTGTCCGAACACTAGCAAAATTCCTGTGTAAAAAAAAGTACACTTCATACGGTTTTGTTAAATAAATCCTTGTTCAATCCTGTTCTTAGTCAGTGTAAGTACATGATTCGATAAGGATTTATTTAACAAAACCGTATGAAGTGTACTTTTTTTACATAGGAATTTTTGTTGGTGTTCGGACACTTTTGTTACCCACTGTACCTTAACCTAACACTTCCGTTTTTAACCTGACACTTCCATCGAAGCTATTGCCATCAACTCCTGGATCGACTGGTAACCTTGACTCTTCCAACCCAACACTTCTATGTTCATCTTGACACTACCACCGAGACCATCAGTATCTATCGCTGAATCCAGATGGTGACTTTGATTTTTCCAACCCAAAGAGATCACGTAAGATATCATAAGATACAATTTATACTGCAATATAAAATAAAGTTTATCTAATAGACTGTAAATTCACTGAATTTTTTTACATATTATCATTCCAAGTAATGTCTCATTAGTTAGGATTGTGACATCGTCCAGGTTTTCTTCTTTTGTACTCGACTGCCAGTGTGAGGTCCGAGGTGCCTCTCTGTCTGCGAAATCATGAAAACGGACATTCCGTGCATCCTTTCACGCTCTCAGATGCAAAGTCACCGCAGTTTTCACGCTCGACTTTGATAACGCCGCCTTGCGCTCCCAGAAGAAGGTGGTACCCGGACATTTTGACGCCGAGCAAACACCAATGAACTATTAAACTATGTGTGAACTTGTGTATCTCACGTGACTAGAAATTGTTGTCATCTTGTGGGAAAAAAGTTTTTCCCCACCTTTGCGTATCATCAAAATTTTGAAGGACTAAAAAAATCAAAAATAACTCTGGAGTCTTGGATTATGACTGTGTAGAGAGAAGTCGTTCTCCTGAAGTAATTTTTACGCATGCTAGGAATCACATATATACAGTCGGTAACAAAAGTGTCCGAACACTAGCAAAAATTCCTATGTAAAAAAAGTACACTTCATACGTTTTTGTTAACTAAATCCTTATCGAATCATGTTCTTACACTTACTAAGAACAGGCATCTACAAGGATTTATTTAACAAAACCGTATGAAGTATACTTTTTTTACATAGGAATTTTTGCTAGGGTTCGGACACTTTTGTTACCGACTGTATGTGATGCATGTTTTTATGATTTTCCTGTATGAACAGGATGTTAAAAGGAGAGGTTATGTACTATTTCGTATTATTATTAAAACTTTGTTAAGTTTTTTTCACAAGAGTATTTATTTTTTAGTTTCACTAAAATAATAAGAATTGACTTTTAACAAAAGTTGCAAATGTCTTCTGCACCTGATTCAGAATATATCACAGGATATATAACATGTTCCATTTGTAATAAAGGAAGTCTTTAATAGAATATATCATACTTGGGAAAGAAATCTTTAATGCATTATTTCTAAATCCTATTTAAGAAAATAAATTAATTAATTAATATAACAAAAACTACGAAACAATAAATATTTTGTTATGCTAACGGAGAAAGTTTACTTTTTTTTTTTTTCTTTTTTTCCATTTTATGTTTCTGCAATTTTTTATTTATCTATTTACAAAATAAAAGCCGTGATTCATCTTTTAACAATTTAGTTTTTAAATGCTTTATTCTTTTATTAAATTTACATCTAAATGAAGTTTATTGGTCCAAAAATTCTAAATTAATGTTATGAATATTCATTACTTATCACATAATCATACAAAGGAGTTGTAAATAAAAACTGTTAATAAATTTTCTCTTAAACTAATTTTTTTCTATTAAAGAAATTACTTTAAGATTACATTGAATTTGAATATCATTTGAATAATGCATGCGATCTTAGTTTTTTCACCGAATTAAATCTTATTAACTCTCCATTTTTTGTTGAAAATTATTTCATGTATTTTTATTTTTTAGAAAAATATTTTGAATCTTTATGAAAAAGGATTAATATATCGGAAGAATGTTTTTAATGTACATGCTTTAAATTACTGCAATTGTTTTTTTTTTTTTTTTTTTTTTTTTTTTTTTTAAGCAAGAAAAATAGTTTTTTTTTTTTTTTTTTTTTTTTTTTCGTATCTCAGGAATTAAATAATACTGCTTTTACAAATATAACATTTCCCTGCTTATATGGTTTATTAAATTGTGTTGTGAGTTTATTGTATTACTTTTTTTAAAGCAATCATAGATATCTCATTTGTTTTTTTAATAAATTTATTGAAGCAAGGGTTTAGAGAAATATATGCATTGTTTTATGTGTTATTTTTATCATTATTTTTATGTTTTTAAATAAACTGGACGAAGATATAAAGAAATAGTGTGGTAAAATTTTAATGTACTGCATTAGACTTTATATACTTATGATTGTTTAATAGTTACATTAAAAATGGAATTGAATTACAAAATAAATATTTCTAATCATAAAAACAATAATGTTTGAAAATTTTTTCGTGTATTTTTATTGTTCAAAAATATTATGAATCTTCGTTGAAAAGGACTAATATTGGTGGAAAGGTTTAACTATTGTACATGCTTTTAATTATTTTACTTTTCATTATATTAAAAAAGAACTGAAATATGTTTATTATCCAAAGATTTTTAAAAAAAATTACATGTACAAAGATTCAAAAATTTGAATAGTTTTGTTTTAATTGAGAGTGTATTAGATTTTTTTAAAAACTAGTCTAGATATTTTATCATTATTATTATTACTATTATAAAATTATTGTGGCAATAATATCAGGCCCGCATTATTTTTTAAAGAATATTTTTTTTTTTTAAAGATATATTTTTAAAACGAGAAAATTTTACTAAACGAAAGAAGATTATAAAGGAATTCCGTGGCTTAGATTTTGTCTTACTACATTAGACATTATTAACTTATTATTTGTTTAATATACTTAAACTAAAAATAAAGTTATGTAGGAAATAAAATATTTGTAATATTATACATATATATATATACATATATTATTGGTGTTTTGTTTTTTTCCTGTATTTTTTATTTTTTTTCAAAATTATTTTGAATCTTAAAAAACTATTAATATCCTTAAAAGCTAAAAAGTTCAAAAAACATTATAGTGTGAATGCTTTTTATTTTCTATTATTCCATTCTTTCTACGAAAGAAACAAACAAACAAAAAACCTTTTATTTATTTAATTCGTTGTGAAAACATAAATTTCTTCTCTTAATGGCTTATTAATCGTTTTGGAAGTTTATATTATTATTATTAATATTATTATTGTTCCAATAATTTGTAATTTACAGATTTATATTAAATAATAGATAAAATTTATTTAAATAAATAGAAACAGGTAAAATATAAAATCTTAGCAAAACGTCCTTGCGTACGAACGTATATGTAATTAAAAAATCTGGTGTGACTCCACTCGTCTTTCCGAACATTGAGTAATTAACAGTTTTGAAGATAAAGTAAATAAAGAGGAGTTGTTAAATAAACAAAAGAGAGAAAATCATAATAGAGTGTTTGAGTATTTTTCTCCATATATTACACGATGTTTTATTTAACGTTACTGAACTTTGAGCCCATAGATCATAATGATAAAGAATATTTCGTTGTGTCCCTGTAAAAACCTATAAATGTTAGATTCATCAAAAGGCTTATAGTTAATGCAAGAGTGATTTATAATATTCATATAAATTTTCAACTCAATTGAACAAGGCGTTTAGGCGCAATCGCACTTTTAAAATTTGGTCCCTTAGGCCATGATGATAAATAATTTTTCCTGGTGTCCCTGTAAAAAGAATTATAAGTGCTAGATTCACCTAAATCAATAGGGTTTGTGCTATGGTGATTTAAATTATACGTACTTACTTTCAGCTCATTCGAACAAAGCGTTTAGAAGCTAGCGTGTTCACTCACACACATACACACACACATACATACATCATCGTAAAAATAGTGAAAACGGACTCAGGGGACCACAAAACGTATAGAAACATCAAAATCTCAGATTCGAATAGACATGATTACAATATTTTCCTTGCATATGTATGTTCGGAAAGTGAAAACAGTACTATATAAAATATTGCACTTATCACCAAATTCCTTTGAAAATTTTTAAAGTGTAATTTGATATTAAGATTCATCAATCATTAATTTGCAATCATCAATCATTCTCAAATAAATTAAAAACCGAAATTGAATATTTATACATACATATTTCTCCACTTCTTTATTTAATACTTAATAAGAATTTATGCTGGCTTCTATTATTTGAAAGAACAATTTCATAATTTATCAATTATTTTCTCATAATTAAAGAATAAATAATGTTTAAATAAATTAATAACCGAAATTTTAAAACTTGAACGTAAATAACACTGCTCTGCATGAAAGTCGACTCCAACATCATTTTTGTAATTTTTTATGTAAAATGACCTGCTAAATCCGAATTTGGCATTCCTTTTGCCCTACCACCCATAGTTTTTTGGAGACACTCCACCCCTATTTTTATCACTTTTCGTAATTTTAGGGTTATAAATTTGATTTGTGAGGGAGGAAAAGATTATTTTAACTGTTAAATATCTTCTGAGGAGCTATAGAATTGAAAATTTCTAAAATATGAACATTGGCAGCAACAGAAAACTGAGAGGAGGGGGGGGGGGGTTACCACTGAAATTATAAATTACGTTTATTATATTTTATTAATCAATTAATATTAATATTTACTATACATTATACTTTTTTCTGTTTTTAATTATTAAAATAATACTTTTCCATTCTCGAAATTAAATTCATGACCATAAATTTACTGAACAGTGATAAAAATTGGGGTAGGGGGTGGCGTTCCGAGAAAACGGTGGGTGATTGGGCAAAATGGGGGTCATATTCGGACTCGGGAGGTCCTCTTGTATAAGAATCAGTAGGAATAGTATCAGGGCTCGATTTTTTTTTTTTTTTTTTTTTCAGCGCAGTGTATTTTGAAGTTGATATATATAACCAATATCTGAATAAAAAATTTATAAAACCCATATAAATATAAATATTAAAGATAATATATGACAATTTTAAATGTTACAAGTTTAATTTACATTTATATTTTTAACAAAAATTACATTCAACTTAAATAAAAAGTTTCAGCAAAAAGTATTTGCTTTACTAAATAATAGTAGTAATAATAACAATGAAATAAAATTTAATGTGCATTTAAAATGTTGCCCCGTTTTATTTTAATCTAAAGAAATATTTGAAATTATAAATTAATACTAAAATTCATTAAAATAATTTTATGAATGTAAATGATAAAATTTAATTCAAATGTGTCAAAAATATAATTAAAATATTCGACCTTATATTTTAAAACACTTATTCTAAATTTTAAGATTAGAGAATAAAAATATTAAATTAAAAACGGGTATTAAATTTTTATAATTTTATGCACAACATTCTTAATTAACGAAAATACGACTTTATTATTTCTATATATCTCATTATACATTTAAAGAATATATATGAAATTACTCCTAAAATAATATGCAGTCGGCAGCAAAATTACTGAAGCACACATCCACGCTTTTCGTATATATATATTTCAGTTTGATCGCTAATTTTTAACATGAACTTACTTTTTAAAAAATAATATCAGACTAAGTTCATGACTCAAAAAATATTTACTTAACAGTATTAGGTGCCCATCTTCTAGGTAGTAATTATTGCTAGTGCTTCAAAAAGCTTGCTGCCGACTGTACGATGAAAAGAAATAAACTTTAAATATATCTAATACTGAAAACTAAAATTAAGTTTATTTGATTTGTAATTAAATTCTTATAATAATCAATTTTTTTTCTACAAAATTAAATTTATATATTTGCTTTATTAATTGCAGGTATAAAACATTATTTCAATATGTTCATAATTTGTGCCCATTATATATTCCTTATTCAATTCAAAGAATAAAATTTAAACTTTGTATCTATGGAAATATATAATTAAATAAAACAAAAGATCTTAAAATAAATATACGCGGAAAAAATACAGGAAATGAAAAACTTTCTGTTTAATATTCTATCAAAATTTTATAGTGCTCAAAAAATTAATTATATTTTTTATATTTTTATTTAAGATGCACTATTTTTAATATGCAAAAGGATAAATTAAATAACTTAACATTCAATTTATTGGTTGCATAGAAAAATAACTTCAGAACATACAAATAAATTAAAATAGATCCTCTTCGATTTTACGTTAATTTCGGTGTTAAAAATTAAATTACAGCTTTGAATTTAATGGTTCAAATAAAAAATTTTGAAAAAGAAAGTGGCTTAAACTGCTCGGTGTATAAATAATATTGTATCATTGTATTTATTAATTAGTAGAAAAACCTTTTACAGGTTTAAAGTCTGTGATGCAGCAGTTTACTTTATGGCTACATGAATTTTTAAAATATGGATCTTAAAAATAATGATATCAGATTTTGAACAACGCTTTGCTGTTAATTAAAATATACATAGATTTTTTTTATTTTATCATTTTACTTTTTTTTCTCGATTTATATTCACATTTTAAACATTATATTTTTATTTTTAACATAAAAAGGTATACATTTAAAATTTGCTCACTCATACTTTTTCTTTTGCATCTCATAAATTCAAAATATGGATTTTAAAAGAAATGATATATATATATACATATATATATATATATATATATATATATATATATATATATATATATATATATATATATATATATATATAAATTACGTCTCTGTGTCACATTAACAGATTCGTTTTTAGATTCCACGGCAATTAGTTTTGTTTTCTCTAATAAAATACATTTGCACATTTAAACAATGCTTTTAATGTTCAAATATACTGTCAAATAATCTCACTCTTACTTAGTTTACATCGTAAATTGAAATTATTCATTTCATGATATTAGTTTTTAGCGTCAGGCTATCCAAAACTGCAAGTAAAATTTGGGCAAAAGTTTTCTTTGCATAACACTATCTCTTTGCAGACATTTTAACATAGTTTGGATACTATGACACAAAGTAACATTTACATAAATTTTACTTGATTTAGAAACAATGTTGAGGAAAAAAAATTAAGTTATTAAGTTTCAGTAATTAATTAAATAAATTATTTCATCAGGAAATCAACGTTCCGGTGGTCTGCTTAGTCGCGTCCGAGGCTATCCCCCCCCCCCTTCAAGATTGTTTGGATAGTGCGAGATACTGCTTTAACATATTGCACTGTCTTCATAGTATACTACAATTCTACGTAAGTTGGTCCGGAACTGGATTTTCCATGTCTTGACCTCTCTTTATTAGATCACGTTTATTCACATGTAAAATTATAGCAAAAATAATAACACGAAAGGACGCTATTTAACCCTACAAGGCACCCAATTCCATATGTGGAACACCGACTTTAATCGTTCCTATAGCTATAAAACTATTAGTAGCGACATCTCTTGACATATTGATAGAAGCTACTGACACTTAGCAATGTAGTAATACGAATCTTTACCTAAAGATATCGTTCGTGTTTTTGTTATAGTGCACTCAGTGTGAAATTTGAATGAAAGTGATACGTTAGTCGTTTGTCTGAATTCAAAAATAAAAAAAAAGAATAGTTATTGAACAGTTTTGACTCGGAAAAAAAAACATACTGTGTGTTATAACGAAGTGTATATTTTGACGAGGTATTTATTTTTTATTTTTTATTTTTTTTATTACAATAGTAAACGTATTATAGTAAATCATATTTTTATGTATGTTCCACATACGGTACGTTGAGCTAAAAAGTTAAATTTTCCGTAAAATATGGTTTTATTTTTATTTTTATAAGTTTTCCCTATCTTCTGATCACTAATTACAATCTATATATTTTTCTCGCGCACTAAAAAAAAAAATTGAGCCTTGTAGGGTTAAATAATTCATGTTTAAATTTTTCTGATACATTTCTAATAATTTACACAAAACTAGATATTATTCAACATTAAATTTTCACGCATCATAAATGGACGCCATATTTTACTTCAGTAATTTATAATTTTAATACTAAAATTGATACACTGAGAAAAAATATACACCGCCTTCATCTAGAACGAATAAGTTCTACAAATTGGGTCATTAACCAAAATTTTAGTTACTAAAACTGACCTCTTGCGTTCACATTTATTTACAGATATTTTAAAATGAGTTTGACTACGATAATACAGGAAAATGCTCTTGAATTTTAAAACTTGTTTTTAGAACTTGTTGCAAAAGGAACTCGAATTTGTAAGGATGGCATAGAACTATATTTTTACTTGAGCCTCAATTTAGTTTCTAGATGTTGGTCATAGAAAAAATTCTCAGTATAGCTAGTTTTTAGAGAGAAGTAAAATTATTAGAGGTTTAATAAGTTTTATAAAACAAATATCTCTCGAATTATTATTATTTTTTTTTTTTTAATAAAATATATAAAACACAGTACTTCACACGTTAAAATCTAAGTCAAAAGGCTTAGTTTGAAAGTTTACAATATAAAAGATAAAAAGAAGAACATCACGACTAGTTTCATACTAGTATTGTTGCTTGTGGACATCTTCAGGTTTAGTTCTCTTACTGTTAGCGTCTTCATCTTTTAATATGTGTAGAATGGGTTGCCATATTTTCGGCAATTCTTTATAATGTGTATAATTGATGGCGCGTTTATCATATTTTATTATCTGAAATTTTTCTTGTATATCAAGTTTAATCAGACTGGAGGGGGTTGCTATTATTTCAGCTTGATTCGATAAAGGTTTAGCATTTTTATTTTCCAATATGTAATCCAATATGAAAAAATACAGATAATAAAATACGATAAACGCGCCATCAATTATACACATTCTAGAGAATTGGCGAAAGTATTGCAACCCATTCTACCCATATTAAAGGATCAAGACGCTAACAGTAAGAGAACTAAACCTGAAGATGTCCACAAGCAACAATACTAGGTTGAAACGTCGTGATGTTCTTCTTTTTATCTTTTATATTGTAAACTTTTGAACTAAGTCTTTTGACTTAGATTTGAACGTGTGAAGTACTGTGTTTTATATATTTTATCAATTTAATCTATACACGTGTATAAACAATGACTCATCCAATATGACAAAAACAGACCTTTTTTTTTTTTTTTTTTTTTTTAGTTGAGTTATTCAGTAGTTGAATAAATAATAATAATAATAAACGATTAAAATGGTACCTTTAATGTTAATACTATTTTCACATAAGTATTTAACCTTGTATTATAAATTTGACTTTCTTTTTATTTGATCACTTGCATTCACATGAAAAAATCCAATAACGAGAAAATAATAAGACAAAAGAACAATATACGCAACATTAAAAATTGAAAGAAAATAAAGTATAATTTTTGATTAAAGTCTTCCCGCTACAATTCCAATTATTCCCACGAAACTAATTTAAATTATTCAGCATTAAATTTTAATGCATCACAAATCGACCGTTATTTCCCAAAAGACCACTATCGAAAAACTAAACCTTGCAGCTGCTTTTTAAAAAACGATATTTATTAAAGTCGATGAAAAATTTTACCAGAAGTATTCGTTTTTGGTTAGGCTCCAAGGAGTCATTTTAATGAAAACGTTTTCAAACAAGAAAAAGAAATCAATAACTTGAGATTATTACATTCTTCCACTGAAACCTTACCTGGCTTTGAGTTGAAAGTTATTAAATTTCTTTTCCATTAAGCACATTATTGAAAGAAAGAATATTTTAGTTGAAGTATTTCACTATGAAAGTTTTTTTCTTTTTTGGAAACGTGTGCCATCTTTTTTTTTATTATACTAAGTATTGGTTTTTATGTCTAGAATATTATTCTTATAGAAATATATATTTTCTATTTTTAAAATTTTTCATCGAAATTCGGCGTGCATATTAATCATTACCTTTGGCACATAGAAAAAAAGTATATTGAAAATTTATGTTTTATCTATTTTTTATTTACGTCTAGAGGAGAATTTTTAAAACAGAAAATACAAAATAAAAACAACTTTTTTTTTTGCCATAGATTAACTTGTGTAGAGTGGTCTGTCCGGTTCAGACGTATATATAAAAAAATAGGCCTCTCGTTAAAATTAAAGTAGATTTAAGAAAGAATTTTTATTTTCCGCTTTCTTTCTTTTCTTCCAATTACATATATTGTTGCGTACTTGGGGGTTCGTGAATTGTCCGAGAATGAAAGGCGAAACATACAAAAATTCAATAATTTATTCACAGAAAGTTTCAGAAAAATACAGGTCTATAAACCAAGTATCAGCTTCAATTCAACCAGTAAACCCAGCTTAAACAACAGCTGTCAGTAGAAAATCCACAGTACAAACTGTATAGAAATAACACATAAAGCAAGTGTCTTCCAAAGAGGATCAAAGCAATGCAACATTGACAGAAGCTGATCTCAGACTGAACTGAACTGACTGCCTTGGCGAGAAAGCGTTCCTTATATACCCCTGTAGAAAAGTATGGAAAGTTCCAGAAATTTCCGTATCTCATCAGCCATTGAGATTAGAGCTTCCATATTTGGTCTATCCCTAATAAGGATTTTCTCGCCAAGGTCGCCAAAAAAATCGCCAAGGTGGGTAAAAGTCGCCAAATTTGGCGCCAAATCCAATACCTGCCTTATTGGGTTTTTTAATGCGTTTTTAAGGGAATATAAGGCTATTTTAACGCTAAAACGACTAGAAATGTACAAAATTAGCACTTTATCAACTTACTAAGCCTCTTTGAAAGAATGTATACAAAAAAATAAACACAATTATCTACAATTTTGTAACAATATATATATATATATATATATATATATATATATATATATATTAATTTATCTTTTATTTAAGTAAGTATTGGTGATTAAAAAACATATAAAATCGTAATGAAAGCGAAGGAATAGGATGAACATATATGGAAATTTTTGTTATATTTTAATACTGCTTAAAATTTTACTCGTCACATCTAAAAATTTACTCGTCACTGGCAGGTAATAAAGTATTCGTAATTAAAAGAAATAATAATAAAAATAAAAAAAATAAAGTAAAATCTTAATTAAAATGATTGTCTTTATAAAAACGCAGGGATATGATGAAAATATATGACAAATTTCGGTATATTTTTCCACTGCTTAAAATTTTACTCGTCACATCTAAAAATGTACTCGCCACTGGAGGGTAAATTACTGGAATTCCCCATACTCATACCCATTGTTGGCAACCGAAATTTCAACATCATGAAAGAAGCATGCAAATGCGTTTGTATAATGTGTATATTTTGTTGTATACATATGAAAATCTATTTGACTATACATAATAAGAATAAATCAATTTATCAAAACGTGAG
The DNA here is from genome assembly GCA_963930645.1 of Salticus scenicus. Taxonomy (NCBI): domain Eukaryota; kingdom Metazoa; phylum Arthropoda; class Arachnida; order Araneae; family Salticidae; genus Salticus; species Salticus scenicus. The sequence continues at coordinate 209,419,146 of OZ005658.1, read as the reverse complement.
AATGCTTATACCAAAAATAAATCCTGCTTATACGGAAAGGTATGAAATAATAAATTATGTTCACTAAAATAGGATTTTAATAATCAAAAGTGTAAATATTGTATAAATATTGCAACTATCGTTTACCTCACTAAGCGTTCAGGAAAAAATATCTTCAATTAGATTTAAAAATAATAATAATAATAATATATATGTGTGTGTGTGTGTGTTTTGTTTGATTTACGAGACGTTTTAATCAAATAATTCTCCCGTTTATCAGAACATTACATCTCTTGAAGCACAAACAGAAAGATAGATTATATATATATATGTGTGTGTGTGTGTGTGTGTGTGTGTGTGTGTGTATCTCGAGCTAATTCATATAAAAAAAATTGGATCATATTAAATCTAAATTTTTAATAATCACTAAATTGTGATGATGTACTCTTTGAGTTTTTTTCTTTCCATGGAGTATACAATAGAAATTTATATAATGTTTTAATCATTCATCTGAAAAAATTACACATTACACATTAAATATTTTTTTTAAGATGTAAAATTTAAATATGATTTTGTATCATTTCATTTCTCTATCACACAATGTTTCTATTTTGATTTTGTTAGATGTACATTGGCTACCTGAAAATTTTTCATTCATCTGTTATTTTAAAATAATATTTCTTTTTCAAAGATATTGAAAGTTATATAAATTCACGTGAAAAAAAAGTCTTAAAGTAAAATTCAAAAATATTTGTTTAAATATTAGATAATGTATTATATTTGATTTTATATATTCTAAATAATTTTTGATTGGATTATACAAGAAAATTATAAAAAGTTTTAATCGTTCATTTAAAGAAATTACACATTAAACTTTAAATAATGTTAAAGAGCAAAAATTGTAGTATTCTGTAATATTACTTCATTTCTCGATATCTTCATTTCTCCATCAGTTCTTTTCTCTATTTTGATGTTGCCAGACATGCATTGGCCGCTAAAAGAGTTTTGATTATTCTGTTAATTCTAAAAGAATCTTTCCTATAATGAAAGGTAGGGTAGGTGCTCCATTGATTAGCATGCTACAGTAATTGACATCTATCCCGGAATAATTAATAAATAAGAAAAATAATAAAATCATATATTTGACATAAAAGAATTTTAAATTTTTATGTAAAACACTGCAGCATAGGGTGCTAATAACTGGTAAAATGAATAACTAGCAGTGTCAAACACTGGAACATAGGGTGTCAATTACCAATAAAAGGCAAATAAAAATTCATAAATAAAAAGTAATTGTTATCAAATGTGTATATTTTAACATATATGGGGTTCTGAATGTCTTTCATACCATATGTATTAACTTAAGATTTCTAAAAATATTTTCTGATGCCTAGAACATTAAACCACCAGAGATTGCTCTAAAAGTGTCAATCACTGGTGCACTTACCCTATATCACACCAAATCCACGTGTAAAAAAAAAAAAAAAAAAAAAAAAAAAACTTAAATATCAAAAATCAAAAATCAAAAATATTTAATTTAATATTAAATAATATGTTATATTTGTCTTAAAATGTTAATTAGCCATTTTTTAAATGCAGGTTTGAAAAAAAAATTATCTTTATTAATTGTCCGTCTAACAAGATTGCCTTTTAACTTTTAAATAATCACAAATAGCAACACAAGTAAACTAAAGTATTGCTGTACATAACTTTAACTCTACCATGTGAAATCTTCTACATCAGTCTGATGAAAAGAATTTTTTTTTTCTCAATGTGTATCTTTAATCCGCAAATAAAGAATGAAGCCTGAATTAGATCAGAAAAAGATATCAAGAATGTCGCAGACCGCTCTTGTGGGTTTGATTTTATTTGCTTTATTTTGATGTAGTTAATTGTACAGTGAATGCTTCAAGAACTTTGATTCATCTGTTATTTGTAAAAAAAGTCTATAGTTCTTTCAAAGAGATATTCGAAATATATAAATCCATATGAATTAAAAATGATAAGAAAAAACATGTTAGCAATATGCTCTTGATTAATTTGTTATTGTATAACATTCTATGATATTTAATTAGTTTTGATGTTGTTATACGTATGTTTTGTGCATGAAAATCAATGATTCGTTATTTTTGTGAATAAAATAAATTTCTGTTATTTTTACGTGATATTTAGAAACATATCGCTGCATATGAATTAAAAGACAAAATACTTGACTAAATTAGCCACTTGTTTTGTGGAATTTGAAAGCTGAAATGATGTCCATATTGCTAAATTTTGAATTTATTAAACTTTCTTTTTTAATATATATAGAACTTTATACACGAATTAATAAATTAATTTTGTAAGAAAAATAATATTTTATTATCTAAGGGTAGTGCATGAATTTTTTGTCATGTAGTGTATGAATTTATTTTACAAATAATACCTATATAATTTTAAATCTGTATTCGAGTCTAAGATTTAAAATTACATGGCGTACTGTACATAAAAACTGGGTATATTCTTTATTCAGTATCTTTACCTTGGTTACTTTTAATGAATGGTCCTGCTAGAGTCAGTAGTTTTTCATATTTCCGTCTGTATGATTTTTCGGGATTTTTTCTGAATTTTGGATATATATATATATATATATATATATATATATATATATATATATTTTTTTTTTTTTTTTTTTTTTTTTGCAAGTAAAATCAATGTTGTGGTTTGTTTATCACCACCAACAATAATAAACTCAGGAACAAGAAATTCTATTCACGATTTAAAACCCCCGAGTCATATCTTCTCATTCTTCGATACTTTTTTTTTTTTTTTTTTGAGGGAAGCTATTTTTCTTGCATTATCAAAACAATGTCATTTGGTTTTTGATTTTTTCTCCCTTTCCCATTTGTGATTGTGCGTTTTTTACTTTCTTCTATATTCGATAGAAAAAGGTATTGAAAGAATAAAAATTCTCGACCGTGGGTTTTCGATGCATTTACACATTTTGATAGGTATTGAAGACGATTTTTAGATAATGTCTGTGTGTGTGACATTATTTTGCAGAAACTGTATCTCAGAAACTAAAGTAAAGAATAGTATAAAAATTTATATGTAATTGTACCTTGACATAAATTAATGCTTATCAACTTTTGGGGAAAATTGTACAATGCAGTCGTCAGAAAAGTTATTCGAGCACTAGCAATAATTTCTATGTAAAAAAAAGCACGCTTAATAATGCTTTGTTAAATAAATCTTTGTCGAGTCATGTTCTTAGTGAGTCTAAGAACATGATTAGACAAGGATTTATTTAACAAAACGGTATTAAGTGTACTTTTTTTTATATAGGAATTATTGCTATCGCTCGAATAATTTTGCTGCCACTAGTAGTTGGCGTTTAGATTCCACTTTTCTAAATGTTTAACATAGCAGTATAGGACAAAATTTCGAATAAAAAGAATTACTTTTTAACAATCACTCTTAAATTAGAAAGAATTATTTATAGTAGTGATTGTCAATTGGAATCTTTTTTAGATATTTAGGAGCATCGCCCCTCCCCCCGGAGTTAGGGCAGATGGATATCTTTCAACAGAGCTCGTCAATACCGTTAAAATGAATGATTGAATCATCGATCTGCGATAAGTTAAAATATCTTCTTTTTTTTTTTCATTTTTTTTTTTCATTTTTAACAAAAAAAAAAAAAAAAAAAAATCGAGATGTCATATAGAGAATAAAATTGACTTTCTTTCGATATTTTGAGTTACACTTCTTCTCTAGAATGGAAATCATCTGCATTCAATGTGGAAGATATTTTTTAAAAATAATAATTTTAATAAATTGCTTTGACTGAGTGAATTTGTGTAAGAAAATATAGAAGAAAGTTATGTGGTGGACACAGCATATTATTGTTTAATGCTTATTTCCGCCTTTTTGCCTTTTGCCTTTTTTTTCTGCTGAAGAGGGATAGTGGCCGTCCTGCTTACAGCGCATTTCGTAGTCCATCATCGTATTTTTTCACAAAATTCAAAAATGAAATATAAATAAATAAACTAAAAATAAATAAATAACTCACATACACATTACATAAATGTGGAAAACAAGAAAAATCAACTGACATCAGCCGTAATATAGCCAGTGAATTATGGAATAGAATTTTTTATCATTCAGGATTACTTGCGGTTTAGAAGGCTAAAACAAAGCATATTTTTTTTTTTTTTTTTTTTTTTTTTAATGGAATAAATAAACTTTTATATTCAAAGTTTCAAACGCCACATTTAAACAGTATTTTAAGTTTTTTTTTTTTTTTTTTTTTTTTTTTTTTGGCCTTGCTTCTTTCTTTCTTTCTTTTTTTTAAATTTAATCGTTGAATCCAGGTTTCCGGATAACCTTCATAAAAAGGATGGACATGATTTGTCAAAAACAAATTTACCAATTTTGTTGAAATTTTGCACACTTCAAAATACAATTGACTGGTGCCGAAACGATTCTTTTGTCGATTAGTAGTAATTTTACAAGGCTATACATGAGATAAAGTTTATCGAAAATTGAACTGCTGTTGCATACCATTCTGCCAAAAATGTAAATGTAAATTTTTTCTTCAACACTCTGTTCAAGTACTAGTCAATTCTATTTTGAAGAAATATGCAAATTTTCAATAAAATTGGTTCATTAGTTTTTGATAAATCAAGGCCACCGTTTTTATAGGGTGTCTCTGGAAACCGGTACTCACCAGCTGATATGTCCAAATTTTAATGCAAATTTTATAAAACATTGTTTAAATATTGCTCTTTTAAAAGCCCAAAATAATAAATAAAAATTTGTATTATTACATTAAAACAAAATGGAGAAAATATGCCTTCTAAAACAAGTTTTGCATGAAAGTGTAAAATCTTTTTCGCTGAATCTAAATTTATACTTAATGAAACCGAAATGTAGTTTATGTCTATAATTATAAAAAAGTATCTAGGCTTTACATTTATTAATATCATACAATCAACAAATTGGGAAGAAAATCATATTTATTGAAAATTAATTTTTTCATCTGAGAGAAAATAATGCCTGGACCGGGAGTCGAACCCCGGATCTTTGACTTACAAGGTCAAGGCTCTACCAATTGAGCTATCCAGGCCGAAAACTGGTCAGCATTACTCACTTACACAACCTTTAGGTAGAAACATCTCTGGTCTATCATGTAGATAGCTCAACAGAAAAATAAGCCGCAGGAAATGGAAAACACTATTAAACAATGAGAGAAAGAAATACAATTTTTATTAAAATCACGCAATCAACTGTAGAAAAAAATCATATTTATTGAAATTTTATTTTTCCGACTGAGTGAAAATAATGCCTGGACCGGGAGTCGAACCCCGGATCTTTGACTTACAAAGTCAAGGCTCTACCAATTCAACTATCCAGGCCGACAACCGGTGGACATTACTCACTCGGACAACCTTTAGGCAGAGCAACTGGTCTATCATGTAGATAGCTCGACAGAATAAGCCGCAGGTAATGGAAAACACCATTAAACAATGTGAGGAATAAATACATTTATTAATATCACACAATCAACAGATTGGGAAGAAGATCATATTTATCGAAAATTAATTTTCAATAAATATCTAGGGTTTATAAATAAAATCTAACTTTTGTGAAAGTTCAAGCATATCTTAACCAAATATAGCATACAAAAAAGTGCGACAAACAACACACATACAAAGAAAAAACAAACTACATTACGACATTTCACTTTGGTAAAAGGGAATTCACAATGATTTTAGAACGTGTAACAGCGTGAAACAAACTTTATTTAAACCACACAGTTTTTGTATCCTCGAATTTTGAAAAAAAAAAAAAAAAAAAAAAAAACTGTTCAAATGGATAATCTTACCTTACTAGTGTCTATTGTCAAAAAATAGTATCTAAGAAATAATCCTGCGTGTTTAGTGAAACATGAAACATTTTAAAAGTAATTTTCTTATTTAGCATGAATTCTCCTGTCGAATTCAGCCTTCATTTTCTCTGAAACCAATACCGTCACACAAAATATTTTTAGCTTAAAACAAGAACATTTTTTTTTTATTATTATTTTTATACACAGAGAGAGAGACGAGCAAACTACATACAGACAAACAAACAAATTACATTAAATACATTACTATTCTTTAAATTTTTAAACGAGTGTTTACGGTGACTTTAGTATATATGTTTATTTAATAAATATGATTTAAATCAGATTTTATATTCACGTATTTTAAAAAAATAATCAACTGTTTCAATCAAAACTTACTCATGTCTAATCTAAAAGTAACAATAACAAAGTCTTGTCTATTGATTGTCCACGTAATGAAAGTTTTTTTTATACAATATAGATTTTTTGTTTGCTCCCAGAGCGGTTACAAACATACATGCAAACATACATACATGTGAAACTAATAAAAGCGTGTAAAAAAAAAAAAGCGGGGGGGGGGGGGGAAATAAACCTATCAATCCAATGATACATTAAACGATTTAAAAGTTATTTTTCTTTATCACTGCAATTTTCGTCATATAATTAGCAGGTAAGATATGTTATTCTTCTACCTGAAATGTTATTTAATAGATAAATCTATATATTTCCGTTTAAACATCTCGTATAAATATGACTTTATTTGTCAATTAAAATTTCTAGTGCAAAACTGACTTATTTGACCTGCGGTTTATACTCCAAAAATTATGGATCTATAAATTCTCCATTTGGATTCAACCACCACGTCTTCGAAAATCTGTAACAAAATAAAAAATATTTTTAGCTTTAAAAATGTTCCAAATCTTCTAATTTTTGTTTGTACACTCGACGACGGACATACATACCAAAAGAACCGAATATATTGTCATTTTTTTATTTTTAGAAAAGAGTGTTTACAATGATTTTAATGCAGAACATGTTCATTTGAGTAAAATATGATTTAAATCCGTTTTTGCATCATCGGATTAAAAAAAAAAAAAAAAAAAAAAAAATCAACTACAAGATTAAAATTTACTCCAGTTTAATCTAAAAAAACAGTCGCAAAAATAAAATAAAATAAAGTAAAATAAACCTTTGTGTTCAATGATACATTATACTTCTTAAAAGATATTTTTCTCTCTTACTATACATTTTTCTTTCGAATTCGACCTCCACATTATCGAAAACCTATCACAGGGTGAGATATATTTTTCAGCTTAAAAGATGAGCCAAAATTTTGATTTTTTGTTTGAGTACACATAGCATGACGGACATACATAATACAGACAAACGAAAAAAATACATTATATTTTTTTAACTCTACAAAAGAATGTTTACAATGATTTTAGTACATATCGTATTTATATGAAAAACATGATATAGGTAAGTTTTTTTGTCCTTTGGTTTAAAAACAAATCAACTGCATGAATCAAAGTTCACTATAATCATTACATTAAACTTCTTAAAAGTTAGTTTTGCTTCTTACTATAAATTCTCGTGTAGAATTGCACCACAACTTCCTCAAAAACCAATAAAATGATAAGAAATATTCGAAGCTTAAAAAAAAAAAAAATTGGTTTAAATTTTAGATGCTCAAAGTAAAGTTAAAAAACAATGTTCAGATTTGCACATTCTAAATTGAATTTTTACAGTTAATAATCAAACTGGTGAACTTTAATACTTCTGTTCCAGTGCCGAAAAACATCATGAAAAATTTACGTCCTAGTCATAGAAAATATTTCATGTCGCAATCATCGATTGTAATACTTTCAGAAATGATATAAAAACTAATTTTGTGCATTTCTAGTCGTTGTAGCGTTAAAATAGCCTTATTATCCCTTAAAAACGCATTAAAAAGCCCCAATATGGCAGGTAATGAATTTGGCGCCAAATTTGGCGAGTTTTTCCCACATTGGCGATTTTTTGGCGACCTTGGCGAGAAAATCCTTATTAGGGATATACCAAATATGGAAGTTCTAATCTCATTGGCTGATGAGATACGGAAATTTCTTGAACTTTCCACACTTTTCTACAGGAGTGGATCGAGACAACACATTTCGTCCTTTGTTGTCCACTTTTCGTTCAACATTTTTAATTGTTGCCTCTATTTTAATTTTTTCAACCATAATATAAAACTTGGGGGAGGGACTCATGTTAAAGTTGGGCCTGGGGGAGACTCATGTCAAGGTTGTGCCTTGGGGGGGACTCATGTCAAAGTTGTGCCTTGGGGGGACTCATGTCAAAGTTGTACCTTGGGGGGACTCATGTCAAAGTTGTGCCTTGGGGGGGACTCATGTCAAAGTTGTGCCTTGGGGGGACTCATGTCAAAGTTGTGCCTTGGGGAGGGGAGTCATGTCAAAGTTGTACCTTGGGGGGGACTCATGTCAAAGTTGTGCCTTGGGGGGACTCATGTCAAAGTTGTACCTTGGGGGGGACTCATGTCAAAGTTGTGCCTTGGGGAGACATGTCAAAGTTGGGTCTGGGGGGGGATTCATGTCAAAGTTGTGCCTTGCGGGGGACTCATGTCATAGTTGTGCCTTGGGGGGGGGGACTCATGTCAATGTCATTTTGAAAAGATTCTGATGAAATTGTGGCAAAAGCAGAATTTAGTTTAGGACGGAGGACTATTAGTTTTTTTTTTATTCCTAATTATAACATCGCTTTCAAATTATTCAATTATATTTTCGATAAATTTTAGATTTCGATAAATGTCCAGCTATCGAAAAATGATTTCGACAATTGTGCAACTATCGAAAACGACAACGCAAAAATCGCTGTCTGAGACTAATAGGCCCTCAGTCCTAAAAAAAAAAAAAAAAAAAAAATCAAATCTTTGATTTTTTGTTTTTACACTCGGTGACGGATAAACATACCAAAAGAACCACAAACATTGTCACTTTTTTATTTTACAAAAGAGTGTTTACAATGATTTTAGTACAGATCATGTTTAAGGAATATGATTTAAATCAGTTTTTGTATACTCAGATTAAAAAATAAATAAATAAAAAAAATAAATAAATAAATAAATAAACTGCATAAATAAAAATTTATTCCAGTCTAATCTCGCAAAACCATAGCAAAGAGAAAGAACCTGTCTGTTCAATGACACATTAAACTTCTTAAATTTTTTTTTTTTCTTACTATAAATTCTCCTGTGGAATTCGACCTCCACTATCTTGAAAATCAATAACATGATGAGAAATGGTTCCGGCTTAAAAATAAAGAACCATATCATTTGATTCATGCTTGTACACACACAGGGCGACAGACATATGCACAAAACGATTCAAATAAATTGTTTTTTTTTTTTATTTTACAAAATATTTCACTACAGGTCATATTTAATTAAAAAAAAAGAGCACTATAGTACAGGTGTTTCATAACAATAAGTACAAAACTTAAAAAAAACTCCTTAAAGTTCTAGAAATTCGCAACAATTGTTTCGGGTCGAAAGTCGCCGATCGTCGGTTGAAATCGGGTCGTCTGTTGCCGCTTTGATTGCAGCACTCGTGCCTATTTCTTTCGCCTGACGAAGGGTCGTGTTTTCTTTCGACCCGAAACAATTGTTTAGAATTTCTTGTATTTCATGGTGCTTATTCAAAGTTTTGTGCTTAAAGGTCATATTTGTTTAAAAAACATATTTTAAGTCAGTTTTTGTTTTCTCAGATTTTAAAAAATCAATGAACTGTATAAATCAAAACTTTCTCCAATCTCAAAAAACAAAGCTCTAATCTCAAAAAACAATAGCAAAGAAATAAACCTGTCCGTTTAATGATACATTAAACTTCTTAAAAGTTATTTTTCTTTCTTACTATAAATTCTCCTGTCGAATTCGACCTCCACTTCCTCGAAAACCAATAACATGATGAGAAATATTTTCAGCTTAAAACAAGAATCAAATCTTTTGAAGCATGACATAAACAACAAAAATCACAGAAAACAAAGAGAAACAATTTTGCCGCACAAGAAAGGAAATGGAGACATTTTTAATAACTGTCTGCCATATTTTTTTATAAAGATTTTATTTCGAAATTCAGGATTAATGATGAACTTTAAAGAAAAAAAAGAAAAGAATCTTTATGTTTTTATTGTACTGGAATAAAAGTAAAGTTTAGTGTATTTGCTTTTATGGTTTTAAAAGTTATTGTTGTTTTTTCCCAAAATAAATAAAGTTTGATTTAGATATATAAAATCTTTGATTGTTTGATTTAAACTGGGAATTGCGAGCAGTATGTTGGAAAAAAACTTGAAAATAAAAGTTAAATATGTTATGATTAAAATATATTTTATAATACATTTTATCTTCCGTACATTATATTATTTGGAAAACTAAACTTGAAAATAAAAGTTAAATATGTTATGATTAAAATATATTTTATAATACATTTTATCTTTTGTACATTATATTATTTGGAAAATTCTGATTATATACATAATATTTATCTATTCATTTTTTTTTTAAATTATTATTATACCTTATTTCAAAATATTTACTCATTTTCTCTATATTCTAAATATCCTGGAAAACTGTAAATTATTTTATTTTATGTTTTCTTGTTACATTTTGCTACGTTTATTAAGTTTAAATTTTGCATTTTATTCTAGTTAGACTTATTACTTATTAATTATAACTTATTACTTATTTATTTTAATTGTTTTCCAATGTTTTAAGCGATAAGTTAATATAAATTCTATTTAATAATTATATGCTAATATTAAATTTTTTATTACAAATTTTTTATGAATATATTATTTACTGATTTCCGATATTTATTTATTTCCTTCGTGCTCTATTTTGCTTGCAAAATCATAGATTATACTATTTTATATTTTATAAATTAATATTCATAAATTAATATTTTTTAATTATATTTCCTCAAATTTATACTTAACTATTCTGTATTACATCGGTATTTAAAACATAAACTGAATTGCTATAGGTATTTGTGAGAAATCGAAATTAAATTATGTTCAAGAAAATGTATGATTGTAAAAATCTTTATATATTCGAATGATATAAGAACTATGAAATTTAATTTCTAGAGATTTCAAACGACGTATCACTTTTACGATATACCTTGAAAGTGTTAAGATTTTTAGATACCGATGTTTTTTAACATATATTTTTACCTTATTTAATCACGGAAAATTTCTACAAAAGTATGTAAGTCTATTTTACGAGAAAATACTGGGATCAAAAATTCGTAACATTTTGCCGATACTCTTTAAGATATTATAAAATCTGTCAATGATGCAAAGAATTTTTGAAATTTTTAATTAAATATTTAAAGCCGTTATATGATTAATACAATCACTAAACAGTCTTTTACTTGTGGATTATCAGTGGAATTTATTTAGATTATTGAAATATATATATATATATTATATTTACTAATGTTCTTTTAAAAAAAAGAGAGTATTTTATTTTATATTTCCGAGTCTCTACATTAAGGAAATTTAAATGCAGGTATTTCGAAATACTGATTTATTACAACTTTGTTTTATTTTTCTCTAAAGTCATATTATTGATTTGTTAGTTTAAGTTTTCGGCAACGTGAAAACTTTTTTTATCCACTTTAAATTAAAATAATTTCTGGTTTAATAATTATAAAAAAAAAAAAAAAAAAAAAAAAACATATCTAAAATACAATTTAATTTTTATATGCTTTTAAGCAAAAGATTTGATTGTTTGGTCGAACGTAAATTTATAAAGAATCTATTGCTTTTATAAAAACAAAAGTGTAGCTGCTATTATAGAAATAAGACTTTATAAAAATGTATTTTAGTAATATGTCGTTAAAAAATGCTTTTATAAAGGCCATTTATATTCGAACCACAATGCCTAAAAATTGATCTATTGACTTTGTCCAGCAATAGTAATCCAGATTTGCGACTAAACCAAATTCTTAGGAAAATATTTATACTTAAATAGAATGCACATTTCAATATTTTTGTATTTATAGATGGTATTTATATAAATAATTCTTGCTTAATAATACACATACTATTATTAATATATGTTCACAAAACTTAATGATAACATAACAAAAACATCTCAGAAATTTAATTCATCAACCTGGAAATTAATTTTGATAGAATCAAGTAGAAGGCTGATTTATACCAACTATGTGAAAAATACAAGATCCGTGAATCGAACCCCGGGCCTTCCGCTTATTCTGAATCAGCATTCTACTTCATTCTATCAAAATTAATTTCCAGGTTGATGAATTAAATTTTTGAATTGAAATTTCGTGGCCGTTTGAAGTTATGCCATATTCAAATTTGTCACTTGATATAGCTGCTTTAATGCAGACTCGGTGACCTTGCCAACGTAAATTATGTGAGGAGTGCCGAGCTGGTTATCAGGCAGGGTAGCTCAGTGGTTAGAGCATCCGCGCGTTAAGCGGAAGGCTCGGGGTTCGATTCCCGGCTCTGGTATTTTTCACATAGTTGGTATAAATCAGCCTTCCACTCCATTCTATCAAAATTAATAACAAAAACATGTTTGCGTCACATTACAAAATTTAAAATAAATATTAACTCATGCCAGAGTACCAAATAGAGATATCTAATTTCTTCACCTACATCACATTATTATTGGAAAATAGAGGAGAAACATCCAATTAAACATATTAGGCATGACACAAATATATAGATGTATATATATATATACATATATTTTTTTTAATGACACGGCACTTGCAACTTTAAGGAACTGACCGGGGGGTTGCTAGATTGGTGACCATTTGTGAAGGGGCACCCAATATACTGTTATTGACACGAAAATTCTACACTATTAAATTTAACACCAGAAAAAATATAAATATTTTTCAGGCTTACAAAAATAGCTAAAAATATTTTAATTTTTAACAAGCTAGAAGTTATTATTGTATTCAATAATTTTTTGAATTGCTTGCAAAATATGTTTAAGGTGAAACTTATGTACAGTAAGACCTCGATTATCCGAGCTAATTGGGACCGCTAGTACCTCGGATATCGGAAATCTCGGTTAATAGAAACCATGTATAAAAACCTTCCGTGCTTGCGAATTTAACTACTTTTAAAGTAAAAAACAATAGAACGTTTTTTAAATGATAAAAATAAACATGTATGAACTTACGTTTCACAGCTAAATAGTTTTAAAAAGGAAATCAACTCTAGTAGTAAATTTTAAAAAGTAAAATGGAATTTTTTTTTAACTATACTTAGTTAAATATCGAAAGACGCATTTTCAAAAATAACACAAATCTCAAGAAAATATATTGTATTTTTAAAATTTAATATACATTAATTTGTTAAATTTACATTCTTTTAAAAAAGTCTGTTACCTTTCGTTGCAAAAGTCCAGAATTTCTATCATGGGCGGCCCTATCGCGCCAATTTTTGAGCAACAGGAGATCCATCGGTGTAGCATCGTTTCTTTGCTCCAAATATTTTAGGGCAGTTGTCAGTGCTTGAACACCTTCACTATGACTTATAGCCGTAGAATCCTCAAAGTCCTCGTCTTCATTTTCAGCGTCATTAATGTCCGATGAAGGATTAACGGCTTGTATGATTTCTTCGTCATTGAGAGTTTCAAAATTTGGATGTTGATTTTCAACGTCCAGCCACTCGCAAATGTCCTCTTACAAAACTTCTTCACAACCTTCAATTCCATTGATGATCTCAAGAAGTTCCCCGTCTGTCGGAGTGTTTTCCGTCTGCTGGGATTCACCCTGTCTCCTCTTTTCAACAATTATTTTGTTGAATTGAATGATTTACGAATTGTAGCTGGATTCACTAATTACCATGCCTGGGCAACCATGTAGATAACGTCTTTCACATTTATTTTTTTCAGCGCCTCATTTAGGTTTTCTTCGCATTGAAGAATATGAGTGATGAGTTTCTTTTTGTAGTATCTCTTCGTTGTTTCAATTACCCCTTGATCCATTGGTTGTATTATCGATGTCACGTTTGGGGGAAGAAAAATCGCCCGTATTTCTCCTGAAATGAGCATTTCTTCTTCCGGATGACAAGGAGCATTGTTTATCAGCAAAACCGCTTTAGGTGGGAGATTTAGTTGTGTCAAATGTTCCTTTACATGCGGCACAAAGTCATCATGGAACCACTTTTCAAAAATTTCGGAATTCATCCAGGCAGACCTCTGATTTGTATATTTCACAGGCAAGGAATTCACATTAATATTTTTAAATGGTCTCGGCTTCTTTGATTTTACCGATGAGAAGTAGGGGCAATTTATCAGTTCCACTTGCATTTGCACAAACTAGAAGGGACACTCGGTCTTTGCTCTTCTTGTAACCTGGGGCACTGGTTTCTTCTTTAGATGCCAAAGTTTTCGATGGCATCATTCTGTAAAACAAGCCAGTTTCATCGGCGTTATAAATTTGATCTAATGTCAAATTTTCTTTTTTAATCATTTCTTCAAATCTTTCAACAAAGTCTTTAGCAGATTCTGTATTGGCAGACAACTTTTCACCTGCAATCGCCAGCTGTCGAATTCCATGTCTCTTTTTAAATTTATCTAACCAACCTTGACTTGCAGAAAAACTTTCATTTTCGTTTAATTTTTGGCTGAGAAGAAGGGCTTTCTCTTTTAGAATGTTCCCGGAAATAGGAATGCCCTGGGCGCGTTGTTTCTTGAACCAAAGATAGACTGCTTCATCAAGTTTTTCAGTTTTTGCTTTCTTTAATATCGATCGTCCTTCTAAGGCTTTTGACGAATCCATCTTTGAACAAAACGCCTCTATTTGAGCTTTGTTAAGTCTCCAATCGCCTACAGTGGTTTCACCAACTCCAAATTCAAAAGCAATTTTTTTCAAACTCTCACCATTATTAATTCTTTTAATAGCCTCAAGCTTTTTACTCATCGAAACAACAACTCTCTTTCTTTTTTGGTTTGGCATTTTAAAAATGAACAACTTACTAGTGCGATGGTCAAACGTGAAATGATTGAAGCAAAGGTTCACTACGAAATAGGGGATTCGCGAAAGAAAAGGCAAACAGAAGAATGTTATGAAACACAAATGCCTATTGTAAGAGTCGCCAATCCTCTCCCCCAACAGGAGGGGGGGTGTAAGTGTCCGATAACATATTGCACCTAGTATTCAATAGGGTCACATGACCACTGTTAACAAAGCATTCATGGATGTTGTCTTCTCAGGGTGTAATATTACTTGGAAGTTGAGTGCTTTTGTGGGGAAGGAGTGCCTGTAACACGGACAACGAACTAAAATGTGTATAATTTTTTCCAAGCTCATTTTGGAAAGGAGGGAAAAAAAAATAGACTTCGTTATTGCCTCGGTTAACAGAAACCTCGGTTAATCGAAGCTCGGTTAATCGAGGTTCTACTGTAATATACAAAATTAAAGGGAGGCTCTAATGAGGTTTGATGAATAACTTATAGACGATGGGTACTAAATTTCAAGTTAAAGTAAAACATTCAGAATCCTTTTCATGCATGTAAAAATAACATTACATATTTAATTAAAAATATTTATTTATCATTTATGAAATTTTTCTATCTCATCTATCATATACACTCACACTCACAAAAAAGTATATTTTCTACCTTATGAAATAGTTCAAAATATTATAATTTTAAATGATACATATATATATATATACATATATATACTGGGTGGTTCGATAAATAATGCCGATTTTTTGTTTCATGTTTTTCAAAGTGAACTTATTTATATTAACAACAAACATTAATCAATGATATATTAACCATTTTGGTGGATGACCTTTTGCCATCTTTCGGTAAGTTGAAAAATTTCACGTTCGAAGAAGCCTTAGTTTTTAGAAGCGAAGGTTTTAAAAAACGACCTTATTTATCGAACAACCCAATATATATATATATATATATATATATATATATATATATATATATATATATATTTATGAAGATCTTAATATTATACGAAGAATATTTTGTATAAAATATTTTGAGCTATTTTTCATGAAAGCATACACAAAAATATTTTTGTAGATAAGATAAAAAAAATTTCAAAATTTGTATTGGATACGATTTAATTAAGTATATAATGCAGTTTTTACATGCATTAGAAGACGTGTGAATAGATTTTAACGAAAAATGCAATTAAACGACAAATGTATTTTAGCTCATCATAAGCGTTTCTTTTTCACTGTGCATACTACAAAAAAATTCACGAGAAATTAAAAAAAAAAAAAAAAAAAAAAAAAAAAAAAAAACTCATAACACACTAGCATTTTCTATGATTTTTTTAAATTAAAATATTACTTACATTAAGACGTTTTTATAGTGTCATTAACGCATGTAAAAGCCCTAATTTCTTTTACCATTGCCCATTATATAAACCATTTAACTCAATAAACCATTTTAAATTTTTAAACCATGTTTGTCACCGGAATAAATAATCCATGTAATTCACTGAATGACATATAAATGAACAACTTAATAAAGAACTCAGTATACTCATAATGTATTTTTAAAAATGTATCTTTCTTTTAAAGAATTAAATTGATGACCCTTTCTGACAGATTTTCTTTATGAAAAATAAAGTTTTGCTTTCCATATTTTATAATCACAAACGTAAAGCTAATTATCCCTGAGGGAATTTGAGAATGCAATACAAACCAAATTTGTAATCATTCATATTTAATAAACAGTTCCTTCTACGACACATGTAATGTTTAATGACGTTTTCTTTGATTATACATTGTTCAACTCTCTATTTTGAACTTTTTGTTTTGTTTAATCAAAAGAAATGGTTTCTGAATTTTGATGAAAATATTCATTAGAGAACTTTTTTATGATGGAAAATGAAAGTAACAAAAAAAAAAAAAAATTGAGTGACTCCACTCGACTCTCCGAACATTGAGTAATTAACAGTTTTGTAGATAAAGTAAAGAAAGAGGAGTTGTTAAACAAACAAAAGAGAGAAAACCATAATAGAGTGTTTGTGTATTTTTGTCCATATTTTACACGATGTTTTATTTAACGCTACTGAATTTTGAGCCCATAGATCATAATGATAAAGAATTTTTCGTTGTGTACCTGTAAAAACCTATTAATGCTAGATTCACCAAAATGTTTATAGTTAGTGCAACAGTGATTTATAATATTCATATAAATTTTTAGCTCAATTGAATATGGCGTTTAGATGCTATCGCACTTTTAAAAAATTGGTCCCATAGGGCATAATGATGAAAAATTTTTCTTTGTGTTCCGATAAAGAATTTTTCATTGTGTCCCTGTAAAAAAACTATAAGTGCTAGATTCTCCAAAATCTATACAGATTGAGTATGTGTGACCTATCACATGTGTATAAATGTTTTGCTCAATTGAATAAGGCGTTTAGATGCTATCGTACTTTTAAGATTTTGGTCTGATAGGCCATAATGATAAAGAATTTTTCTTTGTGTCCCTGTAAAAAAACTATAAGTGTTAGATTCACCAAAATCTATAGGGTTTGTACTATAGTGACTTACAATATACGTACCAACTTTCAGCTTATTCGAACAAAGCGTTTAGACGCTAACGTGTTCACTCACAGACATGCACACACACATACATACACACACACATACATACATCATTGAAAAAATAGTGAAAACGGACTCATGGGACCTCGAAACGTATAGAAACATCAAAATCTCGAATTCGGATTTTTGACATGATTACAATACTTTCCTCACTACAGTGTTCGGAAAGTAAATATGCAAATTTAATAATCACAAATATTCATAATGCAGTTTTGAAGATGTGCATCACGATTCATATTTCTTTTAAAATATTTTATTTATGACAATTTTGACAGTATTGTTTTATTAAAAATCATGCTTTTCTTTCCAAATTGCATCATCACAGACGTAAAACTAATTTCACCAATGTCAGAAAAAAAGAGAAAAGTAATACCACATGAATTTGGGCCTTTGAAATTTAACAAACTTTTTTTTGTGTATAATTGAGTGTGATTTTTTGTGTGTACTATTCACAGTCTTTCTTTCGATAATATATTTTAATTTTTTTGAATGTACATTTTCCCCCAAAAGATTTGTTTAACCCATATCGTACCAAGCATTGAAAAAATATTTTTTTTCTTTATAAAATCTTAAATATATGTTTATTTAAGCCTATGTATACACACAAAACCAAAAAACTTACCAACATTTCATTAGCTTAATTGGTACAGACTGTCCTAAAAATGGTTTAGGACAGTCGGAAATATAAGGAAAACAAACCATCTATCTATCTATATATGGTGTATTTATATATAATTTTTTTTTACCACTACAAAAGTGTTGAATATTACCTCAATAGATTTATATGTCCGTTATTCTTGAACGTAAAATCTTTTTAAGTAATAATGTGTTGAAAATGTAATGAATAAATCTTCAGAAATCGTCATTTAAAATATATATATATATATTAAACGCTAATTTAAACTAGCGATAAAAACACAAATGTATTTATTGGACTTTTAAATAATATATTGTCTTTAATTTGAATTGAAATATTCAAAAGAATTTATATAAATACCACTTATGCATGGTGCCCTATTTTTAGGACGATGGTGAAACATGGGTTAAGATGTATAAAGACAACTAAACAAGTTAAAAAAAAGAAGTTATAACAAATAACAGTTTAGTAAGAGTTCGATACACTATTGACTTTAAAGAATTGTGCCAGTACTAATCATGAAAATATTTTACATTGATAATCCACTTGGACATTTTTATGTTATTAAATAAAAGTTTTACTTTACACGTTTTATTGTAACAAACGTGAAACTAATTACTGACAGAAAAAGCAATAGTGATCAAATTTCAGGGTTTTTAACATTTCGTTCGATGTAACAGATAAAGAAATAAATAATGGCAATCGATGAAATGAACACATTCACAATCCTTTTTGAATTTTTTTTTAAATGTACGTCTTAATTACTGTTTCTTTTTAAAATACTAAATGGAAAATTTCTATAGACATATTTGCTGTTTGTAAATAAAGTCTTTATTTTCACATTTCAATATCACAAACATAAAACTAACTACCTCAAAGTTAATGCAATACAGAGAATTCGGGCTTTCAAATTTAATAAAATTTTTCTCGTGTGTAATATGCACTCTTTAATAACGCTGCTTATGATGATACATTTACTCCACTACTTTGAATGTCCATTATTTTTTCTCTTTCGCATTTATTAGAAGAATCTGTCTGCCCATCTTTAGAAAAATATTTTAAATAGATTTGTTGCAGGGCAAAATGACAACAAAGCAAATAATTACTGCATCTCAAATAAGAATGCAATATACTTTTAATGTATTTTTAAAATGTACGCCAATAGCCGTTTTTTTTTTTTTTTTTTTTTTAAGTCGGGTATTCGCGTCTATCTTGAAAAATGAATAAATAAATAAAAATAAAAATGAAAGTAAAGGTTGACTATCTTGAAATTTTACTTTTAAAAAATAAAGTTTTGCTTTCTCCATTTCACTGTCATAAACTTAAAATAATTACTCTAATAATGAAAGCAATATAAACCTAATATGTGTTTTTAAAAATAAAATAAGCATTTCGTGAGATATTTAATAAAGTTTTCATTGCAAACGAATGTGGGCTTAGTTGTTCGTTTTTATTTATTTATTTGTTTATTATTTATTCAAAAAAAAAAAAATCGTTTTTACATTTTAAAAGAAGTTTTCAGGGTATCAAATTTAATAATGATTTCGTTCTATACTGCGTGGAATGCTAATAAAATTTTCATTGCTAATACATTTACTGGATTGTTTATTTTAATTAATAAATTATTTATTTATTTTTAATGGAGATTACTATACGTTTGTCTCTGTTGTTCATTTTGGACACAATGTGTCCAAAATGAACAACAGAGACAGAAGTCTGAATTTGAAGTTAAGAATTTACTTTTCAATTATGATGAAAGTACGTATCAGAAAGTGTTTACGATGCAAAAACACATTTGAATTGACAAATTAACTGAAAATAGGTATGTTACATAGAAAGCAATAACAACCAAATTTGTAGGTTTTCAAGTTTACATTTCGGGAAATATTAAATGAAATTTTTATTCTTAATATATTTGTTCGGTTATTTATTTTTTACTTTATTTATTGCAATTATCATATATATATATATATATATATATATATATATATATATATATATATATATATATATATATATATTTGAGAATTTTGATTCAAATATATACAAGAAAATTTTATAAAAAGCAAAATAACGTCCAGATAAAATAGTAATAATCTTCATAAATTACTCAATACATTTTCAATGGAATTTTGTAAATGTAAGCACAGACTACTTTTTTATTTTTTATTTTTTTTACTTTTTTACACAAAATATAAGAATGGATGGTCGGGTTTTTACGTCGCACTACAAAGTATAAGGAAGTGCTGGAATCCCGATATGCAAAATAGATTTTATATCTCACATAGCTCAAAAACGAATCATCATAGAATGTTGCAAATTTATATGTGGACTGACATGATTTCTAGTTGTACACCTGCAGGTTTCGTCTTAACACAAGCTCTTGTTTTAGAGATATCACAAACTTTACACGATTTTTCGTGACGTCTGTATACGTGTGTGTGTGTGTGAGTGTGTATGTATTTCGCATAACTCGGAAATGTTTGGACGTAGAACGTTGCAAATTGATATATAGATTTGTTATAACATCTAGTTGTGCACCTCCCTTTTTAGTCTTTCTGTGACTATCCGTTTAGGAGATATTTAAGAAAATTATATTCATAATGGCGAATATACAAACGTTTTGTCCATCATGTATGACCTACCATCATAGAGGTTTCAAAATAAGCTAATGATAAAGCCCGTAATGATATTATTAGGAAAGTTCTCGACACTTTTGTATGTAGAAAGAAAATTGTAAAGATATAGGCAGGTTCTAGCCGACGAATGCATTTTATTTAATGAATATTCAACCCGTAAATAGATCCCGTGATGATATTTTTTATAAAAGCTGTCTACATTTTTTCGTGTACAAAGAAATTCTTAAAAACATAAACAGGTTCTAGTCGATGAACCCATGAATGAACTTTAATGAATATTTAGCACGTAGATAGAGCGCGTAATGATACTGCTATGAAAAATGCTGACATTTTTGAGTGTAGAAAGTAATTCTTAATATATAAGCAGGTTCTAATTGATGAATGCACTTTATTTTGTTTTAGTCTTGTGTGTTATTGTTTGAGGTAAGAAAAAGTGTCGTGTGTTTTTTCGACCCAAAACAATTGTTGCGAATTTATTGCAATTTATGGTGTGTTTTCAAAGTGTTGTAATTATTACAAATAAACCTTACACTGCAGATATTTTTGTAGTATAATGAAATACCCTGGTAAAATAAATTCATCATTCTTTATCATTATTTTTATGGCTTCGGATATAGAATTGGGACATTTTATAAGTCTGATTTTGAAGTTAAGTAATTTTACTTGTTAAAGACACAGAAATATAAACTTTTAATTTTCGACAGTTACTCTTTTATTCCCTGTGTATTGCTGTATAATATACTTAGCGCATGCATCATATATATAAATATATATATATATATATATATATATATATAAATTCTTATTACAATTAAAAATAATGTTTCTGTATTTCAATATAAATTACTGGATTTAGTAAATAATTCTAAATAAAATAGAAAAGTATAGAAGCATAATCAGTATGTAGTTTGGAATTTCTGATAGGAAGTATTAAATAATTTAAACAATTACTTTTCCAACAAAGTAATAGATATACATATTTCATAAAAATTCTACAAGCCTTTCCTGATATACCAAAATTTGCATTTAAAATATAATTTATTATTCAGTTTCACGTATTTCTCCATCTACATTTCTGTAGAAAAAAAAAAAAAAAGTTTATGTACACCACGTACTTCTCCTGACAATCAATGGAACAAACAAATACTGCAACTTAATAAAGAACTCAATACGTTCTTAATGAATTTTGCAAGCTATATGCTGCTGTTCTTTTTTCCCAAGAATTAGATTGATGATTCTTTTGAACAGCTTTACTTTAAGAAAAAGAATGTTCTCTGTTCCATATTTCATTATCAGAAATGCAGAACTAATTATCTCAGAGAGAGAGAACGGAATACAGACTGAATTTACGGGCTTTGAAATTTAATAAGCATTTCCTTCTACGCAACGTGCTTTGTTTAATGAAGTTTTCTTTGATGATACATTTGTACGGCTGTTAATTTTTGACTTCATTTTCCGTATTTATGAAAGGAATAATTTTCTAGGTTTTGATGGGAATTCCTATCAGAATAGCTTGAATCATGCGAGTGTTGGAAAATTGCACGTATCACTTTAGCGGCAATCAAATTTGAATTCCATAGGGAAATTATCTTAAGGAAGATGGGTTATTTTTAATTGCGTTAGGCATCAAGTATTTATCATCTGGGAGTTTTGAAGTATGAATCTGAGATGTCAACTGATATCAATTCGCTAAAACAAGTAATAATGCATTTGAGAAGTGTAGAATTCAATCTTTGGTTGGTGGTGCTGAAAAAACTGAAAAGCGATTATTAATATTTATTATTTTCCCGCGAGATTATGGAATATTGAGTTGAGTTGAATTGTCGGTTTTACGTCGGACCGTGCTACTGTATGGCGATGGTCTGGTAATCACTCGTAAGGATCGTCTGGAGACATGCCACTAAAATATTGATCCTCCATGAAGGAGATGGCTCCATCGCTTCGAAAAGAAGATTTGGCTATTGTAAGAAAAACTATTTTTTTTTCCTTTTAAAATATATTGTAAATAATTTCTGTAATAGACACTATTCCAACAGAAAAGTTTTACGTAAATCGGTCCTCGATCGAGAAATTATATTTAAAAAATTTGATTATTTTTTTTAATGGTCTTCGGCATCAAGCATTTAAAATCTGAAATTTTTAGAAAATAAGGGCGTTTTTGTATGAAATATATTTTTCCCCAAATATGAAATGTTCTGTAATAATAATAATTAAAAAAAAAAATAGTGTATAATAATCATTTCTTTTTTCCTCTGTAAAGTGCATTTTTAATGAAGTTTTCTTTGATGATACATTTGTACGGCTGTTAATCTTTTACTTCATTTTCCGTATTTATGAAAGGGAATGATTTTCCAGGTTTTGATGTAAACTTATATCAGAATAGCTTAAATACTGAGAGTATTGGGAAATTGTATGTATTGTTTTGGCGGCAATCAAATTCCACAGTTAAATTATCTTAAGAAAGATAAGTTATTTTTAACTGCGTTAGGCATTAAGTATTTATCATCTGGGAGATTTCAAAAAATGAATTTGAGATGTCAAGTGATACCAATTTCGCCAAAATAAATTATAATGCATTTAGGAAGTTTAGAATTCAATCTTCGGTTATTGTAGCAAGAAAAACTAAAAAACAAATGATATTTATTAATTTTCTGAGCTTTTATGGGAACAGCTATTTGTGAATAGCTTAAATGTTGCGAGTGTTGGAAAATTGTACTTATTGCTTTGACAGCAATTAACTTTGAACTCACCGGATAAATCATTTTAAGAAATGGTGACTTTCTTTTAATTACATTAGTCTTTAAGTATTTATTATATGGGAATTTATTATATTTTTGGAA
This sequence comes from Salticus scenicus, assembly GCA_963930645.1. NCBI lineage: Eukaryota > Metazoa > Arthropoda > Arachnida > Araneae > Salticidae > Salticus > Salticus scenicus. Next base: position 209,395,563 of record OZ005658.1, on the reverse strand, counting down.
TATGTATATGAGATTGCAGCTGATATTAATTTTGGGAACATAAAAAAAAAAAAAAAAAAAAAAAAACTATACTTAAGAAGTGTCGAATTTAATCATACTACAAATAAATAAATAAATAAATAGAAATAAAAATAAGAATAAGAATAAAAATCTATTTTTGTTTTTTAAGTAATAAATGTAAAATTATCCACAAAACAGACTTTTTTTTTTGTCGCTTTGGCGATTAATTAAAATGACTATAGCAAAATTACACCTAAGCATCGTGTTGTCAGAGTTAGTGCTAAATTTAGTGCTAAATTTCACCGAGGGTCTCTGCACTGAAGCTGTTCCATTTCTTTAGCATGATTTTTCTTTTCTTTCTTTCTTTTTTTATTATTTAAAAAAAATGTTTATTTATATATTTATTTTATTTATTTATTTTTTGACATAAAAATAAATATATTTACTTACATATTTATTTATGTTTGGCATATATATATTAATTTCAACATTAAAAAAAAAGGGGGGGGTTACTTAATATGTTTTGAACCAATTAAACTTTTATACTAACAAATACGGCATTATCTACATTTTGTTCTTAATAAAAAGTGGACCAATTTTTGATAAAATGTAATAACAGATATAATGATAAATTTTCAGTTTTACATATTTTAAATAAAAACCAGAAAGCTTTCACGTTCAAGCAAGGTGACAGATAAAAATTGGTAACGAGATGAAGTCGCTGTATGGAAGAAATAGTACGACCTATCGTACCAGTAAGAACATTTGTTAATTTCCTCCGAGAATTCGAAGTACACTGTTATAAAAAAAAAAAAAAAAAAAAATCTGTAAATTGTGTATTTCAAATATGCTTAATAAATATTATAAATCGCTTTGTTAAGTAAATATAATACAATTAATTATATAATTAATACAATATTTTTTTCTTTTAAATATATAGACAAATCCGTCCCTAATTCTATTAAGTAGGTTCTAATAAACCTCTAAAAACAATATTAAGTATTTTCTTAAATATCTGTAGAAGTTGTATCATATTCAAGATCATGAATTCATGAAGAAATTCAAATTGAGAAAACAAGGATTTTATATGTGTAAAAAAATATCAAAATGCATAATAATTATTTCCTGATTATATATTTTATTGAATAAACCTATTATAGCTTAATTTATAAATATTAATTGAAAATATAGGCTTTTATATGATAGTTTCAGTGGTGCTGAATAAAAGGTACAAAATCCTTTTAATATAGCGTTCAATATAGCGTACATCCTATCCATCTTTTAGACTTGTTCATAATAATACAGAAAATATAAAGAAAGATTTTAAGTTATAAAACTTTTTTTAGATTAATATATCTTACATACTAAATATATACACCCCGCGACAAAAAGATAGGTAGAAAGGGTATTTTCTTTGATTTTTCATAAAATAACATTATCTAAATTGTGCTTATCCTTTATTATTATCATAAAATAACACTATTCCCTGACTAATTTTTGTTTTAAGACTATTTTAGAGAAGTTTTAAGACTAAAATTTTTCTAATTTAAGACTACACTCCGCGACAAAAAGATAGGAACAGAGGTTTTTTTTTTAAATTTTTCATAAAATAACATTATCTAAATTGTGCTGATCCTTTATTATCATAACAAAATATTATCATACCGAAAACATAATAAATATTTGAATCATATTCAAAATAATCATATTAAAAAAAAAAAAAAAAAAAAAAAAAAAGCTTTTGTTCCTATTTTTTTGTAGCGGTGTGTGATCTTAAATTAGAAAAACTTTAGTCTTAAAATTTTACTAAATTAGTCTTAAAACAAAACTTAGTCCGGTAATAGTGTTATTTTATGATAATAATAAATGATAAGCACAATTTAGATGTTATTTTTTGAAAAATCAAAGAAAAACCCTTTGTACCTATCTTCTTGTCGTGGGGTGTATATGAGATGAAAAGACAATATTGTAGTTAAATTGTTTCAGAGCATATAATTTAAAAATCATTAATCTGAAATTATGAAGATATTTTTATTTTATTATTATTGTTTTTTCCTCAAAAAATCAACTTGCTTAGGAATTAATTTTTAAGATAACTACCGTGATATAATCGGTAATTAAGACATTAACAGAAAATCCCAAATGATAGATAAAGTTTTAAACCTACATAATGGTATAAATATAAAAGAAAATCTAAAAATATTTCATGGAGCACGTTTTTTTCCTTTCGTAAAAACTAAAGCACAGTTTGAAGATTGGTAATTAATTTGGTAATTAATTTTAAGATTAATGAAATGTTTTCAAGGAGTATTAAGTTGATGATGAAATTGTTAAATTACTTATGCAGCAGTTATACTTTAAAGTTTACTATTAATTATGGTGTTCTTGAAAATAAATGTTATCACCATTCTTTAATAATTTAGAAAATTTCTTACATTTAAGTTTAAAATAATGAGTTTGTTAAGTTTCAAAGAATGGGTCTTAAACTAAAGTTAGTCATCTAAATTTGTGTGTGCATTGCCATGGAAATAAAATAGAAATACAACAAAAGGTGTCAACACAAGAATAATTATACATATAACAAACATTAGATTTATTTAAAAATATTTTCTCAATAGAAGTCACTTTCCTTATCTAGATTTATTTATTCCTAAATTTTTGAGCATAAAGAATTTGTATATATATATATATATATTGTATTCATTCAATCTTTAATTCTAGATAGTTTTAAATAGTAAAATATGTCATAATTCATTTAATATTAAGAGTAATTATTTTCTTAGAATAAGTCATCATTTTCTTATTGAGAAAATATCTTGCATTTCAAGCTTTTAAAGTAATGAGATTATAGAAAGAATCGTCATCTGCATTGTTACGTGAACAAAGTAAAAAATAGTAAAACTGATAACATATGAATAAATATACATGTAATGAACGTGTGTTTTATTTAAATTATTTTGTACAAGATGAATCGTTTTCACAATCTAAAGTATTCATGTTTTCTAAAATTTTAAGCATAAACGGTTTGTGTATTTTTTAAGACTCATTCAGTTTCTAATTTTCATAAATTCAGGTTTTGTTGGTGATAGTACATATTATAATTCGTTTGCGCTTTAAGCTAAAACACACTTATTTCCATATAATTATGAATCTAAACATTTATTAATGCAGAAACTGTGTAGTGATAATAAAAAATGCCAATATAAATAAAAATTTCAGCATAAAACAATATTTTCATTCATATATATTAATTTTATTAATTCGAAAATTATATTTATTAGATTTCAAAAGTAATACCAGACATTTTAGTTTGATAAAAATTCCATAAAGTTTAAAAAACTATACATAACTTTAAAAAAAAACAATTATTATTAAATAAAGATTTCATTGTTTAATTTTTAATTAAAAAACACATGATTATTATATAGATCTAATAATAAAAAACATTTTTGAGGCTAAGGTAAATGAATTTTATTCTCATATAACCTCAAATTAAAACATCAATTTAAACATGAAAGGTATATCGATGAAGAAATTATAAATTTAAATAAAAGGCTGAACGTAGAAAGAAACACCATTTTATAAATTGAATATAATAGTTATTCGGGAAAAAAAAAATAAAAAATAAAAAAAACTTAGGTTTAAAGACATTTATTTTCCTATTACTGTAAATCCAGATTTTAATTATCACGGGTAGCCTATATTGATGAAATAATTTAAAGTATAAATAAAAGTGTAAACATAAAGGGGAAAAAAAAAACTATTATATACATTTAATAAAACACCTTTTCTGATAAAAAAATAAAATAAAAAATAAATAAAAAGTAATTATAAATCAAGTCAGTGATCAATACAGGAAATCTATAGTGATGAAAAATTTCAAATCTAAATAAAAGCCTGAGTGTCAAAGAAAATCTTAATTGTAGAGTGCAAGGTGTTCGAAAAGAGTTCCGACAGACTTTAAGGATAGGTCAGACATACCTAAACAAATAATTCAAAATACATCAGTGCAGATATGGGTTACAAAAACTGGTTCGTTAAAAACTGTGTGCCTAATATTATTGAAGGTGATGAAAACCCTTGTCATCTGCAACTGTACAAGCCTCACAATGGCGAATCAGGGATTGACGTTCGCTTTCAAATAATGCAGATTTGTTATGGACACGTGCAATTGCTTCGAGAAATCGTGTTACGAGGTTTTCAACAGAGGTTACTAAGGTCTCGTACACAAGGTCTTTCATGAATCCTCACAGGAACAAATCATAGGGGAACAAACCGGGAGATCGCGGCAGTGTGCCGGGGCTTGTGTTGTCTAATTCATTTTTGGCCGAAAAACGCACTCTATTCAGCATAAATGACATTCCCATCTATATGTAGGCCTAGGACACTTACGGAGTCAATCGGCCTTAAAACCTACAACCAACTAACCATCTATATGTTTCTGCGTAAAAATGGTTTGTTTCGTTATGAAATATATTTTACTTCTTTTATTTTACACAAATTTCAATGAAACTGAAATATGTTATTCAAGTTCACTATCGAATGTTTTCTATAGAAAATGGAGTAAATAACAACACTGGTTTGTTTACAGGGACATCCGAAAGTATTCCAAAGCATTCGTCCTATAAGAGGTATTCCTATAAGCCAAATTTTAATAACATTATTTAAAAAAAATCTAAATAAAATTGAAACATGTTATTCATATGCACAAAGGAGTGCTTTCTACAGAATGCAGTATGATTAGCATTAGCTTTACAGGGCCACAAAAATAGTTTAGTTACATTGTGGGCTTTTATTGGAAATTTGCTGGAATTGCATTTCCGTTTACATTAAACTATTTAACACTTTTTATCATTTTTTATCTGTGAATGTGAGTTCAATTCGTGTATCTATCTGTTCGACTGTCCATCTGCCTATCTGTCTGTTTGCCTGCTCCCAGCGTCCATAAATATTTTCAGAAAATATATGTATGTTATTCAAATTTAGAAGGGAATGTTCCCTATTTTAAATGGCATTAATATGTCCTGGCCCTATTAATGCCATAGAAACATACATTTGTTTAGAAATATATAATGGACCACGTCCATACATAATGTCCATACATAATGGACCTAGAAACATACATTCGTTTTCCAATAAATTAAAAAAATTGTTTAAGATTTAAAATATATATATTACTCAATAGTTCTTCTTTTCAGTAATCTGTATTGAATAAGAAACAGCAAAAATTGATATCCCCAGGGTAATATCATATACAAATAACATTATCGAGTTTTATTTAAAACAAGATCACTTTCATTATTTGTAAATTAATTATTTCTTAAAATTTAAGAATAAAATATTTGTATATATTTTTTAATTTTTAAAAGTGTTGTGTAGTTGCTAAAGACGATTGACTAATCTAAGGTCCTAGGTTTTGGTGGAATGACGACCGTGTATATTTCCAAATACATCCTATTCGTACTTAAACAACATTTATAAAAAACCACAATAAACTGCTTAGACAAGCAGTTGTGAGACTGGGTTCGAACACTGCATTTCCCGTCCACTAGCTTCTAGAGGAAACCTTTAAGCCACTAGTGGGATGTATTTTGTGTTTTTATAAACAATAATTTCAAATTTTAATGATATGAAAAAAAAATAACCCTCTTATGTATGCAGCTAAAAGGCATTTCTTCTTTATATAACTCTAAATTAAAACATTAATTATCACAGGAAACCCATAATAATGCATAAATAGAATATCTGAACAAAAATATAAGCTTAAAAGGAAATTTTAATTGTATATATTTAATAAAATAACTTTTCTAAAAAAAAGGGAAAAGTGTAGTTTCAAGATTGATAATTAACTTTAAAATTAATGAAAAGTTTTCAAGAAGCACTAAATTAATGATGAGGTTGTTGAAAGTACCTATTCAGCAGTAGTATTTTCAAGTTTACTATTAATTATATTGCTCTTAAAATTAATTGGAATCGTCTTCTTTTGTAATTTAGAGAAAGCACTAACATTTTATTTAAAAAGTGCTTTAAATTTAAGAATATGTTATTACACAATGGCTTGTCATCTCAATTCAGGGTTCTATTAATATTTATAGAAAGGGAGAAATGACGAAAACTGATTACATCAAAATAACAACACTTATAATGCTTGTATTTTCAAATAATGAAAGTGAGTTTTATTTTAAAAGACTTCCGTAAAAGATATATTACTTTTATTCCTAGTAAGATATTTATTTCAAGTATGAAAGCGCAGATATTCTGTGTATTATACATTTCAAGACTCGCGTTTTGACTGAATATACAATTTTTAATTTTGCGTTAAAACCTCAAACAACTTGTATTTTTCTGTATATTGTACATTTACAGGGAAATGAGCTGGAGCACGAAAAAAAAATATATATATATATATTAAAAATTACATATCATTTTGTAATTGATTTTTATTTTAAAGAAATTTCCCGCTTGCGCAAGTTTTCACGTTTATGAATTTCCATATGTTTTATTTAGTAGTTAGCACTACATATATTTGTTAAACATTAGCTATAAAAATTAATTTGTAATAACGTACTTATTGTAAAGAATGTTTGTCAAACGTTAGTTATAAAAATTAATTTTTCATTAACATATTTATTGCCAAAATGTTCATAATGTTAACTCAAAAATATAAAATAAAAAATTCAGCATTTTCTAAAAATTTATTTTTTTTCCTATCTTTCTTTCATTTTTTTTTCTTTGCATAAAAATAATCGCTTACATTTTGCATTATGTTACTCGCTTAAACATTCTGAAATTTTTTATTATAATAGTAAATTACAAATAACATTCCATATAATTACTGCTGGAACATTCCTTGAAAGTGTGCAAAAATTTGAATATTTCATCTATTGTGCCGAGCTCATAACTGAAAGTTTGCGGGTTCAAGACTCGGGCCGGCAGAAGACCATCTGATACACGAATGGCTGCTGGTACAAGTAAAATCCGTTCGTAGTTGCAATGTCCTCAATTTTATCGAACCTCTCTGAGCTACCAGAGCGAGAGGGTCATCCCCTCCACTGAGGATCAAAATTGTCCACGCATGTCTTCGAACTACTCCTAAGGGAAATTTCCAAACCGTCGCCAATTGTCCTATGGTGTAGTCATAGACCGAGTTTGAACTCATGCCACTTCAATTCACTTCATTCTGGTTTCGTTCTTAAAAAAAAAAAAAATAAAAAAATAAATAAAAAATCTTACTTTTCACCAGGAAATATTTCAATTCAGATGTAATTTATAGAAATTTTATGCATTACTTTCAAGATTTTAGTTGTGCCACTTATAAGTATTAAGCACTTCTAAGTTGGTGTAATCACCATATATAGTTACGCTCATCAGTGCTTGATTCTGTCACGCTTTAGGCTTAAGAGATTTCCTTGAACTTTTTTCCCTAATTTTCATACTTTAGTTAATTTTAAAAAATCTAATTGTCCGATCGCTAAGCTGTTTAATTCGGCGGATTCAGAAAAATCACCCTGTCGCACACTTCGCTTTAGTTGAAATGACTTTATATATATGACGCACACTTCGATATAGCAGAAATGACACAGGCCGAGTTATCTATGTGTAATTTATTCTTCTAACAGCTACATCAGTCCAGACCTTCTTTTTTAAAAAGCTCCAGGAAAAATATCAAACCTTTTCACCGTTATACTATTCCTCAAAAAAAATCCTAATAAACAATAAATACCAAACCAAACCAAACCGTTTTTCTATCACTTTCCTTGTTCTTGTTATTAATTTTCTTGCACGTGCGCGCGGTTTTTTATTTTCAAATTCAATATATATTAATTTTAATAAACCATGGTATATATACCAAAACTAAATGCAAAACTGGTGTACAAACGATAAATAGACAATAAGACTTCTTCACACACCATAAATTTTAAGCCAGCACAACCGGTTTCGAAAGGACGTAGCCTTCCTTCATCAGGTGCAAAAAACACGTGCTACTGCCCTGGAGGCAAAAGCAAGAAAAATGATCAGCTCATTGTCAGTATTTTGTCTAGCTTTTGCCTCCAAGGCAGTAGCACGTGTTTTTTGCACCTAATGAAGGAAGGCTACGTCCTTTCGAAACCGGTTGTGCTGGCTTAAAATTTATGGTGTGTGAAGAAGTCTTATTGTCTATTCATGGTATATATAATTTAAATTTTTATTAAATATCTTTTTTTTTTCATGCTTTTAACCTCTTCTTTTTATTTACTCTTTATGGTAATTCTAATTTAGATGTCCAACTATTTTGGCTAAAAAAGTATCCGCGTTTGTAATGATCGATAGATGGCGCTTTTTCAGCTTTTGTTGTTAGTAAATATTATAGCCACGTGTATTTATTATTGTTCTTTTGTTATTCTACTTAATATTCGTACTATAATTTCACCGCCATTACATATGGAAAATTGATTGCTTTTGGAAAAAAATATTTCAGTTTATTCAAAGTTCGATCGGAAGTAGATTTTTAACTGAAGTTGAACAAATATTAGTTTCAAATCATCTGATTAATTCTTTACTTCCATTAGCCGAAGCAACTGAAATTTTAAATTTGTCATTCGGAAATAAATGGATGCTTAATTCTGGATTTCTTGGTCCTTTGGAGTTACACTGGAGCACACAACAGTATGTGTTATCTTTTTTACCGGATTTATTCATTTTTATTCAATAAATATATGTGAAACTAAACATCGGCATGCAATGGCGGCTTGATGGAAGTCGAATTAAAGCACGTTAATTGAAATTTCACCTTAGCCCACCAGAGGGCGAGCATTTCATTACAATCGCGGATCCCACGGACACTCTTGGATATTAATTTTCCTCACGGACTCATTTTTAACGAATTTTTGATTAAATATTTTAAACTTAATTAAAATATGAAAGTAATAGCTTTAAAATAGACATTTAAATTTTTAACTGTTGCCATTTTTTTTTTCAGCATAAAATGAAATATGCTTTCACGTGAAAATAAATATATAAATAAATAAAATAAAATATTAATTTCGCTCATGCTTATGAAAAAATGACGTCTAATAACAATGATAATTTTAAATTTTAAAGGTAGCGAAGAGATAAATAAAGTGCGAAAAATTCGCACGGGTTTGCTAGGAAAAGATTTATTTGAAGTAAGAAATAAATAAAATGAACTAATCATTTTTCAACGGGCGCTTTAGTCACCCTACAACTAACTAGTTAAAAATTAAATACTAGTAGCACCAATATCTTAAGAGATGGACTTCGTTTTAAATGTATCGATAAGTTCTTTTGAAAGATACAGATACTAAACGCATAAATATGTGCTAGGACCGCTTAGAAAGACACCCATGAAACTTCGTCCTTAGGCTCCACGTTCCTAGTGCAGACAATTGGCCTACACCACCAACCAGATACTAAAAGATATCATCCCTTCTTTGGGGGAGGGGGGGAAGCTTCCCCTACATATACCAAAAATAATTCTGGTTATCTATTACTATTATAAATATGTATATTCTTTTGAAATTTCACATAGAAAAGTTAAAAATAATTCTCATTATATACATTTATATGAAATTTTGTATAATACTGCCATATTCAAAATTATGAAAAAAAAAATTGAGATGATAACACAACCTGCTGAGCTATGTATCTCAAATGTAATAAACAACTTTTTAGGTCAAACTCTAAACTAAATACGAATTTTGGTTAAATTTTGTTCATTGGTTTTTAAGATACAGCAGTCTACAAAACGTTTGATGCAGACACACAGAGAAACACACATTTTTCTAAAAATAGTCAAATTGTGTTCGGTACATATAATAACATGTAAATAATCTAAAAGTGGAGATTGAAAATTTTTATGAACGTAATAATTTCTTCTAATATATTTTAGAAGAAATAAAAAAGTATACAGTGTTTTAACAGAAATACACACGGCAAAATGTAAAGATTTTGAAAAAAAAAAAAAAAAATACTTTCAATAAACTGTTAAAAATAAAATCGTACATTTTAGACGAAATAAATATTTCATTTTAGTTGCAATCAATACTTTTTGGAAATTAGGAGCACTTTGTGTAACCATTTTAATATTAAACACTACTATAATGGCGAAACACAACCATAAAATATAGTACATACAAAACTTGTGTGCAATGATTGTTTAAACTTTAAAACGTCTTCACACTCCACGAAATCAAAGAAAGCACTACCGGTTTCGAAAGGATGTGGCCTTTGTTCTTCAGGGGCAACTCCAAACCAGTAGCCCGTATTTTTGTACCTGAAGAAGAAAGAAAACTTCCTTTCGATACTTGTAGTGTTTTCTTTAATTTTTTGGTGTGTAAAGAAATTTTCAAGTTTAAACATTAACACTAAATCTACCGATACTTCATGTATACCTATTCCAACCACAGCGGGTCAAGTGACCCGTCTTTAAAATGTTATATATATTACTATGTATAGCAAAAATGTATTATTTAGCACAATTTGGTACACGAAACATGGACGGTGTGATAATGCTATTTGCAAGAAATTCTGACAAAAAATTTAAAATGGGTCATTTGACCCGTTGTGGTAGATTTAGAGTTAAATATAGATTGCAGCTGAACAATTTTGAAACATTAAACTACTATTTCTGACAATGTACACTACGCTAAAAATTTTTATGAAAAAAAAAATTAATTTTGGAACATCCATATTGTTTTATGAACTCGCTGTAAAAAAAAAAAAAAAAAAAAAAAAACTCAACTCTAACTGTTTCAGTTTAGTTCTAGTCAATATTTTTTGGAAATTGATGTGCTATGTTTCACCGTCTTAGTAATAACCACTGCAAAAATGGTGAAACGTGACAATAAAATATCGGTTGCAGCTGAATTCGCCGTATTATTACCATTTTTGGTGAAACGTTAAAGTATTATTTTAAACAGTGTATATATGGCGGAAAAATTTTATTTTTATTATTATTTATTTTATTATAAATGAAAAATAATAAAAATATTATTTTGTCATAGAATTAGTGTCTAAAAGTGTCTAAAAGCAAAATAACATAGTTTTATCGTTAACTAAATAAAAAAATGCGGCATATTTCATTGTGCAAGACTTGTTAAGAATAGATTTTGGTTTTGTAAATTATAATATAATTAATTACAAAACTTGGCAAAAGTACTTGTGAAGTTCGTTGTATCTTGTCTTCAAAATGATTAATGATAGTTTAAAAGAAAATTGTCGAAAATACACTAAATATTTTTCAGAAAAACCTATTATATTCGGGAATCGTTTAAATAGTTCTGGTAAGGAAAAACATTTTTTTTTTTCGGTAACGCAGTTTAAAATGTATATCGAACTTTTTGAAAAGAATCGCGTTATTTGATCAATATTTTCTAATTTATCATCAAATATTGTTGTTGGAAATTTAACAACAAGTATTTTACATAAAAAATATATATTCACATTTCAGAAATAGCACATTTTCTTGGTTAAAAATTTCTTCTGAAATAAAGATGCTTTACTTTAACCGTCTGTGTAATTTCCTGGAAAAAAGTTCGCTCAACACGCTAGCGCCCAGTGTCCTCATTTGTGGACATCTAATAAAATGGCACGTATATTTTTTGTGGTTTCTTGGAATGATTTCTGCTTTTTAGAGACAGTTTTTAGCGTCAATCTAAATGATCATTGAAAGTTTTATGTGCCTACTATTAAATATTATTTCATATATTTTGATAGTCATTTTATGGTTTTTCATTCGACACACATATATTTGCTTTTTGCGCAGGTATACTAACTTAAAAAAGTTGAATAATAATATATATTATAATACTTTACTTTCGAGATCTTTGTCAACATATAATAGGAAATTAATCTGTTATCTCTAAGTTTTCTTGCTAGAACACTAAACGTCAATAAATGAGGGTAGTTAATTATTTTCAAATAATTATTTTAATAATAATGTTTAATTATTTTCAAAACGATGGACAAAGCTGAACTTTACGTGTTGATTAAACACTGTTTTGTAATGGTCAAAAATAATGTATATTCCTTGTAAACCCTTTTTAAGATATTTCTTTGTGTCAACAGTAATTTTGCCCATCACAAAACAATGTTTATTCAACACACGAAATCCATCTTTGTCTATCATTTTGAAATTATGAAAATTGGAATCATTAATACTTTAACGTCTATGTAACGAATGGTCGAAATATCATGAAATTTTGACGTTAATCTTTTAAAGATTAGTACTACCTTACCCACATTTCATTTGTGACGCCATCTGTGGGTTAGTCCCGTGAGTTTTATATAGATGTGTTATATGATATTTAGTACTCCATTTACTTAAATAAACACAGGATTAACGAACAATGTCTTGAACGCCAAAGAAAATATTGTTACGGATTTGTAAATACTAATAGCCTCTTTTATGTAAATTCATTAAAAGATGCTTAGATACGACATAAAATGCAAATTTTCGCGTTAAAATAGCGCATCTCCTTTCAAAAACCCATTAAAAATCTTCACTAAATCAGGTAATGGACTTGGTAATAAATTTGGCGATTTTTTTTTATCCTTGGCGACTTTTTGACGACCTCAGTAAAAATCCTTCTTATCGATATCTTGAATATCTAAGCTCTAACCTGATTGGTTGAGAAGCTACTGGAACATTCTCATTTTCTACAATGGTATATAAGGAATGCCATTGTAACCGAGTCAGTCAGTTTCATGCCAACCGTCATTCTGCTAAGAGCTCTTGACTAAGATCTTTTTTACTGTTTGAACACAGCGTATTGCTGTATGTTAATGCTATGGTACATTTTATACGGTGAATTTAACGCTGTCAGCTGGTATTTAAACTGCGTTTACCAGTGAATCTGAACTTGATACTTGGTTTATAGACCTGTAATCTTTTAAAATTTTCTGTAAATAAACTTTTGAGACTCTGCAAGATTCGCCTTTCATTCAGAGATATCTCACGAATTCCGAGTACGCAACAATATTAAAGTATTAGACAGCTGTGTCGGTAGCGTTTAGCGTACCGCCAATAGTGCACTGATAACGGTACGATAAATACTACCACACTGAGAGAAAAAATATACCGCTTTTCTGTAGAATGAATAAGTGGCTATTTTCTAAATCCCTTAACTAGAAATATAGATTTCTGATCTATGCGCATAAGGCACGCCAATAAACTGAATAGACGAAATTATCAAGAATTTCTAGTGTACACATTTCTAGATGGTGAAGCAATATTCTAAATACTCTAAATATTCTGAATCATTTATATTGCGAGAAATTCTCGCTTGATATTCTAGAATTTGGTAACAAGCCAAGATTATAGTTGCAGAAACCCGCCTCTTGTAGTCTCATTTATTTGCAGAGATTTTAAATAACTTTGCCCTCGAGAATATAGGCAAGAATAGGGGCTTCTAGAACTCGCTTTCGAAGGGGACTAGAACTTATAAGGATGACATGGAACTATTTTTTCTAGAGCCACAATTTAGATTCTAGATGTCAGTTACAGAAATTTTTCTCAGTGTAAAAAATCCATCTGCTAGCTCTATATTTCATTTGATGTTCCAGACGTTGTTTATTAATTCTATGTTTTTTCCTTTAATGCCTTTTACCGATATACTGCATTTTTTCCATTGCTGTAAATATCATATTCATACGTGAATGTTTATTACGGAAGATTCTTAACTAATATAAAAAAAAAAAAAAACTGATTAAATTGATATAAGAAATTAACATATACATTTAAAATAATTTTTTTTTTTTTTTTTTTTAAATATTTGACTCAATTCAACGACTGAACCTAACTCCAAAGAAATATATTTGCACTTAAATTAAATCTAGAATAAATCAAAATCGAAATTCTTCATTATAAAAAAACTAATTGGAGCAAGAAAAGTCGTATAAAACTAAAATTAAAAAATAAAATAAAATAACTAAATAAAACATTAAAAATCCGTTATTACAAAGTAGTTTCTTTTAACTTTTATGTTTAAAAATTATTCGACAAAGAAACACATTTTTATTTGAAACATTCTAGGAAAATAAATGGAACTCTTGGCAAATTACAAGAAAAATGTCTCAAAAGGCTTTTACTTAAACACATTTTTTATAAAAGATTGTGAATGGATTCTCCAAAAATGTCTGAATAAAAAATGTAAAGGATTTTTAATATTAAACGTAAAAATATTCAAATTACGATAAAACAGGGAATAAGTTCCTCATAAAACAAGATTAAAGTCTTTCTATGACATATGATGTAATGGTATGTATTTATTCTTTTCACAGGAAGATAGTTCCTTTCTTTTTATACATAATATTGAAAATGGATAATTTTAGTAAACACATAAGTTCATTCATTTAAAAGTGTTTTTATATTTCCACGACGGATAATTTGTTACATAAAAAATCAACTTATGGACAATATATTAAAAATATTTAAAGAAAATAATTTATATTAAGATAAATTATTACTAAATTAAAATCTTTACGCGATAAAATATGATTAATGCTCGACATGACTAATCAATTTTAATAAAAGAGGCTTTTTTTTGCGAAATGCGAAACATTACCTCGGATTGTATTATTAAATTCAGTATCATAGTATTTATAACCTCATTGTTTTTCTGAAATTTTAATAGAATCACAATTAATAAAAATATTTTAGGAAATAAATGTATAATACAACGTTTTATAAGAATAATAAATTTTAATTATTTGTAACTAGCTTTTTCTTTATAAAAATACCTAATGAGACACTTTTTATCTCAATGCTGTTATAATATCTAGTGTTTAATTACTTTATTGCTAATTATACTTAAAAAAATTACTTCCTTGTAGTTTGCTTTCATGATGTACCATTTACTTATTTATTTATTTATTATTATTATTTTCTGTATTTTTTTTCACTTTTAATTAAAAACTTTTCAAAGCTTTTGAGTGTTTTCATATTTAATTTTAAAATTCTTAAAAATTATTTAACATTTGTGTTATATGTCATACTTTCAGCAAATAATAAATATTTTTTAAAGCAATTTAAAGTAAATGCAGTAAATTTACATTTTAGAGTATTTTAACCATCAGTCTAAATTTTGAACGCTTTCTTATAAATTGCAATATCCATAAAATAGAGATGAAGTAAGGAAAAAAAAAAAAAAAAAAGATAAAAAATTATGTTTGATTTTAATGTATAATTATATTTTTAGACTACTATTTAAAACTCATGCTCAAGATTTTACCAATTATACAATTAGTTTTTTTCGTACATTCTCAACTGAAATTCAGACAACATTAATTTTTAATGTTTTAATATATCCTTGATGCAGTACAGTGGATATTGTTAAAATAAAAATGCTTCATGTATTTTATTTCCAGTAAAGAAAAACATAACTTTGAAAATTTATGAGATGATAATCTAAGAAAAATAGCTATCTCTCATGCCTTAAAATAGATTTAGAAAAGTTTGATGTGAAACGTAACAGAAAAATTATATCAGAGGTCATAATCGTGAGTAAAGAAAAAAAGAACTCTAACCAACAAGAACGGAAGAAATGTTAAATTTTAAAAATCGTATTAACGCTGTTTTAAATTAAATAAACTTCACCTAGCAAATCTTAAATTTCATGCATAATTTTGTACATTTATAAATGAAATTATGAAACTCAATGCTTTTAAAAATTATTTATATTTAATTAACAGGAAACATTTCTAAAAATGAATGTAAATAAGTTAAAAAGTAAGATGTATACAATATCTCTTAAACTAAAAAAAAAAAAAAAAATATGTTTTTCATTTCATATAAAGTTAATGAAATGAAGAATCATCTGTCAAATTTCCATTTGTTTATATAATCAGTTTAAAGAAATCCCCTGACGTTAAAAGGAAAATTATGTTAATTAGCATATCAATTAGAAAATCATCGTAAAAGCATTGTAAAAGTGTTGAATGCAACGAAAATTGGATTATGATGCTTTTACTAGATTTTTTTTTTTTTCTTTAAATAAGAATTCCATTTCATGTTTACTAATTATTATTATAATGATTATTGATAAAAAATATATCCCATTTAGAGACACTTTTAAAAGACACGTGTACCGTTTTAAATTAATACGTAAAACACTTTAAAACACGTACAAAAGTTTTAAAAACATATATTTAATTAAAAACTACATATTTCTAAGCTTTTCGCCCTGAAAAACAGGGCATCAGCAGGAAATCTACATGGTTTTGTACAGTATGCAGCTGTGTTACTAGCTACTACTTAGCTACAGTTACTTGCTAAGCTACAGTTACATCGCTACTTTAATACAAAAAATTTCAAGTTTTTTTAAGTTTCTATGGACGCTGCTGCATCCTTCTCCAACGATAGTTACCACCACTCCAGGCTTCATGTTCCCATCCACAGTTTGTCTTCAAGGTTTGATTCCTTTCTACTACAAGTTTTTGTACAAGTTTCTTCTAACAGTTGTTAACACCAGTCCAGTGTTTCAGCTTCCGTCCATTGACTCCTCAAACAGAATGACTCTACCACTGCTCGACAAGTTTTCTTCACCTTGTTGTTACCACCATCGCCAGCCTTTCCAATAGCCATCCAAAACTGACTTTTTCCAACGCAAGTTGCAGTAATCAAGTGTTGCCTCAGTGTCAATGTAGAATGGCTCCAACCAATGAACTAAAAAATTTTTGTATTAAAGTAGCGATGTAACTGTAGCTTTAACCTGATTTATGCTATATATATTTGTAATACAGCTGCACACTGTACAAAATCATGTAGATTTCATGATGATGCCCTGCTTTTCAGGGCGAAAAGCTTAGAAATATTTAGTTTTTAATTAAATATATGTTTTTAAAACTTTTATACGTGTTTTACAGTGTTTTATTTATTAATATAATAATTATTATTATTAGTTTAATTTTCAATTATTTTTAAGAGACATTGAATTAATTGTGATGATCTTGATATATACTTTTCGTACTTGATATTGCTTATTTATCTATTTATCAATATATTTACCTATTCACTTATACATATCTATACCCATTTATGAATCTATTTTTATTAAAAATATTTATTTAAAAGGGGCATTGATGAAAACGAATCCTGTAAAAAAAATTAGATTATGATGCTTTTAATGGATTTTATTTTTTCCCCCTCTAAATAAGAATTCTCTTTCATGTTTACTAATTATTATTATTATTTTTTTTTTTTATCTTCAATTATTTTTAAAAGACAATTAATGGTGACGATCTTGATATGTACTTTTCGTACTTCATATTGCTTATTTATCTATTTATCAATATATTTATCTATTCACTTAAATATATCTATACCCATTAATCAATCTATTTTTATTAAAATTATTTATTTAAAAGGGACATTGATGAAAACAAATCCTGTAAACAAAGATTAGATTATAATGCTTTTACTAGATTTTGTTTTCTCTAAACAATAATTCTCTTTCATGTTTGCTAATTATTTATTATTATTATTATTTTAATTTTGAATTATTTTTAAGAGACATTGAATTAATTGTGATGATGTTGATATATACTTTTCGTATTTGATATTGTTTATTTATCTATTTATAATATATTTTTCTATTCTCTTATATATATCTATACGCATTTACGAATCTATCTTTATTAAAAATATTTAATTGAAAGGGGCATTGAAAAGAACGAATCCTGTAAACTAAAAATTAGAAAAATATACTGTGATAATAACATGTTTCTTGAATACTTTTCTGAAACTAAATAATTTTCTTATATTCATTTTTTGTTAAACTCATAAATAGAGTTTTTTTTTTTCTTTCGTCAATTCGATACGAACTTTTGGCATTAAGCGGAAAACTATGCTGATAATGAGAATATTAATTACAAAATACTTATATATATATACATACATATATATATATATATATATATATATATATATATATATATATATATATCTTAATATATATAAATCTCGTGTCACAATGTTTGTCCTCAATGGACTCCTAAACCACTTAACCGATTATAATAAAATTCGCACACCATGTGCAGTTTGGTCCAACTTGAGAGATAGGATAGTTTTTATTACAAAATTTGCCCCCCAAGGGGGAGGGGGGCCCAACGTGATTTAACAAAAAAAAAAAAAAAAAAAAAAAAAAAGAAAGAAAAAAGGAAATGCAGTTAGACCGTTCAAAATTGGTACAGATAGGTTTAAAGGCCTGCAAATCGAATGAGGATATTTTCGAAAGTGTAAAGTTAATAGGAGGGGCGGAGGGGCTAAAAAATACAAATGGAGTTAGATCGTTCAAAATTGGTGCATAAAGATACCTACCAATCGATTGCGGATATTTTCGAATTTGCAAAATTATTAAGAGGTAGGGAAAGGGGGGGGGGCAGAAGAGCAAAAAACTAAAAAAAGAGTTAGATCGTTTAAAATTAGTACAGATAGGTTTTAGAGACTTGGAAATCGAATAAAGATAATTTCGAAAGTGTAAAGATATTAGAAGGGGCGGGAAGGAGGGCGGAGGGTCAAAAAAATAAAAATAGAGTTAGATCGCTCAAAATTGGCGCATAGAGGTATTTGATACCTACAAATCGATTGCGGATATTTTTGAATTTGCAAACTTATTAAGAGGTAGGGAAGGGGGGGGGGGAAGAATAGCAAAAAACTAAAAATAGAGTTATATCGTTTAAAATTAGTACAGATAGGTTTTAGAGACTTGGAAATCGAATAAGGATAATTTCGAAAGTGTAAAGATATTAGAAGGGGCGGATATTTTCGAATTTGTAAAATTATTAGGAGGAGCGGAAATGGGAGGGGGGGGAGAGGAGCAAAAAATAAAAATGGAGTTAGATCGTTCAAAATTGGTGCATGGAATTTTTTATACCTACAAATCTCTTGCGGATATTTCAAATTTGTAAATTTATTAGGAGGGGGGAAAAGGGGGGTAGGGTCAAAATATAAAAATAGAGTTAGATCGTTCAAATTGGTGCATAGAGGTTTTTGTTAAAAAAAAAAAAAAAAAAAAAAAAAAAAAAAAAAAAAAAAAATGCAGATATTTTCGAATTTGTAAAATTATTAGAATAGACGGGAGTGGGGAGGGCATCAAGACAAAATAATAAATTTTAAGGCCCGCTAAATCGATTGTGGATATTTTCAAAAGTGTAGAATTATTAAGAAGGGCGGGAACGGTGGGCGAAGGAACTCGCGTGCCGTGCGCACAGGTAGACGCTGGCGCAGGCAGTGGGGGTCCGGACAGATTATTCCACCAATGAGAGAAGAATTTTTTTTGTATTTTATATCATTTCCCTTTCGATAATATAGGGATTCATTATGAGTGTCGAACATAAATGCGCGCGCGCAGAGCACAATAGGAACCCGATGCGACATTTTTCCAGATCAGATTTTTTTTTTTTTTTTTTTTTTTTTTTAAATTAATGCAATTTTGAGAATTCTTTAATTATAGTGAATCATTTAAAAATAGGGACCAGCGAAGCGGGCTAAGCCTGCTAGGATCAAGGATGTTATCAAGGATGGTCTTTATTCGTAAATAATAATTTGAATGTATTGAATATTTTATTACAATATAATTCAACGTATAACATAGCCACAGCAACGAGTGGCTGGGTCTGCTAGTATATATATATATATATAGAGAGAGAGAGAGAGAGAGAAATCTAACAAATAACAATTTTAAATTACACACACACACACACACACAAAAAAAAAAATATGAATAAATAAATAAATAAAATAAAATAAAATATGTTTAAATAAAATATGTTTAAACATTTTCTGTCTGCAGTCAAACTAACATTGCGTAGTAAAACTGAAATTTTATTAATAACTATAAATAATCAAATTAAATATAAGTATATTTGCCAAAAAGAATGTGAAATAATAAACTTATGTAAATTAATTTATGTTTAATTAATAAAAGGCATTATTAAAGACGAATGTAATTCAATGTAGATAAAAAATAAAAAAGTACAATAACAGCATTTCCAACCTATTCTGTGCTGAACTGAAAATATTTCATACTATATGTAAATGAGATAAAATGAAGAATCATCTGTCAAATTTCCATTTATTCATATAATTAGTTTGAAGAAAACTTCTGACGTTAAGAGAAAAATCATACCGTTAATTAGCATATGAATTAGAAAATCATCGTAAAAGCGTTGTTTCATATCCATCCAAAAATATCTAATGTGTTGAAAACTAGATTATCAATCCTTTACTAGAAACCTTTTTCTCTAAATAAGAATTCTACTACAAGTTTAGTAATTAAATTTTGAAAATTGCGAATTGTTTTTAGGATCCACTAAATTAATGGTGATGCTTTTGAAATATAACTCTTCAGCAAACTTAAGCTCTCTAGTTTACTATTAATTATTTTGCTCTTAAAGTTAATTGGAATTTTTCCTTCCTTTTGTGATTTAAGAGAAATTCTCAGCAACTTCAAATAGAAAGAGTTTCTTTCTTCTTTTTTTTATAAAATTATTATTAACAGAGTATAAGATGGTTTTAACATAATATTGCCCTCTTATCAAGTTTTTGCTTTCTACATTTAATCAGAAATAATGGAAATGAATATAATACTTTTTATGTATATATTATATAAACATTTTTGGTTGAGAATAGGAATTATTAATTTTTTGAATTCATTATTTTCATGATATCCATCGTCTAAAATTTTATGACAACATACATCAATACCTTTGCCAACAAGATTGTATTTATGCCAGAAAATACGAATTTTTTGGAAAAAAAAAAAATATATATATATATATATACTCTAAATAGCTAATTGTTTTTTGTTTTATTTGTCCATATTAGAAATATATGAAGAGATACAATTTCCCTTTATTTAAGTATTTAAAAATTTATTTAAAAATTTAATTAATAAAAAAATCATGTATTTAAATGAATCTACTAATTAAAAATAATGCTAAATAATTAATAATGCCATAAATTAAAAATATAAATTGTGATATTAGTACTTCTCTTGCATTTTATTTTACAATAGACAAATTTCTTATATTTAATTTGTTTAATTTGTCCATATTAGAAATATATGAAGAGATACAATTTTCCCTTTATTTAAGTATCTAAAAATTTATTTAAAAATTTAATTAATAAAAAATCATATCTATAAAAGAATATTCTAATTAAAAATAACGCTAAAAAATTAAAAATGCTATAAATTGCGATATAAATTGCGATACTAGTACATCTCTTGCATTTTCTTTTACAATAAAGAAATTTCTTATATTTATTTTATGCATATATAATATAATATATTAGTACACAAAGCTGTTTCTTTAACACCAAAATAAGATTATCTGAGCTGCGGAAAAATCTTTGAACTAATAAGAAATGATTACGTTTCTCTTATATGACGTTGGGCTATGCACTTCATAGGCAACGAGATAAAGAAGGACGAGGTTTAGTGGGTTTAACGTCGCACTAGAGCTTCACAGATTTATTGGCGACGGTTTGGGATTTCCTCTTAAGATTCTAAAAGGGATTTTGAGATATGCTATCACAATTTTGATCCTCCGCTGAAATGATCGAGAAAAACAAGAAAGTTTGAGGTTGTGGTCGATTGAGCTAAACATCGCACTAATGCTAAGCAATTTAAATTTTGAAACGGACAGGAATTAAAACCTTAGGTTTTGTTTTTACACATGCCATCACAATTTTGAGTTAAATTGGTTTAGCAGAATTGCCAATATTTTAATAATAATAATAATAATGATAATAATAATAAAAGTTCCTGAAACTTTATGTAAAAGACAGGCATTAAAACAAAATACCAGAATTTTGATTAAAAAAGCATTATGTTACAGAAATGAATAATTTATTTTTTATCTAAACCGACAAAAAGAACTGATTGTTTAACTAAAATAGACAGTAACTTTTTTTAAGAAGATAATGCAGCATCGGAAATACAAACATAAATTTTCAAATCCCAAACTTTGTTATGTACACTGTTATATACATATAATCATATCAAGTAACAGCTGAATCAGCTGAATTTAGCTAAAATTCTGAAAAAAAATCTTATGCCTGTGAAAATTTAATCTAAACATTTTGACCTCCCCCCCCGCCTCAAAAAAAAAAAAAAAAAAAAAAAAAAAAAAAAGAAGACGTAAACATTTCTATTTATTTCTTCTAACGATGATCTAAAATTAGAAATATAAAATTATATATAAAATAAAATTTATCCAGCATTATAGTTATTTAAAAACCATTACCTTATATCATCATTAAGTGAAACTGAACGCAAATTAGGGACATCAAAGCAATTACTCACCTAAAAAATGAAAAAAAATAATTAGCATTTTTTATGTTAACTGATTTAAATTACATACAATTTATATAATTCCTTGGTTAATAATTTTCAATAAATCAAAAATTTATAAATTTCATTTTATCACATTATACATAATATGTTCATTGTTTTGTTTTGTTTTTTAAAAACAAAATTAATATATATAAACAAATAAATGTATAATAATACATTAATACAACTCATATTAATGTATACATCATTATATAATTATCATGTATATACGTGCAATTAAAATTGCAATAACAGGTTTACTTGCAAATAAGAGAGAAAATATATTATACATCAAATGCAAGATTTAATAGATTTTTCTTTTTAAATTATATTAGATTGTAGTTTAAATGTTGTGCAAATTTTTCTTTTATACAATATAATTCTGTAAACGTATTTATTATTTCTTTTATATAATTTTTAAAATCTTATACAAAAGAAATATTTGTCACAAAAATTAACTCAGGAATAATGCAAAAAATATATATTATATATACATATATATATGAAAAAAGAATACATGTATGATATGATGTAATTATATAATATGATATATATATACATAGCTGCCAATATTTTAATTTATTCCGGAGTACTTTTAGCCCCGCCTTTATTTCGTATCACTTATTTTATTTTTTTTATTTTTATAATTTTTTCTTCATTAATCGAAGTTTTATATTAGAGAAATTTTTTCTATGTATAAAGTGGTACGAAATAAAGGCGGGACTAAAAGTACTCCGGAATAAATTAAAATATTGGCAGCTATGTATGTATGTATGTATATATATATATATATATATATATATATATAATTGTAATTAACAGACATAACTATTTTTACACGAGATTTGTCACTTACAAATATAGTGGTCTTTGGAAATTAATTTTCTGGTGTGAAATTGATTTATCTGACCAGCGAATTATAAACTTAAAAATACAGTATATATAAAAAAAAAAATAAAAAAAAAAACTCTTAAAAAAAAAAGAAGAAGAAGGAAAAAGAAAAAGAAAAATGCTTGAAAACTGTTTCAAAAATACAGGAATTACTTAATACATATCAAGTACATGAGAAGAATGAAACCAAGAACGAAAGAAGTTAAAATTTCTCGTTTGTTAGATCGATAAACTCTTGTGTGTGCAAAAAAGACATTATTCGACTACCCCAAACAAAAACCTTAGAAGGAAAATCCGCCTTTTCAAAACGATGGCAAAGAAAAAAAATATTTATAGAAAAAAAAGGGGTGGGGGGGTGGAGGGATATGAGTAACTTATGGAAATACAAATCAATCTCATATAGAAATGATATTAATAATTATTTGTGTTTGGATTTGAAAGTTATAACTATAAGAGAGATTAATTGCAATTACATTCCAACAGTGAATATTTATTTATTTTCTTTTTAATGTACACAAAGTGATGTTCCCATATTTTTCTATTTTTTTTTTGTCATCGCCGCATTTTGGCATTATATTTTAACAAAAAGGATTTTGCGCATTCGTGTTTAAATTATTTAATTATTTTTTCTTAGCAAGCGATGTCTTAATTGCTAATGAAGAATTTATACACTGATAGCACTCAATGAATTGCTCACGAATGCGTAAAATCATTTTTTAAATAATGTATTATATGAGATGAACGCCTAAAAGAGGGACTATTCTTTTAATGAAACGCGTTAACTCATGACTGGTTAACAATGTGTCAACAAACTTAATAATGCATTGCTGCCAACTAGTGCGGTTTTTTTAACATCGCATTTTTGAACATTTCATTCTATTTAACCGTAGAAAACTGCATAGAAATTTAGAAAATATTTCTATTAAAAATTAGCCGTATTGAAAAACTATGTAAGTTGGCAGCTATGTTAATGTTTTAATTATTGTCAAAGCTTAATTATTAGCAATTTTACTTAATTTTTGATTTCTTTACAAACATAAGCTAAAACCTGAAAACTTTTCAATATCTTTTTTAAGTATTTTGTTTTACTTTAAAAACAAAAATTAAATAAAAAATCACATACTAATTAAAAATAAAACGAAGTATATCGGAAAAAGAAAAAAGGAAACTAAGTGCGAAAGATGTTACAATTTCTCAGACATTAGAGTGATAAATTGTGGACAAAAACGAAATTAATCTATCTCCCACAAAAAAATAGCTTGGAAGAAAAATCCTACTTTCTTCGTTGATTTTTCTTTTAAGAAACAATACCTAAAACTTAAGGGATTATAAAGCAAGCTAATTAAAAAGCTCTAAACAACTATCAGTTGCGAGTTTTTAGGAGAAATTACTAACCAAAATCATATTTCAACATTGAGTATTTTTTGTCTTTTATTTTTAAAATTATCAAACTCTCTAATACTTTATTTTTTAAAAAATCCAAACTGTTAATATAATTATTTACATTATAAATATTTACAGGTATTCGCAACGAAGTAACTAAAATATAAAAGAACTATGAGCGAAATGACGTAATATTTATCGTACATTAAATCGATAAATTTGTGGCTGTGCAAAATAAAATACTTTGTTGCACTACCGCTAAAAAAAGTGCAAAAGGAAAAATCCCCCTTTTTTACAACAATGGAGAAACATAAACTTAGTAAAAAGGAACGACAATGAACAATGCAAGTAATTTACGGAAATATAAAGCAAGTTCATATAAGATATTTCCTAAGCAATTATTCGTTTTTTGGGTATGAACAGAAACATTTAAACCGCAATAATATTCCAACAATGAGTACCGATTTCTTACTTCTCAATATTAACAAACTGACCATTATTTTAAATATTAACAAAGTTACATTTTAAGAAAAAAATATAACTTCAAAATCTTTATATATTTTTTTAGTACGATATATCGTAATATTTCTTTTATTCGGCTGTTTTTGCATCGCGTTACCAGTTTTATCTATCGCTTTGAATTAACGTTCAAACATATAAATCTGAAACACTGAGAAAAAAAAATATACCACCTTTCTCTAGAATGAATAAGTAACCATTTTCTAAATCTCTTACCTAGAAATATAGATTTCCGAGCTATGCGCATAAGGCACGCCAATAAACTGAATAGACGAAATTATCGAGAATTTCTAGTGTACACTTTTCTAGATGGTGAAACAATATTCTGAATACTCTAAATATTCTGAATCATTTATATTGCGAGAAATTCTTGGTTGATTTTCTAGAATTTGGTAATAAACCAAGATTATAGTTGCAGAAACCCGCCTCTTGCAGTCCCATTTATTTGCAGAGATTTTTAAATAACTTTACCCTCGAGAATATAAACAAACGCTCTAGAATTCTAATAGGAGCTTCTAGACTTCACTTTCCAAGGGGACTAGAATTTATAAGGATGACATGGAACTATTTTTTCTAGAGCCACAATTTAGATTCTAGATGTCAGTTACAGATTTTTTTCTCAGTGAAGTGAAACATGGTATCTGTACGTATTATTAGACTTTATCAAAATTTGGCGCACCTAGTAAATCAGGACAAAATCTAACTAATGCCATGTGTTTTAGTTTAATCAGATAATTAACCTACCAGCACGCGTGTCTGCGCAAAATTTGCAATAAATTCGGTTTTTAATGCACTTTTTTCGCGTATCTCAGCTGCGACGTCAAAAGGTAATTTCTATTCCACCTTTCAACTCTTCCTTGCATCATGGAATGTGTCAACTGAAATTTACATGAAAAATTTTATTTTTAACAGGGCTTTTGGGCTACGTAGTAGCTTGTGAAGGTGTTCACATATATATGGTTAAATTTGAATTGAATTTTTAAATAAAATAAAATCTAATGATAAATTAATGCATTACTGCAATAAAAAAATTATTAAATTTCAAGTGAGATATTATATTCACATAATTTGTTCTCAGGCATTTGAAGAAAGAATTGTTTTTAAATGTCATCAAAAATTGCACAATTTTAATTATACATACGATCTACACTATATATTAACATAAAATGATAACATACGATCTACACTATATATTAACATAAAATGATAACAGACATCATTCAGTGACCTAAATTTATATGGTTTTATATCTAGATCGTAAATAGAATGTGTATTATTTTAAATAGAAAAGTACTTTATTTTATAGGATAAAAAATAAAATAAAAAAATAATATCTAATGAAATTCTGACATTAAACATAATTATTATAAAAAGTGTTCTCAAATACTCCTAAACAAGAAAACTCATTGTCAGAATTAATATATTTCAACACCGGATGTAATTTATTTGAAAATTACGCAATATTAATGATTTCAGTTCATAACGGTCATTTCTTCAGTCAATCTGACGCTTGTCATAATATCAACGAAAGCTAGGGTTAATACATTTCATAACCGTCGTTTATAATTCAAAAATTAACATTGATTTATTCTTCAAAACAAAGAATTAGAATTGGCATGCATTTTGGCGAAAATAATGATAATGCAAACAGATGACTTCCCTTTCGGACCGATCTTCCCGTGTCATCGAAAATGCGGACTCACAGTTCTGCTCTTTTTATCGGATAGTTAAGACGTAAGATTTTTCTCTGCCCTCTCTCTCTCCCTTACAAGGTTTTTAAAATTTTTATAAATATGAAAAGCTTCGAAGCTTCCATTCATGAACTCGATTTCTTTGAAGCTTTTCATATTTATAAAAATTTTAAAAACCTTGTAAATTGTGATTTCGCTGTTCCCTATTTGTCTGATTGTTGGAAATTTTACATTCAGTCCACATTTCCTTAATTTTTCTACGGTTTACACAACTACACATTCCTTAATTCCTATTGGCCACACTCCCCACCTCTTCCGTAATCCTATTGGTTGAACTAAATCTGGTCCCTCTCCTATATATACGAGCACCTCTCCAGATTCAGAATTCTTTTTGCACTGAAGACGGTACGCTTTAGGCTACCGAAACAGCTGTATGCACCTCAATAATTTTTCTTTGGCGTTTCTGACGTAGTAGTTTATTCCTGTTTTAATAAAAATAATAATAATAATAATAATAATAATATAATAAAATTAAAAAAAAAAAAAAAAAAAAAAAAGAATGCTCCAAAAACACAAGCAGTTCATAAAAATGAATGAAACATGAAAAATGAGTGAAAAAGTTAAACTTTTTGCTACATTAGATCGATTAACTTGTGCTCGCGCAAACTTGACATTATTCTACTATCCTTAACAAATAGCTTGAAATGAAAATCTTCTTTTTTGCAACAATGGTGACAAAAACGTTTTAAAAAGTAACCAGAAAGAAAAATGAAGTTTTGCAGGAAAATCTTCTATTTCAGAACCATGAATAACAATAATAAAAATGAATAAAAGAAACAGAATAAAAGAAATGGGGTAGAAAAATGGATTCAAGAGAATTTTAAAGCAACCTCATAGTAGGAATGCTCTAAATATTCATACTTCTTGGGGTTTGTAAAATTTCAAACGTAATCATATTCCAACAATGAGTGTTGAATTTTTATTTTTACTTAACTCACTCTTTTAACTATTATGAAAGTGACGTTATTAACAAATCTAATTAACTTTAAATTATTTGCAAACATAAGCTAAAACCAATTTGAGAAAAATATACATATGCGATTTTAATAATGAATGAAAAATCAAAGAAACTTTAAAAACACACGAAGTACATAAAAAAGAGTTTAGTTAAGAGTTAAAAAGTTTAGCATTTCTCAGACAATTTCTCTCGATAAATTGTGGATGCGCAAAAAAAGAAAACAAAAATCGACATCTTACAATATATATCTCGAAAAGAAATTCCTCTTAATATAACGATGGTAAATGAAAATTGCCTTTGACACCATTTCAGCATATTCTTATGTAAAATGACCTCCTGAATCTGAATACGACGCCCATTTTGCCCTATCACCCACCATGTTTTAGGAATAGCCCCTTATTTTATCATTTTTCGGTGATTTTATGGCTATAAATTTTATTTTTAGGAAGAGGGAGGATTATTTTAACCGTTAAATATCTTCTGAGGGGCTACAGAGTTGGAAAATTCTAAAACATGGACATTTTGCGATAAGGGAAAATTTTTGGGGAATTTGTCACTGAAATTATGCATTACATATCATATTTTTTAAATCTGTTATTAATGTTATTTTTTAAACTTTATATATATATTGTTTGTTTGTTTTTAGGTGTTAAATTAATTATTTTTCATTCTTCAAATCAAATTCATGATCATAAAATTACCTAACAGGGAAAGAAATTGAAGGAGGGTGTGGTGTTTCCAGAAAACCGTGGGTGACTGGGCAAAATGGGAGTCATATTCGGATTCAGGAAGTCATTTTCTATAAAAATCAGCAAGAATGGTGTTAGACCACGAATTTTTATTTATTTATTTTTTTTTTTTCAGAGCAGTGTAATTAACTTAAAAAAGTGAAACAAACAAAGAGTTTACTAAAAAACACAAAAACGTAGAACAGAATAAAATTAAGAGCAAAATAATTTAAATTTTCTGGTATTTTAGATCACTAAACTCGTAGATGTGCAAAAGAAGACATTTTTCTACTACCCCCAACAAAGAGCGTGGAAGAAAAGGTCTTATTTTCACAATGATAAAGAAAATAAACTTTGTAAAAATAAATTAAGAAAAAAAGAAGGAAATTTTAAAGCAAGTTCAATCAGTAACAGTTATTCCTTTTTACTTTCTTCTATATTCAATAGAAGAAAGTATTGCATTGTTAAAAATTTCGATCTTGGGTTTTTGATGGATTTACGCGTTTTGAGAGCTGTAGAGCACGATTTGACCATTTTTAGAAAATGTCTGTCTGCTTGTCTGTCGGTCTGCGTGTTTGTGACAAAATTTAGTGGCAACTGCATCTCAGAAACGACTGCACAGAATTTCATACAAATTGGTATGTTGTTACACCTTGACATAAATTAGTGCGTATCAAATTTTGGTAAAAATTGTCTAACAGGTTGCGTTGCCATTCCGCTTTTTCTAAATTTTTAACATGGTGATATAGGACAAAGTTTTGCATAAAGAGAATTATTTTTAGTAATCATTATGAAATTTACAAGAATTGATTATAATAGAGATAGTCAACTGGAAAAACAAATTGTATGTGTAGGAGCCTCGCCACCCTCCCTGGGGGGGGGGGGGAGTCCCCGCTCGAGGGGAGTAAATTTTCATGATGGGTATCTTTCAAAAGAGCTCGCCAATACCTTTAAAACGAATGGTTGAACCTTTGATCTGCGATAATTTAAATAAAGTTATCGATTTTTTTCATTTTTAACATTTTTTTTTTTTTTTTTTTTTTTTTTATGACAATAAAATTGACCTTTTTTGGATATTTAGTGTTATACTACTTCTCTAATATGGAAATCATCTGCATTATCGCGGAAGATAATTTTTTAAATAATAATTTTAATAAATTATTTTTACTGAGAGAATTTGTATAGGAAAATATAGAAGAAAGTCATGTGATGGCCACAACATACTAGTTTGAAATTTACCTGGAGATTTTAAACCGAAATCATATTTTATTGAGTACTGATTTTTTTTACTTTTTAATACTTTTGAACTTACTAATGTTTTTATTGCACAGGTCTTCGTCTAAAACTTTTATCTCATAATTGTTGATGGTCTTTTTTTTTTTTTTTTTTTTTTTTTTTTGTGTGTGTGTGTGTGCGCGCGCGCGAAAACCGAAATTCAAGCCAGTATTTCTCTATCACATACAATTTTTTGTGAATACAAGGCGTTTACAGACACAATTTCTTTCGTGGCTCTTCCAGTGTGTGTGGTAATTGATTAATTATTCAATGATTAATTATAATTAATCATGGAAACATACTATAAAAGATGAAAATTGAAGATATTTTGTCGGTAGATACTCTGTATTGACAAAACTTTACATGTGATAGAGAAAAACTTGCTTCATTTCCGGTTTCAGTACATTAAAAGTACATTCGTACGTTATTAACGAAACTAGATTTTTCCCCCCTTAAGATACTAACAATCAAGAGCAAACACTTACATTTCTATACAATTAAAATAATCTGGTATCTCACTCACACGACTTTCTCTTACAATGAAATTTAATGGTATGACTACGGATTGGATATAAAGGGTTAAGATAACGAGTACTGTTATATAAACTTATAATTTAAATTAAGCTTCGGAACAGACTTATTTGACAAATAATTATATGTGAGGGGGGCTACCGCCTCCTTCAATCCACAGTTTCGTTTTTGTATTTACATTTATATAGAATTCACATCTGTTATTAAGTTCAAAAGTTTATTTAAAATTATTCAGTCAACTTTCACACGCATCATTCCTTGAAACTTATCAATCTTTTTCTAGTATCAAACATTTCTTGTTACAAACGTATTAACTTAAATATACATCATTTGGATCGCCTGAAATTATTTGTTTTTAATTTACTCTAACAGAGACAGTCAAAGATCAAACTATAAAACTTTACTTCAGTATTTAGGAAGCCTCAAAACGTGTAAATATACAAAAAATCAAGTGATGAATATTTAGCTTAAAAAATACATTATTTATCATATGGCTATCAGAACTTAATTTTTATTCCTGAGTAGCTTTCCAGGACATGTTAAAATATTATAGTGAAGCATTTCCACAGACGATGGAAATAAAAAAAGAATGTTAAGGCTTAAATATTGGCAGCCCTGTATGTGTATATCTTCTTAAAGTTATGTACACATCACATTGCGGAAATAAATATAATCATATATTAATAGCACACGCCACAACCTAAAGTACACATCCATCAGTTTACAAGTATTGTATTATAATCTAGTGCTTTTGTGTAGCCCTGTAAACAACCAGTGAATGATTTGTATACCATATTCTACATGAAACATGTTTTTAGGAATATAAAAAATATATATTCGTTTCATTTGGTTTAGTGCAGTCTATAGATGTTAAACTCTACTTACCTGCAATTCCCCCCCCCCCCCCATATAGACGTAGTGTATTTTAATTCTCTTGGGTGTCCCTGTACATGAACCATTTGCTTGATCTCAACGAAAAGTTTAGTGTAACATCTCTGCTTGATACAAGTTTAGAACACCAAGTTTGATCTTTCTGCTGTAATTTATTTTTGAGATATGCTGGTAAAAGACAGACACACAGAGCAGCCACTAAAACAAGATTTTCGGATTTAGGGGACCTCAAAACGTGTAAATGTAACAAAAATTCACTTTCGAAAATTGGACCCAAAACAATACTTTCTCTACCTTATGGGTAAGAGAAAGTAAAAAATTAATTATATCTTAAAAAAAAAAAAAAAAAATATATATATATATATATATATATATATATATATACTAGCTGACCCGACAAACCTTGTTTTGTCATATAAATTATTTCTAGAGAATATTTTGCTAGAAAAAAATAACTAACTTATTGTAAGTGTGTAAGGATGTGGTATATAAGTGGAAGATGTATGGAGCGCTGTGAACGGTGAAAGAATATAAAAATAACAAAACACCAATCATTTATTTTTTTTATTTATTAAAATTGATTCTTTAAAATTATATACATATCGCTACTTATAGCAATATTACTAAAAAACAATATCAATCCCTTAATGCAACAGAGTGTACAATATTTTTTGTTATCCCATCTTTCGCCAATACAAACAAACTGGATGGTTTGCCCACTCGAGAGCCACGTATAATTGTCCGTGTGAAAAACATGATGTGCTCAAATCTAAGCCACAGACAGACATCATTTGGCCCTGAGACTTATTGATAGTCATTGCAAATGCCAATCTAATTGGAAATTGAGGGCGTTTCAATTGAATTGGCACATCTGTGGGTATAATAGTGATTCGCAGTAGTAATATATTTTCACCTCGGAATTTGTCATTTAAAACGATGGCTTCGATACCATTTTTCATTAATTTTTTTATGACTAATCGCGTGCCGTTGCACAACCGTGGTGGGTTCAAATTACGAAGCAAAAAAACCGGAGATCCAACCTTCAGTTGTAAAATATGCGGTGGCATGCCTGGTAAATCCAATGAGTTTAAAAACTTTGTTGGATAATTTACAGCTTCGGTGGCATCGCCAACTGTATCATTAGATTTTTATGACACCAAGTCTCCTGGTAACAAATGTTGTATCTTGAGATTCAATTCGTTGACGTCCACATTTTTTGCTGCTAAAATTGCTCTTTCTGCCAGCCACTCATGATTTGTGTATCGTCTGTGTACATCGGGAAATATCTGGTCAATAAGAGCATCTTGAGAATCAATGATTGTGCAGAAATCGGTCGGTAATTTTATGCATCCAGTTTCATCTGTAGTAACTTTTCCATCGCCGATATCTAACAATTGTTTTGAGAATGTTTCAGCGGATGGATCTTGAAGCTTTTGAACGCACAAATTTGCTTTCAGTTGTACGTTTTCAACATTAAGCCACAATGACGATGATTTTAAGCACGCGTTGATCTCATCAGCGTATGTTGAACGCGGAATAACGGGAAGTGCTTGTCTGAAATCACTTGAAAAGAAAAACAGAGTACCGCCAAATAGTTTGTCGTTGTTTTTAATATATTTCAATGTCCTGTTCGACGCCTCAATCGAATGTTTGTGTTCCATGGTGCATTCATCCCAGATAAGAATTTTACACTATTTCAGCACTGTGGCCATGGACGATTGTTTTTTATGTTGCACACTGCGTCTGGGTTATTTTGAATATTTAGTGGCAGTTTAAATAATGAATGAGCTGTTCTGCCTCCATCCAATAAAGTTGCCGCAATGCCAGATGATGCAACGGCCAATGCGATGCCATTATTTGATCGTATTTCGGCGAGAATTAGCGAAATAAGGAATGTTTTGCCAGTTTCACCTGGTGCACCCAAAAAAAAAAAAAGAATCCACCTTGTCCTGCCAAATCTGCGAACATGATGCGGTCGTAAATGGTTCTTTGTTCTTTATTCATTAGTGGGACATTGCGAGCAACAATCGCTGCCATTTCTACAGTATTGTATTGTAGTTGACGATTCAATTCAGTGCTTATTAAATCAGATGCATTTCGATTTGTTGAATGCATACCGAAATGACTGAGAGGTAAGTTGGCAATGATAATGCAAAGATCTTCAATAGCAATCAATACTTCATTGTACATAGTGTCACTGAATACTATCGTTAGATCGTTGCACCGTGAACGATGTTGATGCAATATATCATCAGTCATTGAATCTTTGTGATTATCCCATAATATCTCTGCTCAGGCCGAGAAACATGTAGTCAACACTATAGCGAATAGTAGACGAATTTGTTTTGCTGTACAGTTCAGTCCTATTTCAGCAAGCATACACTCCCACTGGTTGTCGTCTTCCAGCAAGCCGAGTGCAAGGCATGCATCTTTATACGTTGGATACTGTTGTCCATTCACTTTACGTCAATCTTGAAATGACAAAGGGCCGATGACATTAACCAATAACAGTCGAAGATAAAAGCACTCAGTCTGCCTTGGATTGACCGTAAATACTCGTCCCAAGGTGTTTGATTTGAATAAACCGGGACATGCATCAATCGGCGTGCCTTGCTTGCGGGGCATCCATTTTTTTGTTGGAGCCCATGTGAAATAGCGTGGTACTTCTGAATAGAGTAATGTCCGTGCAAAAGCACCAAAAGCATCCGCACGATTACACAATTCAAAAAATTCGGTGAGTGTAGGTTTTGGTGGATTTATAGCACGATCAATCGCTGTCTCGCTCGTGAGATATACGCGCTGGCCATTTTCAAGATGGACGGCTAAATGAAGAACTGCTGGATCCCGTTCATGAATTGGGAAACCAAAGATACGCCAAACAGCTTCATTGGAGCTGACGTACCGGACCAGTTTGGTAAAGTGTTATTTCATCGTTGTTATTCACCGGAGGAGCATTCACATTGGTATTTTCAACTCGAAATACAGCCATATCACTGCCTTTATTCACATACTTGCAAATGTATTTGATGCTCTTCACTGAACTGCAGAACTGAACATTAATATGAGCATTGAATGTTTTGCTCAGCAGAGGCGGATATGTGATCACCCAACGGTTATCAATGTCAATATCTATGTTGTTGACATAGATGACCGCCATAGATGATAAGATTGTCCGCCATTATCGGGATTTCTTCGACGATATATTGGATATCCGTCAATATTTGTGATCGTGAAATTTTTCGGAAAACTTTTAGTACATTTTCCATCTGCACAAATAATAATGGCCTAAAAATTCATTTTTCATTTTAACATAAAATAACTCCGTCGGATATTGACGAATTTTTAAAAAGAATATACCATTTTAACTAATTTTAACATTTTAATAATATTAACGTTGAAAAAATATTTTAAACACGGTTAAAAATTCATTTTTCATTTCAACATTAAATAAATTCTGACATCGTGTTTACGATTCTAAAATATTAACTTTGAAAAAATATTTTAAACACTTCGTAAAATACGGTTACGATTCTAAAAATATTAATTTTGAAAAAATATTTTAAACACTTCGTAAGATACGGTTAAAAATTCATTTTTCATTTCAACATTAAATAAATTCTGACATCGTGTTTACGACAACTCACGCCATCTAGGTGGAAAAGTTGTTGAAAGAGATGGTTAAAAATTAATTAAGAAAGAACTAATTAAGTTACAACTTTCATTTGCAAATCTAAACCATTCTCGAATCCACCTGAAGACACACAAAAAATTTCATTAAACTCAGTCCAGCCGTTTAGGAGGAGTTCAGTGACATACACACGCACAAAAGAAATATATATATAAAGATAAGAAAAAAAAAACTTTTTAGGTACCATAAATTTAAATTTTCTGTTTAGTCATAGCTATAGAACTATATTAGCACTTTAACAATGTGTATAAAATTTGTAAAGTGTTAATGACGTCATTTTTTGTGTGATGAATAATTTAACTTTTTATATATTTTTTAATTTTCATGTTTAATCAAATGTATTTATTTTTATGTCGAAAGAAAATGAACTGTTTTTGGCAACAACTAAATTATAGCTAATATTTAAATGGCTAATTTTAAAGCTATTACGGGGATTTTATTTTCATATTTTAATTAATTAAAAGAAAACTAATCAAAAATTCGAAAATCGGATTTCAACGTAGTGCGTTGTCGTCGTGTTTTGAGCTATTCTAGAAGTTTCAAATGTCTAGCTCGTTGGGAGGTTAGTTAAAAATCGATTGTGAAATTTGCACTGGACAAACAAACAAATAAACAAGAAGAGTTAATGAAAACATGGTAAAAACGAAGGAAGCTGCGAACGAAAAAAGTTAAAATTTCTCGTACATGAAATCGATAAATTGTAGATGTGCGAGAAAGACATTATTCTACTACCCCAAACAAATAACTTCAAAGAAAATTTCTCCTTTTCACAACTTTCAAGAAAAGAAGAAACTTTGTACAAAAAATTGGGAAGAAGAATGGATGTAAGGGGATTATAATGCAGGTTCATATACGAAATACTTTAAACAGTTATTTGTTTTTGAATTTGACAGTGATCATACTCCAAAAAGGAGTTGTTTTTTTTTTTTTTACTTTTCTATATTAATGGACTTAATAATATTTTAATTATTGAAATAATATTTTAATTATTGACAAGTTTTGACTATTAAGAGAATTACTTTTTTTTTTTTTAATTCAAAGCATGGACTTCGAAAGCTAAAAATCTTTATATGTTTTTAACATAATATAATTTTTCAAATTTTCAAAAGAATGAAGAAAGTGAAATAAATCATTCAATCCTCTAAAAAACACGATGTACGCAAAATAATAACACTAATGGAAAAAGAAGTTGAACATTCTTCTTCATTTCGTCTATACACTTATAAATGCAAAAGCGCCCCACTGTTTCTGCACTCAAAGTTTGTAGATGAAAAATGCCGAGTTCGATCCTAGGTGGCGCTCATCGACCTACCCGTTTACAGTTTTTTGTGGTTTTCTCCGAAACTCGCATAAATAAGACTGAACCCTTGGAAAAACCTCAATGGAAGGCACACCGCCAAAGGCCTAGGATCCTGATGTAGTAAATCGTCCTTAATCCCATATGCCAGCACCCGCCAAAAAAAACTTTGAAGTAATATTTTACTTTTATAAAAAAAAATAATTTTTTATTTATTTATTTATTTTATTTATTTATTTTATTTTTTTAATCTATAAAAAGAAGTTAAGAAAAAATGCATGTTTTGTAAAAAAAAAAAAAAAAAGTTTTGTAAAAAAATTTATTAATCCCATCAGGTTGTCGTGGGTCATTGTAGACCCGAGCCATTTTTCTTATGTCTCATCCGTCAGAATCACGTATAGAAGAAATACCTATCTACCGTGCCCATGACTTTTTTCATAAGAATACCATTCTTAAACTTTATTATGCAATTTGAATTTTTCAAATCTCTCAATTTGTTCAAAAGTTATAAATTTTTATTAAATGCCTGCATTATATAGAAATGGGCTTATTTCTGATGAAAAAAAAATATTTGTTTAAATTTAAATTTCTTTTTCAATATTCAATGTCTGCTCTTAAATTAGAAGTATTCAAGAGTGTTCAAGAATTTTATCACATTTTTTCATTAAAAATTACGTGTTTTAACATTGCTCGGGTCTTCAACGACCCATGATAAACTGACAAGGTGCCGAAAAATACGATAACCTGATCGGGATAAATAAAAACTAACGGTTTTATATAGAAGGTTCATGTCAAAAATACTCTAAACTAGGTGTGGGAAATTCGTTGAAATCCTTTCTATCCAGGGTTTATTTCTTATAATCTAGCAATATACATTGCAAACTTATTATAAAAAAACAGTTTCGGCAATAATGGGAATGTACATGATGCGCTCAGTAGTAAAATTTTCTACATCAGTTTGCAGCAAACTGAAATCTATATACAGCATAAAATTGCTCTACTAGTTTTACTATTGAAGTAAGTAATAGCAACCCGTGAAATAAATAAAATTTGAATTTACAAAGACTTATTTTTACTTCCATTACCCCACTATCGTAGGTAATGGGGGTATTGTATTCGGTCCAAAAATTCGATATCGAGTTTTCTCCGGATTTACATGCTTTAAGGTCTTGTGATTTCGAAAAAGTGGTTTTTGGCGATTGGTCAGTATGTGTGTATGTATTGGGTGTATGTGTGGGGAGAAACTTCTGTGATTATATCTCCGAAACTAATAAAGGTAGAACGACGAAACTTTAGAATTGAGTTAGGTTTGGTGTACAGATGAATTTTTAACTTTTGGTGAAAATTGGAAAAACAGAAAGGAGACATATGAAACCGGACATAGGACCGTAAGTCCGTATTTCAAAAACGGCTCTAACAATTTTCTTAAAAGTTACTATATTAAATGTACTTTCGTATGTAATAGTTGGATAGTTCATGAAAATTGATAGGCATCCTGTATAAGAAGGCCAATTCGAGGCCTCGCAAGTGCATTCCTTTAAAAACAGCTATATAGATTTTCTTTATCAAACTCGTCATATTTACTTTCTTTTCGATATCCTTAAGAATGTAATTGTCATTTTCCGGTCAATATTTGAGTTTTCGAAGTTTTGGTGAAAATGGGTATCTCAAAAACGGCTCTAATGATTTATTCGAAAATTGCTACATAAACACCTTTTTAGATGTCTTTTCGCATGTATTACGTGGTTATTACAGGAAAATTAACAGTCGTATTACCTATTATGATTAGGTATGTCAGTTTTAGATCTCTTAAATTTGTGTTTGAAGAAAGACTGTACCGATTCTTTTTTTTAACTCGCTATGTAAACTTTGTTTTATATGTCTTTACACATGTACCATTTTTCTGTTATAGAAAATCTGTTAGCTTCTGATCACCATTATCTCCAAAAGTGCGTATATGTGTAATAGTGGGTGATGGAAGTCGCTTGGCTGTTACACTCCAGATTTTTTTTTATTTTTTTTATCTAAATAAAATAATTGTTACTATTTTTTAAAGCCTGCTATGTTTTAAAGCTGTTAAATTATTCTTCATATATTGTGACTGAAAGAAATGTACTTAATGTCATGTTTCCTTCGCTGCCTTTTAAATATTGGAAAAACAAAATATATGGCGTTTCTTGTACAATTTCCACTGCATAAATTTTACCTACCTTAAGAAAATCTACTCGTCTCCACTATCGATTAAATTTCTGTAACTCCCATTCTTGCTATAAACAGTTATTTCTTTTTGCATTTAAACACAAAATGTTTTATAAAAATCATAATTAAATAATAAGTAAGTTTTTTTTTTTTTTTTTTAAACATTTTAATACTTGCAATTTACTAATATTTTAATTATTAACAAAATCACATTTTGAATAAACTTACTTAATTATTAGATACTAATACCTAAGCAAAAGTCTCAAACATATTACACTTAACAAAATAAATTATTTCTTTAAAAAAAGAAAAAATATGTTTAGGACATCAAAGAAATACAAACCAAATTCATAAAAAGGAATGAATATAAAGAAAGAAAGGAGTTAAATTTCTCGTACACTAGATCGATAAAATGTGGATGTACAAAAAAGTCATTATTTTACTACCCTCAACAAATAGCTCGGAAAGAAAATCCTCCTTTTCACAGCGAGGAAGAAAAAAAAAACTTTGTAAAAAGAAATTGGGATGAAAAATGCATGCAACTTACGGATTATACAGCGAGCTCATAACGGATATGTTCGAAACAGTTATTCTCTTCGCGTCTTAAGGGTAAATTTTCTTCCAAAATCATAGTTCTAAATTGAGTAATGCTTTTTACTTTTTTATCAATACTTTGTAAGATGCCAACTAGACTTAAATTAGTTTTTTATCGAAATGCGTAATATCATATATCATTAAAATTCGTAAGTCGTTATATACACTCTGTTTACGTTAAACGAAATATTGTGAAAAATTTCCTTTGATATATATAGAAAATTTTCACAAAACATGTACTTCACTGTAACACACAACAATTAATTGCATAAAATAGTTATATAGTTATAGGAACATTTTAATTTTGCGAATGCTTAACCCTTTCATGGTCATGAACGTGTATACGCGGTCAGAGTTTTTTACTTCTAAATCATTTATTCATTGCTACGAATTTGCTAAATAGAAAACAATCAGTTTCTCAGTATTCCTGATAAATTTGTAATATTATTAGTACTTAATGACTTAAAAATATATAAAACACATCCCACTAAAATGGCTTCGAAACGAAAAAATTAAAAATGGCGTGACCATGAATGGTTGTTTTAAAACAAAACGTGTCCAAATCAATTCAGTCAAGTAAAATTAACATATCTATGTTTCGAAAAATATACATATCTCGTGAAATATATTTTATCTATTTTTCATTACTATATAAAAAATTTCAACTGCGTTGTTTATATATATATATATATATATTTCAATGTAAAAAATATTTTTTTACACATAATCATTGAAGAATATAGTTTTCTAAATATTAGTACTTTCACTATAGTCTTATCAACTTTACGGTTTATATACGGTTTATAATATAAGTATCGGTAACAGCAACACAAAGGTAACTTAATTTTTAGTTAAATATTTGACATCGTATCACTATATAAAAAACTAAATATCATTACTTAAAGTACGCTGTTATTATATGTATATACATATATATATTATTTATTACTATTATTATTTATTTTTAATACAAGAGGTCGTACTATTTTTTTTTTTTTCAGAGAACGATTTTTGGCGCCGTTATTCTACCTCCTTGAATGATCGTGCAAACATTTTTATTTTTGTTTGAAATATATAAATTTGAAAATTTCTCATTGTATCAGTCCGGATTTTAAGCTTGGATTATTAGATTTTATCAAAATTTGGTACACAGTTATTAATCAGGAGAAAATAAATTCATACCGTACTTTTTAATTCAAATAGCCAATTAATTGGTTGAACCATATAAAGTAAAAATCTTATTTCCAGATTAAAATTATTAAAAGAAAAAAATATATGTAAAAAATGAATAAATAAACAAGTAAATGTATTTTTTTTATGTCGAAAAAACTTAACGTGCAAATATATATATATAATCGAAATCGAATTCAGAAAAATCGTGCTAAAGAAATAGAGCAGCTTCAGTGTAGAATAAAAATAATAACATAATTTCTACATTTCTACCTTTGCAATTTGGTGAAATTTGAAATTTAGCACCAAAATAGCTCGGACGTTCCTCGTTAATATCTAATTACACAATTAATTTATCCATTTTAATTCATCGCCAAAATGACAACAAAAATTTATAAAACGCCAAGGGGGCTCCAATAGAAAAGTAACACTAAAGAAATCTTTAAAAATATATAGAGTAACCGATGCTAGGAAAGAAGCACAATTACCGCATGCCTTTATATGGAAGAATACATTAAAAATAA
The DNA here is from genome assembly GCA_963930645.1 of Salticus scenicus. Classification (NCBI taxonomy): domain Eukaryota; kingdom Metazoa; phylum Arthropoda; class Arachnida; order Araneae; family Salticidae; genus Salticus; species Salticus scenicus. The sequence goes on along the minus strand of OZ005658.1, from coordinate 209,354,830 downwards.
GCCATGTTGTACTAAATGAAATTATGTTTCCTGACGAATTTCATATATAATACTTACAAGAAAACATTCAAAAGATGTCGTCGTCTTAAAAAAATATTGAAAAAAAAAATTAATTCTACCCTTCCTAAAACACTAGAAAGTGAAAAAATTATCGGCTGAAATGAATTACAGCTACCACAAACTATTATCAAAATTAAGCATATTTGGTGATTTCACATTGTTAGGCGATTGACTTTGAGTAATTGGCGGAGAAACAAACTGTTCGTAAACGGCAATCTCGGTGCTGACGAACTGAACACTTAACAGCGCTAAACCGCGAAATATGCTTAATTATGATAATTTTTTGTGGTCGCTGTAATTCATTTCAGCCGATACTTTTTTCACTTCCTGGTGTTTTATGAAGAGTAGAATCACATATATTTATTTTTTTTTTTCAATATTTTTTGAAGACGACACATCTTGAATGTTTCCTTCTTAGAAAACAAAAATAGATTTGGAGTTTTTTTTTTTTTTTTTTTCCTTTGTAGCCACGGCAATTGCAGATTTTGCTTTAATTTGTTGAAGCAACTCACCTGTTTGGGATTAAAAAAAAAAAGTATCGATTTCCTTAATAATATCACTTTATTTGTTTTTAGAAGTTATATTACATTATCTTTACAGACAAATTAATATCCGACACACAATGCAAGTAAAGTTTTTAACTGTGTTCAAACGTTTTTTGGCAGTAATCATTTGTATAGTATGTTTCTTTTTTCCTCTCTCTATAGTCATAAGTATATTTCATTAGTATTAAAAAGCAACATATACAATAAAAGTTATTAACATTATTATATATGCCCAGACAATTTCTATTTTAGACTTTTTTATAAAATATGAGAAAAGTACTTCATAATCTATCCACAAACATCAGGGATATAATGAACATGTTATATTTCATATATTTTATTCCGACGATAAGATGATGAATAGCATAACTTTGAAGAAATAATTGTTATGTGGTTGGTTAGGTTTAATATCGTACTAGTACTGCGCTATGGGTAACTGATGATGGCCTGGAACGCACCCATAATGATGGTCTAGAGACCAAAAGAAATAATGCTTAAAATTATATAGTACAACGCCTAGAATATACAGTGTATCAAGCGCTTATGATCGAATGCTTAAAATACTGAATATATACAGTCGGTAACAAAAGTGTCCGAACACTAGCAAAAATTCCTATGTAAAAAATGTACACTTCATACGGTTTTGTTAAATAAATCCTTGTTGAATCCTGTGCTTAGTCAGTGTAACCACATGATTCGATAAGGATTTATTTAACAAAACCGTATGAAGTGTACTTTTTTACATAGGAATTTTTGCTAGTGTTCGGACACTTCTGTTACCGACTGTATATATATATATATATATATATATATATATATATATATATACAAGCTTCACAGATGGCGCTGCCATCGAATGTTTTGCTCAAATAGAAGAGCTGATTAATTTTTCCCAGTTTCGTCTGCCCAATCATGTTATCGAAGCACATAATTCACCAATAGGAGTAATTGGTTCACCATAATTCACCAATTACTACTGGCTCAATGCACGTATCACAATTTTACCATAAGCAATCTCAGTAAATCTTTGTCTGCAATTCAACAGCATCCTGAGTAAGTGCCCCTTGTCGCGAAGGGTTATAGCCGGCACCATCTTAACCAATCTCTGCTCTGCATTGGTGCCTCTTGTCGTGATGAGTTTAAGCTCGGCGCCTACTATACTTCATCATAGTGCACTTACTGCACCTAGTAATAAATTGAAATATGACTTCTTTACCGCCGCTCCTTGTCGCGGGGAGACCTCTCTCTACCGGCCCTTGTAATTTTTTGTTTTTTTAGTTTTTAAATAAACGTTCCGTAGGAGGGGACTAGCATAGCTAGAATCACTCGACACCACTCTTGTAGTAGTGAGCGGCTCCTCCTTCCTGTTAATCCCTGTTAATTCACCAATAGGAAGTTTTCCAAGCAATAAACTCGATCGCACTGACCTCTGGTGAGTCGCATAATTTTTAAGGGACTCATTTGCTGGTCGCTTTCCACACTACTATTCTAGGCGCTGCAGCTACAGTATATGATTATGTTTCTGTTATCTATGTTTATTTGTATGAGAATTACACGTGGAGAATATTTATGGAGATATAATGGTTTATATAAAGAAATAACAATTTTTTGTATTTATTTATTTATTTATTTATTTTTCAATCATCATTATCATTATTATTATTATTATTATAATTATTATTACTATTATTTTTACTTTTAAAAAACTTTTGTTTATTGTTTCAAATCAGTTCAATGTCATTTCTAAAAAACTGGGCCTTAATAAATATTTACTTATTGCATAAAGTTATAAACAAATGTATATTACTCTAGTGTAAAAACGAAATTCCATGAAAATCAAAATTTAAATATCTGGTAAAATATGTGGACTTTTACAAAATGACACTTAATTACTCATGCACAGGAGCTAACAAAATTTCTTTTGCAGAACTTATTAATTAAATCTATAAAACTACAGTAATAATAATAATAATAATAATAATAAAAGAAAAAGAAAAGAAAAATCAAGCAAATGCTGCGAAAAAAAAAAAATTGAAATAAATTTCAATTTTTCTCAAATTGAACCAAAACAGTAAACTTTTTATCTAAATTTTATGTTAAGCCAATATAAACCATATCACTACTGATTAATTCAAAATACAAATAGAATCTATGCGAAAAATTTTAAGAATTGTATTTGTTTTGAAATCATCTTTTACTTCAGTTATTTGTTTCTGAAAACAAAAATGAATCTAAACACAAAACATTATTTATTTCAAAATCTTTAATTATTATTTTTTTTTTTTATAATCTGAGATCAATAAGTTATGGATTATTTTTGTTTGATTATTAAATAATCTTCTTTTTATGTTTACAAATGCACCATCAAAATTTTAAAAATCCAATATCTGTGATCGATATCACGTTTTTCTCATTTTATAAAGTAAACAACTGAAAAAGAGAGAGTAAATTATATCTCTCTCTACAAACAAGGATATATATTTACTCTCCAAAGAAATATACATCTTATAAAATACAACAAGATAAGAAAATATCAATATAATCCTACATTAATGTCTAAGATTTCTAAATTAAAATACTTTTGAAGTAATATAAAAGTCTCGTGTGTATTGAAATAGTTAAAATTTTAAAATTCTAAAAAAAATTTCTTAGAATCCGCTATTGCAAATAATAAATTTTATTCCTGGAATTAATTTTCCCTGTTAACTTTCAAATAAGAGTTATAAATCTGTTTAATCTAATACAATTATTGTTTTATTTAGTTTATATATATAGGAATTATATTATTCAAATTATAATATATATATATATATATATATATATAATTATTTTTATATATTTTATTTCAGTTATTTTACTCTAAAATAAAATAGAGTAAGTTTGAAAAATGGCAAGTATATGCTTTTTTACTTTCATTACACTGCTACCGTAGGTAATGGAAGTATTGTATTCGGTCCAAAAATTCGATATCGAGTTTTTACTTCATTTATACGTTTGAAGGTCTCCTGAGTCCAAAAAAGTAGTTTTAAGCAATTGGTCAGTGTTTTTGTACGTATGTATGTGTGTATGTATGTGCGGAATTTTCTGCCTATCATATCTCCGAAACTAATAAATATATAGCTACGAAACTTCAGAACCGATACAGTTCTGGTGTACAGATGAATTTTCCAAATTTTGGTGAAAATTGAAAAACCGGAAACGGGTCATCGGAAACCGGAAGTTGGACCGTAAATCCGTATCTCAAAAACGGCTCTAACGATTTTCTTCAAAGTTGCTCTATAAACACTATATTAGATGTCCTTTCGAATGATATAGATGGTTAGTTCAAGAAAATTGATAGGTGTTCTGTATGAATAGCTGAATTTTAGGTCCGCAAGTGCGTTCCTTTAAAAACGGCTGAACGGATTTTTTTTTCAGACTCGTCATATTAACTCCCTTTTAAATATTCTTTTGCATGTAATTATTGTTTTCCGGTAAATAACAGAATATGCCAAGTTTGGGTAAAAGTTGGTATTTCAAAACGGCTCTAACTATTTTCTTGAAAATTATTCCATATACAGTTTTAGGTACCTTTCTTATGTATTACGTGGTTGTTACAGGAAAATTAATATTTATCCTGCTTAGGTAGGTTAATTTTAGATCTCGGAAATTGGTGTTTCAAAAAATAATTTTGCCATTTTCTTTCTTATTCTTTAACTTGCTATGTAAACTTTGTTTTATATGTCTTTACACGTATATTAACATTCTCAGACAGGAAAAATTTTAGGTTTCTACTTCGTTAGGTCAATTGCATGTCTTCTGATCACAATATCTTTTCTGATCACATCTCCAAAAAATGCACATAATACATTTAATAGTGGGTAAGGGAAGTCTTGTGGTTGTTTCACACCAGATTTTTTTTTTTATTATAATTTAATTATTTGAAATTTATATTAATGAACACTTTTTATCGTACACTTGAATCGTACACTTAATGAACATTTTTTACTTAACAATCTAAGTTAATATGTATTTATAAATTTTAAACTCGTGTATTCACAATGTGTATTCATAAATTTTACATGCTAATAGTTTAAGAAAGTAATAAGTACACATTACACAAAATATATTTTCAATTTCTGTACTTTAATTACTTCAAACTTTATGCAATTATAAAGGAAAATATTATAAATATGTATGTTAAAAACTAAGCTAACATTAGAACTGGTGTTATACAAGCAAAATTATGTTTTCAAAAAACAATTTTAATTTAGTGAATACATTAATGTTTATGTCTTTATTAATTACACATCTCGTTCATATTGGAATTATTGGCTAGTGTTCGGTTACTTTTGCTGCCGACTATAAATTTAAATTACCATTTAGTTATCCGTAATACAAATACAGCAATAGTAAACTAACTAAATTTATGTTTGATTTAATACCCTTATTAAACCCCATTTAGCCGTTAATTAACGTTTTATTATTTATTTATTTGTTTATTTATTTATTTGCTTATTTATTTATTTTGCAATAAGAATATCATGAAAATTCTTAAATCTATATGCAAAATTCTTAAATAGTGTTTATTGTTCCTAAAAATACCCTTCTCAAACAAACATTCCTTGACTGAATGATCAGTATACCCCTGAAATTTCGAAATTTCACCAAAATATCACAAATCTACCACAATTTTTAAATTTGGTCGTTCTGTTTTCTTTCCTTTCTTTCTTTTTCTTTTTTCTTTTCTTTTTCTTTTTCTTTTTTTTTTTTTTTTTTTTTGTTCATTAATATACATACATACATATAAATATATATATAGCTTTTACGCCATTCACCTATAGATACTTTATGTACAACCTAAATCAGAAAAGTTAAAAAAAAAAAAAAGAGTAAAAAAAAAAAAAGTATTGAAATTTTTGACTTAATACGTCAATTACTTACGGTTGCTGGGTAATGGAAGCAAAAATTATTTTTAACGCTAGATTGCCTTTATCTTTTATCTTTTTTTTTTTTTTTTTTTTTTTTTTGACAATACAAGTTTTAAAAATAAAGAGGGGGAGGTTGTGAACGCAACTATTAATAAATGCACATTAATAAGTCTACAAAGTCAAATAATATCTAAGAAAATCATTTCTTTGTATATACAGGGTGTCCCAAAAGGATTGAAACGCGGTTTAATTCTTTACCTGTTAGAGATGAGAGGGGAATGTAAATTGCAAAAGTGTACAAAATAAGATAGGAAATAAAACTACGCTAATAAAAATATCTTCCTGTTAATTTAAAAAAAAATACATTTTTTAAATTTTTATACGACCCCTCTAGACAAATTTGGTCAATTAGAATTTTTTTATTTTCAATGCAAGAACATCGTTACAAAAAATCGCATTCTTGTATCTTTAAATCTGAAGGAATTATAGTACTTAATTAAAAACTGAGCTCTGATTAGAGGGACCATATATCAAAATAGAAATGTAAATTTGTGACATATTATAAAAATAACATTAAAATTCTTCAAATTAAAGAACACATTTTAAAATTCTAAGGATTAATTTAAATGCATTTGAAAAAATTTCGACACATGTTTTTGATCTAAACATTTCCGCTATCAATTTGTAAATAATCACTATTTTCACCCTTTTAAATAATACGAAAAAAAAGGCATAAATCTTTTTTTTTTTTTTTTTTTTTTTTGTATCATAATTTGGTTGGTTTTAAAGATATAGTTATGCGGTTTTTTTCTAATGGTCTTGTTGAATGAAAAATCAAAACTTCGTAATTGACAAAATTTCCGTAGAGGTATTGCATAAAAATTTAAAAAATGTAACTTTTTAAAAATTAATGGGTGAGTTTTTTTTATTAATGTAGTTGTCTTTCCTATCATAATTTGGACGTTTTTTCAATTTACATTGCCCATTTATCTGTAACGGGTAAAGAAATAAAGCGTGTTTCAAAATTTTTGGGACACCCTGTATACATATATATATATATATATATATATATATATATATATATATATATATTGCGATTACGTCTAGTTAACTCTTTTTATATCTTTTTAAAATTTCACGTTGATTTAATTTAGTTATAAATTAACTCTTTTTTGTTATTGAGGATTTCGGTGGCACTTAATATTCTGTTTCTCATACATCTGCTATGCTACAATATTTTAAATATATGCATGGTTTGCATAAAAATATCGGAAAAATTCGAAAAAAAAAGTTTAATTTGAGATAGATATTGCTATAATACTTACAACTATTTGAGGTATTGCTATAATACAAAAGTCTACAAAGTACATCTCTTCAGCGTCGACACGCTGTTGCTAGCGGCTTTTCCACGACTCTAAGGCTCCCTAGTGTAAGCGATTCAGGAACGTCTTTAAGAGTTCGCGTGCATGCCTCATTTACAGTACTCAGTGTCCAATGGTGACGTCCTTTGAGGTAAAATTTTACTTTTGGCTGCGACTGCCGTCCAGCGTGGCCTCTTTCTCTACACTCTTTTAGCCATCTTTGAAGTGCCTGTGCAAATAAAACCTGAAGTGATGTCCTTTGAGGTAAAATTTTACTTTTGGTAATAGAAAAATTCTTCTGATATCAAGTCGGGACTGAAAGAAAGTTGTGGAATAGTCTTCGTTTATCGTCAGGTAGTCGGTAGCCCTGGAACAATTGTGGCTGAGTGCATTGTAGTGTTGCAAATACCAATTTCAATTTCGTGTGCGACCGTGCGCACTCTTAACCGATGTCTGAATGTAGGATATCCCGCACAGCTTGCACGTTATCGTCGGTTCTTGCTTCCCGTCCAGCGTGGGCTCTTCCTCTACACTCTCTTGGCAATCTTTGAAGTGCCTGTGCAAATAAAACCTGAGGTTTCTGACAAGCTTTAATCCTTAAACACTTGGGGAAGTATGGCCAACGCCTCAGTACCCTATTTCTCCAGTCCAACACAAAATTTGAAGGAATGCCACTGTTTAATCATTCGCTTCATTTTTTCTTGCACAAAGTCACTTTACAAGTGTCTGCTAAAAACACGATCTACCCTGAACGAACGTTCGTAGACGACTGGCGCTTGATACTTGTTGAAGGTCACACCCTCCACCACCGAACATACACGGTGCTGGTGAGCTCTGACTTACATTCACGTCAGCAAACAGTTGTTCCCGATACCTTTTTATACAAAGTCTGTATATATATGTATATATATATATATATGTGTGTGTGTGTGTGTGTGTGTATCATCATCATCAATTTCAATCTTTATCAATCTATTACAGGATAAAGGCATCTCCTAGATGATTCCAATCTGACCTGTTTTCTGCAATTCCTTTGTACTCTGCTCCTCCAAACTTGGCAATCTCATCACTTCAACAACACTGTGGTCATTTTTCCTTGTTCTTTTCTTATCTCTCGGTATAAAAAATAGGACTTATATAAACGAATGTAAGAAGCAGTCAAACTGACTGTATTTAGCAATCTAGTATCAACTTTTGTTTTAGAATTTTCCTAGAGTTATAACTCTTTTGATTCATGTAGTAAAAGAAATTTCGCAAATTGTGTGATTTTCTAAAATTCAAACTTCTTTGTCTTCATCTACCGAGCAAAGATGGAATAAAAGTTTTAAAACCGATTAAACAAAGGAAACTGAAATTTAAAAAATTGCTGCATAAGAAAATGTCAGGCCTGGTTTTAGTGAGCAATGAATAATCGTTTAAGGTTTATAAAGTAGAATAATTTTTATCAATAATTTTTTTTTTTAATCAATTATTAAAATTTTATGATCTGTCAGTGACGTCACTCGATGGTCTAAAATAAATAAATAAATAAAATAAAGTCATTTTCCATTGAAATTAAAATTAAACCTTTTCATGATCTCTATTTTTTTTTCCCCTTTCTTTTCATTTTCTCCTATTTTTTTTAAGCAACTAAATGTTATCTTTTTAAGAATAACAATATTTACAAATAGTTATAAACTCTTTATCATATTTAAATTATGTCTCATAATAAACAAGAGGAAATTAATGAAATCTTAAACAAATTTAACAAAACGTGTTTATCTTACGCCGAGCCGGTTCAGTTCAATTTTCTGAAAAAATGTGGGGAAAAAAGCCTCATCCTTAAAAAAATTAGTCGACGCTGAATTTCTCTTTTATAGTGAAAACGAAAAGAAGGAAAGAAAACAAAAATTACACTAAAGTCGTTTTTTTTTTCCTTCGATCGATAAAAACGAAGGCTGGAAAGAAGTATTTCACTGAAAGCTTAACAAATAGGTTGGAAGAAAATCCTCGACCCCTGAAAAGATGATGAAAGTTTCACTAAAAGTGCAAATTAGAGGATTAAATACACCCGAAATGCATTATGATGAGGCTCTAATTCGCCTTGATTTTTACGTTACATTTACTCATTAAGAATTTTATTGAGCTGTTTTATTTAGAATAAATGCTATATTTTACTTTTAGATGCTTTAATTGCCCCATCTACATGAAGAAAAATGTTATGCAAATTTTTTCGAGTACTATAAAATTGGAAATAAAATGGAGTAAATTCTAAAAGATAATTCAACAAAACAAATTTTATTTTATTTTTTTCCGTATCATTTTTATTTGTATTTCTGTTAATTTTTCCGCCGCATAGAAAAAGGAAAAAAAATAACAATAAAAATAATCGTTTATAGATTTATTACACTGAAATTGCGTATCAAAATAAGGCAACATAACTAATTCAGAAACTTAGCAACTAGAAACATATCAGCACAATGTTTTTCCTTTCCTAGATGCTTTAATTGCCACATCTATATGAAGAAAAATGATACGCGAATTTTTTCCAGTACTATAAAATTGATTATAAAACGGAGTAAATTCTACAAAATAATTTGATAAGGCAAATTTTATTTTATTTTTTTTCGTATCATTTTTATTTGTACTTCTGTCAATTTTTCCGCTGCATACAAAAAGGAAAAATAAATAACAATAAAAATATTCATTTATAGATTTATTACACTGAAAATCAGTATCAAAATAAGCCAACATAACCAATTCAGAAATTTAGCAACTAGAAATATATCAGCACTATGTTTTTACTTTCCTAGATGCTTTAATTGCTACATCTATATGAAGAAAAATGTTATGGGAATTATTTTCAGCACTATAAAATTGGAAATAATACAGAGTAAATTCTACAAGATAATTTGATACGAAAAATTTTATTTCATTTTTTCCGTGTCATTTTTATTCGTATTTCTGTCGATTTTTTCGCCGGATACAAAAAGAAAAAAATTAACAATAAAAATACTCGTTGGTAAATTTACTACACTGAAAATCGTTATTAAAATAAACCATCATAACCCTTTCAGAAATTTAGCAACAAAAAACATGTCAGCACAATGTTTCACCTTTCAGGTTTCAAGAAACAAAACAAGTTATAGTTATGAATAAAGACAAAAAAAAAAAAAAAAAAAAAAAAAAAAAAAAAAAAGTCTTTAACCTATAGAATTCCAAAGGGAAAATAAAATTGCCAACAACTTCTTTGGTAGAATTGTGCCTATACCGTCAGCGTTTCCAATTTTTATTATTTATTCACGAGCATTTTTAGCCTCGCCTCTTTTTCATACCAGAAATTTTGAAAAATGATTTTCTTCTTATTTAATCGTTGTCATATATTAAAAAGAAATAATCTACAAAATTTCTGGTGAGAAAAGAAGGCGGGGCTAAAAAATGCTCGTGAATAAATTATAAAAGTTGGGAACTCTTCCTACCGTCATCATATACATATATATAAGTTAATGGGCAATATTATTTTAATTAATCATTGTAATGAGCATACTAATGATGCATCACATTTTTTAACACTACGGATATTAAGTAATCTAGCATATTAAATCATCAAAGATAAACGTATATATATTTGAATTATTATTCATTTACTTAACAAATTATAATTTTTTTATGCAACTGCATAAAACACCTCAACTGTATCATAATGTAAAAACTTTATCAAGTATACAAACTTATTACATTATTCACATACATATATGTTAAAGTATTTTCATTAGTCACATTTTATGCTAAGTTTTCGACTCTCTATATCGTGGAGTCTTCTTCAGGGTTTATTATAGTTTCTTTAAAACTGAATTTCCTTTTAAAACTTTTGTATGTATCAGTTCAAAAAACATATATCAATAGTGAATATTCTAAGTTCTTTATATTAAATTCCATCCTTCTTTTGAAATGTTATAACTCTTAAAAGTTGAAATGAGAACATGCTTCAAAGGTTAAAAATTCAACATTTTAATTTTTTTTTCAAGAAATATTGTATTTAATTCAACATTTTCTGTGGAGTCACTATCAGAGTATATTATTTTCATTATCTATATAATATTTTTCTAACGTGAACCAATTACGATTACATTTTGTCGAAATAATACGATAGTGATGTAATTAAAAAAATATGCAAAAATTAAAAAATAATAATAATAATCTGGTATGTTACTCACATGACTTTCTCTTACCCTGAAATTTAATACTATTAATACAGGTTGGATATTAAGAGGTAAGATAACGAGTACCTATGTTAAACAATTCAAATTAGGCTTTGGGAGAGTTTTATATGATAATTAGTTCTGTGTGAGGGGGCTACCGCCCCCTTCAACTCCCCGTTTCATTATTACACCTACATTTATATAGAATTTAATTCTGTTATTAAAATAAAAAAAAAAAATACTTAAACCTTTACAGACAATTTTCACACGCAACATTCATTGAAACTTATCAATCTTGACCAAATATTTCCAGCAACAAACTTATATTAACTTCAAAATACAGCATTTGGATTTCCTAAAATTATTCATTTTTAAGTTATTTTAAGAGTGGTATAACACTAAATAACCGAAAAAAGTTGAATTTGTTCTCAATATTTTATATATATATATTATTTATTTTATTTTTTATTTTTTTGTTAAAAATGAATAAAATCGATAACTTTATTTTAAATTATCGCAGATCGATGATAAAACTTCTCATGACGGAAAATAATTTCCTCACACAAATACAGTAAATGGTGAATTGTTTTTTATTAAATTTTCCGTGATTTTGTTTTTGTATAATTATGCGTATTGTGTTTTATTGAATACTTTCCTGAAGTCAAGTTTTTAATAGTTGATTGTTATGTATGTTTATAATAACAGGAGACTTGGCGTTGGAATATTAAAACCCGAATAAACTACTACGTCAGAAACGCCGAAGAAAAATATTTGAGATGCATACAGCTGTTTCGGTAGCCTTAAGCGTACCGTCTTCAGTGCAAAAGGAATTCTGAATCTGGAGAAGTGCTCGAATATATAGGAGAGGGACCAAATTTAGTTGAATCAATAGGATTACAGGAAAAGTGCGGAGTGTGGCCAATAGGAAAACCACATGACTTTCTTCTATATCTTCCTATGACCGAATTTAGTTCAACCTATTGGTTGAACTAAATTAGGCCCCTCTCCTATATATTCGAGCACTTCTCCAGATTCAGAATTCTTTTTGCACTGAAGACGGTACGCTTAAGGCTACCGAAACAGCTGCATGCATTTCAAATATTTTTCTTTGGTGTTTCTGACGTAGTAGTTTATTCGGGTTATATATGTTTGTTTTTAGTGTAACTTAAAAATAATAATTGAAGCAATTCAAATTTTGTAATCTGAAGTTTATCTACATGAAACATTTGGTCAAGTTTAATAGGTTTCAGGTGCGGTTGAAAGTTTTCTGAATAATCTGGAATACTTTTAAATCCAATGACAGCCTTAAATTCAAAATAAATGTAGCTACTATTTTTAAAGGGGAAGTTTAGGGGCGCCCCACACAGATTTACTTATTAAATAAGCTATTCTTAAACTTAGTTTGAATACTTTTTAATGTAAGTTTATATACAGTATTTCTAATCTTATTCTTTAATCTTCACTCTGTCTTTGTAGTATTGAAATGCAGGAAATCGTGTGAATGTCACTACAGATTATTCTCTAGGTACAACTTCGATATACACCCACAACGATATTTGGTGATTTTTCTTTGGCGCCATTTTGAACGATAACGATGTCGTTCTGGACTGTTTGCGATATAATATGGCAGCCTATATGTTGTTTATTTTAGGTTTGTGATTTTATGTTTTATGATTTATTATTTAGATGATGATTTTATCATTTATCATTTATGATTTTTATATTTATGATTTAGCCATAATCGCCAACAAAAAATCGCCAAATACCGTTGTGGGTGTATATCGAAGTTGTTCCATTCTCTATTCAAAGTAAAATTTTTTGCTTTCCTGCGACTGAATATTCACGAATTTGTTAACAAGCAATCGAATTACATTATTTATTAATATAAATATACAATAAAATAAAGAATCAAATTATTAACTCTAATAATCAAATTAATAATTATCTAAAACATTACATGTCGATAAATATCAACAAATTTTCAATGAATTTCAATTGAATTTTGATTTGTAATTAGGAAATTTCGAATGATATCACAAATTTCACGAATGTCATTCATTAAATGTCAATTCACATTATCCTACCTCCTTCAGGATACATCGAAACAAACATTCATTAACTGTGAGCTTTTAGCAAATGTTAATCATAGAAAACATATCTCAGAATTTATTTTAACAATCTGATAAAGTACTCTTTACACAAAAACACACATTTTCATTTTATCTCTTTCTGACAAATTTTAATTCAATGTAATATCGCTGAAAATATGTTTAAATCTCTCTGTTGAAATTGGAAAAGCACCAGAAGAGTTGTTGAACATGAGAACACCTGTCTCGGAACAAGTTTAAAAGCTAATTAGAGAAAGTCACTGATTCTCTCGTCTGCTGGATCGATAAGAGAAAAAGAATACAGAGGACGTTCGATTCTATCACAAGTTTCCGAGTGTTATTCGAGAAGTCAAGCAAACATGGTGACTTTACAAAATACATGCGTGACATTATGTTTTTAAAATATGCAATAGTTGAAAGATAATATCAATAATATTGATTTAGGAATTTAATTTAAATAAAATTTATGTTTGTATGTGTTTATAGTTTTGTACGTTTAGCCGATATGTTTATTAGTTTTGTTAGCTTGTAATGATGACAGAAATTTAAATATTTCTCTTTATTAAACATTTCATCTATTTTGTTACTGAAGTACAATATTTATACAAATTAAGAAAGAATATTAAGTGTGTTGTGTTCGATTCTATGAGAAGTTTCCGAGTGTTATTCGAGAACTCAAGCAAACATGGTGACTCTACAAAAGACATGCGTGACATTATGTTTTTAAAATATGCAATGCTTGAAAGATGATATCAGTAATATTGATTTTGGAATTTAATTTAAATAAAATTCATGTTTGTATGTGTTTATAGTTTTGTACGTTTAGCCGATATGTTTATTAGTTTTGTTAGCTCGTTAAGATGATAGAATTTTAAATATTTCTCATTATTAAATATTTTATCTATTTTGTTACTGAAATACAATATTTATACAAATTAAGAAAAAAATATTTTAGTGTGTTGTGTTTGATTCTATCAGAAGTTTCCGAGTGTTATTCGAGAAGTCAAGCAAACATGGTGACTCTACAAAAAACATGCGTGACATTATGTTTTTAAAATATGCAATGCTTGAAAGATGATATCAGTAATATTGATTTAGGAATTTAATTTAAATAAAATTCATGTTTGTATGCGTTTATAGCTTTGTACGTTTAGCCGATATGTTTATTCGTTTTTTTAGCTTGTTAAGATGACAGAAATTTAAATATTTCTCTTTATTAAATATTTCATCTATTTTGTTACTGAAATACAATATTTATACAAATTAATATATATATATATATTTAAGTGTGTTGTGTTTGATTCTATTAGAAGTTTCCGAGTGTTATTCGAGAAGTCAAGCAAAAGTAGTGATTTTACAAAATACATTAATGACATTATGTTTTTTAAAAAAGCATGATTGAAACATGATATTAATACTTTTGATTTAGGGAATAATTTAAATATAATTCATATTCCTATACATTGCCAATACGTTTATAGCTTGTTAGCTTGTTAAGATGATATAAATTTAAATAATCCTTATTTATTGATCTTTTATGTATAATTTTTTTCTCTATTTTGTAGCTGAAATACAATATTTAGACAAATTAAGAAAAAAGTATTTAAGAGTGGGGTGTGTTTTGTTTTATCACAAAATTCCGAATGTTATTCGAGAAGTCAAATAAACATGGTGACTCCACAAAATACATGCGTGACATAATGTTTTTAAAATAAGCATGCATGAAAGATGATATCGGTAATATTGATTTAGGTAATATTTATTTAAATAAAATTTATGTTTGTATGTGTATATAAATTTACAAGTGTAGCCGATATATCTATATGTTTTATTAGCTTGTTAAGATAATAATAATTTTTAATAATTCTTTATTATTAACCTTTCCACCTTTTTTATCTCTATTTTGTTACTGAAATAAAATATTTTAAGAAATGTACAAAATAAAATGTTTTTAAGAGTGCGTTGTATTCGATTATATGAAAAGCTTTCAAGAAATCAGGAAAACATACGCATTGCAATATATTTAAAAAATATACACGGTTAAAAGATGATTTAGGGATTTAATTAAACTAAAATGTACGTTTTTATACGTTTCTAAATGTACATTTTTTTTTTTTTTTTGATATATTTATTAATTTTTCTAGCTTGTTAATGTGATTAAAATTTTAATATTATTTCATATATATATGTATATATTAATATTCTAATGTTGAAGTCCAATATGTTTCCAAAACATGAAACCATATTTATAAATGAATTCCGCTCTATTACATGTTTCCGAGTTTTATTCAAGAATTCAGGAAAATATAGTCATTCTTAGGGATTGAAGTTAAATTAAATTAATACTATTATCTATATATATATATATATATATATATATTATTTTATATAATTCGCCGATAAATTAATACGATACAAAATTTTTGTAATATTTCATATTTCATCATAGTAAATTTTTTATTGTTTATTACTAAAGTCTCAATTTTTGCAATATTTAAGAACCTGTATTAAAAAGTGTTTGAAACTACCTCAGGTTTTCAAATACTATTTAAAAAGTAAAGCATATATATATGTATATATATATTAATTTAAGTCTGCAGTTTATACATGACACTAGGTTTCAAAAATAAATATAGTCAAAAGATTTTTTTTTTTTTTTAATCTAGTAATTTCTTTTAAAACAAACGTAAGATGTTATATGTTTGCAACTTTTGTATAACTTGCCCATATGATTAAGAATTTTGTTAAATTGTTAAAATATTAATAACATTATTTTACCAACCTTTGTAAATATTCCTTAATGTTTCATTATTTTTCCTCAAAATCAAATAATTGTACACAATAAGGAAAACGATAATTTAATTAATTTAATATTGTTGCAAAAGATAATTACTTTCTTTTATTTGATTTGCAGTTTCCGCTTGAATGTTTGCACACATTTTGGAACTCTATACAAATTACACTGTAAAAAATATGTCCTATTTGCTACCAGAAATTCTCTTTAATTTGAGAAAATACGTGTAATTTTCGAAAAAATTACGTTGTCAGAACGTATTTTCTCAAATTACAGACAATTTCTGCCATTAAATAGGACATATTTTTTACTGTGTAGTTTCTTGAAGTGCCTCGTACTAAAACATCTCGAATCATGGCCAACTACCCCCAGAACTAAAAAAAAAAAAAAAAAAAAAAAAAAATCTTACTACCCAGGTAAATCAGTTTGTGTTCAGACACTCGTGCTTAGCGATTGTCCTATCGTTATTGTGTGATATATTTTTTTTATTATTCTTTAACAGGTGATATTAGAATCTATAGAATATATAACGCCATTTACTCAACTTTTGCTGTGAATGTTAATTCTACAGAATTGTATCAAGATATTTGTTATATAAAGTTCATTTGTTAACATGGACCTGCCAGTTTCTTTAAGATCAACTGTCTACAGAAGAAAGTAAACAATTTTGTAAATTTTTACAACAGAATCTCTGTGTTTTTCAAGAAATCAAGCAATTATAGTAGTTCTGAAAAATTTAATATATTAAAAAATAAATGCTTGGAATTATACAGTTATTTGACTGCAACATAGCGTTCAGATCATGTAAAAAGTGCATTTTTTAGTAAAAAGAAACTCCGTTCATTAGCGTCTTTTAATTTTTATATATATATATCTTGAAGTAACGCCTAATAGACCAGGTTCGTTTATATATATATATATATATATACATATATACTAATATACTATATATATCTTTAATACTAATAACGATTTTACATATTCATGTTTAACACTTTATGCACTACTAACATATATTGCCGCCAGTGGCATTTATGGAATTTAACGTGGAGGGTAATATTCAAAAAAATTTAATCACGAAAAAATGAAATCATTTCGCTAAATAATGTAGCGTTTTAGAGTAGCGTCAAAGGACATTGCTTATTGTTAAAAATCGGAAAATATCCTGAAGAAAATGTGTTGAAAAATTATGAAAAAATTATATCAATATTATTAATTTAGGAATTTATAACAAAAGTAATTTATTATGTTTCAAATAATTTTATATAATTCTCCTAATTGCAATTTTGTTGGTTTGATAAATTACGAAAAATTTTAATTATATTCCATTGTTATATTTGGTATTTTTTTAATGTATTCGTTGCATAGTTGTAATCTTTTAGATTCTTATTTAAAGATTAACCAAAGAATATTCTAATGGTATTTTTGAATCGAATTAAACAAAGATGTAACATGCAATGTATTGCATGTATTTGCGTTGTAACATTCAATGTATTGCATGTTCTCATTCCAATTTATACCTCTAGGAAGTCGATGCGTTATCCCCGGATGATCAAAATTATGATGGCATTTTTCTGGACCACCCTTAGTTTTCAGTTCCAGATCGTTGCCAATTGCCCATAGCAAAGCACTAGTGCGATGTGTAAAAAGAAAAAAAAAAGACAATTAGGTGATTTATTTGACATCATCTCAAATAAAAAATCGAAAATTGTATGGTTGGTTGGGTTTTACGTCGCACTAGTACTGCGCAGATGGACAATTGGCTACGGTCTGGGACACACCCCTAGAGGTGGTCCGGAGACATGCCATCACAATTTTGATCCTCCACGGAAGGGATGGCTCTCCCGCTTCGGTGACCCCCAGAGGTATAATTTTTGATGGGAACATGGAGGACATTGTGGCCACGACAAATTTTACGTGCACCAGCCACCATTAGTGTACACGATGGTCTTTGGTCGGCTCGAGTACCGAACCCGCAATCTTCCAATTACGAGGCCGGCGCTCTACCGACT
Source organism: Salticus scenicus (assembly GCA_963930645.1). Classification (NCBI taxonomy): domain Eukaryota; kingdom Metazoa; phylum Arthropoda; class Arachnida; order Araneae; family Salticidae; genus Salticus; species Salticus scenicus. The sequence goes on along the minus strand of OZ005658.1, from coordinate 209,336,859 downwards.
GGGCTACCGCAGCCCCGAAAATTATATGGCTTCACCGTTTTTGGACGATTTGCACTAAACACTTTTTGACACCAGCTTATCTTATAAGTATAAATAAATACAACAGAATTTGAAATTTCATAATTTCATTTTTCTTCATCAGAATTCTACAGACTATTTGACGGACATTTTTTTGAGAATGAATCAAAAGGAAAAACAAGTTTAAATTAATAATAATAATAATAAAGTTAACTTAACATGAAATTTTGTTATTTTTAAAAGTCCTAAAATATTTATAATGCCCAGTTTAAAATTTCTTTTCTATATCACGAATCTTATAAATAACCATACTTTTCATTGAAAATCCATATCTTTATATTCCATAGAAGCGAATTTATGTTTTAATACATGAGAGAAGCTAGCATTAAGCACAATATATTAGTATTTACTTCATTCATTGCACAAAATCCTACTTCATGTAATCCATTTTTGGCAAAATTTAAATCAATGCGATACATCATACAAAATCTGTATTAATCTCGATATTAAAGTTTGAAAATAAGGAATATTTATAATATAACCTATTTTCGAACTAGTTTTACTCCTAATTAGAGAAAATCATATACTCCCTTTCATTAGATCGATGACAGAGAGAGTACAATGTTACTATGACTTTTCGATTAATATTGTTCTAGTCATGGTATTATTGAGGTTTTAAAAATAGAGATGAAGCACTGGTATGATCGTTCAAGGACATAAATATGCCTTTTTTTCATATTATCGATTTGAAAAGGTGAAAATATATTTTCCCCCTTAGCTAATTTTACACTTATTTGTAAAGCAGCATAGTTAAAAAAGATTTGTGATAATAATTCAAAAGAGCATTTCAGGAAATTCAACTAGAGTTCAGGCATATTGTAACAAAAATTCATTTCGCTCTTAACTTGATTTGTGAATTTCAATCTTTCGCAATGTCTGCAGACTTTACTTAAACTTTCAACAACCACAATTAAATACCAGTTATATTGAAACGCAATACCATCTATTTTTAGTAATTGATTTAAAAGGTAAATCTGATGCGAAAAACAGCTGTTCTCATGTTGTTAATTTCGGTCACTATACATGATAAATGTTGCCTGAATCCATTACAAAATTCGTGCGCGAATACGCTTTATGTGCGAACGTAGAACTCCTGGAAAAGCCGCTGCCAAAGGCAGTAAATTCTGACAGAGGCTCACTGTGATAAAGAAGACGATTCCAAATGCAATGGATCCCTTAATGATGTTTTTAACTATTTCAATGGAAATGCATCTTAGAGTTTATATTTTTTGATATTTTATGTTATGCGATTCTATATATTTACAAGTAGTTCATTTAAATACAGAAACCAGCAAAGCGGGTGCAGAGAATAAGTTTACTTTCATATTTATAGAAAATGTATTCAAAAACAATCACATGTGAGAAACAGAAAATCGTTCTTAAGAGAGGACAATACCTAATCTCGCCGGCAGCCTTCGCCCATGTTATTCTATGGGAAAATTTGTTGCTACAATTACACATTACCTAATGAATATTTTTAAATTCTGTTTTCGCAGTCAGAAAATTCATAACCGTTAAATGAGTACTCATTTTTGAAAAATTCATTTTTATTTTTATTTTTATAATTTAATTTCGAGTTCAAAAATGCAATTTTTCACAAAATGCGTTTTTCTCATTTCCTACTCGCAAAATGAAATACTAAAATTTTAAAAAATCAATTTTTGGAAAACAAGTACTAATTTAACGCTTATGAATTTTCTAAATGTGAAAACAGAATTGAAAAATATTCATTAGGTAATGAATAATTATGTAAACAAATTTTCCCATAGAATAACATGGGCGAAGGCTGCCGGCGAGATTAGGTATTGTCCGCTCTTATGTCCGACAGTTGCTCTTACATTCATCATATAATTTATGTTTTCCGCCGTGATTTTAGTTGCACCAATTTTCTTTAAAGAATATCCCTGTGTAGATATTGAAATAATTATTGTTTTGAATTACAGTCATTTGCAAAAGTTTAAGACCAGTAGACGATTTTCAGTATTTTAACACATTGCATCATTTGAGCAGATTATTTCGTCATCTCATGTGCTGATTGCATCAGACGCATTCTGCTGCTATAAATAAAGGTAGTCGGTACGTTTATCGCCAGTTGTTTGTTGGATTTTGTCGTAGACAGCGCAGTTGTGTAATTATTGTATTGGGTAAAAAACGTTCATTTACTGTTACAAAAAGGTAAGAAATATTGACCCTGCACAAAATTGGATTTTCAGAACGTCAAATAAGTTCGAGGGTAAATGTGAACAAGACAGCTGTGCATCACGCTATTAGTAAATTTAAAATTTCGGGAAAATTTGTGAACCTTAAGTGAAGCGGATAAATGTTCAATTTTCATGCATGATGGGGCTCCGTGTAACAGGGCGAAGATTGTCAAGAAATGTCTGAGGGCACAGAAAATCAAAGTAATTGACTGGCCAGGTTAGAGTCCAGATTTGAATCCAATTGAGATTCTGTGGTGTATTGTGAAAAATAAAGTCACCGAAAAGCAACCATCCACTGCTACGGCACTTGTTAAAGCTATAAAGCATGTCTGGTGAACAGACATTTCTAAAGCTTACAGCAAGTCTCTTATTTATAGCATGCCTAAGAGGGTTGTATAAGTTATTAGAAACAAAGGATGCCCTACAAAATACTGACTTTAATGACAGTAAATGACTATGTACAGTTTATTTCGTTCTTTTATATATATGAAACATGTGTGTTATTTTCGCGGAATGCCATTAAATTTGATTTTTCTATGGGTGGTCTTAAACTTTTGCTAATGACTGTAGTATTTGGTTTTCTGCATATGTCTCATAACATCCTTATTTCGGAATTTCATTAATGAAGATAACTCAATGCAAGAATTTTTTTACAATATTCTACATGTGAAAGAATTTTAGAGACTCCTTCACATATAGGATATTAAAGTGCATTTTTGACTATTTAATTTATTTTCGAATTTTAATAATCACGGTTTTAAAAAATATTTGAGATCTTCATTCGATTTCCTTGGGATTTTTCATTTTTATTCTAAACTTAAGTAAAAAAATTATGAAGGAAATATTAAAACTACGAAAATCGAATAGGCTTATAAAATCGCATGCATATATTAGCATTATTTATTCGTTATTTTCTTTGCGGATCATGCTAATACGCTGTGTTAGTTGTTAGCCATGCAGAACAGTAGACGTAATCAATACTGCTTGTAAGTCTTTTTGGCTGCATTTTAAAACTCTTTGGTTTCCTATATTAATTACCTTAAAACTTTTATTGTATAATTTAATTACCCCTAGTAACTTCCCAGCAAAACTTATACTGGCGGGCTCGTTATGGCCTACTGCTGGCATCCTGCACTTGCCATCAGTTGCCGGTTGCCCCATATAACTCCAGCAGCGGGCCTTTTATGGCTGCCAGCAGTGATGGAAGCCTAAAGCAAAATGGTCGGTGGCCCAGAGGTGGCGCAAGCACCGATGGCCTTATGCAGGCTATCACCACACGGCCAACCTCATGTTTTTCATGTTGTGGCCACAAATTATTATGCCATAACCAATTTGTATGCATAGAGGGCGCTGTGATTCTTTTTCTGTTCATTTGAAATTCCCTCGCTTTCCGCCATTTCATACGAAGTTGTTGTTCGTTAATGTAGTCTGCGGGTGCGTCTTCGAGGTTGAAAATCTTGTAAAAAGAATATATGAGTAAGTAATTTCATTATTAATTTGTTTTTGTATTATTTTTTAAATACTATTTTTTAAAAATGTATCACTCTAAAGCCAATGTTATAACAAAAGGATTTCTAGAAATATATAACAATTATCCAGTTGATCCGTTTTAGTAAATTATGATAGTCGCTAACCTTCTAGTATTTTATCATTGTTATTATTATTTTAATTGATTTAATAAAATAAAATTATGGATTTTATTTTATATATTTATATTATATGGACGGGAGAAAGTTATTAGAACAATTATAACTATTTATAGTTTATGTTTTATTTATTTTTTCTTCTATCAGTGTAGTTAAGAAGAAAGCATTAGATTCGGGAAAATTTTCGACATCCGGTTTTCGATAGATTTTGCACGTTTTGGGTTGTTCTCATGAACATAATTTAAAAAATTGTCTGTCTGTCTCTTTGTGTGCGCTCAAAAATTTATGAAAGTGATAGTAGCCTAAAAAGTTTACTTCTTCCGCTTTTTTTTCCCTTTAATGTACAAACATTGCTTGCTCCAAACCTGAGGGAGAAGTATATCAGATAGAGTAAATTTCCAATATGAGGGCTTGGGGACAAAATCTCTCGGGACAAAATATCGTAGACGTAAATGAATACAAAGTAAAAAGAGTTGGTAATTATTAGTAATGATGTATAAAATTTCATGACAACACATACCTTAGTCAGAGCACTGACATTCTGACAAACCTACAATAAATTTTTTTATAAATTTTACTTAAAGAAGTTTAAAAACTATATTTATTTATTTTTTGTCAGAATTAGTCATAATGAATTCAATCGTGCTTATTAATTTTAAAACTTTTAATTCAAGTTTGTGAACAGTGTTCAGCTTTAATATCAGCAATGATGTACACGATTTTTAAAATGTATTTTGAATAGTGAAAAGCAAAAGATAGAATAACTTAAAAATAAACATAGATAAAATAATGAAATTCAACTCTATGATTTATTTATTTAATTATTTATTTATTTTAATTAATTAATTAATTAATATTTATAAGGCCATGTGGCCCCCTCCAGAGATCACGCGTGACACAAAATCAAATTTTCAAATAGATCCTACTATTTTTTTGACGCGAGATTTCGTCCGGCGAGATTTTGTCCCGCGATATTATGTCCGGATCCCAATATGAGTATTTTTGAAAAAAAAATTCGTTAATATCTTTAAACGAACGTTATATTATACATCTGTGATATTTTAAAGCAAATTTATTGATTTTATTATTTTTAACAAAAACTAGTATGTTGTGGCACCACAAAACATGCTTTTATATTTTTTATTATGTAAATTTGCGTAGTGCAAATAATTTGTTAAAATCATTTTCCTGAATGCATGGAAACGATTTTCATTTTAGAACAGTGTTTGTCAATAATAATAATAATAATAATAATAATAATAATAATAAATGAATTTTGTGCCAACTTCTGAAAAAATGACTTTTTCTTCTTCTTCTTCTTCTTTTTTTTTTTTTTTTAATAATTTATAACTTTGTTTTAATTTACCACAAATTTAATTCAGTCATTTACTTGAAAGTTATTGATGAGTTTTTTTTGAAAAATATCACCACTGAAAATTTGAAGGGCGAGCGATTCCTCAACTTATACAAAAAAAGTTTCCTGGTTAGTTGTTAACAAGTGAAATTGTTTTTCTTGAATTTTTGCATGCGTGAGAAATCCTACACACTAAATCAGAACAGAAAACCATCTGCACTTCTTTCATAAAACAACAACAAAATGTAACTGATAATTGCTGCGTCAGCGTTGGTTGGGCTACTGGGCAGAGAGGAGATTTATTTATTCAGATAACAAGGAACTGTGTTCAGAAAATAAAATAAAAAAAGAAGAAAAATTAGTTAATTCATCAATTATTTTTAAATGAAAATTATTATAAGTATACAACTAAAAGTTTGTAGGTGTAATATATGTCACTATCGCATGAAATGTATAAAGATTCATGGAGTCCTATTTTTTACGGGCCTATAAATAAGTATATTTATTTATTAACAGCTTATAGATTCAAACTATTTGAAGTACGCTATTAAACAAATTCTTCAATAACATATTGATTTCTATCTGAAATTATGCTAGGATTTGTGTCAACTAATTATTAATATTATTATTCATTTCCATAATCCGAATACCGTAGATAATGAAAGCATTGTATTCGGTCAAAAATTTTGATATCGAGTTTTCACCTGATTTACATATTTTAAGGTCTCGTGAGTCAGAAAAGTGTTTTTTGGCAATTGGTCTGTGTGTTTGTGTATCTGTATTGTATATATGTGTATATGTTTCTGGAAATTTTCTGATTATCATATCTACAAAATTAATAAAGAACGACGAACTTCTGATTAAGACAGGTATAGTGTACAGATGATTTTTCCAACTTTTGTTGAAAACTGGAAATCTCAAAAACTGGCGATTTTCTTCAAATTTATATAAACTTTGTTTTGGATGTCCTTTTGTACTTGTTAGTTCAGGGAAATTGATAAACGACCTATAAAAATACACAAATTTTTTAAGTCTCACAAGTGCTTTCTCTTAAAAACAGCTTTATGGATTTTCTTCAAAATCACAATATTAATTCCTTTTTAGATATCATTTCGTATGCAATTGTTAGTTTATGGTGAACAGATCAGTTTACTAAGTTTTGGTGAAAATTATCAGTGGGACAGTGAGCCGATATCTCAAAAACGACTTTAACTTTCTTCAAATTTGCTACATAAACCCCTTTTTACTCGCTCTTTAGCATGTAATACTTGCTTAATACAGGAAAATTGACAAAAGTCCTTATTAGGTGGAAGCAATTGCAAATCTAGGAAATGAGTGTTTCAAAAAACTGATCTAACGATTTTTTTTTTTTTTTTTTTTTTTTTGTTAATTCGCTAACTCTTTTTGTTATATCTTCATGACGCATGTACCAGTTTGCTTTGACAGGAAAATTATTAGATGTGTAAATTCATAAATCATTTTTATGTTTTCTGACCACTTTATTTAACAACAGCAACAACAATAATAATAATAAAATATAACAGGGGTAAAATATGTGTAGTAATAACTGATAAAATTCATGCAGATTACTATTATTATTATTATTATTTTAATGTGGGTCGGGTTGTCTGAACTTATTTTACTGTTGTCGGAACTATTCAAATTTTATTATCTAATAATTTTCTTGATAATCGCGAAACCCCACTATTGGAAAGAAATTTTGTAGCCTAAAATATTCTTATACATCCATTTATTCAACTTTTAATGTATTAAAAAATATATGAACATAGGAATTTTGATATTAACAAAATGACACAAAAAACGACACTTTTAAAAACTTGAATTTTTTGCATTTCAAACACACGTCTATCTCTAATCTTCGCTTTATGGTAAACGTAGTTTTTAACTCGGTTATCGACCTCAAGGTTTTGAAGACAAACTGTTTTTAAGCTACTACATTTCCTTGATGACATTATGCTGAACTTGTAGTCAATTTATCTTTTCCTGATGATGGGTCAAGCTTAATTATTTTGAGTGGAAACGACTGGTATGTTGTTTCATAATCTATAAAATTAACTTACTTTTTTCCTTCTTCAGCACTAATTTTCCTGTCATTTTACTAAATATTCTCTAAATTCTCATAATTTATTTTAATAAATTGAAAAAAAAAATAATAATAACTTATCTAAAACAAACAAGAGAGAGACAGATTTTAAAACATATACTTATTGCAGCAAAAAATGTAATGAAGAGCTGGTGTCGAAAAAAGTAAATAAAGAACTTTGTAAATTTAATTTACAAAGTTGTAAAAAACATTAATAATAATAATTAATTAAAAAAAAAAAGTTTCAGGTCGAAATGATTCCACGACCATTCATTATGTGAATAAAATAGGCACGAGTGAAGTAGTTATAAATGGCGAAGTATTGCTCTTTCATACATTTTGAAATATGACTAACTATTATTAAAATAAACAAACCAAAATGAAATATTAAAAACTGGAAGTGATATTTAAACTTTTCAAAAACATAATTGCCCCATGGGATTGAAATAGTGCTAATGGCATATCTTAATACTATCTTCGGCGTGAAATTGCTGACAGAATTTTTGAGAAATGATTACATAAATATAGAATAATTATATTAATATTATTATGTATTTTAATTATATTAATCATATTATAAATTTATAATATAATAAATTTATTCTAAATATAAATTTAATATAATAGAGCGAGGGATAGGAAAACTATTTTATGTAACTAAATTCTCTGATACATGGTACCAAAACTAAGATGTTTAATAGATGCTGAGTTATAGTAAAACTGTAGTTCTTGAATAATAGTAGTATCGCCTGACTACCGATAAACACACAAATTGAACCTGTCGGATAAGGCTCTATCAAAGGCAGTGGAGACCCGGGTCGAACATTGCGCGAAAGACGAAGACGCTGCTAAAGCAGCGGAGAATCAAAACTTGGTTTTATGTGATTTCAGTGAACTTTGCTTTAGTTATTAATTTTAAAGTAATATAAAATATATATATATATTTATCTATTGATTTTCTTTCCTTTCTTTCTTTTTTTTTTTTTTTTTAATTCATTTAAGTGTAGGGACAAGAAAGCGAAGAAATCCTGATAGTAATAAATAGAAACATTTGTAAATAAACATAATCATTGCCCCCTCCCCCCCACCCCACCCCAATGAAAAAAAAAAAAAAATGTATCAGTTCTTTCAGGTTGAAATAATAAAACATCCCTTCGTGAGTCTAACAAAAAGCGTGAATGCAGCAAATTATTTTGCTGCACTCATGCCCACATTGTTTCGCCTGATGAAGAGCCTTTGGGGTATTTCGACCAGAAACAATTGCAGATTTTTTTTTTTTTTTTTGAGTTTATGGTGTTTAGTTTTTTACAATGCTCTTTTTATAACAATTTTGGTTTCAATATTTTATAATTTTCACATGTAAAGTTACATTTATTTATATCAAATAACTTAACAAATTTAAACATATTAAAATTCGAACACTTAAAAAAAAAAAAAAAAAAAAAACATAATCTACTTCATTCCAAAAAATGTAATGGATCAACTGAATATTTCTTATATGCTGTACTAGAAATCCTGAATTTATAGCCATGGTGTATGAATCAAATACTTGTAAATAGTATTTAAAAATGAATATGTACAAAATCAAATTAAATATTGGATGCATAGAAAAAACTGGTTGCTACCTCATCAGAAAAAAGAGAGAAAAAAAAAAGAAAAAAAGAATGAAAAAAAAAATGAAAAAAAGCACTAATAAAATTAAAGGTATCACCAATAAAATAATATACTAGGTATAACCAAATCACTGCTGGCCTATTAACGGCCTTCTTCACTTACCGTCTCCGGAAGTCCGAGTCAATGTTATTCTATGGGAAACTTTCTTTACAAATAACTTATTAATCAATACATATTTTAAATTCTGTTTTCACATTCAGAAAATTCCCAACTTTTAAATTGTTGGACCTTTTTTAAAGATGTATTTTTTTAATTATTAATATTTCATTTTGAAATTGCAAAATGAAAAATTTCACATATTAAAAATTCGTATTTTGCAGCTTCAAAATGAAATATAAAAAATTAAAAAAATAATTTTTTTTAAAAAGTCCGTCAATTTAACAGTTGGGAATTTTCCGAATGTGAAAACAGAATTTAAAAATATGTATTAGTTAATAAGTTATTTGTAAAGAAAATTTCCCATAGAATAACGTTGGCTTCGGCTTCCGGTGACGGTGAGTGAAGCGGGCCCTTAATAAGAAAATATAAAGGACCAATGAAGACTGCCGGCAGTAATATAATTTTTTATGTTTGCCACAGCTGGCCCACTGTAGGCTGCCAGCAACAACATGGAAAAACTATATTTGCCGCCATATGGCCCAACACTGGCCCTCTAACAATTTCCAACCTAATGTTCGGTACCAACAGTGGCCCATTACATATTTTCATCATACTGCTAGCTGCCAGCAACGACCCATTCACCGGCCCACTAACTTATTTTTAACTTACTGCTGGCTGCCAACAATGGATCGGTTGAATACGGCCTACTGACGGCCGGCGTAACATATTCCCTGCGGCAACGTTAACTTTTGCCACCGGCGGGCCAATTGCAGCTACTGCTGGCAACCAGCACTTGGCCTCATGCTGGCCGTCATTTGAAGTTTTGCTGGGTTTATTCACATTTATTTACATTTTTTATTATTTAAAACTTTGATATTTAGCAAGAACTTATTTTCTAATTTGATTGTTAGCACAATTACATCACATATTTTCTTTAAAACCCAGCTATCAAATATTTCATAAATTACACAACAGTTTTATTATGTCTATATCAATTTAAGAAAGGTTCTCTTCGAAGAATATTACTCTTAGTTTGTAACTTACAATATCTATAATTTAGTAATATATACATAAATTTATTCTAGTTTCATTCTTATAAATAAATAAATTTATCAGCAACAGAGTTTGCTTGTTAATGAATGTCACTTAAAAAGTTAATTAATGTAACTAATTTAACTTCAAATTAATTTAAACTTCAAGACATAAGTATGCTTAAAATGTTTTCATAATTTTAATAACTATAATTATTACTCAAATAGGAAAAGTTGTAGTTATCTCTCGAAATTAAACCACTTAAATCACGTGATATTACCACTAGGAAAATATAGAAGATATTATTATCAGTTGAATGTTATTGATTTGTTATTTATATTTTTGTAATCACATCTTATTCAAACAAATCAAAAATTAATTTATCTTATGATTTAACAAGTGTTACATATTGATATGTACTATTAAACAATGTGATAAAGCCCAGCAAAGTTTTAAATATGTTTTCCTTTTATCTCTTTCTATTAAATTTTAATGTGGTGTAATATGCCTCAATATATATTTAAAGTTCGGTATTGAAATTGGAAAAGTACCAGAAGAGTTGTTGAATATGAGGACACCTGTCTCAAGGCAAGAGTAGAAGCTAATTAGAGAAAGTCGCAGAAACTCTCGTCTGCCCGATCAATACAAAAAGTGAATGAGAGGACGTTTGATGCTGCCCTGAGTTCCTGTGTAGTATTATTACTGAAAGTCATGCAAATTTGATAGCTTTTAGAAACTCATACACTTGTTAAACTTGTATGGAATTATGATTTGAAAAACGAACATAATATAATGAAAAATGAATATTTAAGTGTTTTAAGTGTTTTTAGAAAATAATTAAGATACCAATGTGATTAATTATTTTTGCATATAAATTGTTGCGTTATATATCCTCCAGATTTATTATTTATATTATATATTATTGGGTTAGATACATTCAAGTGTAATAAATATTCCTTATATAAATATATATAGATATTTTTGCGCATAAATTATTGAGTTTTATATATATATATGTATATAATTTATTCATGAAAGGCTTCGAATTTTAAAAACTCATCTTCTCATAAACCTTCAGTAATAGAATGTTTTGAAAATTAAGCATAACATAATGAAACACTGAAAAATATATATTTACCGCTTCCATTCGGAAATCTATATTTCTAGTTCAAGGATTTAGAAAATGGCTACTTATTTATTCTAGATGAAAGCGGTATATTTATTATTTTTTTTTTTCACTGTACATTTTTTTGAGATAGACAATTTTACTTGAGTATATAAATTGTTATGCTACGTACCATGTAAAAATTATTTACTATTTAAGTTAAAGTTGTTTTATGTCATACAAAATTGATAACTCATGCACTCGTGATCCATGTGGTTTAAAATTTAAACATGGTTTGATGAAGACGTCATCTTTAAAATTTTACTGTTTTAGAAAAATTTTGTTTCATGCAATATGTTTCGCTATCAGTGGCGACTGTGAATGACGTTTTAGGGGTGCGGCATCGTAGCGTCTAAAAGAAGTGCATAGAATGGAATCTTTAATCGTCCTATTGGCTAATTTGTTTATCTCGAGAATAATTGTAAATGCGTTGACGATTCAACAACCAATCAGAAGAAAAAGCATTCTTGCTAATGAATTGTTTTTAGTCACTAGCCTACAGCCCTCCCAATACGCCCTTCACCAATCGCCACTGTTCGCTACATGATAATTTGATCAGTTTAACAAATTAATGTCTATTTTTATACAGGTAAACATATTTTTAAATTGTTTTTAGATTTTTTTTTTCTATTCCGTTTAAGGTTATTCTTAAAGCCATGTGTTCTTAAATCCAATAGCATTTCTAAATCCGTTAGCTTTGAAAAACTTATAATCTTAAAAACCTTGTATGGCCTCATGTTTTGAAAATTGAACGTTATACAAAGCACATCTCACATTTAAGCAATTTACGGTATTTGAAATATTGTTTTTGCCACATAATGTTTTAATTAACATACTAAGCACTTTAATAAATTACGACAAGTGAAGATGAGAGCAACAGTAAAAGCATCAAATTAATAAATAAAAATTAGTTAATGAATAAAATCAGTCTCGGTAAAAGTAAGCATACCCACGTCACTGCAAAATATCCAAAAGGATTTGTGACCACTAAATATCTAAGGAAAGAAGATTACAAAGACGGTTAAATAGCCAATAATTGTTGGAAATTAGAAGGATTAGCTCACTAAATCTCAACCAATCTGTTGATTGTTAATCAGGAAAATAGATAAAAATTACCACAGATTACGATGAAAAAAAATAGCGTATCTAACTTAAATAAGCTTTTCTAAATACAAAAGAATATAAATTAAAAAAACATTTGCATCCTGAAATATTTTGTAATTTACAAATTTACAAAAATTCTTACACATGAAATGAAATACTCTAAAAACCATAAAAATATACTCCTTAATCCCCTCTTCCAAAATTAATTCCTTTCTAGATATCGTATTTTCAATATAAAAATAAATAAACAATTTTAATTTCTCTTATTAATTAAAAATCTCCTTATTAATCGAAATAAAAACTAGTTTGTTGTAGCCGTCACAAAACTTTCTTCTATATCATTTTATATGTACCGGTGCCACTTACTGTATAACATGTACAAATTTAATCATAGCTTCACACGATAAAGAACTTGCGTATGAAATTTGGTGCAGTTTTAATCCACAGATTCTGAAATAGAACCATGTGAAAAATCACAAAAGAAGAAGAAGAATAGCGCTACATGTCGGCTGATATGCACCCAAATTAAGTCAGCATTTGTTTTCTGAATGGTTATCTCATCATATACCAACTCTGGTACATTTATGTACCATAAAAGAGATTTATCTTTTCTATTCACGGAATAAATTCTATCACAGCAATGTCATCTGGGGATTGATATTTTTCCAAATATAATCAGCATAATGCTTCATAATGGACCTCTTATATATCCAGTTTTGTGGAATTATATGCGATGTAATTTGAGATATAGCCTTCGTGTTTACAGTAAATGTTGCAGAATAAAAACGCCACCCATCTTCCGATATGCACCCAAATTTAATCAGTGTAATATTCCACAATGACACTTTCCCACACCGAGATATGCTCAATTATATACGAGAGAACCTGAGATATAGCCTTCCCTTAAATGGAAGAAATCACAGTATAGCAACGCCACATTTTGAGCGATTTGCAGCAAAAGTTGATAGATCACTATATGTCCAGAGGTGCAAAGTTATTACAGATTGTCCGTAATCTTAATACCGGAAATTTTTTACTGTATTCTTTTGTAATAATTTCTTTATTGTGGTATGAAATTGATTTTTTGTTAGTAGTAACTTGACACCTCTGTTTGTCTAGGTGCAACTACATATCAATTCATATGAAATTCTCTGCTGTAGTTTCTGAGATACAGTTGCCATAAAATTATCCCACGCCCATGGGCGAACGGATAAACAGACATTTCTAAAAATGGATAAATCGTGTTGTATACTTCTCAAAATCTGTAAATCCAGCGAAAACTGAAGATCGAATTATTTAAAATCTAATATTGTCTTGTACTGAATGCAGAAGAAAGTAAAAAAAAACATATGCAAAACATTATCTGAAATGCAACATTTCATAATTTAAAAATTTATAGAAAACCTACTCAGGTGTAAATATTTTGTTTTAAAACTCCCAAAATATTCCAATTTTTAAATTTAATCCCTTTTCAAATATTACATTTCAAATATATAGACAAAATTCGGAGAATTTCTATTTCCCCTTCAAACAGGATATACACAGATGCATTGTCCAAGTAATAAACAAAACAAATGCCTCACATTCTCCAAATGTCATTTTGGACGCACTATTAGGAAAAGCACCACAGAAAATGCTGCACATTCCACAACAGAACTCAATAAAGTCACTAACGGTTTCTTCGCACGGATAATATTCTCTACACTCACACGCCCCTTGCACTAAATTGCCAGTTAGTGTTTCTGGCAGAAACGCAACTATTGACAGAATTCACTTCTTAATCGTTGCATTGAAACACTAATGCAGTGAAAGTACCAGACAGCATCTGAACACCTGGTTCCAATAGACATAGAACCTAATTAGGGAAAAGTCACTGCTTCTTCAATTCCGATCGATATTAAGGGCAGGTACCTTAAGATTTCTTCTTTAGTTCAATGCACAAAAAGAAAGAGATCGTACAACGATGATTATATTATTTGACGTTAGGTTTAGAGACATTGTGGCTATTTATTTCACAGTTGTTCATTTTTGTGAATAAAGAACTAGTCAATTATTTCTTTAATATACACTAAATAGAGATTAATAACATTAAAAAACTCTGAATTAAATTGAATATCTTGAAAAGAGTTTTTATGTTAAAAAATTGCTTTTATTTAAAAATGTTAAACTTTTTTAGAAAAACATTCTTAATATATTTATTTAATCAAATTCACTGCTTCTTGTATTTCGATCGATATTAAGGGCAGGTATTTTAATTTATCTTGTTAAGTTTGATACATAAAAGGAAAGCGACAGTAGAATGATAACTATTTGTTTGACGTAGTGCTTTTGTAACATTGAGGGTAGGTGTTTACCATTTGTTTGTCCAGTTTAGTTTAGTTTATAAAGAAATAGGCAACAATTTTTTTAACATACATTAAAACAACTTCTTAGCATTAAAAAAAAAAAAAAAACTAAATGGAGATATTTTTTTAAGTAATTTTTCATTATATTTTACAGAATGTATTTCTACATTTTTTCAATAAGAGATTATGTTATATTAGAAAAAAATAGCATTTTAAAAATGTTTTATTTGTTTATTTATTTATTCATTTATAGACAGTGAATGGTTCTCCGATGTCGATCAGTATTCATAAAAGACGCTTTAATATTTCATCTCTTGTTCAATATACAAAATATAAACGATAAATAATATAAAGTCTAACAATAACATTAAGATATCTAAATTCAATTATTTTATTCCGGTAAAGTTATAATATTTTAATAAAAAAAATACACTGCTTTTTCAATTTCAATCTATATTCAGAACAAGTATCTTAGCATTTCTTCTTTAGTTCAATACATAAAAGAAAAGTGAGCGATACAGACAATATATTATAAAACGCATTTTTTTTTCCCCTCTCAAGATTCTCGTTAAAAAAAAAATAAAATAAAAATCATTACAGATGCAGGCTTTAGTTATTTGTTTTAAAGATATTAGCGAGTTGTTTTAAAAAATACTCATATTTTTATTTTATATTCTACTGGGGGGAGTAGGGATCCTCCTCAGGTTGGAAATGATTGTTCTACATATGCACAAATTTTACCCTAGTTGACTGTTATGAAAACAAAAAAAAAAATTCTTTTATATTCAATAGAAGAAAGTGCTAGTATTGTTAAAGTTTTTGACTTACATTAAATATTCACTAAGAATTGATGATTTATAATATTTCAATAGTATAGGAATTCTTTTTTTTACATTTTTTTTCCATAAAATACCAAATTATATATTGCTATACAATTTCGTATCTAGTAAACCATTGAACAGGGGAGGGGAATGTCAAAGTTAATGAACAATATCTGTGTAATATTTCTCTAACGTGGACCAGATACAACTATTTTTTCTCGAAACTATTCGTTAGTGGTGTAATTAATAAAATACGCGAGGATAAAAAAATGTTTAAAATGATCTCTATTTAAGCTTTCGGACTCAGCTCAATGAACTAATAAGAAAAAATGACGTCATTTGTCTGATGACATTATTTTACGGAAAAATGTATTTTTAAAAGTTGTTTCTTCAGAATATTTTCAAGCGGCATTTTAAACCCAGCAAAACTTTAAAGATATATACAAAATATGAATTATCATTATACATTGTCTAAAAAATACAATCATAAAAAATATAATAAAAATAAAAATGAGGTTAATATATATATATATATAGTAAAAAGTCATCGCCAACATGCCTGCAAAAATTTTAAAGCCGTCCTGGGAGTCCTATACTAAAACTGTATTACCTGTGGAAGTATGAAAACTGGGTCTTGAATCATGAATTTTATTTTGAAACTTTTCTTTTAATGATTTTGGTTTCACGGTTGTACAATATTAATTTGGTTCTAATAATAATTTGGCTTCTGGTAAATTAAAATTTTAATTAGGGGGTGAAAGTGGTATAATATTTACGAGTTTCAAAATTTAAAGGCAAATAAGAAACAAAATAACTTGCGAAAATTTCGCTCGAGTTTGCAAGTAATAATATAAATAAATAAGTAAAATAATAAAATAAAATAAAAATATAATGTGTAAAAAAAATTATACAACAAAACTATAAGCTTCATACAAAAAATATTTTTGACACGGTACATTATATCATAACCTGATAAAAGCACTTTATTTACCAACTAATATTTAGTACCTTATACCTTTTGTTGGTGAATAAACTACTTTCAACATATCTTCACAAAACGGTGACTTGACGACACCTTATATTGTACATCAAGTTCATTTAATCAAAGATAAGTCATCTCTTTTGGAGGGAGAGTGAATGAACATAGGTCTTGAGTGCTGCGGTCTCCTCCCCTGAGGGAAAAGACAAACTGACATTGAAACTATCAGTACGTAGGAAATAAAATACCTAGATTAGTTCCCATGTTGTACTGGCATGTATCGTTGACGAAGTGAAACTTATATCTTGAAGGAATGTTTATGTTTAACTGAAAAAGGAATATACCGATAACTTATTTATGAAAAAACGAATAATTGTTATTATTCGTAATCTTAGAAAGAAAAAAAAAAAACTAAGAAAACTTTGTGTAATTAAAATAATAATAATAATAAAGTTAAATAATGAAATGCTTTATGTGCTGTATAAAAAATATTTTTAATTCAATAATCTATTTAAAGAATTAAAATTCCCGTAAAATTATTTACGCTTTAGGAAATTAAGAAAAATATACTGTAATATAATTTACCCTTTAACTACGGTTTAAACTGTATATAACTAAAACTTCACATGCCAAATGAAAAAAAAAAAAAATACTGGTTTGAAACAACCACTTCATATGCCTTTTTTGGGGATAATATGATTAGAATTCAGAAGACATAAAATTGACCTAATGAAGTATAGATACCTAACACATTATATATATATAGTTGTATATATATATATAGAGAGAGAGATGTGAAACAGTGTTTACACAGAGTATTAAAAAATAAGGTGGGAAAAAATGGTTATTTTTTGAAACACCAGTTTCTGGGATCTAAAATTGACGTACCTTATCAGGATGACTGTTGATTTTCCTGTAATAACCACGCAATACATGAAAAATGATATCTAAAAGGGTTTTATGTAACAATATTCCAGAAAACCGTTAGAGCCGTTTTTGAGATAACAACTTTTACCAAAACATGCCATACTCAATTATTGGATGGTAAACAATAATTATATACAAAAGTATATTTAAAAGAGAGTTAATATGGCGAGTTTGAAAAAAAAAATTGTACAGCCGTTTTTAAAGGAATGCACTTGCGAAACCTGAAATTGAGCTATTTATACAGGACGCCTGTCAATTTTCTTGAGCTAACCTTTTATATTATTCGAAAGCACATCTAATAAAGTGTTTATATAGCAAATTTGAAGAAAAATGTTAGAGCCATTTTGAGATATGAACTTACTGTCCCACTTCCAATTTTCCATGCCCCACTTCTGATTTTCTCTAAAATTTGAAAAATTCATCTGTACATTAGACTTGTCTCAATTCTGAAGTATCTTTATTAGTTTCGAAAATAGGGTAGTCAAAAGATTCCCCACATAAAGATTCCCCACTGCATCGATTCAACACCAGATTGTTAAACATGCACATTGTGGAACACTGTGTATATTCTCTACTAGTATGTTGGTTCAACACTGCGTCTTAATTCAACACGCACCGATAACCATGAGTCGCTATATTCCTTCTACTTGTTTCTTACACGAATTGATATGAACTACACTACAGTTTAGCATAGGTTTTGTCATTCGATTCTGGTTCCATATTTTTCACTAATGTATTTAAAATTCGAAATAATATTGAGCTTTCGTTGAAAACATATTCGCCTATTAAAATATATCGGCCGTCAATGGCAACTGAAAGACCATATTTCACAAGCCCTGCTTGTTACAGTGTAATCTCAAATATTACTTTTTCTTTAATTTTTAACTAGTTTCTTTTTTTTTCGGTTGGTTAGTTGGTTGGTTGGTTTTTACGTCGCAGTAGTTCTGGCCAATTGGCGTATGCTGGGAAATTGGCTAGTGACGGTCTGGAACTCACCCCTAAAGGTGGTCCGGTGACGTGCCATCACAATCTTGATTCTCCACAGAGGGGATGGCTGTCTCTCTTCGGTGACCCCCAGAGGTATAATTTTGATGGGAACATGGAGGACATTGCGGCCACGACAGATTTACCAGCTACCAGCCACCATTAGTTTACAATGGTCTTTGGACGGCTCGAGTACCGAACCCGCAATCTTCCCATTACGAGCCCAGCGTTCTTCCGACTGGGCTACCGTGACACTTTCTTTTTTTCGAAGCAAAACATTTAGGGAAATATATAAGGTTTAAATTTTATTATTTTTTATTATTTTTATTTTTTTACGCCTAAAGTTTCTGGATCAATCTTCAATATAATTTCTATATTATTTCACAAAACCGCTGGAATCGAAATTGTCCGGCTATTCATGGAAATGTAGTGTATTTTTAAATGTTTTTTCTATTTTATAAAATTTTCTTATCAGCAAATGATTTGTTTGCAATTCCTTTAATGATTTAGACTTATTGCAATACAATACTCATGCATTTTTTCCTCGGTTTCTCAAGCCTTTTTAATAACTTAGAAAAAATTGCTCGGTTTATTGTTATTCAAATAAATTTAAAATATCTTGTTATATTCATTTTTCAGTAGGAAACATTTTTATCTTTCATCTCGGTAAACAAAGAGAAACAATTTTAAATGTAGTAATTTTAACGAACGCGTAAAATTGTCTTTTCCCACAGTGGAGTAAATGGCTT
The DNA here is from genome assembly GCA_963930645.1 of Salticus scenicus. Lineage (NCBI taxonomy): Eukaryota > Metazoa > Arthropoda > Arachnida > Araneae > Salticidae > Salticus > Salticus scenicus. The sequence goes on along the minus strand of OZ005658.1, from coordinate 209,317,597 downwards.
TCTATAGAACACCAAACGAAACAGTATCGATTGCATTCAGCGCTTGTGAGATATATGATTCTCTCGAAGGGTACGTGAAGTGACCGCGGGTGTGACGACGCTATGCCCTCCAATTTATTCTGATTCATCAAGTACGCGAATTCGCATGCATTTCTGACAATTAAGGCGGGGAAGCCATCTCTCCATAGATTATCAAAACAGTGATGGAATTATAGAATGAAAAATAATAAGTAAAAAATTAGATCACTTTAATATAAAAGATTAAGCGAGACTACATGCTTATAAGACGATAAACCTCATGTTCTTCAAGTAATGTTCCCCAAAATTATTGATTTTTTTTCTATATTCAACAAGAGAAAATATTGATTTCGTAAGAATTTTCGACTTCGGGTTTTTGCAGAATTTATACGTTTTGAGAGGTATAGAAATTGAACTGACAATTTTTAGAAAATGTCTGTCTGTGAGACACAAATTTTGTGGCAGCTGTATCTCTGGAACTACAAAGTTTCATACAAACTGCTATGTAGTTGGCCTTTGATGTAAGTTACTGCCTATCAACTTTTGGTGAAAATCATCCAACAGGTGGCATTGTCATCACATTTTATTTTCTAAATTTCTAACATGGCAATATAATGGATAAGATGTCTTTTTTTTTACAACAAATCATTATGAAATTCAAAATAATTATTTATAATAATAATAATTAAAATGAAAATTGTTTGGATATGTAGGTGCATCGCATCTCACTCCCCCTCCTTGGGGGCAAATTTTCAAAAGAACTCTATAATGCCTTTAAAATGAATGTTTAAACCATAGATCTCTAACAACTAAAAAAAAAGAAAAAATTAACTTTTTTTTTTTTTTTTTAAATGTAAACTAAAAAATAATAAACGTATTTTTTAAGATGCGCTAAAACATAAAATTCGCTTTATTTAGGCACTTAGTTTTGTACATCATTCAAAAGAAAATCTTCTGCATTCATCATAAAAATGAATAATGCAGAACATTATTATTAGACACATTTGACAGTGTAGTCATTTGCCTTATCATAACTGCGAAACTATCTAATTTTTAAATCAGAATTATCATAACTAATTTTGAAAAGTAATCTGTCGAATATAATTTCAATGACTAAATAAACTGATAACAAGTATAAAATAATCCCTGTATTAAATATCACTTAAAAAATGGAATCCTTGCCCCTATGCCTTATAAAGATGCGATTTTGACTGTAAGTAGATTTTATAAAAGTCTGTGTATGTAAGAAAACGGAAGACAAAATTTTAATTTTACAGTCCTAGAGTGAAGTACGTTAACAATACCACAGTATATTTTTACAGTGATATTAAAGATACAGTAGGAATAACAGTACACATCCATTCATACTGCAGGACATTTTTATTTTTATCAAGCTTGATCCGCTATAAAAAATGAGGATTTGTTAATCTAATCGACGGTTTTATTTTTGCTGCTCATTAAAGAACTAAATTATCAGTAACTCATAAAAAGCGTAAAATTAAATAATAATAATAATAATAATAATAATAATAATTTTATGTAATGCAAGAATCATATTTATCTTTATTATAACTTAAAATAATAATTTTTACTCGTAAGTATGGTTTACCTAATAAATAAGAATTATGTTGCTATTTTATTATTAACGTTTAGAATCATGAGAACATACATTGTTATAAATTTATAAACGTAGGATGACTTTATTTTTGTGTTTCGATAACATATTATCAAATTTATCCCATATAAATATTTGCTGAAAATCGATTTTTCATAGAAAAACGCTTTTAAAAAAAAAAGAAGAGTGAAGGAGATTTAAATGTCATACCATAGCTACAGATCGGGAAATTGGCGATGACATTCAGTAAAAGGAAAAGAGAGAAAAAAAATATAAATAGGAATAAGTTAATATTTTAATAAAAAGTACTGTTTTGTATTCTAATCTCATGTTATTTTAATTTTGTTAATTGTGTTTAATTACACTGCTCTACAATTTTTTTTTTTCGAGATATGATACCATTTTTGCTGATTCTTATGTAAAATGTCCTCCTGGATCCGAATATGACAACCAATTTCCCCAGTCAACAACCGTTTTCTAGAAACACCACCCCCTCTCTCAATTTCTTTTCCTGTTCGATAATTTTATGACCATGAATTTGATTTGGAGCATGAATGAAAATTAATTTAACGCCTAAAAACAATATATATATGCATAAACTTATAGTTTAAAAAATAACATTAATAACAGATTTAAAAAATATAAGATATGTAATGAATAGTTTCAGTGTCAAATCCCCCCCCCCTAAAATAAAATAAAATAAAATAAAATAAAATAAAATAAAATAAATAAAATAAAATAAAATAATAATAATAATAATAAAATACCTTGTCGCAAATGTCCATGTTTTAGAATTTTCCAACTTTGTAGCCCTTCAGACGATACAAAACGAGTTAAAATAATAACCCCCCCCCCCCCCTCCTAAAAATCAAATTTATAGCCATAAAATCACCGAAAAATTATAAAAATGGGGGGCCATTCCTAAAAAACGGTGGATGATAGGGCAAAAGGGGCGTCATCTGAAATGGTGTCAGATGCAATTTTCCTGCCGAGTAGTGTCATTCTCCGAAATTATACAAAGAGATTATATTCTTACCTGGCATATAATAATATCTGACCGTCAGAAAACAAGTCAACCTGTTAGGAAAATGTCTTTAGAAACTTGACCATAAATTTGAATAAGCATTGATCTTCATAGATTTAACTAGAGAAGAAGATTTAAGCGCGCATTTATGCTGAGACGTAAATCAGATAATCTTTAATCTTGTAAGATTCATTAATTTTCTAATGCGCAGATTAAAAATGATGCAGAAAGTTATTTAAGTTGCCAAAAAGCTGAAATACTTAAAACGAAGAAAAGGGGAAAATGCCAACTTAGAGTACATACAGTCGGTAACAAAGCTGTCCGAACACTAGCAAAAATTACTATGTAAACAACGTACGCTACATTTCATACTGCTTTGTTAAAGAAATCCTTATCGAATCATGTTCATACACTGACTAAGAACAGGATTTGACAAAGATTTATTTAAGAAAACCGTATAGAGTGCACTTTTTTACATAGGAAATTTTGCTAGTGTTCGGACATTTTTGTTACCGACTGTACATATAGTTACTTATGTGTATTTTGTAATAATAGTAAAAAAAATAAATAAATAAAAATAAAGTGCGTTAGAACTTTTAATTATGCGAATTAAATTAAAACTCAGCGTAAAGAGAATGCATTATTTTAACAACTGAAACAATTTTAAATATAAATGTTTTCCGTTCATCACAATATTTTCCAGTACACCGATTAAACTATACATATTCGTAATAAGCATAATATAAAATATTAATTATATATAAATATAATATAAATTCATTTATTGATTCAAAAACGCATACGAATACTAAATTTAAATACAGAACTAATAAACGATTTTGTGTTATGCGACATACACACAAACATACTATACAGTGCGTATTAAAATTTCATAGACAGCCGATTTGTTTTAAATAATAGTTAAAAAAGTAAAATAACAATTACGATGAAAATAATTAGCATAAGAATTCATAATATATCTATATTACATTGCAGAAATAACTTCTTTGTCGTTGGTTATTTTAACATTGCTGAGCTCTGCTAGACTGCTCGTGGGGAATTTTGGTCCTTGAACTCTTCCCAATTTAGGAAAAAATCACAGAAATAGCATGTTTATATCTTAGATTTCTTGTAAAAATAAATAAATAAATAAGTAAAAACAATCTTTCACAAAAACATATTGGCTCTGAAAAGATTAGCTTTTATAACCACGGTGTCAAAACAAGTTGTATGTTCTACGTTCTGTACATGTGACATAACCACTTCGAACTGTAAAATAGTCTTGTTCGTTCTTTAGTTTTCGAAGAGATGGAAAATAAATTATTTGCAACTTTCAGTTATCGACAGTTGATATAGCTAAATTAAAATGCTCAAAATGTTAAAGTTTATGATATTACTAAGCAAGTTGTCTAGAATTATGAAATTCTGTCGGAAGGGGACAATGCAATTGCAAAAAATGCGTTTTGCTTGACCAAGAAAGATATCGGAAATAGAAAAGAAAATTGCACCATTAGAATACACGCTTTCTTAGGGCAAAAAAAAAAAAGTTTGGATGGAAAAATTTTGTAAATTATTAAATATTTCCTTCATTGACAAAAAAAAAAAAAAAAAAAAAAAAAAAAAAAAACTAATTTTGTTAATAACGGGACATACTATTAGCATAATCTACAACAAGAACCTTGTAATATTTTTAGTCGACAAAAAAGAGTGGTTATCGCAGGGTGTGTGCGCGTTTTATTTCAAAGCAACAACTGATATTGTTTTTCTTAATGGTCGACAGTGGGCAGAAAAGTTAAAATCTAAAAATATCAATATGCATGCAGGCAAAATATTACAACATTAGAGTCAAACAAATCGAAAACTTAAATTTTGTTGCCAATTCCAACAAAACTAAATGTAATGTAAAATTTCTGTGTGATTGACACATTTCCATATACATACTTGCAAACACCACGAAAAACTGATAAAACTAAATATTTCTCTGAAACGGGCCATATAATGTCATAAAAGGTTATAAAATTCACAAATATGACACATTTTGGTTCACAGTCTTTGGATAAAATGTCGAAAGGAAATCGTAAGAAAAACCAAAACCCAAAAACTTGCGGTAAGAATGTCGTATTTTTAGGAATAAGATTGTTTACAGGATGATTTTTATGTAAAATACACCTCTATGTAGCATTATGTTTTTATATAAAAACACATAATTGGCAAAGACAAAAATAAAAAAATTTATTGTCTGTTATCTATTTTATATTTTGCTAAAATTAATGCAAATATGTAACTTCAATCAACAAATTAATTTTAAGAGAGCCAGATATATTTCCTCAATGTAAAATTACGGGCATATTGCCCCAAAATTTTAAATAAGGCATAAGCCTTAAAAGCTTATTAACTTATAAAAAGATTAAATGCCTACATTTTACAATAATACATAATATATGATAGATAAACTGATGACCGAAAATTTAAAATAAAAACGAAATACAATTATATAAGATTGATAATAAATACCTAAATTTGGATTTATTTCTTATTTTCAGGAAATTTTGTTGAAATAATGTTCAATAAAATTTATATGTTTTTAAAAGACCATGTGATTGGAGGCAAAAGTTCCTTAAATAAATAAATAAATAAAGATAGATATAAAACATATACGTTATAGTAAATCTTAAAAAAAGTTTTTCTTGGAATATTTTTCTCTAGAAATGTGAAAAAGAAGAATTTTACTTGCATGCAAAAGGGCTATTTACTATTTGGGCTATTGTATTTTTATTTATTTCACAAATAAGAGTTTGTGTAATTTTTTTTTTTTTTTTTTTTTTTTCTTTTTTTTTTTTCGTAAGTTTTATTTTCAACTGAGAACTTGACTAAGATAAATTTTGTAAGTTGTTTTTCATATCATGTACAACACTTTTACAAGCTATATTTATCTTTCATATAATTTTCAGTGTTTTTTCTTTTTTTTCTTTATATTTGCGATCAATAAGTGTATTTATTTACAAAAAAATTGCATACATAGAATGATTTTATCAATTTCACTTCGGAAATATTTTTAAGCCTACAAGAATATAGCTACAGATTATATATATCGTTTTATAAAATTTCTGATGTTTTTTTTATTACATTTGACAAATTTCTTCTATTTTTATTTAAAGCTTCATACGTTAAGTGACGTGAGATATTAAAAGAAAAGATAATTTAATTCCTAAGATACTGGACATATATATTTTAAATTAATTTAATATACCTCGCTAGTTAGAATGTATCGGGAGAATTAATTTTTAAAGAGCAGCCTTGTCGCTTTCTTCTAAAGTTATATTATTATAATATCTGTTTTAATTCAGCCAATCCATTACAAAAGTGTAGTACATAATCTTTTATTTCGTTTATTTTTGATTTCCGTTGGAATAAAACTTAAAGAAAAAAAAAAAAAAAAAAAAAAAAACCGCGATTTTTCGAAAATCATGTATTTGAGCTAAAGTTTGTAAAAAAAAAAAAAAAAAAAAAAAAAAAAAAGTGTCTGAAACTGTTACAGAGTTTTGCAGATTTAGAAAAAGAAAAAATACAATACATTATAGTAAATAAAAGAAATATTTCTAGTAATATTTTATTTTTTCCAGAACTATAAAGAAAACGATTCTCGCTTGCATGCAAAAGGACTATTTACTATTTGGGTAATTGCATTTTTACTTATTGCTAGAATAATATTCATTGTTCTACGTATTCTTCTCACAAAACCTTGCGTCAGCTATTTATCTTATTTTATTTATTTTTTTATTTTATTTTATTTTATTTTATTTTTATTTGTATATTTATTTTATTTTATTTTTTATTTGTATATTTATTTTACTTTATTTATATATTTATTTATTTATTGTAAGTTGTTTTCCGTGTATAATTATAGTTATTTTCAATAGATATTTTTTATATATATATAACCACCACAGAGCTGGAATTAAAAGAATGGGTACAAAACTTTGAACAAACACCATAAAATACAAGAACTCGCAACAATTTTTGCGGGTGGAAAGAAAACTCGACTCTTCGTCTGGCGAATAAAGTAGGCACGAGTACTGCAGCGAGTTCTTGTATTTTAGAGTGTTTATTGAAAGTCCTGCACTCATTTTTAAAATACATTTTTCTTTCGTATAACTAATTTTAAGTACTTCTGTGATTTATTTGCAATCAATAAAATTCAATTCTTACAGAAAATTACTTTCCTAAAAGGATTTTATGGCTCTTAGTTTCAAATCATTTTTCAAAATCGAGAATAGCCCACCAGCGGCCGAGCGGTTCTGCGCTCAAAGCTGGTAGATGGGAGGTGCCGGGTTCGATCCCAGGTCGCGCTCATCGACCTAGCCGTTCGGAGTTTTCCGTGGTTTCCTCCGAAACTCGCGTAAATACGGGCTAGGACCCCTTAGAAAGACCCCCACGGAGGGCATTCCCCCTATAGGCCTAGGACACATAAGGAGTCAATCGGCCTTAATCCTACAACCAACCAACCAACCAAAATCGAGAATAAGCGTTACTACGTAATTACAAAAATATGTCTGCGTAAAGCAGGGAATGTTTCCTGCAGCGGTTGAGAGGCAGTTAAGATTACGAGTAAATAAAAAAAATAAAAAAAATAAAAAAAAAAATCATACAATCAAACTCAAAACTTGCCTCCAAACCTTAAAATCGAAACTTGCATGTAACCGCTTTATACATGCATATATTAATAAAACCTACTAATAGTATAATACTTTTTTCTAAAATTATTCTGGTATAAAATGAAAATTTGCCATCAGACATCAGACGTGCACATTCTCACAAAAGTTGTGCTGCTTACTTTGCACATGTTTTGGCAAAAACATAAGATTTTTGAAAAAAAAAAAAAACTATTAAATTTGTCTTTCGATTTAAAAAAAAAATTCTGATTTTTTTTTCTTTCTAATTTAGTTTATTAAATAAGCTCAAGTGAGACCTTTTTAAAAATTTCAATATCAGATAATTAGATTAACATACGATTTTCGTCCACTTATACAATAGATTTAGATTGGATTGGCCGAATTAGTTTGAAAATATTAATCTGGTAAAATTTTTGCTTCAATGATGATATTAACTTGTGAGGTAGGAGTGCTGTCGAGTTAAGGAAGTAAAGGTCGCTGAGGGAAGAGAGTATTGAAAGTAGCGTAAAGTGATAGCGTCGAGTTGGGATAAAATGTTGATTAAGACTGGGAAATTTTCTAGCTGTATCCAGCATAGTTCGGTGATGTTGTGTGTGAGATTGCTAGTTGAAGGTGTCGAGCAGAGGTGAATTTGAGTTAGCTATGCTAACCGTTATACCCCCGAAGCTTGCATTTTGAGTTAGCATAGAGTGTCTAGTTATTGGATAGATAGTTGGATAAATTGAAAACAGGATCTACGTAGATTGTGAAAGGTGGCATAAAATTAAATGCGGAGAGTCTTTAAACAAGTAGCTTGGTAAAATGAAGTGAATCGTATTGTCTATTTTTGAGAACTTTAAATAGAGTGATAGTTGTGTCGTTGGAATGGTGACGCTGGATGTGACGAGCGTTGATAGCCGTTGTAGATATAAGTATTGTGTATTGATTTTGGATTTGGTGAAGGTGTCGTTGGTGGTTATATTTTGGAGTGCTATTTCGTGTACTATAAAGTGTTCCTTGTGGCTCTAAAAGGCCACCGATCAAGTCATCTGTTAATATTAGTAAGCTTCAAGTGGTGAGATATATTTCTTTATGATAGTTTAAGTTATCTAGTTTAAGTTATTATGAGGTTCCTCCTTAGTTCTAAGCCCTCTCCAGTTTAGATTAATAAAGATAGATGCCATCGTAATTTATGTTTCCTGATTGTCTCTTACACTAACATAAGCACGATGAGTACAGTAGAAGTTGGAGTGGAGACTTCACATACTATAAAATTTAATTATAAAATAAAATGTGTGGCATCATGGAACTCAGTAAACACAACATTAAAAAAAATGATGGGATTTGAACAAATATTTCTAAAAATTAAAATGAGACAAAAATAAAAATAATTAAAAAACAATATTTTATTTCGAAATGTGCTAAAAACCCCAATTCAGCGGATGTGGATACATGTAAACAATTTTTTAGGCTCAGTCGGATGATAAGTTTGTTGTGATTATGTGCGTTAAGGCCAAATGGCTACGTTACTATCCTTGGATTGTGTTGGATGATAAGAAGTGCGTTAAAAATCGAAAACAAATTTTCAGCTGTACTTATAAGGTCCAGGCGTTCGCCATTCTCCTCACCAATTCCGTTATTGAGCATTTATTACCATCGAAATCATGCATAGTATATGCAAAATTTCAGTTCAACTGAACGATAGAAAATAGGGCTAAAATTTTTAAACAAAATTTAAACTGGAGATGGTAGCACAGGGCCTCCAGATCCTAAAACTTAAGTCCATTACTATTTAAGTACATATTGTTATCAGAATTATATATGAAAAAATTTATGAAAAAATTATTATATACAAAATTTCAGCTCAGTCAGATGAATAGAGAAGGAGAAAATTTAATTCTTACAAGGAAACATTCATTAGGTGTCGTCTTCAAAAAATATTGAAAAAAAAAAAAAATATATATATATATATATATGTGATTCTACTCTTATCGGCTGAAATGAATTACAGCGACCACAAAAAATTATCAAAATTAAGCATAATTGGCGATTTCACACTGTTAGGCGATTGATTTTGAGTACTTGGCGGAGAAGCAAAACACGGTTCTGTTCGTACACGGCAATCTTGGTGCTAGCGAACTTATCGCCTAACAGAGCTAAATCGCCAAAAATGCTTAATTTTGATAATTTTTTGTGGTCGCTGTAATTCATTTCAGCAGATATTTTTTTCACTTTCTGGTGTTTTAGGAAGAGTACAGTCGGTAACAAAAGTGTCCGAACACTATCAAAAATTCCTATGCAAAAAAAAAAGTACTATTAATGCAGTTTTGTTAAATAAATCCTTGTCGAATCTTGTTTTTAGACTGACTAAGAACAGGATTCGACAAGGATTTATTTAACAAAACTGTATTAAGTGTACTTTTTTTATATAGGAAGTTTTGCTAGTGTTCGGACACTTTTGTTACCGACTGTAGAATCACATATATTTCTTTTTCAATATTTTTTGAAGACGACACCTTTGGAATATTTCCTTTTTAGATTTGATATAAATCCTTCAAGAAATTTTCAAGCCAAAAATAAAGCGGGCAATTTTTATTTTCTTTAATCTAAAAAATAGAAAGGAATTTTTATAATATGTTACAGTAAATTTTCAAAAATATTTTTCTGAGAATATTATATTTTCCCCCCAGAAATATGTATGAAAAGAATCTCAGTTGCATTCAAAATAGTTTTTTAGTATGTAAGCTATTGTGTTTTCGTTTCTTTTTTCTTTTTTATATACAAAAACTAAAATATGTGTTTTCTTTTCTGTCGAACTTGTCTAAAACGCTTTTTATAAGTCGTTTTAGATAACATGTTTAGCTTTATTTCCTAGACAAATTTCTTGTTGGTATAATTTTTAATTATTTCAGGGTTATTTTCTAGATTATGAATACACTTAGACAATGGAATCTACGTGATAAATTTTCAAACAAGTAGAAGATATTCCCAGATATTCATTTCCTATGTTATCATATGCCATTTATTTAAAAATACACAGACTAAATTAAAATTCTTTAACCATGTTCTAATATAAATATAGCTTTCCTTATTATATAATAATAAAAATTATGGAATTTATTTATTTATTTATTTATTTTTTATTATTGGGGTTGCAGTAACCTGGACCGTAGAGCACCAAGCTCGTAGTTTCCGGATTGCGGGTTTGGTACTCGAACCGGTCAAGAACCATCACGTACAATAATGGTTGTTGGTGCACGTCATGCACGTAATGTCTTCTATGTTACCATTGGAGGTCACCGAGGCGGGGGAGCAATTCTCCCCATCCAAAATCGAAATTATGGTGGCATGTCTTCGGACCATCCTTTGGGGTAGGTTCCAAACCGTCGCCAGTCGCCCATAGTGTAGCATTATTGCGAGTAAAACCCCTTCAATCTCCAACTTACTTTTTAATTTTATGATGCTGCAATTATAATACAAACACACAATGTCTGTAGGAAAATTTAAATAAATATTATATTGGGGTTGCAGTAACCTGGTCCGTAGAGCACCAAGCTCGTAATTTCAAGATTGCGGGTTTGGTACTTGAACCGGTCAAAAACCATCACGTACAATAATGGTTGTTGGTGCACGTCGTGCACGCAATGTCTTCTATGTTACCATTGGAGGTCACCGAGGCGGGGGAGCAATTCTCCCCATCCAAAATCGAAATTATGCTGGCATGTCTTCGGACCATCCTTTGGGGTGAGTTCCAAACCGTCGCCAGTCGCCCATAGTGTAGCATTAGTGCGAGTAAAACCCACTCAATCTCCAACTTACTTTTTTATTTTATGATGCTGCAATTATAATACAAACACTCAATGTCTGTAGGAAAACTTAGATAAATATTATTTCATAAAAAATTTACAATTTAATTCCATATTTTTGATAAATAGGTTATTTATATTTAAAAAGTTAACTTTAGTTAAATTCAACAGTAAATGTTTTAATAAAACATTAACAGAACCGCACATTATTGATCACATAACGACATCATAAATTTAGACACATCAAGTGTTTCATGGGCCATGAATACATAAATATAAAAAGGAATCATTTGTCATGCTGTCATAAATCCATTCTCAGTAATTGCTTCATTATCTGCAAAAGTATTGCGATTTATATGTAGCTCCGTTTACAATAGAAAAATTTCCACTTGAAAAGTAGCGTTTGATTCCTTTTCCGTAGTTTATTTTGATTTACTTCCTGTTCCGATATGTATGTAGTTTTTATTTTGCGCAAAATGGTAAAAATATTCTCGTTAGTCGTCATAAGTGAATAATTGCTAAATCTCATGGATCAAAAACTGTACGTTAACAAAAATAATTTTGTGTTTGTTGGCTATGTATTACACTTTTAATGTTTTTTGAGATTATTGTGTGAAAAAAGTATTATTATATATTTTTTATAACTTAATGATGTATTTTTATGTAAAGTAAGATTTAAATTTTCAATTGTTTTAAATAAATAATCAATTTGACGCTTTTGAATAAATATTTTTTAAATGGATTCGAAGATATGTATCTCGTTTGCTATTTCAGATATCGATTTTATTAAAGAAATATTTTTGGTTATTAAAAACAATGTATTTATTTTATTTTATTTATTTATTTATTTATTTAAGTTAACAAGTCGTAAACGTTTTAATAAAAATCTTTAAAACTTTATTGGTCATATAAAAACATCAAAAACTTTATTAAATAATGTGTTTCATGAGTATTGCTGCTTATATGTAGCTCCATTTACATTGGAAAAATATCCACTTAAAAAATAGCTTTCTGTTCCTTTTTTATAGTTTATTTTGATTTACTTACTGCTCCGATTTTTATGCAGTTTTTATTTTGCGCAGTAGCGTAAAATATTTTCATTAACCATCTTACGTTAATAATTGCTATACCTTTTGAATGAAAAATTAAACGTTAGCAAAAATAAGTTTGTGTTATTAGTTTTATGTAATGTCCTTTTAACAATTGGGAAATTGTTATGTGGAAAGAAAAACAAAGTTGTAATATTTTATTTATTGATTTAGCTTTCCGCAAATTAAAGTATTCAAAATCAGTTATAAAAATGCTGTTAAAAAATATATATGGATTTATTTCAGAGTTTTTCTTTTTTTGTTCCATTTTTTCTTTACACTTTTATAAATTGTTAAAAATTTCTACGTGAAAAAAAAATATATATAAATAAATAAATAAAATAAAGATTTTTTTTTTAATTTATTGATTTAGCTTTACGTAAATTAAGGTATCCAAAATCATTTGCTAAAAATATATACTCAATTTCATGCTGTTAATAAAATATATAAAATTATTTCTGTTTTTCTTTCTTCTTTACATATAAACTTTCTTAAAAACTCGTTTGGTTGGTAAAAATTTCCATTAAAAATTGTTTTAATTTATTTACGTCGTAACGTTTTAATAAATCATTAACATACTTTAACGTTAATAATCATGTACGTATACCATAAATTTCGCCAGTGTTTCACGGGTCATGTATACCCAAATATAAAACATAATTTATAAAATAAATTTGTGGCATATTCCTATAAATCAATTCTCAGTAATTGCTTTATTATCTGCAAAAAATAATTTGAATTCCTTTACAGCTTCGATTAAAATGAAAGAATTTCTACTTTTAGTAATAAGCACAAAAGTAAGTATAAATCAGCGTAAAAGTAAGCAGAAAATATGATTTTATTTAATTTTCATAGTTTGTTTTGATTTACAATCTCTTTTGATCTATATATCTTTTTATTTTGCACAAAATGTTAAAAATATAACAACTAAACGTTAGCCGAAATAATTTTACTTTCTTAACTTTATGTAACATATTTTTAAGATTTGTGCGAGTATTTATTATTACGAAAAAAATATGTATATTTAATTTTTACTTTTATTTAGTGATGAATAATTGTGTAAATTGAGACTTCAGAATTCAGTTGTAAAAATTAAATAATCAGTTTAACGTTGTCGAGTAAGTATTGAAAATCTTTTCTAAGATAATAATATCGTTTTAAATTTTCCATTATGAATTTTATTCAAAAATCTCCCCGTTACTTAAAAATATGTGTTTTTCAATGCGCATGTAATATTATTTATTTATTTTTTACTTTCTTCTCTATTTAATAGATGAAATTATTGGATTTGTAAAATTTTTGACTTCCGGATTTCGATGGATTAACATGTTTTGAAAGGTTCAGAGCGCGATTTAACCATTTTTGAGCCATATTATTCTATCTGTGTGCGTAACAAAAATTTTAGGGCAACTGTATCTCAGGAACTATTCCACAGAATTGAATATAAATTTAAACGATGATGTAAATTATATAAATTAGTATCTATCAACTTTGGTGCTAATCGCTCATCAGATCGTGGTGCTATACAGCGAATGATTTAAAACATAATGCACAGTTATAAAAAAATTTTCTGAGGTTAATGTAATAATTAAATATATATATATATATATATAATTCCTAGTATTAAATCTGAAAAGGAATTCGAAATTTCAAATGAAGAACAATCCCGAAATTTTCATAAATTAATGAATATTGTACAATATGAATAGTAGAAATAACGTATAAAATAAATGCGAAGGTAAAAATGCAAGGACTAAAAAATGTTTACATGTCGAGAAGTTAATGAGGACAATTTTGCTTGTGTATCTGCAAGCATTCATACATATCAGTGACAACATAAACAAAATGTAATAAGTAGGCACCACAGAACTGGTGTTTTAAAGTAATAAGTACAAAACATTGCATTTATTATTATTTATGGTGTTTATACAAAGTTTCGCACTTATAAACAAAATGTATCTGAAAGTCTGTATACTCGTAGGGAGAAACGATTTCAACTGAAAAAGTACAACTGAAACACCAAACAAATTAAAATAATTTAAATGATTTAAAGTATTTAAATTAAAAACAATGTAAAATAAAGACAAAAAAAAAAGTGAAAGGTATATTTAACTACAGCAAACATATTCCAACAGCTTAAAAATTTAAATTGAAAATATGCAAATGAGCTTTTTATATTTTTCCTTAAACTATTTTGCTGAAAAATAAAATGTGAAACGTGGGAAAATAAAGATTATGGTGCATTTTTGCGTATAAGTCTTTTTGACGTTAACGCAAGTTAAAATGTTTATTTATGGAGGTTGAAAAATAAACAACCGCGTACACTTATTTGTGACGTTAACACAAACTAAAATTTTTGCTTATGACAGTTCTCTAATAAATGTAAAAGAGCATACGGAACGAAATATATATATATATATATATATATATGAACGTCTGTATACTTTTAATACGAATAGTTTTATTTAAAAATGTAAAATAAAGATTTTTAAAAAAAGCAAAAAGTATATTTACTACAGTAAACATATTACAACTGCTTGAAAATTTATATCGAAAACATATAGATGAGCTGTTTATAATTTTCCTTAAACTATCTTACTAACAAAAAATAATGTGATAACGTCTAATAATAAAGATCATGGTGTATTATCGTGTATACTTCTTTGTGACGTTAACACAAATTAAAATGTTGGCTTATGAAAGTTCGCTAATAAATGTAATAGAGCGTACCAAAATGAAAAAAATGTATATGAATGTCTGTATACTATTAGGTACAAATAGTTTCAATTAAATGTATAAAATAACGACAAAAAAGTATAAGGTATATTTACTAATTGTAAACATATTCCAACGGCTTGAAAATGTATAACAAAAAATTTCAGATGCGCTGCTAATGATTTTTCCTAAACTATCTCGCTAACAAATAAAATGTGATAACGTCTAAAAATAAAGATCGTGGTATATTACCACGTACACTTCTTTGTGACGTTAACACAAATTAAAATGTTTGCTTATGAAAGTTCGCTAATAAATTTAACAGAGTACACCGAAATGAAAAAATGTATATGAATGACTGTATACTATTTTGTATAAATAGTTTCAATTCATTGTATAAAATAACGACAAAAAGAGTGAAAGGTATATTTACTAACAGTAAACATATTCAAATGGCTTGAAAATTTATAACGAAAAATTGCAGATGCACTGCTAATGATTTTCCTAAACTATCTTTCTAATAAAGAAAACGTGATAACGTCTAAAAATAAAGATCATGGTATATTACCACGTATACTTCTTTGTGATGTTAACGCAAATTAAAATGTTTGATTATGAAAGTTCTCTAATAAATGTAATAGAGCATACCGAAATGAAAAAATGTATATGAATGTCTGTATACTTTTGGGTGCAAACAATTTCAATTAAATGTATAAAATAAAGACCCAAAAATGTTAAAAGAATATTTACTACAGTAAATATATTCCAACGGCTTGAAAATTTATAACGAAAAATTGCACATCCGCTACTAATGCTTTTCCCTAAACTATCTTGCTAACAAAGAAAATGTGAGAACATGTAACAGTAAAGATCATGGGGTATTATTGCTTGCATTTCTTTGTGAGGTTAGCATAAATTAAAAATTTCACTTATGAAAGTTCTCTAATAAATGTAAAAGAGCATAGCAAAAGAAAAAGCGTATATGAATGTCTATATACTTTTAGGTACGAAATGGTTTAATTAAAAATATAAAATAAAGATAAAAACAAAAATGTGTAAAAGATAGATTTACTACAGTAAAAATATTCGAACGGTTTGAAAATTTATACAGAAAAGTAACACATACGCTGGTTATGATATTTCCTAAACTGTTTTGTTAACAAAGAGAATGTAATACGTCTAATAATAAATATCACGGTGTACTATCTCCTATACTTATTTGTGACGATAACACAGTTTAAAATGTTTGCTTATGAAATTTCACTAATAAATGACAAAAAGCATTTGAAAAGGAAAAAAATGCATATGAAGGTCTATAAACTTTTAGGTCCAAATAATTACAAATTAAAATATAAATATAAATATGTAAAAAGAATATTTACAAGTACACATATTCCAACAACTTGGAAATTTACACAGAAAAAACTACAGATGCGTTGACAATGATTTTTTTTCTGAATTATATTGCTAACAAATGTAATTCAATAATTATGTTACACATCTATTATATGCCATAGTACATTATTGTGTATAATTCTTTGTGACGTTAGTACAATATAAAATGTTTGTTTAAATTAGTTCACTAATAAGTGTCGAAGAACATACGGAAATGAAAATCGGGAATGATTGCGTTGTATTCATAAATAATTACACAATATAACGTATATATATTGGAAATCCAGGATTTTAATAAATGCTCATTTACTTTTGCTTGTAAATCTGGTAAACATTTATGTACTTGATAAACAGTATAAACAAAAATGTATACGAATGTCTATGCTATAGTAATAATGGTTATTGTATAAAAAAAAAAAAAAAAAAAAAAAAATACTATGTCTATATCATAGTAGTAAAGGACACGATGAATTATCGTGTATATTTCTTTGCGACGTTAACACAGTATAAAATGTTTGCTCATGGAAGTTCACTAATAAATGTGTCAAATAGCATACGGGAATTAAAATCAAGAACGATTGTGTTGTATTCATAAATAATTAAACAATGTAAAGTATATACTCTGGAAAGCCAGGATTTTAATAAATGAAAATGTTGAATATTTACTTATAACACTTTGCGTGTAAATCTGTTATCATTTGCGTAATTTATAAACAGTTTGAACAAATTATATGCGAATGTCTATAGTATAATAATAAATGTTATTATAATAAAACATACTATGTCTGCATCATATTAATAAAAAACACGATGCATTATCGTGTATATTTCTTTGTGATGTTAAAACAATATAAAATGAATGTTTGTGGAAGTTCCTTAATAAATGTCAAAGAGCAAACTGAAATTAAAATTAAGGACGATCCTACTGTATTCATAAATCGTTATACAATGTAATGTTAAATATCGGAAATCCAGAATTTTAATAAATGAGTATGTTTAATATTAACTGATGACAATCTGCCTGTGAATCTGGTAACATTTATGTACATCTTAGGGAGTATGAACAATATGTATCCGAATATCTATATCATTGCGGATATAGATATTTTAAAATGAAAAATAAATTAAAAAAATACAAATATGCCAAAAAAGGTTTTTATGCAATATAAATATTGGGTAATATTTAAATAAGAAAGATTATTAAAATATAGATAATATTAGAACTTCTTCATTATTTGTTTTAATAATTTAGTTCTGTATTTCGTGCGCTTTCTGATTTTGTGATATCATACTTTTTTTTCAGTTAGATTCTTCTGATATTTAATTTAAAATTTAATTTAAAGTTAAAAATACTTACTATTGTTCTCATAAAAATATGTGATTACGAAATGACTATCAAAATTTAAATACCTATTATATATCGCATGGCACACTTTTATCTCACATTCTCAAGTCTCTTAATGTTGCCAAAAATGAAGAATTATTTGTATCAAATATATTTTTCTTAAGAAAGTAGTATAATTTCTCAGAATATCAGACTTTGTTTTCATTTTTTTTTTAAATATGAAACATTTGTAACTGTACACAAATAATTTTCAAAATAATATTTGCATTTAGATTTATAGCGTCATCTTTTGCATCAATTATGTTCTGTTCTGTACATATTTTTAATATAATATGTAAGATGTATTATAAAGTTTCTTTTTTTTAAATTAGTATGGCAAAAAATAATAATTTCTCAAAAATGTAACTCTCTCTCTCTCTCTCTCTCTCTTTTTTGGACAACCATCTGACCAACTTTGATAACGGCAAATTTGTAATATTGTTTTTATCTCACATTTACTTCAATGTACTAAAACAACACTTATTTCAACTTGGTATTAAAAATGTAACTGTTCACGCTATTATGATACTTATTACTATTATTTAATATCTTCAAACTTGAAAAACAAGTCGAAATTTCAAAATTATATATATATATTTTTAATTATAAATGCATTGTGGAAAAAAGAACCGCTCATCGGCGGCGGTTAAATTTATAACTACTAAGATAATTTTAAGTTCATTTATTTATCACCCATGTAGAATTTAAAAATGGTTTAAACAAATATTAAAAAAGAAAATTAAATTAAATATTAGGAAAAACGGGTGAATTTTAGAATTTTTTTCTTTATATTAAAAATAATAATAATAATAATTGTTTAAATGTTAATGATTTAAAGAAATTTCATCTTATTAAAAAATATGATGATTGCCCATTAAAAAATAACATACGATTCTTAATTGTGAATAAATTTTTACAACATCAAAGACAAAAACTTTTCGTTTTTGCATAAAATAACTACCCATTTTGCCTTATATTCAATATTAAGAAAGTGTTATTCATATATTTTACTAATGAGATACAAATAATTTTTTACAAACTCTCTCTCTCTCTCTCTCTCTCTCTCTCTCTCTCTTTTTTTTTTTTTTTTTGTGGGATAATTGTATTTTATTTTTATATTTAATCAAATTCTTTTAAATAACAGATATAATTATTTATAAAATTTGTATACCTAAAATAAAAGATTCCTCGATTTTTGAACGCGCAAATCAATATTACATGGAATAATAAACAATATTTTCAGCATTTTGTTTGAAAGCATAATAAAATATGTATAATGGTGTATGTTATTAGAAATCCCCAGAAAATTTTCATGATTTCTAAACTATGATTTTTTATAATTATATTTATTCATCTCTCTTTCTAAATTAATTCAAATTAATATTTTTTTTCCATAAAATTTAATAAATAGTCAATTTACATATAATTTATTAAGTTACAAAATGTTATAATGAATATTTCTTAAATTTATCTCTGAAACAGGTGGCAAAATTAGAATAAATACAAATTTAATAAAAGTTTCAGATTTTTTTTTATTTATTTAACTATCAGAAAATACACATTTGTGAAAAAATAAAAGAACAGAACTTTTCATATTGTGTAATTCTTTTGTGTTCCTTTGTCATTTACTTCGTTAAAAGTTTTATTAAAAAGTTATTTTTCATGAGTTACATGAAGATATTTTTAAGAATTATTAAAATTACCCTATTATTTACATTAATTCAAAGATATAATCTTACTTCAGGGTATGAAACATAAAAAAAATAAATAAAAATAAAAAATAAAAAATAAATTAAGCATTGAAAAAACATTTTATTTAACTTATTTTTAAAGCGTAGCGTAAAAAATTGCATAAGTTTGAATATATTCCTAAAAGAAAGTGGTATCATCTGTTTTTACCAAATCTTATACATATTTTTTAATAATAATCTTACAATTTTTAACAACGATATTCTAACTAAATTAATTTATATTAATTATTATTAACATACGACATTTAAATTTTATATAAATTGTAAATTTCATTAAACTTCCTTATTGACGGAAATTATTTCAAAAAACATTCATCAAAATTTTTATACTTTTTAAATTTCCATGTATATAAAAATAACAACTTCATAAAACTACTTTTTGTTTACAAATATTTTTTTGTTAAACGCAACATTTGTCTACTAAAATAAATGAACTTTACATTTTCAAATTAACTTATTCATAACTTACCTTAACGACAACTCGTGACGAAGATACTCCAGTCACACATTTTTGAAGAGAAATTTTAACTCTGAATTCCAATAATCCAAAAGACGATAATTCAACAATATCGAAAATTGCACGCTACACTAAATTCTTCTTTTACTTTTTTTTTCACAAAAGATATTGCAACAAAAGAAACAATTTTTCTTTACGACATGTCAAAAGATGTAACAACGGATCACATGACATACAGTGATCTTTGGAAAGTTTCATAATTTAAATTACACAAAATGTATTATTTTATTTTGAAGGCAAAAACTATGTTTCATTTAAAAGATCTGAGCTATCTACTACATGAAAACGAAATTTCTTCAATGACTATTACTATATAATTTATAGGTATTACTTTTAATTATGAGGTTTATACTCCGAATTTTCACATCATTTAGAAAACAGTATTATCTACAATTTACGAAGAATATATAAGATGAATGTAGCATCATTGTTATAGTATTGAAACAGTTATCTAAAATTTATAATTAAAATCCGGGTTTCGCACACATGAAATCTTTCAAGGATTTCTTAAGAAAATCTAGGCTTTTCTTTTAGTAAAATACCCCTTTTTAAAGTTTGCAATTATAAATAATTTTAAAGTATTTAGAGGAAGCAATTGTTTTAATGAAAAATTGTTTAAAATTCCTAAGATCTCATTTAGATAATTTTATAATTTCCAGAGCAACATGAAAACACACCACATTCTTCGATATCTACACACGGTTTAGATGGAAAGCTCGAATACCGGAATTTACCGTCCATGCGGCCCTCTTTTTTTATTGCTTTTATGGCATCATGCTCCGAAGAATCTCTAGCGCCATCTATGACTTATGTAAGGAACTAAGTTATCGTATCGTGACAGAGATTCAGAAGAAATGGGATGGAGAGAACCTAGGCTGGTCGTGCATCCGCTGTTCATTTTTATGGGAGACTTTTTTATGAGTTAGTATTGCGTGCAAGTATGAGAAATATTCAATGTAACTTAACGTATTTGATATTTATAAAAATATGCATGGTATTTTTGTTGTTAGTAATTAACTAATTAAGGAAGTTTATTTTTATTTAATTGGGCAAATTGATTTCTAAGTGAAACTTTAAGGAAAGAATACATTGCGTGCAGTATATTTAATATTATTTCCCAGATGTATTCTTTATAAGATCTATCATAATAAATTTGGTATTTTTTAATTTATAAGAAATTAGTTAATATGAAATAATTTATATAAAAAATAATTAATAAGAAAATTAACTTTAGCTTATACAAATAATCAATACAATTAGAATAAAGTACTTAAATAAATTATAATAATAAATAAATTTTAATATTTTTAAAAAATTTAGTGTTTGTATATTTTTAATAATCGGGATGCTACCCAGGTTTTTATTTAACACCAATAGAACAAAAGAATGTTTAAAAAAAAATTCCTTCATTTTATTAAGTAATTTAGTACTATTTCACGCAAATAATCAATAAATCAAGTCTAAACTACAACAACAAATAATAATTAGTAAAATATTA
Organism: Salticus scenicus; assembly: GCA_963930645.1. Classification (NCBI taxonomy): domain Eukaryota; kingdom Metazoa; phylum Arthropoda; class Arachnida; order Araneae; family Salticidae; genus Salticus; species Salticus scenicus. The sequence goes on along the minus strand of OZ005658.1, from coordinate 209,296,134 downwards.
TTAAAAACATCAATTAATAATAACGGATATTTTCAAATAATAACAGGGAGTTGTTTCTTTTACATATTATTGGTGTAAACAAAACGAACATTTTCTCATTATTTAGCAGTATCATTTGTTATTATTGCCTTTTGCTTTAAATGTATTCGTGCGTACTTTAAATAATTAATGGTTTAAAGAGTACCTAAAACTTAAAAATCAAATCGAATGTAGTTCGAAAAATTATAGTGAAATTTTTTTAATTTATTATTATTATTATTTTTATTATTATTTTGTATTATTGAATTACTGCCTACATATAAGTTAAATATTTATATTTTTGCGTACTATGTACTATATGTGTGTTCAATCCTAACTTACGTTTTTATTTATATAAATGGACGTATTTAGGTTAATGGGAAGTCAATAGAAATAAATGAATTCATTAAATTAACAATGATATATGTTATGAAATACCAAAGACGGGATACTTAAAATGAAAATAAACAAAAAACTTTTCTTTAAATTTTATCAAAATTAGCGTAAAATAAAAGTCTGGGTGGATTATTGAAAACTTATATAGTTATATGCAAAAAGAAAATGCAAAAAAGGCATTTCATAAACCAACATTTTTTTAGGACAACAAAAAAATTACCATTAAAAATATTTTTTTGGATATATATATATATATATATATATATATACAGTCCGCGAAAAAAAGATAGGTACAAAGGGTTTTTCTTTAATTTTTCATAAAATAACATTATCTAAATTGTGCTTATCATTTATTGTTATCATACAATAACACTATTTCAAGACTAATTTAGAAAAATTGTAAGACTAAAATTTTTCTAATTTAAGACTACACTCCGTGACATAATGATAGGTACAAAGGTTTTGAATATGATAATTTTTGAATATGATTATTTTTAATATGATACAAATATTTAGTATGTTTCTGATATGATAATATTTTGCTATGATAATAAATGATCAGCACAATTTACATAATGTTATTTTATGAAAATTTGAAGAAAAAAACCTTTGTACTGATCTTTTTGTCGCGGGGTGTATACATACATATATACTATATATATTGAAGTAAAAAGTTATTAAAACATATCTATAACATACGTAACATATGTGAAACTTAAAATAAATAAATAAATAATTTTGAACACATACTTATATTGTATTCAAATAATATTAATGCATTCTATTAAAAATTCGTTTGCTGCAAATACATCCCAGTAAGTAAACTAATAAATTTAGAGAAACAAGATAACAGAACAATTATTTTAATTATGTATTACTGTATAATAATATAGTATGCTGAATTACTGTATATGATAACCTAAACTGGTGTCAAATTAAAACACTGGGTAAATTATTAAAATGGTACATTATTATATAAAATTAAATGCAAATGGAAAAATAGCAGAAAATAATGAATAAATATTTATATTTCCGTGCTATATATCATTTATGTGATAAATCCTTTATTGCATTGAAAGAAAAAATTATACTTAAAAAAAACATACGCGTATATATCCACTTACAAAAAATAAATAAATAAATAATACTCGTTGAAGAGAAGTACACACATGGGAGTAGGACGTATGAGAAAGCTTTAAACATAAATAAACTTGCATATAATTATTACAATTTCAAACAATGTTAATACCCTGTACCATGCGTTCATTTGTTAGTTGTTTTACTGTATCTTAGCTACATGCTAATTATTAAGAAGAAAAAAAGATCATATATAAATGCAATTATGAGAAAAATAGTTTCAGTTTATAGGACTTCACATATCAAAAAATAAATAAATAATCATGTTTTTGTTGAAAAATAATCAAAAAATTGGAATTTTTTTTTAAATTATAATTTAATATATATATGCATATATATTACATAAATTTTATAAGTAAAAATTGCAATGCACAGCCCGTTTTGAATAATTTCTCACTTTCTCTTCAAGGAAAGACCGTTTATCTCTGACAAGTTTCTTGTAAAAAAAATATATGTATATTAGATTGCTTTCCTTGTCGTTGTGATAGAATATCCTCTTAGAAAAGAGATTACCTTTCATTTAAAAACATTTCATTTTAAACATATTTATCACATATAAAAATGTTGCTACAGTTCATTATTTTATATAATTTTTTAAACATACCACATACTATTCTTTATTGTAGTCATTTTTCGCCATTTCATCAATATATATATATATATATATATATATATATACATATATATATTTATACACACACACACACACACACATATATATATATATGCATATATATTGGGGGTGGGGGTCCTTTTATTAGAAGCTTGGTTCTTATTTACCCATTAATAAGATTATGTTAAAGATAGATACAGAATGAAATATAGATTTAAAAAAATGACTTAAAAAAATACAGAGCAGAATGATAAAAAAAATTATCTGGCAGTTAAAATATTAATAAATGCCAAAAGAATAAACATCAGATATTTTTTACCTGCTTCCTACTCCCTACATTTTTATTATTATTTTTTTTAATAGTCTTTCTCTAATGTAACAGAAGTTTTTCAACAACTCAACTCTCGTATTCCTCCAGTCTCATAATGAAAGAAAAAAAAAAAAAAGAATTAAAAAAAGAGGAAGGTATAAAAAACTTCAGAAAAAATGGCTAAAAAACATTAAGGTAACAATCGGAAGTTTTTTAAAAGAGGTAATTTTAAAGTACTTACACGTACAATAAAAACCTTTTGTTTTGAGTAATTAGTAATTACATTTTTCTGAAAATTTCCTTAACTTATTTTTAATTACGCCAACCCATTAATTTTATACATTTTTTTATTTCCCGTATCAGAGTTAAATTAAGTTTAAGATGTTCCAAAAAAAAATTTTTTTTTTCTGAACTACAATTAGTTTTAGGAGGATAAATAAAAAGGTAAAGTAAATTATTCAGGTCAGAATTTAATAGCATTCTATTTGAATTCAGGTCACATAGTTAAAAAAATAAAGTATATTGCGTAAAGAATCTTGAGGTCTGTAATTAACGCATAATAAATTAAAACTATTATATTCTGGCTATCCCATTTCTTTCTTTCTTTCTTTCTTTTTTTTTTTTTTTTTACGGTTACAAATTCATGTAATTGAATTGTACTTATAGGACAAACATTTAAAAGTAAATTTTCGCATGGACTATGTCAAAATCATCTATTATTATACGTGAATATGATTTTTATTTCAAAGAAAATATTCAGTTCAACCCTAAAAGTTGAATAAAAATTTATTTTTATGCCTTGTAAAATACATCAAACGAAATGCATTTTCCCCCATGAAACATTTATTTTAAATTATCACAAATAATGGTTTAACCACTCGTTTTAAAGGAACAATGGACACTGAAATTAGTTGAACTTCGATCTTTGAAATTACTAGTTTAGAATTATGAAAGTTTGTATAAAAATGTACATTGAAATATATCAATACTAAATATATTAAAGTTTCTAGAAAACTATTAAAACTAAAAAATTCAAATTCAAATTTTGATTTTTTTTTTTTAATTTTTTAAAATATTGTATGAGACTGAGTATGTTTGCGATTATGTTCGAATGATGAAATTTCATGCAAATTTTAAACATTTGAACACAAATTTATTTTTAAAAAATTTATTTATCAGTTTATTTATAAATTATTACATAAATATATTTAGAATATATTGATAAACTGTAATAATGCAAAATTGAGAGACAAATTTTAAATCTCAGTCGTATATAGAACACTTTCAACATTTCAAAAAAATTAAAAACTTTAATTTAAATTTTTTTTAGTCTTTCAGACATTTTAATAAATTAATATTCATACATATTGAAGCACACGTATGCAAACTTCCATAATTTTAAGACCGCATTTTCAACGACAAATTTTTCCCAATTTGTAACGTCTACCACTCCCTTTAAAGGTATTGGAGAGGTCTTTTAAAAAATACTCATGTGGAAAATTTGTAACTATTATAAAATTTCTTCTATATTTACCTCTACAAATTCATCTAATTAAATTTTACTGGCCAAAATTTTTAAAGTAAATTTTTGTCTGCACTATATCAAAATTATCTGCCGTTATTAGTGCATACGAATTTCATTTCAAAGAAGTATTATTCTAAATGTCGAGTGAAACTCGATATTGTCCCTTACAGACGGCATTTTATGAAATGTATTTTTAGGATGATTTCTTTAGAAATCGACCTATTGCAATCACTTCGTTTTATGTATCTCTATATCTATCTATCTATAATGAAAATTTTGTCATAATGATAACTCCCGAAATAATACTCCAAATCAAACCAAATTTGGACAGTGAACTGATCTTATAACTATCTTGGATGAGTTCGTTAACCACGTTGCTCCGACTTTTTGTTTTCAAGTTGCAGCCACTTGAAATTTTCAAACCCACACTGTAAAAAGCAGATTAAAAACAAGATTTTCTTAAATTTTGATGTAAATACAGGCCACATAAAGGTCTCAATGAAGTTTATTCGCCATTTTTAATAAAGTGGAAGATATCTTAAGTTAAGCGGGGCCACTTGAAATCAGTCTAACACTTGAAAATTTAAAATCACAATAACTTCCGAAATAATACTCCAAATCGAACCCAATTTGGACAGTGTCTTAACTTATCTTATAAATATCTTAGATCAGTTTGTTAAACACGTTGCTCTGCCATTTTGTTTTCAAGTGGAGACCACTTGAAAATTTCAATTTCAAATTGTAAAATGCGTATTCCGAATTTGTTTAAATTTTGATGTATACATAGATTATACAAGTGTCTCAATGAACTTTATTGATGAAATTTATCCGCCATTTTTAATAAAGTGGCGGAAATCTTATGATAAGCGGGGCAACTTGAAATCAGCCTACCACTTGAAAATTTAAAACCACGATAACTTCCGAAAAAATACTCCAACTGGAACCAAATTTGAACAGTGTCTTATCTTGAACTTATCTTATAAATATTTTAGATGAGTTTGTTAACCAAGTTTCTCCGTCATTTTGTTTTGAAGTGGAGACCACTTGAAAATTTCAAATTGAAATTGTAAAAAGCGTATTCCGAATTTGTTTGAATTTTGATGTAAATACAGACCACATAAGGATCTCAATGAAGTTTATTAAAGAACTATATCCGCCATTTTTAATAAAGTGGCAGATATCGTTTGTTAAGCGGGGCCTCTTGAAATCAGGCTACCACTTGAAAATTTAAAATCACAATAACTTCTGAAATAATACTCCAAATCGAACCAAATTTGTACAGTGTCTTAACTTATGTTATAAATATCTTAGATGAGTTTGTCAACCACGCTGCTCCGCCATTTTGTTTTCAAGTGGAGACCACTTGAAAATTTCAAATTCAAATTGTAAAAAGCATATTCAGAATTTGTTTGAATTTTGATGTGTACATAGATTATATAAGTATCTCAATGAACTTTATCCGCCATTTTTAATAAAGTGGCGGATATCTTATGTTAAGCGGGGCCACTTGAAATCAGGCTACCACTTGAAAATTTTAAATCATGATAACTTCCGAGATAATACTCGAAATCACACCAAATTTGGACAGTGTGTTAACTTATCTTATAAATATCTTGGATGAGTTTCTTAAACAAGTTGCTCCACCATTTTATTTTCAAGTGGAGATAACTTAAAGATTTCAAATTCAAATTGTAAAAAGCGTACTCCGAATTTATTTGAATTTTGATGTACACATCGACCATATAAGTGTCTCATTCAACTTAGTAATAAACTTTATCTGTCTATTTTAACAAAGTTCAGATGTTATAAACTAAGCGAGACAACTTGAAATTAGGCTACCACTTGAATATTTATAAAGAGTATAACTTTTTAAATTCTAATTCAATTCGAACCAAAGTTGAATAGTAATCTTTTCATATAATTATCTTGGATAAGTTCACTGGGCAACTTGTTCCAACTTCTTGTTTCCAAGTTGCGGCCACTCGAAATCATGCTGCCACTGGAAAATGTGCTATCAAGATAACTTTTAAAATATTAAATTAATTCAAACAAAAGTTAGATAGTAAATTTATGGTTAAAATAACTTTTTACTTGGTAACTTGATCCGCAATTTTACTTCCAAGTGGCAGCCACTTGAAAATTTGTCATTATGATAACTTTTGTAAATCAATTCGATTCAATTTTGGGTTGTAGATTTACCATTCATATATCACATATAAGTTCGCTGGGCATAAATGATAAACACAATTTAGATAATGTTATTTTATGAAAAAATAATGATTCAGTATAGAATCTTAAATAATAATAGAACAATTGTGATTTAATACTTTATGTATCATAAATTTTAGTATAAAAGCAGGGATGGAACACTGGCACAGAACTCAAACCACTATGAATGAAGCAAAATTTTCTCCTTCTTATATCAACAATATTATAGGTAAAGAAATTTCTTAAATAAATATCGGTATGAAATCTGCACCAGTGTTCCATTTCTGTAAAAATTTAGAAGATTTTTTTTTTTTTTTCATCCTGAATATATCAGAAACGAACTTAAAATCCAATTATAAAATTTTGCAATTAATACGAAATAAATGCTTTAGGACTCCATTTGAGCAATAAATTTACATTTATATTGAAAACATTGAATGCAATTTTCGAATCACAGGGTAAAATTTTTGAGATTTAAATGTTTTTTATTCTAAATTGTAAAGACGTATCGTGGCACCCTTGTGATAAGGTGGCACCTCCGTCTTTCATAATTAAAACCTGCTGTAAGTGTAAGAGAATAAACACTGAGACTTTGGTGATTAATTTAACATATATTTAATTAAATCTCTTAAGTGGGGAAATGTGACTACTTCTTAACTGTATTATAAAGTATAACATATATATATTTAATTCAAGTATAATAAATGGTTTTATATTACCCGTATACTTCTGGCCACATCACGGCATGAAGTTTTACTTATACCTCACTATAATCCAAGCGATCTTGACTATCCTCCCTCCCCCCGTAAAATTCCTTCAAACTCTTTAAGACTTTTTAAACATCTTAAGCTTCTCAAAAAACCCCTTCTCACCTCATCAAATTCCGCAGAACCCCCCAAGCATCCTTTTAATTCCCCTTTTATACTTTTCCAATTAATTTGCATTTTCTACGTCATTTGACTTCTGACCACTTTCTTCTAATTCTTTCTGCTTGCTATAGTTCGAAAAAATCTAAAACTTTTACTTTATTTCGTATAATACCTTCTTCAGTAGAGTAGTGACACTTAACCGAAGATTCTTCGCAACTCTTATTTACGAATTTCTTGCGGAATCTTCCCCTAACCTTACAAAATGTTGTAATAATAAAACTTATGTACCGCAAACCGAGAAAGAAAACAATATAACAACATTTAAAAATCTATTTGATGCCGAGTTCAATGGTTTTACAGAAATACAACTACAAAATGAATTTTTCAGTAACACTATAAAAATATTAGGGGAAAAAATAAAATAATAATAATAATTAAAAAAAAAGTGAAAATTCCAAGTCGTAAAATATGACATAGAAAACTTCCAAATGGCATTAGTGAAATTATCAAAAAAAAGAATTACTTATTTTATGAGAATTATAAAGGATTTCTTTCCCTTTACAAGCTTAACAAACTTTTAAAAATTAAGATATATAAATTTTATACAGAAAATGCGCTTATAGAAAATAAGAGGCTTATTTTTATTTATTTATGTATTATTTAGTTTTTATTTATTTATTTTCAGAGTATATTTTTACATAAATAATTTATATAATCTCTTCGTGCGATACTGTACAATAAATGAAAAGTTTTAAAGAAATATTATATATCATAATCTTAAGAAATATAGTTAAATTTCTTTTTAATTTAGCAATAATTGCTATGATGTGTGATGGTATGTGCATTAACATGGGTTTTGAAGCCTAAGAAATATATATATATATATATTTATATGATATATATATATATATATATATATATATATATATATATACATTTTTTTAATACAGAAAAAATAATAATTAAGCTATTTGTCGATATAGAGGGAGCTGTGCATGACCAGATCATACATTTTCATGAAAAACTGTACTTATTCGCATGCAGATATTTACATACATATAAATCCTGTTCTAGGCGTACGTTGCCACCGCAAATTGTATTTTGCAAACGAGTTATAACACTGCTAACTGGAGCTCTGTCAGCGGTTCATACCTTGAGGGAAAACATCTTCACCAATAACTCTTTCTTCACGAAGTCAGAATCGCAATTAAAACTTCATGTATGTACAAATAGGAGACAAAAAAAGAAATAAACTGGTGAATAACTGGTAAATAAAGAAATAAATCGCAAATTTGTGCAATTTATAAAACTTTCATTTCCATATTTTTCTTTCACATCCGTGCGAAAAAATTAACTATTCCTCTAAATATCGTAGAAAAATAAATAAATAAATAAAAACTACTTCTTTTCCCTTTATCAAAAAAAAAAAAAAAAAAAAAAAAAAACCTCTTCACGAGAATGATTTTTTTGCAAACCACGTTCAATTCCATCAATTCATTCAATAGTTGTGAATTTTTAAAGTGTCTACAGACTTATGGGACACCCTGTATATATGTATGCTAGATGTTTTTCTAAATTCAAAATTTTGAGCTGAAAAACAACAACATTTAAATAACATTTTATTAAGTTTTCATATATATATATATATATATATATTGGGGGGGGGGGGGGGGGGTTCAGCTTGTGGGTCGAGACCTGGTACAAAAGCGATGGACAATGGATGTGATTTCTCAAAAACTAATGCACCAATTTCATTGAAATTGTGTAAACGTCTTCAAAATAGAATTGCTTTGAAGTTGAACGAAGTATTTTTCCTTTTTTTTTTTTTTTTTTTTCTATTCCAACTAATTTTACAAGTTTTAAATGGGAGCGGGAAGAATGTACCGAAAACTGAAGTGTTCTTGAATGTAACTCTCCAAAAAAAATTAATTTTTTTTTAAAATCCTTTGATCAAGAATTAGTCAATTCTATTTTGAAGAAAAAGTAAAAAAGTTAAACAAGAAATCTTACAGCAGAAAATCATGATCTGTTCCATTTTTCAGTGCAAATATATACATTCAGTAATCACTACAACAATACGAAAGTTAGATTAATTGTTGTATATACCCCCCCCCCACACGCATATATATATATATATATATATATATATATATATATATTTTTTTTTTTTTTTCTGGCAAAAGCTTATTTTTAAACATATTTATTTATATTAAAATTTTTGGAACACGGATTTTGAACTGCGGCAACAAATGGCATTATACGGAAATTTTATAACATTTCTTCTAAACATCAAAATACAAACATAACAAATGATACAACACGCTTAAAATAAGAGGGGGAAATTACATTTAATATTTTAATTACAAACTATATACAATGTCTTTCTTATCTAAACTATAAAAGCGTACATATTTCATTCTCATGAATACATCGTGCCTCTCTAATGTACGCGAATCATACTAAGAAGTGAAATTCGTTTTCCCCTCAGGGTGGAGTGCACCGATTAATGGGGGTTGACTGAGAATATTAGAACTCACACAACCCCAAACTCTGAAGAACCCCTTAAAGAGAAATGCATAAGATAATATTAAAGGGGAATAAGTAGAAAATAAATCTTCTCCTGGGGCCAATCATGTTCGTTTGTTGTCTTCACTGTGCGGACGGATACATTAAGGGTACTCTTTTGGTCTAGGCGTTAATTACTTAAATACTAAACACAGTGATATGCTTTAAATTGCCTAGTTGTGTAAAAAAAAAAAAAAAAAAGTACAGAATTAAATAAAATTTATATTTAAATTCAGGATATTAAGAGTAATAAAAATTTTAATTTGTAATAAAATGCATGAAATATGACCATTACACTAATAAAATGATGTACGAAATTTCATAATGCAGCTTATATAGTCGCAGGTTTACGACAATAGAAAAATAGGGCTTTAATGTCAAATGTGTTAAAAAAAAAAAAAAAAACTTACACCGAAAGTAATAAAAGGGCAAAATTGACTAGAAAAAGACATCGAGGAGCGATAGGGTAGGGCTGGGACATTAGACCTTACGTCCAGGATTAATACGTCTCGCCTATCATGTGTCTTGGCGGCGGTGGGGGTGGCCGAACAGGAACCACCACACTTTAGAATGTAGAAAACGAGGGGAAAAAAAATCTAAAACTCCATAGAAATAGCATGGGACGGAAAAAAAGAAAAAAAAACCTCACAATGTCAAGTGTGTTAAAAAAAAAAGGCTCATACCGGAAGTAATAAAAGGACAAAATTGACTAGAAAAAGACATCGAGGAGCGCAAGGGTAGGACTGGGGCATTAGACCTATCGTCTAGGATTAATACGTCTCGCCTTTCCGTAAGCAGCGATAAGACGAAGCTGAGATATTGCCTTCTTGTAATCAGAATTGAGTTGTAGCACATCAGCGCCACAAGTCGTCCGATTTGGCCCCAACATGAAGCAGCATAATTTTGCATAATATCCATATATACCAATATCACATACCAATTTTGATACGCTTATACACTACAGAAGTTGAGATAAAACATTCAGTTAAATAGCTCGAATCAAAGCATAGCAGCGCCAGATGATGTCTGATATATTTCAAAAACTAATCATCACCAATTTATCTCAAGGTCTAACTAAAAAAAATCTTGCTTAAATTTCGTCCATAGGTTTGTTAGATACAAAATTTTGTTAATAAATCACAGACAGACTTTATCTAAAAAGGGGCGAATCATGTTTAACATATTTCAAATTGAATAATTTCATAGTTGGGGAAGTTTTCCGGAAGTTAAAAATTTTCATGAATTCAATACTTTCTTCTACATTATTTTATGTAGCAGCATCAGCTAGTGGTTAACATGAACAAAAAATTAATAAATATATCTCCTTACAATTACCATGTTCATATGGAATTATGAGCATTTTTCACCAATTCATGTTGAGATATAGTTATCTTAGAAACCACAGAAATTAAAAAATTGGAAAAACTGCTGGAAAATTGGGGCAGAACTCATACCGGTATTAGTTTAAAATATTTCTCAACCTACAAAATTGTTAGTTTAAAAAGAAGAAAATTTTGTTAACAAATAAAACAATACTGAAATTTCGTGTGATACACTGTAAATACAAGTGTCTGAAATTCAGACACAATTGTGTCTAAAATGGGTGTTCAATTTTAAGATGCTAAAAAGTGTCTTTAAAGGCATATCGTTTCACACATTAAGTGTCTGAAATTCCGCCATCTTTGATCCTGTCTACAGTGAGTATTTTTCATCTATATATTAATTTCAAACGTGTTTTTGTCTGTCTCCACTAAATTGAGAGAACGGCTAAGTGTAAAAATTTCGTTGAGGTGTCTAAAAAAAGGTCTTGGTCTGTAGATGTGTTATGAAAAGAGAAATATATAAAAAGTCGAACGGTCCCCCCCCCCTGGGGGAGCAGGCGTTAAAAACATGTTTACGAGCCTAACTCAGCTCAAAATTACTTCACTGTGAAGAAATTGTACATGGGGGGACTAGACTCGAATACTAAAAAATCAATTTCTGAGAATTTGGAATTTTCGATTTTGAGGGGGGGAAGGGGTAAAAATAGATTTGAAGGGAGGTGGGAAGGGGGAAAATTAGTTTGAGAGCGAAATCCTTTCTAGACCCACACATGTAGCACATCATTTTAAAGGTCTTGAAATTTCATATTGATTGGGGATGTTTGTATACAATATAGGGCGCCCCTTGGTGGTGAAAAATGGAGCTAGGTGGTTTTGTAGTAGGTCCTATCATGTTGCACCTTATTTTACAGGTCTTGATATTTCCTGACCGTTGGTGATATTCGTACAGAAAACACTGTGCCCCCTGGTGGTGGAAAGTGCAACTAAAGGATTTTGCAATTGACACCACCATGTGACAACTTATTTGAAAGGTCTTGGAAATTCAAGACGATTGGCGATAAAGGTCTTAAAATTTCATGTTGATTGGGGATGTTTGTATACAATATAGTGCGCCCCTGGTGGTTAAAAATGGAACTAGGTAATTTTGCAGTAGATCCTATCACGTTACAACTTATTTTAAAGGTTCTAATATTTCCTGACCGTTGGTGTTGTTCGTATAGAACACGCTGTACTCCCTGGCGGTGGAAAGTGTAACTAAAGGATTTTGCAGTTGACACCACAATGTGACATCTTATTTGAAAGGTCTTGGATTTTGCAGAGCGTGCATAGCATGCCTGCTATACGGTGCCACAGCCACAGGCAGCGGTAACACGCGTCAGAGGTTTGTTCGGTTCAAGGTTAATTTTTGAGAATTTTTTCATGTTAGTAGTGACCTGTGCCGCAGGCACTGGGTCGTGAAACCAAGTTCTGTTCTGTTTGAAGTTTTTTTTTTTTTTTTTTTTTTTTTTTTTTGTTACAGATGATTATTATTATTATTTTTTTTTTTTTTTTTTTTTGTGTGATGTTTTCATTTAAAAATAGAAATTCAAACAAAATCGAGTTAAAGATATAAAAACATACAAATTTAAGGTTCATTTAAGGTTATTATCATGGGCCCGGGCAATGCTGGATGGGTTCGTTCCGTTCCAAATTAGTTTTTGGAATTTTTTTATGGTATTAGCGGCCCGCGTATGCGCTGCCGCAGGCACCGGGGTCACAAGGCAAAGTTTCGTTCGGTTCGAGGTAATTTTTTTGTTACACATGTTTATTTTTTTTGTGATGTTTTTATTTAAAAATAGAAATTCAAACAAAATCGAGTTAAAGATATAAAATCATACAAATTTAAGGTTATTATCATAGGCCCGGGCATTGCGGGGTGGGTTCGTTCCGTTCCAGGTTAATTTTTGGGAATTTTTTTATGTTGTTAGCGGCCCGTGTATGCGCTGCCGCAAGCACCGGGGTCACAAGGCAGAGTTTCGTTCGGTTCGAGGTAATTCTTTTGTTACAGATGATTTTTTTTTTTTTTTTTTTTTCGTGATGCTTTCATTTAAAAACAGAAATTCAAATAAAATCGATTTAAAGGTATAAAATAATACAAATTTAGGGTTCATTTAAGGTATCATGGGCCCGGGCGACGTCGGACGGGTCAGCTAGCATATAGTCGTAGTAGTAAACGAAATAGAAAATAAAAGATAACATCTGTTTATTTGGAGTCAGTTTGACGTCACATTGGCAGTACTTTGTAGAAAGTGATGTCATATACAGTATTTATATTTATAAGCATTTTTCCGACTTCGTTTTTTTAAGTGAAATGTCGTAAATTATATTAGATGATTTAGCATCAAATACACTTAAATAATGATGCGACGATTTTTGAAACATTACGGTCAATAAAGTGATCGTCGAATTCGACGGGTTCCAGCTAGTAAATAAATAAATGAAAAGATGTGTGTTTTACTGTTTACCTGTGAAAATGTTTTTAGAATAACCTAGAGCATTAAAAAAAAAAGCATTAATAAATTTTACAAAAGCAAGTACCATTGCCCTCGCCGGGAGTCGAACCGACAATCAATGGATTCACAGTCGAGCGTCTTTCCAATCAAGCCATCGGTATTCTCACTGGATGTTCTTTGTATAAGGAAATATATTTTAGTATGCGTAAAACAAATCGAAGTTTTACTTCTTTGCAATAAAACTGTCCATAAGAGCTAAAGATTAATACATATTATTATCTTAAATTTCATGTGTATATCTTTAGAGTTTTTTTTTTTTTTTTTTTTTTTGTAAAATGCGTAATAAATATGAAAAAATAGTAGACTATGGATTTTAAACGATTTTTTTTTAAAGAAACAAACTATGTACTATTTGCAAGAAAACAAACTGTGTACATGAAACAAAAAAAATTGTTCTTTTTGAAGTGTAGGGAACATAAAATAATTAAAATGCGGAAAAATATCAATTATGCACAAATTGTTTAAGAATGTTTAGTTACGAATTCGCTTCTTATCTACAAGATACATGCTTCGTTTATCTTAATATTTTTTTCGTTTTATTACATGAGAGAACTTTAAATAAAAATTAACTTTGGTTTTTATCTTTTAACCGAATAAGTTTCGCGTATAAGTATTTTAAATAAGTTAACTACTTACATCATATAAAATAATATCAAATTTATTTGTTTAAAAAAAAATTAAAGCAGGATATGAATGTCGCTTAAAGTAGATTTCATATGGAAAATTTGTTAAGTTCTACAAAAATTTCTGAATTTCTAAGTGTCTGAAATTTGTAATGTCTGAATTTTTAAGTGCCTAAATTGTAAAATGTCTGAAATTTTATGTGTCTAAAATGTTATATGTCTTAATTTCAGACATATCAACCTTATTCAGACCCTTATCTCAGCTCATTTATAAAAAAGACACTTACGTGTCTTAATTTAAGACAGCACATGCGTCTGAAATTTTGCATGCGTGTTTCAGACATTCATGTGTCTGAATTGACATTTCAGACACATTTCTGTCTAAATGTAAGACGCTTCTATTTACAGTGTAAACTTTTGTAACAATAACACTAAATGAATTAAATGTTTGAAAATTTCTAAAAGTACTTAGTTGTTGAAGTACTTAAAATGTTTCTGAAGAACGAAACTTTAACGGCCCTCTTCACTTACCGTCGCCGGAAGCCCGAGCCAATGTTATTCTATGGGGAAAGTTTCTTTGCAAATAACTTTTTAACTAATACATATTTTTAAATTATGTTTTCACATTCAGAAAATTCCCAACTGTTAAATTGACGGACATTTTTTAAAAATGTATTTTTTTAATTTGTAATCATTTATTTTGAAACTTCAAAATGAAAAAATTTTCTATATTCAAAATTCATATTTTGCAGCTTCAAATTAAAAAATAAAATAAAATAATAATAATAATTTTTTTTTTAAAGTCCGTCAATTTAACAGCTGGGAGTTTTCAGAATGTGAAAACAGAATTTAAAAATATGTATATTTGTAAAGAAAAATTTCCCATAGAATAACACTAGCTTCGGCTTCCGGCGGCGGTGAGTGAGGAGGGCCCTTAACATCCAGTATTTGAAAAAATGAATACATAGGGGGAAAAACAATAATATTCATACTAAATTAATTGAGATTAATTAAAACATATTAAACCTAAAAAATATGTATTTTGATAGCAATCTAAATACGAGTACCATATAATTAGTTTTTGGCACTGACTATAAGAGCTGTTCAAATCAAACATTATTCAGGGCGGGAAAATTGGGGCAGAACTCATACCGGTATTACATTAAAATATTTCTTAACCTATAAAATTGTTGGTTTAAAAAGAAGAAAATTTTGTTAACAAATAAAACAATAGTGAAATTTCGTGTGATAAAATTTTGTAACAATAACACTAATTGAATTAAATGTTTGAAAATTTCTAAAAGTACTTGATTGTTGAAGTATTTAAAATGTTTTTAAAGAACGAAACTTTAACATCCAGTGTTTGAAAAAATGAATACATAGGGAAAAAAAACAATAATATTTATACTAAATTAATTGAGATTAATTAAAATATATTAAACCTAAAAAATATGTAGTTTGATAGCAATCAAATACGAGTACCATATAATTAGTTTTTGGCACTGACTATAAGAGCTGTACAAATCAAACATCATTCAAGGCTGGAAAATTGGGGCAGAACTCATACCAGTATTAGTTTAAAATATTTCTCAACCTATAAAATTGTTGGTTTAAAAAGAAGGAAATTTTGTTTTATTTATAATGGTGTGAATTCTACGTCAATTGTCTATCTCTAAATATTGTTAATTACCAAATTTTAAATTGGCATTTCACAATATTAACTGATATTAAACTGAATAACTAGCAGAAAAATACCACAATTGTTCACTTCATCTAAAATATTTCCTGTAAAGAATCCCAGAAGAACAAATACTTGATATTAAATAAAATTCTGGACAAATACAGAAAGAACAAGGATCGCTCTTAAACTAAATTATGAGCGTTTTGTTAAATACCAAAATAACGAGAAATCCATATTAATTTAAATACAAGTTTTGCCTAACATTTGTTCAATGTTGACCATTAAAGCTACATGTAACTTACAAAATAAAACATTCTTTACATAAAAAAAAAATAGTTAAATCGATTTAATTTAATTTAAAATTTTGTAATAATAATGCAATGTGAGATAAAATAACAATCTGAAATATATCTTAATTGTTTACAATGTCTAAATATTTTTTTAAAGAACAAAGCTTTAACATCCAGTAAATAATATTTAAAAGAAAAAGTACAGACAAAGACAAAAAAAAAAAAATAATAATAGTAAAAATAATAATAATAATAATAACAATAATAATAATTACATTCACACTTAAATAATAGAGATTAATTAATCTCTGTAATAAATTTTTAAATCAGATTGATAACAATCTGAATATAAATTCTAATCAACTATTTTTTGTCACTGACCATAAAAACCGTACAAATATAAAACAATACTGCTAATCACAAATTTTTAAATCGGCATTTTACAACACTAACATGAAATAAACTGAATAAAAATTAGAAAAATAACACAGTTTTCTATTTTATCTATAAACTTTTCCTTGGAAAAATCCTGAACAACCAATGATTGATATTTAACAAAAATTCAATATACCCAAGCAGCACCGAAACGTTCTCTGAACGTTCAAAAATTGTTCTGCAAACACGTTCTAAGAACGTTCACTTTGAACGTGTTATAGACGTCTATCTGTCCATCTTGAAGACGTACAATAGTACGGTTCAGAGAACGTTCAATGAACGTGTAACTATCACCATCGGTGTTATAGAAGCGTTCTGAGAACGTTCTATGTATACGGTCTCAGAACGTTCTAAACGTTTTTAGAACGTTTTCAAAACGTTATACACATTTTCAGAACGTTCCAGAAAACGTACTGTAAACGTTCTAAAATAGTGTAGTTAAAAAAAAAAAAAAAAAAAAAAAAAATGTGACGTCATTATAAAAAAAATCCCCTCAGTACGAGCGTTTAGAAGTAAAAATTACATAGCTGATGACGAATAATGATACAACACATGAACAGGGATATGAATTACTTTTTTTTTCAATTCAAATAATGTTTGAGAAATTTTAACATACTTACTATTCTTTTAATTTCAACGTATATGCATCAAAAATTCTATATTCTATGACAGCTTTCCCCAAAAAGTGTCATAACGTCTCTTTATACCTTAAAAAATTTCTTAAATTTTTGCATTTTTTAAAAATTTCTTTTTTTTTCCCTAATCTGTAGATAATGAAGTTATAGTATTAATTACAAAACTTTGAATAAACACCATAAAATGCGAGAACTCGCACCAACTGTTTCGGGTCAAAAGAAGACACAACCCTTCATCAGGCGAACATTGTAGGCACGAGAGCTGCAAAGAAGCACGTTGAGTGTGTGGAATGCGTTGCCGCTTTGTTTGTAGCAGCCGTGCTTTGTTTGTAGCAGTTGCGAGTTCTTGCATTTTATGGTGTTTATTCAAAGTTTCTTAATTAATACTATAACGCCATTATCTTCAGATTAGGGGAAAAAAGAAATTTTTTAAAAATGCAAAAATTTAAGGAATTTTTTAAAGGGATATAGGCACGTTATGACACTTTTTGGGAATTACAGTCATAAAATATGGAATTTTTCATGCATATACGTTGAAATTAAAGGAATAGTAAGTATGTTAAAATTTCTCAAACAATATTTGAATTTAAAAAAAAGTAATTTATATCCCTGTTGCTGTGTTGTATCATTATTCTTCATCTGCTATATACAACTAAACTCTTGATTTATTTTGCTTGTTTTAATCCTTGTGATTCCGAATGCGTCATCCTATGATTAATGTTTGTTTTTCATGGTTGTTTTCTGTTTGATTCTCTGATTTCTTGAAGTAAATAATTTATTCCAATTTATTCTTCATTTCTAACTTCAATTAATTTCTTGTACGATAGGGTGCCCGCTAGCAATTTGCTATTATAGCTGCTAACGAACGAAATCGTCTATTGGTGCTCAACGACGAAAAGGGTCACCCTTGACGAGTTTTTTTTTTTTTTTTTTTTTTTTTTCTACCATTCTAAGCTTTTCCTACAAAAAATGTTTAAAATGCTGTCTTAATTTTTTATTTCCTCGTTGCTTGTTTGTATCTTTTGATTTGAGTTTCATGTGGTTTTTACGCACCGGCAAAATTATTAAAATTGCAACTAACAATATAGGAATAAATTTAAGATTAGACTGAAGTTAAATAAAATAAAAATCAATAAATAAAATATAAATGTTTCAATAAATCACAATCAGTCTCCCCAGGTTATTTAAATTTGTTGTAATTTTCTTCTCATTGACCCATGTGGTTTCAGGGATCTTATATCTGTTGCTTGGCTTTAACTAAGATTAAAAATTCATTTATACATACATATATATATATATATATATATATATATATATATATATATATATATATATATATATACATATATATATATATATATATATATATATATATATATATATATATATATACGTGTTTTTTTTTTTTTTTAATACAGGGTGCAAAGCATTGTGACGAGAATACCTTTATCTCCGCAACTATTGGTCGCAAATATATAGTTTCAGTTACAAAATGTTTTAAAGAATATGAGCATTTGTGGTATAACATGTTTAAATTTAAAATATCTATTTTTTCAAAATTGCAAAAACTAAATTTTTACATAGTCCCAGATCCCTAAAATAATATTTAGAAAACTGACACTCATCCTAACAAACAGTTTCATTTCTATTCTCCCAAAATGGAACATGATATTTAAAGTTTGGTTTTTCTAACATATTTCGGCCTTCAATAAGGGATCGGTTTAAAAATCCTAATTGGACTTTGTTTGCATTTTCCCTGGGTTTATTAAAGAATTTTTCATTGACTTTTTAATAAAGCCCGAGAAAATGCGAAATAATCCTAAATTTTGAAACTAACTATCTCAGACAATTTTGGGTGCACAAAAGTGAAACTTTTTGTGTTATATTTTTTAGGTTAGAACTCAACTTACACTATTAGTGTCATGAAAATTGTATAAAAATTATCAGTTTTTGTGATTTTTAGTAAATTGATTTTTTAAATTTAAACATGTCATATAATGAATTCTTACATTTTTTTTTTTTTTTAATACATTTTCTTATTGGAGGACGTTTGAGACCAATTGTTGCCCAAATAAAGGCCTGCTCTCGACTTTGCACCCTGTATATTCTAAACATTTCTGGGTACTACTTTGTAAGTCCATGGATAGTTTATAAATATATTTGAATGCTGAAGTTTATAGAAAGTTTTAATATTTCAACATAAAAAATAATTTCAAAAATGAATGTACCAATACACCGCTAAAATAATATATAATTGAGTTTAGAATATATTGTTAATTTATAATAATAAGAAATTGAAACAAAAAATTAAAAATTAGTTAGAAGGAGGAAATTTTTAAAATGTCCAAATACTTAAATACATATATATATATATATATATTTAATCATAATATTTTTCTAAAATATTTAACATACTTCATATTTTTAAATTTCAGTGCATGTGTGCATACATATTTTCAGTTTACAGCAGCAGTTTACAACAATGATGTTTGCAGGTATTTAAATTTATTCCACATGGCAATGTAATTGGTATTTTTTAAATGTTTAAATTTCTTTAAATTGAGTCAACGCAATTTTTACCTCATTTGATGTAATTATGCGATCATGGCATATTAAATAACTGATAAATGTAAATATTATTAGTATTAATAAATAATATAGTAAATCGTCCTTTTTTTTAAGCAGAATATCTTTTTTTATAAAGATGTGGAATAAAATTGAATTGAATCTTTGTTTTATTATGCAGTTAAACAATTTCATATATTTAATTTAATAAATAATAGTAAAGAGATATTTAAAATTGTAAGTCGGTGAAACTTAGGATATTATTTTAAAAATATGCAATTTGCATAACCTAGATTGTATATATATTATCATATAAACATTAAATAAATACTTCAGAATTTAAAAAGAAAAGAAAAAAAAAAGAATTACATACCTTCCTCATTTTCTTCATAAGAATTTCTCCAAGAAAACACCCTTCCAACTAGCATTTTAAAATACATAATGACCAGTCTGGAAGGGCATTCACTTAAAATTAGCTCTCATCTTTTAAATTCTTTATGTTACTTCATTCAGAAGCATAATAACCAAAAATAGTCAATTTAACAATTTCCATCTCAGAAGACTGAATTAATAAAATGAATCCATAATTTCTAAGCGGTTTTCTGTAACAGGAGCAGTTTTTTCTGCGATACAATGCTACTTACAAGTATCAAATGATAGGCATAAGAACTTACGCAGATATGAAAATGATTGTTTAATTGATATTAAAATAAGACTTTAATAACTAGAAAATGGAGACTATTACAGGTTAAAAATATTACATTTTTACCTTTTCTAAAGCTTATCCAAGTCATTATAACGCGAAAACTGAACAAAACAGATTACATTACACGTTTTAAAATTACCGCTTCACATAACGGCACGACATTCCCAAGACCTTTGAATTTGCTCAGTCAGCGAGAATTAAATAAATGCAATCCACAGATGTCAGTTTCATCTGCTCTTCCCTTGTTACATCCGGAATAATCATGTTTCAAAGTTCAACGTTTGAAACATAAATTTATTAAGCATTTATAGCTGTAGGAAATACAAAGTGTCAATATTTTAAGGAAAAATGGAGCTGAGTTAAACAATTATTTAAATTTTTATAAAGTATTTGAAAAACTTATGAGATCACTTTATTTTTCCATTTTAAAATCTCGAATTAAACGGAAAAGCATATTTTGTTTTAGTGTATATTTTAGTATGGAATAAAATATTCAGTGAAAATAAATAAAATAAAATAAGAACAATCAAACAGAGTAACGATTTAACAACATTATCAATATTGATAATTTATCAGTAACATTTAAACTTAAATAGAATCATAAATAAAATATAATAAAAGTTTAAAATTATGCTTAAAGAAAAGAAGAAAAAAACTCATTCTGTAACTTCCCGATGAGTATTGACCGCGAGGTCCTACTCTCGAACCTTACAGACGGGAAGTGTTGGCTTCGATTCCTGGTCACGCTCGTCGACTTAGGTTTTCGGAGTTTTCCCGTGATTTTCTTTGAAACTCGCGTAAAGCACTATATTACTTATTCAATAACATCCGTGATTAGCTTTTTGTATCTAAACTTTGGGTCTGGGGAATGCATAGATTTTCATGACAGAAGACAATCATTTTTATGCTGTATAGAAGATCTTAGAAAATGTATTTTTCTAAGGGTTTATTATTATTATTATTACAAATGAAAAAAAAAAAAAAAAAAAAAAAAAAAAAAAAAACGGTAAATTTGTTTTAAATCATCAGAAAACGATGTTTCAATTATTCGTTTTAAAGGTGATATCGAATTCTTTTGAAAGATAATTATAGTGAAAATTTTTATCCACCCTTCCCCCATCCCCCAGGGATGATGCATACTTATTCCTAGGGGAAAAAACAATGTCCTATGAATGATAATAATAAAAAAAAAACTGTTTGACTATTACTCGTTATACAGCCAAATTGAATCAATATTATATATCAAATGTATGTCACGCAGAAGGTTTGGTGAGTATATATATTACAGAAGCTGATAGATAGCCTTTCTGTGAATGGAAAATATTGGAACGTGGCAGTGCCACCTGTCATCCGATATGCACCCAAAGGCAATCTGTAGAGTTTTACGTAATATTAATTTCACTTACCAAATTTACAATATTTATAAATCACAGAAGTTGAGATTTTTCGTTTCTGTTATGAGATTAAATTGCAACATAGCGACGCCACCTGTTGGCCGATGTGCATCCAAAATGGACCAGTAAAGCTTTACATAAAATCGATTTCACTTATAACTTCAGTGTATCACAAAATTTATTGTTAAATCACAAGAGTTAAAATATTGCCTTTCCGTTAAAATGATTAAATTGCAGATTAGCAACGCCACCTGTTGGACAATGTATACATCCAAATTGTATTAGCAGAGGATATGATGATATATGCCAATATATCATGTTTAATACATTTGTACACTATAGAAGCTGAGATATAGCCGTCCCATAAATGGAGGGTTTCATTGCATAGCACCGTAATCTATCGGGCGATATATCCCAAATGAAATTCAAATAAACTCCAATTTAGGGCAAGATCTAATATTGTAACAAGTTTGGTCGAATTCCATACATTGATTCCTGAAATACAAAATCCACAAAATTTTTCCATGAGTTTAAAATTTTGTAATTTTTTTTCACCTCACCGCTACTGATTATTGGGAAGCATTCTTTACTGACGTGCTAACAAAACGTTAAACTGAAAATGTAAAAAATGCTCTATTCTCTATCATGCTAAAAATTATAAATTTCGAATAACTTACGAAGTTTTTAAATTAGAATGTTGCAAATCTCTCAATAAGATTCTTATCAATATCATAATTGATATTTTAAAACTGGTCCGATCTCTCTGCAATCATTTGTTCTTGAGATATCGTGTACATGAACTAACGGGCTATCACACTAATAGGTGCCGATACACATTAACAGATACCATACCAACCTTTTGACTTCCGGATTCCTCACGCCACAAAACGTGTAAAAAAATCAAAAGCTGAAGTCAAAAATTTTAAAGGTTAACCTAGTTTCCCAACCAATAGTACTAAAAAGTCATTTTGTCATATTCGTTATAATTACACTGTTACAGAACGTGTTATGACGGTGTCACACTTGAACGTTCTATATAGAACTAGAATTGTACGTTTTATAGATGGTACAAATCAAACATTTTCAGAACGTTCTAAATAATACTATTTCTGAACGTGTTTTAGAACGTTCTTTTGACACGAAACACGGTGTTTGAACTATTGAAACCGTTATTAGACGTTCACAGAACGTTCCTGTGCTACTTGGGTAAAGACAAAAAGACCGATAATCGCTTTACACTCAATTACGTGAGTTTAATTAAATCCAATAAATCTAGGAGTCAGTAGTAATCTAAATAACGAGTCCCACCCAAACAGTGTTTAACATGAACTATAAAAGCTGCAGAAATTTTAGAGAAAAAATTCTCCTTAACAAATAAAACAATACTGAAATTTCGTATTGTTGTAACAATAACAGGGATGGAACGCGGACACAGAATTCACACCGGAATCTGTTTAAGAAATTTCTATACCTACAATATCGTTGATTTAAGAGGTAGAATTTTTTCTTACTTTCATAGTGGTATGAATTCTGCGCCCGTGTTCCATCCCTGCAATAACATAAAGTGAATTAAATGCACTAAAATTTCTAAAGGTATTTGATTGTTGAGATATTAAAACTTTTCTGAAAAGCGAGCTTTAACATCCAATATTTCAAAATATGCACACTTGGGGAAAAACAATAACTTACGTACTAAATTAATAGAGATTAATTAAAATCCAAAAAATCTAAAACAATTTACATATTTCGTTTGGCAACAATCTAAGTACGAGTACCATATAATTAAATTTTGATACTGACTACAAAAGCTATACAAATTAAACAATATTGTTAATCACCAAATTTTAAATTAGAATTTCACAATATTAACTAAAATTAAACTGAATAACTAGCAGAAAAATAATACAATTGTTCACTTTATCTAAAATATTTCCTGTGAAGAAACCCAGAAGAACTAATCCTTGATATCAAATAAAATTCTGGAAAAATACAGAAAGATCAATAATCACTCTTACACTAAATTATAAGCGTTTGGTTAAATACCAAAATAACGAGAAATTAATATTAATCTAAATACCAGTTTTGCCTAATATTTGTTCAGTGCTGACGATTAAAGCTACAGAGAATTTACAAAATAAAACATTCTTTACAAATAAAGCAATAGCTAAATCGGTTTGATTTAAATCAACATTTTGTAAGAATAACGCAGAATGAATTAAAATAACAATTCAAAAAATATTTTAATTTATTAGATTATTTAAATATTTTCCAAAGAACAAAGCTAATAATTAAAATTTATTTTCCAAATAATCGCTTTTCATCAGTTAAAGGAGTTTAACTAAAAAACAATGAATCTAGAATTCGGTAGCAAACTAAGTACCGAATTCCACAAAAATAGTGTTTAACATGGACTATAAAAGCTTTAGAAAATTTGGAGAAAAAACTTTCCTTTAACAAATAAAACAATACTGAAATTTCACGTGATAAAATTTTGTAACAATAACACTAAATGAATTAAATGTTTGAAAATTTCTAAAAGTTACTTGATTGTTGAAGTATTTAAAATGTTTCTGAAGAACGAAACTTTAACTTCCAGTATTTGAAAAAATGAAAACATAGGGAAAAAAACAATAATATTCATACTAAATTAATTGTGATTAATTAAAATATAATAAACCTAAAAAAATATGAAGTTTGGTAGTAATCTAAATACAAGTGCAATATACTAATTAGTTTTTGACACTGACTACAAGAGCTGTACAAATCAAACAATATTCAAGGCTGGAAAATTGGAGCAGAACCCATACCGGTATTAGTTAAAAATAATTCTCAACCTATAAAATTGTTGGTTTAAAAAGAAGAAAATTTTGTTTTATTTATTATGGTATGAATTTTGTGTCAATTGTTTATCTCTGAGTTTTGATAATCACCAAATTTTAAATTGCCATTTCACAATATTAACTAAAATTAAACTGAATAACTAGCAAATATATAACACAATTTTTCACTTTATCTAAAATATTTCCTGTGAAAAATCCCAAAAGAACAAATACTTGATATAAAATAAAATTCTTGACAAATACAGAAAAAACAAGGATCGCTCATATACTAAATTACGAACGTTTGGTTAAACACCAAAATAACGAGAAATCCATATCAATCTAAATACCAGTTTTAACTAATATTTGTTCAGTGCTAACGATTAAAGCTACAGATAATTTAAAAAATAAAACATTCTTTACAAATAAAATAATAGCTAAATCGGTTTGATTTAAATCAACATTTTGTAAGAATAACGCTTAATGAATTAAAATAACAATTCAAAAAATATTTTAATTTTTTAGATTTTTTAAATATATTTCAAAGAACAAAGCTTTAACTTTCATTAAATAATATTTTAAAAATTTGTGAAGAATAGCATAAAAAATAATTACATTCACATTCAGTTAAATGAGATTAATTAAACTACGTCATAAATTTTGAAATCCTGAGTTCAATAGCAATCTGAATACGAGTTCGAATCAACTAGTTTTTTCACTAAATAAAAGCCGTACAAATAAAACAATATTTCTAATCACAGACTTTTAAATCAGCATTTCACAATGCTATCACGAAATAAACTGAACAAAAATATGAAAATGTAACGAAATTGTTCACTTTATCTATAAACTTTTCCCGCGAAAATCCTGAGCAACCAGCGAATAGTATTTTTTTAAAAAAATTCTAGAAAAAGACAAAAAGAACAGTAATCGCTTTTACACTCAACTGAGAGAGTTTAATTAAAAACGAATAAATCTAGAAGTCGGTAGCAATCTAAGTAACGAGTTCCACCCGAACAGTGTTTGACACTGACCACAAAATCTGCAGATAATTTAAAGAAAAATTTTCTTTAACACTTTGAGAGCCACGTAAATTCGTAATAAAATCCAGTAAATTTCCTTAATGATATTGTCCTGTAATAAATAAAAATTAAGTAAATTTAAAATAAATTTCAGTAATTACTTAAAACAATGTAATATTTTTAGTTTTACATCATTTTTTACACTGTCAAGTACCGATGGTAAATGAGGCTTTATATAATATTTGACACTTTCAGCCACCGATGACTGTCATGGCGCTGAACGTGTTAATAAATAAAACAATACTGATATTTTGTATTGTAATATTTTGTAACAATAACACAAAATGAATTAGATGCCTGAAAATTTTCAAAAGTATTTGATTGTTAAGGTATTTAAAACTTTCCTGGAAAATAAAACCTTAATATCCAGCATTTGAAAAATACACACACAGGAAAAAAACAGCAATAATATTCGCATTAAATTAATACAGATTAATCCTATAAACCTAAAACATATGTAGTTTGATAGTAATCTAAATACATGTATCATTCAATTTGTTTTTGACACTGACTACAAAAGCTGTACAAATGAAATAATATTGTTAATCATCACCAATTTTTAAATCGGCATTTTACAATACTAACTAGCAGAAAAATAACACAATTGTTCACTTTATCTAAAATATTTCTGTGAAAAACCCCTGTAATACCAATAATTGATTTAAAAAACAAAAAAAAAAAAAAAAAAAACGAAAAAAAATCTTGATAAAAAGAAAAAGAGCAATGACTGCTCTTACACCTATGAGAGTTTAATTAAAAAGTAATAAATCTAGATATCTGTAACAATCAAAATGCGAGTTAAATCTAAATATGAGTTCAGCAATAATCTAAATACTTAATATTTGTTCGGCTCTGACAATAAAACACGCAGACAACTTAGAGGATAAACCATTCTTGATGAAATAAAACTATAGTGAAACCGACTTTAATTAAATCAACATTTTGTAACAATAATACAAAATGAACTAAATTAACAATTCAAAAAATGTTTTATTCTTTTAGATTATTTAAAAGTTTTCCAAAGAACAAAGTTTTAACTTTCATTAAATAGTATTTTAAAAATTCGTAAAAGAAGGCATAAAAAATAATAACATTCACACACAATTAATTGAGATTAATTAAACTACGTAATAAATTTTGAAACCCTGAGTTCAATAGCAATCTGAATACGAGTTCTAATCAACTAGTTTTTGCCATTCACCATAAAAGCTGTATAAATAAAGCAATATTTCTAATCACAAATTTTTAAATCAGCATTTCACAATGTTATCACGAAATAAACTAACCAAAAATAAGAAAATGTAGCGAAATTGTTCACATTATCGATAAACTTTAACCATGAAAATCCTGAACATCCAATGAGTAGTATTTTTAAAAACTTTTTTCTAGACAAAGACAAAAAGAACGATAATCGCTTTTACACTCAATTAAGAGAGTTTAATTAAAAACCAATAAATCTAGAAGTCGGTAGCAATCTAAATAACGAGTTCCACCCGAACAGTGTTTGACACTGACCACAAAAGCTACACAAAAGGGGAGAAAATGAAACACTGTTTAACAGACACTCCACTGCCTTCTAGCAAAGTCAACAAAAGCGAATGGAATTGCAGACAAAGTGGAAAACTTCATGTTGTCGGAAGGAACTTACTGACTAAAGCTTCCGGAAAAAGAGAACTCCGAAATAAAAGCTGGAAATGAGAACTTTTGTTTCGAAATAGAAAAATATAGAAAATTTACTTTTATGAGGAAATAAGGTACAGGAAAACTATATATGTCTATGTTCGTTATGGAAAATTAATTTTTATGTATTGGTTTGTTAAAAAAGATTTAATTTTACTTATATGTTTTTATATGTTGTTATTTTCTTAATTCTTTTAACATTTATTTATTTATTATGGAAATTTGTATGATGAATTAATCGTAAAAGTTAATTAAAAATAAGACTCCAAATAATAAGCCTATGATAATTAAATTTGTTTCAACGCAGAGAAATATAGGATATTTAATTTGTTATGTAGTATTAAAAAATAAAGTAGTATAGGCAAACCATAAATGTCTAGGTCTGTTATTGAAAATCATTTTTGGAAATTAGCTTGTAGGATTATTTTAATAACATTTCTTTTATAGTTTGCCATGTAGTATTATTTTTTATTATATTGACAGTTTTAAAAAAATATTAAAATTACCTTCTATTCTTTTAACAATATACTATGGTTGTGATTAACCATGGGAAAAAATGGAAAAGCAAGACGCTAAAAAAAAAAATAATAAATAAATAAATAAACACAAAAATACAAAATCTTCGTTTCTCTATGTGACTAAAATTTTGTGGCAGCTCTAGTTTAAAATCCACTGCCCAGAATTGCAAACAAATTTATATTGTTTCAAATTGAAGTATATTTTTATCTATCAAGGTTTCGTACAAATCTTGAAACGAAATCTTCCATTAACGGAAGGCTATGTATAATTTTGTGTTCTGTATACTTCCACAAATTTCGTCAACGTCAACGTCAACGATGTGCTTCGGAGTACCTGCATTTGGTCGCAACCAATGCTTACCTCCAACGAAAAATGCGAAAAACATAAAAATAATTTTCCATAAAATAATTAAAAGCCAAAGGGATGAATTTAGAATTTTGATCTCTGAATAAATCTCCGCGTGAGCAGAGACCAATCAGAGTGAAGCACCAGGAGTTTAAAAAAAAAAAAAAAAAAAAAAAAATTAGAATAAATAATAAAATAAATAATAAATAAATACCTCCTTGAAAAAACCTAAGTGTAACAGTGAAACTATTACGTGCGTTGACGAGACGGTCTGGACGGCGTAAAGGAATTAAGAGTTGAGCAGGGCGTCCCAAGGGGCACAGGAAACCGCTAATAATAATCAGAGTCCCGCAATTAATAAAAAAAAAGGGGGGGCATACATTTTTTTTTCCTATCATAATTAAAATTCAGGAGGATTAAAGTGAAGCGCATGCATGAATCCTACGAAAGTCTCAGTGTCCAGCCAGAAACTAAGTTCTGAGCTAGATCTGCGGACCTCTCAGAGACACACATAGCACTCACAATCCTCACTGAAAGTAAAACGAGCAAAATCGCAGAGGATTTTGTCCTGAAACTGAAAGCCAATCAGAGGCCAGGAAATCGGCCAATGAGAGGAGACCTCAGATCCCTACACTACAAGACAATAAAATTAATAAAAAATTAAAACATAAGCCAAATAATAAAAAAATATACAGCAATTAGGAAATTTTGATAAAAAAAAATTAATTAAAAAAGAAGTAACATTTTCACTAGTAAGAAGATTCAAAGCTCGCGTCTGACAAACTTCAGTAGATAAGCCTGATACTAGGGTTAGCCAAAGCTAGATGAACATTTCGTTCAATCTAGGGGAAATAGAATTTTGGATGGAAATACTAAGTTAGGTTACTCCGGAAGTTATACTCCTACGCTTTTTAGAGACGGGGAGAAAATCATCCCCTCTGACTAAAATAGCCAGAGGCCGTTTTTTACCACGACCGACTCTAGCGTCGTATCTGTGAATAGAGTCCAACAGAGGATTTCCAACATTAGGAATGGATTTGTGAAACTTCAATGCAAGTTTCCGAAATTTAGCATAAATAGGCTTAATTCGGAGATCCCGATGAATAGTATCATTGCGGACGTAGCGAGTAGCTTTCAAAAACCTGCGCAATAGCTTGTTTTGAAACTTTTGAATTTTATCCAAGTTGGTTTTCGAAGCAGATCCGTATATCATACACCCGTAGGTTAGGATAGGACGGATCATGGATTTATATAGTAATAATTTATTTTTGATGGACAGGCGGCTATTAAAAGCTAAGAGAGAATGAAGGGAATGCGTGGCTCGTTTGGCTTTAACCAGAGTTTCTGAGATGTGACGAGACCACGTTAATTTGGAATCAATATAAACACCTAAGTATTTATAACATGTCTCCCAGGGTATGGGTTCATTATTTAAGAGAAAGTTAGTGGAGGTGTCATAGTTTTTATTGGTGAAAAATATGGCGGCACTTTTGGAACTGTTTACTTTGATTCTCCATTTCCGTAACCAGATCGAATATTTATTGAGATAATTTTGAAGTACTTCAAACGCAGCGTTTGGAGTGTTTCGTTTACAGCAAATGGCAGTGTCGTCAGCGA
This sequence comes from Salticus scenicus, assembly GCA_963930645.1. NCBI lineage: Eukaryota > Metazoa > Arthropoda > Arachnida > Araneae > Salticidae > Salticus > Salticus scenicus. Next base: position 209,266,228 of record OZ005658.1, on the reverse strand, counting down.
AAGTCGCTAAAGTGACGTCAACATCACGCGGAAGATCATTGGCATAGATGTTGAAGAGGAATGGCCCCAGCAGAGAACCTTGAGGAACAGAACTTAAAATAGGTGAAGGGTTAGAGATAGAGTTTCCGACTTTAACGGAAAAAGATCTATTGCTAAGATAGTTTATGAATAAGGCCAGCATGCCAGACCTTATCGAAAGCTTTTTGAACATCTAGAAATATAATCCCCGTTACACCTCCAGATTGGAAGCCGTCGTGAAGAATTTCACACACTCTCCACAACTGTTGTTGTGTTGAATGACGTGGACGAAACCCGAATTGTTCAGGCATAATCACATCATGAGAGTGTGTAAAATCATTCAGACGATTAACGAGAATATATTCATAGATTTTAGACATGCAAGAGAGAAGAGAAATAGGTCTATAGTTTTGAGGAAGGTGCGGATCAGTGTCGCCACCTTTCGGCAGAGAAACGATTAAACTATTTTTCCAACAATCTGGAAAAATATTGAGTATTAGCATGCGATTAATAATTAAAGTGATATAAAAAATAAAGTTGGTAGGAAGGTTAATAAGCATATTAGTTGTTATTCGGTCCTCGCCAGGGGATTTATTTTTTTTCAGTTTAGAAATATATTCCACTACCTCAGAGGGGGTGGCCAAGTTAAGAGTATTAATGGAATTTTTGCTTAATAAATTTTGAACACTGTTATTAACAATTGAAGTGATTCGAGGATTAAAAACATCATTGTGAGGTGTGAACTGACTTCTAAGACTGTGAGCGAGAGCTTCAGCCTTTTCAGAGTTTGTCACTGCCATTCCAGTTGGGCTATTAGAGCCGGAATGTTTGTTTTTGGCCTACGAATACGTGAAGTAGCCTTCCAAATGGTGTTGTCAGTCGTCGATAAACTCTCGACAAAGTTGTTGAAATGCGTTTTTGAGTACTCATGAATTGCAGCTTTAGCCCTCCGTGCAAGTACATTGTACAAGCGTTTGAAATGGGGGAGCCTATGAACCTGCCAATTCCTGCGAGCATGATTTCTTTCTCTGATCAACTGCCTGATTTCATCTGGTAATCGGAAGAATAGACTAGTCCTCTTTCTCGGAGCCGAGCTTTGCTGAAAGGCATCTTGAATGTAATTTTCAAGCATGCTGATTGATCTCTCGGCTTCGAGTTTGTTAGATGGAAGAGGTGAAGGAAGCTCAGAATCGGCTAATATCTCCGTAAAGTGGCTCCACCTGGTGGTGAAGGCCGCCGGTAAATCTAAATTATAGTTATTCGTCCGAAAACAGATTTCCACAGGAAGGTGATCAGAGGTGAGATCATTCAGCGTTTGAATGCTGTAACTATATGGAAAATTGCGGGTGATAGCAAAATCTAAAATATTATTACTTCTAGTGAAGGTGGGTTCAGGGGGAGCAAGAATTTGTGCATGATTTTGATCCACCCATCTCCTTCCCTCTAGCATCATTAGAGGGGCAGTTCCAAGACAAGTGTTTAGCATTAAAATCACCCGCAATAATAAAATTTGAATAAATATTAGTGAGCCGGGATAAATCTCGCATGAGCAGGTTATTCCTTTCACTTTGAGGAGGGATATAAACTGCTGCAACAAGTAATCTTTGAATAGTGGGGAATTCTAAAACAATTGGCGTGACTTCAATGGAATTTAGATTTTGGACTTTAATGAGAGTAGCATTGAAGCCGTACTTTAAATAAATAGCAGTGCCGCCGGAAGAGGTGCCATTATATGGCCTGTCAACATTGAATAAAATATAATTGGCCACCTTAACAGTAGAACCCTGGGAGAATTTGGTCTCACAGACAAAAATAATATCAAAATTATTACTATAAATCCAGTGGCGGAACTCAGCCGCCTTATTATGGAGGCCATTGGCGTTCCATATACCAACAGAGAAAGAATTCAACGTTCTACTAGGGTCGAATGTTAAAGTTAAGCCTAAATAAAGGGTGGAATTTCCCTAACAAAATTACTCGAGAGATATTAAACTCTCGTACAAGATGAATGAGCGATCTAAGTTCGTGGACGCCGCCATTTTCCAGGCTTTTACTATGTTTTTTTTGTCATGATTCTTTTCTAAGACCATGACGTAGTTTAGGAACTCGGTAGCCGAACTGGCGTCTTCTGGGACCGAGGAATTTATATAAGGAGTTTTGGAAGGGGGAGGAGCTTCGGGCTCGCTACGACCAATAGCAATTCCCGCAAAAGATTGGGAAGGTTGAACCTTCTTACTTGTGAAATTTTTGGGTATGGGAGCCCCTGTGACCTGTTCCTGGGGCTTACGCTTGGGTTTAGCGTTTTTTTTTCGTGTTTTGAACTGGGAATTTCGGACACAGCCGATAGTTTGCCGGGTGGGCGCCTCCACAGTGCACACACCTACAAGGATCACCAAAATCCTTTCTGCAATTCTTGCTCATGTGATCCCCAGCGCATTTAACGCACCGGGGCGGCAAATTGCAAGATCTTGCAGAGTGGAAGTAGCCCTGACAGTTGAAGCACTGTGAGGGTCCTTTGTGGCCCCGGTAAGCTTCGACCGTGACATCTGTTCCCATCAGTTGAGTGATCGAAAATATGGCATCTAATTCAACCTGAACTTGAGCTTTTGGTACTGCCACATGAAACAGTGGCATAAGAACTTTTTTGGACACAGGTCCTCTGAACATCTGAGTCACAGTGACCCCCATAAAACCTTCAATCTCTAAATTTTGCACATTGTCTGAAGGACGAGTGTTGATGGGGAGTCCCCGAATCACCGCCTTCAGACTTTTTTCGGAATCCAATAAGAAAGATTTGAAGTTGATTTTTTCTTGAATGAGATAGGCCTGAATTTTTTTGTACTCGTCCTCATTCTCGACTTTAAGTTTTAAGAAGCGCCCCTGGGCTTTGCTGGCCAGCTTCGGAACTAAGTTCCTCATGCCAGACAGCAGGATCTGCCAATGGGGCGGCGGTAGGATGTAGAAGGCAAGAATTCTGCTGGATTTAGTTTTATTATCATTATTGGCGTTACTATTTACTGAATTAGAGGTGCTAGCCTGAGTATTCATATTTACAATTGATTTAGCCTTCTTCTTCCTATAACTGACCTTTTCCCAATTCCCCTCCCCATCGGAATCAGGGTTGCTGTCAACCTGTTGCGAGTGTGAGCGCTTGACCTGGATAACGTTTTCGACGACTTCCATGTCGGAAGATGGCGCCACGTTGCCAGGACTTACGCTCACGGAATTTTCCTCAGAATTTAAGTCGGAGCTGATTTTAGCATTACTATCACTATCCTTATTAATGCCCTTTTTGCAATTATCAATAGGAGGAGGTGGTGGTGGTGGGGTGAAATATAAACTTATGCCGCTCACCTGAGACAGAAGTGTAGCGGCTTGCCAGGCAAGGGATCTTTCTTGAACGTGAGCGGAGAGCTTGGCTGAAGCAGCATCATCCAGCTCTCTTCGTCTATATTTATGAATGGCTGCGTCATTGCATGCTATGACAGCCCGCAGCATAACCATCTCTGCCTCTGCTCCATCATAGACAGGCTCCTAAGATCCACATCTCTGAAGTAGGGGCACGTGATTGGTTTGTCAATCGTAATGGATGTTTGGCTATTTTCAGCCATTTTAAGTAAAAGTACTATGTTTTACTAATATACAATGAAATGTGAAGCACAATAAAAAAGCTTTTCTTCTCGAGCGAAGGCCACTGATCCCCTCGGATATTAGCCTTGAAAAAGGCTCTTTAGGTCACAGTAGCAATCACTCTAGTAATAACTGTTTAAGCTTACGCCGCTAGATGGCGCAGCGCGGAGCTCAGGAAAATGCGACTGTTCTCAACGGATGTTGGAACAGCAATCAGCGAATCTGCCCCAGCGAATCTGCCCAGCGAATCTGCCCAACAAATTTCGATATGTGAAAGAACCATACCAGAAAAAAAAAAAAAAAAAAAAAAAAAGCGAAAATGCGACTGTTCTCAACGGATGTTGGAACAGCAATCAGCGAATCTGCCCCAGCGAATCTGCCCAGCGAATCTGCCCAACAAATTTCTATATGTGAAAGAACCATACCAGAAAAAAAAAATGACAAAATTTGTATGGATATCTGCCGATAGATGGCGCTACTATGCTGTACTTTACCACGTGTACGGAAAAGTTATACCTCAGCCTCTACGACGTAAATATACATGAAAGTTAATGTATGAGGTTGTCATTATGAAAAAGACAACTGATTACATTTACCTGCATATTAGACAACAGATGGTGCTTCTTTTACTCACCTTTTGCGACTTTTTGCATGCGTCTACATCTCAGCACCTTTTGGTTAAAATTGTACAAAAGTACATATGTAGAATCCGTTTTCTGAGAAGCTAGAATTAAATATTTGTTAATTTAAAGCGGAAGAAGGCGTTGTTATATAGAATGACATAGAGACTGAAGTTTTTTAATTGCTACACTATACCAGATCTTTTGTCAATGAGTCCTTAATAAATGACAACCATAGCTGTCAACATCTGATTTTTTATCGTAGTATACTAAGGCAAAAATCCATAGAAAATAGCATGGAATGAAAACAAAAAAACTCACAATTGCAAATGAGTTTAAAAGAATAAAATTACACTTTTAAAAAATTAAAGAACACGCTTTTACTGAAATGTGAACTAATAAATAATTTAGAATTAAACAAAAACCATTTTTTTAAAAATTCCCCTGACTGGGCTCGAACGTTACACCTTTAGGTTCGTAGTCCGCAGCTTTACCTCACAGCCACAGCGTTCGCGTAGGGAAAGTCTTTTTTTACAATATATATTTTTTGTTTGCTCCCAGAGCGGTTACAAACATACATACAAACATACATACAGGTGAAGCTAATAAAAGCGTATTAAAAATGGCAACACCGGAAGGAATATAAGGACAAAATAGACTAGAAAAAGTAGTCGAAACTCGGGAAGGTTATCGGGGTCCAGAAGTTATTATCTAGGTTTAGCTGTGTTGATATGCTCGTGGTTGCATAGTTGTTGTTATTAAGTGAGTTAAGGTCAACTAACTAATTTAGTTTCTTAAGCCTGAGTAAAATATACTTCATGGGGGGGAGGGGGTTCTATTGGGTCCTAGCTTGTACTTACGTGAATTTCGGGAAAAAACATGAAAAACTCGAGACCAGCGAGTGCGTTGTGGGGTCGAACTTGCGAAAACTCGAGTCCTAGCTTTGAGAGCACAAATTCTCTGCCATTGGTGAAGCCATATTTACAATGAATATAGGATATTTTTTTAACACTTCCCGACAAATATTAAATCATTTTATGACTTTAATTTGTTCGTGGTCCGAACATTTTTGGAGGGCTTTATGGTGATATATATTATTTCGGTATACTAGGTGTTTTTAAAAAATACGCGTAAGTACCGTTAGTTGTATGTGTACAGGGACTCATAAAATACTTGTAAAAGATTACATTACTGTAGATTAAAGATTCATTTATCACATATTAGGTAGATTCCTTATAGGAGATCTACCTATTGCAATGGTTCTCATGACACGACTTCTGGAAAATTTCTTCATATCTTCACCGATCATGACCCCTAGAACCCAAAACCACCCTCCGTTCAAAAGTTTATATATATATATATATATATATATAGGTATATATATATATATAGGTATATATATATATATATATATATATATATGTATAACGCTTTTTCCCATGTTAAGTTGTGAACACGATAACTGGAGTAATTTTTATTTTAATTTAACCAGCTCGGGGTATGTTGTCAGGACAGTAAAAATCTCGGTCGAGTTCGTAGATGGGGTATCCTGCTCAAAGGGGGTGGAAATGGTGGGGGGTGGAAATTTTCATTTGCCCATAATTTCTTTAATATTGAAAATAGGAAAATACATCAAATCAGGCGAATTACCGCCTTACCCTAAAGAACAACTTTTGTATTTAAACTTTTTCGATAACTTCAATTGCTTAAAAGTTACAAGTAAAAAAGTGATTTTTCTTGTGATGAAGCCGATATTTTCTTTAGCTTTCATTGCAATAATTTATAATCTGATGCTTGTGTCACGTGCAAATGATAAAAAAATATATCACTGAAAATATAATAAAATTTTAATCATGTTTTTAAACAATATAATAATCTGATTAAAAAAAAAAGTTTAATTTAACAGAAAATATGACGTCACGATTACAACAATGTACTTAGAAAAATGAAATAAAATTTTATCCGTGATTTTAAACAAATAAAATAAAAGTTACATTTAGGTATCCCTTTAACAAATGAACTCTAGGAACGATTTTAAATAATTTTCCTTTGAAGTTTATTTTCATGGAAATTTAAATTTAAATTAAAGTATTTCATTACTCGAATTCCCTTATTTTGATAAATAAAATTATACCATTTAAAAAAAATAAAGAACACTCTTTTATTGAAAAATGAACTAATAAAGGTTTTAGAAAACTATTACATACTTTTAAATCTTTATTTAAAAAAAAAAAAAAAAAAAAAAAAAAATTGTTGCTACTCGACATTATACAAATACATCCAAATCCTGTGTCACATACGATAGTTTCTCTATATATTAAAAAAAAGTAACTGTCCCTGGCGTCAATTTTTTTTTGTCTGCGACAACATCTTCTCGCGGAGGGCAAAGTGCTCTGCATCATGAGAGGTGTGTATTCCGACTGTTTCAAGGAAGGCATTTCAGCTGCTTAGAAATTTCTATCATTTTAATTACCGAAGTTATTAACAAAAACGTAGAATTTTTAAAGGTACTCTATTTGCCACCGGAGAAAAAGCTTCTCTTATGACGTTTTTTTCCGTGTTGCTGACGTCACTTTCCTCAGGAAAATTAAAATGTGATCAATGGTGTAAATAAGAAAAATTGAAAAATTGGCATCTTTGAGATGCTCGAGAGAAGAAAAAAATTATTTAGAATAGCAAAATGTGAAAATAACCGATATTTTAAAAATATTAAGTAAAAATTTAATAAAAATTAAATGAAAATTAGTTTATATGTTTATTTTAGCTTACATTATTATTTTATATTATTAGCTAAGTTTGTATTATTACCTAGTTTTTATTTTAACGTTAGGCGTAAAAGATTTAGTAATGAATATAATGATTATGTTAAACAACGATTGGTATACGCAAGCGAAGTGATGACTTCACTGGCTGTTCGTGGATGCAAGAAAAATATTTCCTATGTTAAACGCCCATTGGATTTTTTGTAAAAAATTATTAAAAATCGAGGAAAATTATTTCCCGATTTTAATCCCCATATTTAGATATAGATATGTATTAGTTATCATGTGCTTGCGTTAGATTAAGTTGTTTTTGTTGTAAAATTGATAAAATTTGAATTTTAAATTTCAAATCTCTAAGAAAAAAATAGCAAACTTCCATGTTCGACTGAAAATACAAACACATCATTTCAAAGGATGATATTTACACAATAAATATCCAACTAATATACTAATTAAAAGGAAAATGATAAATATTCTATCATAATTTGAAGTGAAATTTGTTTTCAAATGTCTAAATAAAGTATCTGATATAAGATACTAATATGTTGCAGCGGAATAGATTTGATATCGGTCAACCTTGGCAGAAAAAAAAAATATCGCCAAATTATCTGGCGAACATAATTTAATTCCTTTCAAAAATCATGGTTATTTTAACAACTTATATTAAGAGAGTAATGAATCATATGAAACAATATTTCGTACAATACATATTACGAAAATATACACCTGGCATGTATATTTTCGTATTACGTTTTTGATCGCCAAAAACAAAAAACGCCAAGGACGACGGAGTTTTGAAATTTAAAATAAAAATCTTGTCAATTTGGCAGCAAAATAACTAAATCTAACACATGCACATGATAACTAATACATATATACACCCAAATATGGGGATTAAAATCGGGAAATAATTTTCCTCGATTTTCAATAATTTTTTACAAAAAATCCAATGGGCGATTAACACAGGAAATCATTTTCTTGCATCCACGGACGGTCAGTGACATCACACTTCGCTTGCGTATAGAATTAGAGGATAAGCCCAAAAATTTTGAAAATGATATTTACGAGACGACAACATAAATTAGTTTATATAAAAATTTAGCTTTTTTTAACTCAAAACATATTTAAAATGATGGATGTTTACAAAGACCAATTTAGCGATTTTTAAAATTTAGAAATGAAGAAGCTCGTACGTTTTTCGCCAAGGAATTCATTTACGCAACCACAATAGCCATTTTAACTCTAGCCATGCTTTAAATATAGAGAAAAATTATAAAATAGTGCAATAATAATAATAATAATAATAAAATTTGCAACCTATGTTTGTTTTTTAAGCATTGATGTAAAACTTTGCAGAAAACAAAATTTAATATTATACAACAGGACTTTTTTTTTTTTTTTTTTTTTTGGTCTATTTTTTCATGCAATGGAATGAAGTAACTGCATTGCTAAAATATTTTAGTTACACCTAATACAGGACCTCACTGGCAGATTTTAAATTTTTCATTTATTTTGACGATGACTTAAATTACCTATCTCAGTTATGCATGTCAAGATTTTTGCGAGAAAAGTCTAAGCTACTTCGGTGCAAAATTTAAAATTTCGCCAAGAGGTTAAACTGTACCATTGCTTTAGCACAATTTTTTTTTTCAATTTTATTTTAAATATTTTTTTACTTAATTCAAGAGGGGAAAAAAGAAGAACATTTTTTATTTGGTCTGAATGTACAAAATATCTCCAGGTAAAATATTATCCGTATTATTAGAAAGAAAATAGCTTAAGTAGATTCCCCTGTATAATAGATGTCTCTATAAATTAAATTAAATTAAATTATCCAATATCATAATATTTCATTATCCACACGCATTTTTTATTTTCTAAATTCAATATTACAATATGTAAAAAATCAAGGTGTAATCAATATATATCCAGAAGATGTAGCCAACAAATATTCAGAAGCTATCATTAACACAAGTTCAGGAGATATCGGCAGCAACTATGATCAATACATACCAGTAGATATCGCCAACAATAATAATTATTCAGAAGATGTCGCCAAGAAGTATTCTGGAGCCATCATGAACATTTATTCAGAAAATATTCTCAACAAATATTCAAAAGCCATCCAATTTATGAATGGTGGGGGTCTATCTCGAATACTTCAAACCGGCAATTCGTTTTTACAATATAATCAAGGGTGGATTTTTCACTTATCAGTAGGTTTCGAAAAATGTGATTTTTTTCTCTTTTTTTTCCCCCCGGTTTAACTTAGTATTTAATATAGTTTAAGAAATGGTAAAATCAGATATTGACGGGCATCTTGGCAAATTCATGGCGACAATGCAAAATCGCTATCTCAAAGAAATTGTCCTGTCGTACTACTACAAATGAAATGTTTAAAATAATTGCATTAATCACATAAGATATTTGTTTTCAATGGATCTGACTAAATCATATTCTAGAAAAAATGCACTTTAAAAAGTTGCATCTTAACTATTGTAAGCATCATTTTAAACCTTGCTGCACACTGGAAATAAATGCAGAGTGTTACATATTACCCTAAATTAACAAAAAATTCAATAGTAAAAAATATAGGCATTAGAAAAAATAAATTCATAATTTCTTTAATCAATCAATAATGCCCGAAAAATTCATCGTCAAACAGTGACAAAAATTTAACAAGTGGATCGTATACTAAAGCTGTAACGCTAAATCGTTTAGATGTTAAGAATTTCTCTTTGTTCTAAACAATTAGTGCTATCGTTCTTTATTTTGTGTGTCTAGCTTTCTACCATATGTTTTCTCTCAAAATAATGGCAAATTGTTATTAAATTGTCGAACGTTAAAACAGATTTTTCACGTATTATAAACGATATAATATTAAATATTGTGTATTTCAATGTGTTACCAAATATAGTGGATTTCTATAATATTGTTCAACTTTTCTCTTGTGTTATGCATTATTAATATTCCAATTCAATGAAAGGCAAAGTTGCGAATAGTCGGGTAGAATCCAGCATGGGTTAATGAGCGAAGCAAGTCGGGGTGAGGGAAAGCCTTCCTCGGGGGTTGGTGTGCGGAGCGAGCAGGGGGCAGAGCCCCCTAGTTGTATAAATATAGACTTTTTGTTTGCCCTTGGAACCTGCCCCTGATGGGAAAAGTGCCTGGAAACACTTGTATCTACTATTGTGATTGATTATGAAGTCGTTTGCAAAATTTCAGGTCCTTTGGACGACAGAGAGTTGCCGAAAATTGAATTGCAAAATTACTTTACATACATTAATAGTTGCATCATATCAAGTTAATAAAAGTATGTTTATTAAAAACCTTGTTAAACGCTTTAATTAATCATTTCAAAATATAAAATTAAAATAATACGTCAGTCTTAATACATATATCGATTGTGGTGAATAGTTTAGAATGTCAGTTTAGGCAAGAATTTAAAATTTACGATTGAGAGTAATACGTTACAGCTTCCTTTGACGTTTTATCTTGTCGAAACAAGATATTGGTCTGTGAAGAGATATGAGGTTTTTGCGTGGAAAGAAAATATAATGACGCCAAAGCTGCCTTTCTCCATCTCCAAGCTCGCCAAATTTTGTCGCCAAGTCAAAAATTTCGTCGCCAACTATCAACATTTGCCGCCAAATCACAAATTTCATTCTTAAGTCGCAAGTTTTGTCACCAAAAACTCGCCAAATCATACAATTTACTAAATTCATAACAATTAACATTAAAATACAGCGGTGCCAAATGGTCAAATGTTAACTGATGTTAATGTTAATGTTCCAGCTTATGTGAACCAAAACAGTTTCACTTTACAATTTTTACTCATCTGACAATAAGAATCACAAAAACACAATACAAAATTTTCAATAATTCAAAAAAAATTACAATGAAATTGAAATAACTGTCCAAAAACCGCTACCACTTATCTGTATTTGACTTGACCATAGCAACGCCAGGCTTACCAGAACTAGTAAGATCACAATTGCATTTTCACGTTTCTATTACTTTTTCTTTTAAAAGAAAGATATTGAACAACAGTTATATGGATTTTAAATCTATATTAATAAAATCAGAGTTTTGTCTGTAAATTTGTCGGAATCGAAAAATTTTGCGATATCTTCACGTTTCACACCCCATGAAAGCCGAAAATGACTTCAGAAAATTTTGCCTGTGTGTGTGCGTGTGTGTGTGTCTGTGTGTTTGTCATCGTGTCCGAATGTCGCTTTTTTTGTCCGGGCATCACTCGATAACGGCTGGACGGAATTCAACGACGCTTGGCAGGAATTTAGGTCTTCACCCAACTTGAAATTATATCTATCAACTTTTCGGAAATTCCCCCCCGTTCCCCCCCTGGGGGGTAAAGCACTAAAACACGTTTGTCCGGGCATCACTTGAGAACGGCTGAACGGAATTCAACGACGCTTGGCAGGAATTTAGGTCTTCACCTAACTTAAAATTATATCTATCAACTTTTCGGAAATTCCCCCCCGTTCCCCCCTAGGGGGTAAAAGACTAAAACACGTTTGTCCGGGCATCACTCGAGAATGGCTGGACGGAATTCAACGGCGCTTGGCAGAAACTTAGGTCTTCACCCAACTTAAAATTATATCTATAGAAATTTTCAAAATTCTGATTAGTGTTTAAATTGTGGGTAAAAAACGTCTGCGCATGCGCCATAAATATTTTTTCACTAAAACGCTTTGAATGGAAAAATAAAATGCAAAAATAAATTTTTAAGATAAAGACTTTTTTCATTCGCGTGAATCGCACTACAAATTATGAAAAGATTTAAATGAAGTTTTGCCATCTGAGTTTCATACTTTAGTTAATTTTAAAACATCTAATTGTCGTATCGAAAAACTGTTTACACCCCAGGATTCAGAAAAATCATCTCTTTAATTTGGTACTGAATTTGTAACGATAGGTCTGATACTTCTAATTTATTTTCCCCTTTTTCCGTTTTTCCGTTGCCACTTAAATTTCATACTTTAGTTATTTTTTTAATATCTAATTGTCGCATCGAAAAACTGTTTGCACCCCTGGATTCAGAAAAATCGCCTCTTTCATTTGGTACCAAATTTATAAATATAGGTTTGATATTTCTAATTTATTTTACCCTTTTTCCGTTTTCAACCCAGGTTCGATATGGAACAGCTTTAGTATTGGATCCCTTTGGCAAAATTTGAAATTGGGCACCGAAGTAGCTCGGACGTTTCTCGCCAAGATCTTTAATTGTAGAATTGAGATAGCCAATTCAGTTCATCGCAAAAATGGCATAAAATAGTTAAAGTCACCAAAGGGTGCCGATACTTAAGCTGTGCTTTTTGTATTTATTAGTGCTAGAGGCCTATTTCAGTCGGTACAGTTGTCGAATTTTTATAGGTCACTCTTAATTAGTGCTAGAGGCCTATTTCAGTCGGTTTATTGAATGGGGATTTATTGAATGAAGGCCCCCAAAGCACAACTTTGACATGAGTCCCCCCCCCCACAGGCCCAACTTTGACATGACTCCCCCCCAAGGTACCCCTATTTCAGTCGGTACAGCGTTGTCGAATTTTTATAATACACTCTTAATAGTGCTAAGGGCCTATTTCAGTCGGTTTATTGAATGGGGATTTATTGAATGAAGTCCCGCCAAGGCACAACTTTGACATGAGTCCCCCCCCCAAGGTACCCCTATTTCAGTCGGTACAGCGTTGTCGAATTTTTATAATACACTCTTAATAGTGCTAAGGGCCTATTTCAGTCGGTTTATTGAATGGGGATTTATTGAATGAAGTCCCCTCCAAGGCCCAACTTTGACATGAGTCCCCCCCAGGCCCAACTTTGACATGAGTCCCCCCCAAGGTACAACTTTGACATGAGTCCCCCCAAGGCCCAACTTTGACATGAGTCCCCCCCAGGCCCAACTTTGACATGAGTCCCCCCCAAGGTACAACTTTGACATGAGTCCCCCGAAGGCCCAACTTTGACATGAGTCCCCCCCAGGCCCAACTTTGACATGAGTCCCCCCAAGGCCCAACTTTGACATGAGTCCCCCCAAGGTACAACTTTGACATGAGTCCCCCCAAGGCCCAACTTTGACATGAGTTCCCCCCCAGGCCCAACTTTGACATGAGTCCCCCCAAGGCCCAACTTTGACATGAGTCCCCCACAAGGTACAACTTTGACATGAGTTCCCCCCGCAAGGCACACCTTTGACATGAGTCCCCCCAAGGCACCCCCCCCCTCATTTGGAAAAAGAGAAAAAACGTTGTTTTGCGGCTATAAGACAGTTTGGACTTCCAACGTTATTTGTTACAATATCTGCAGCTGTACAATATCTGTAGGCCTCTGGCACTAAATTAAAATCTGTCAATGTCAGATTTTCATGTTTTAAATAATGAAATAGTGTCGTGTCTGTATAATTTTTATTTTTTATTTATTTTTTTTTATTTATAATACTGTCTATTAAAGACTTCTGTGGTCACGAAATTTGGTGCGTAAATTGTTTGTATGCATCCGGCACTTATTGTAACTGCATTTCACGAAATTCGAAATCCCCCCCCCCCTTCTCGGAGTCGGATGGCAATAAACATGTGTAAAAACATATTTTTCCGTTTGAATTAGCTTTGAATTATCTTAGAATGGCGAATTTTGGTGTGTGGATATTGATTAAGTGCACGCATTATGTACATTAGTGGGATTTTGCAAAACTTCGAACTCACCCGCTGAGGGTGGGGAAGTAAGAAGTGGGTAAGTTGTGCCGAAGACAGTGGAGACCCAGACTCCTCACTTTGCGAGCGAGAAAACCTCTACCACTCACAGCGAGAACTTAGGTTATTAATAAAGATATAGCATTTTGACAAATCATTTAAGTTTAACGTCCAGCGAAGCGGGCAAAGCCTGCTAGTAAAAAATATAATTTTGATTAAGCTTGGGTGGGGAGGGGGGTGTATCCCAATAGCCCCCTCCGGGATTCACCATTGCTGGGATTGTATATCTTTAAGGCTTTCATTTGTTGAATGATTATGAGCTTGGATTTTAAAAAATTGAAACATTTAAAAACCAATAAATTTAGCCTAAAATTTTAAGTGGAATGAATAAAACCCTTTTGTAGTTGAAAATTAAATTTCTTGAAAACAGAATAGCGACGTAAATAATGCAATGTGTGGGAACAAAGCCATTGGCTAGGTATTAATGCATATGTAAAATTTCTTTACAATTGTAACATTAACGTAAAGGAATCTACCTTTGCCTTTAAGCTTGCCGAAAAGGGATTTTTTTATTTATCTTTATCCTGCACATAACGTGCACAAAAACATATGTTTTTTTAATAGAATATGGCATGTTTAGCGTTATTTGTTCGTTTATCTTTATAGGACTACGTAAAATTATTCAGATATACGGGGAGGATGCAAGTGGAAATTGTTCATGCACCTAATATCAGTTGTACCTATAATCAGTTAGGTGCGGTTTTAACACTTTCCAAAAAAAGTTTAATAAGTGTTTATCATTTCGGATTGTTTATTTTTTTGTAGATCTATCACACCACGTTCGCATTTCCGTACATAAATTTAGAATTAAAAAAAAAAAAAAAAAAAAAAAAAAAAAACTGCTCTAAGAAAAAATTTGTGACTGACATCTAGAAACTAAATTACGCTTCTAATAAAAATAATTCCATTGCATCCTTATATATTCCAGCCCCTCTGCGAACGAGCTACAGTTACCGCTATTAAAAACCTAAAGCGTTTCCCTATATTATCGAGACCAGATTTATTTAAAAATCTCTGCAATTAAATTCAAGAGACGAGTTTTAGCGACATTAATTCGAGTTTATGAACAAATTCTATAAAATCAAGCATGACTTTCTTAGAATACAAAGGATTCATAATATTCATAATATTCAGATTATTGTTTTATCCTCTAGAAATGCATAGACTATAAATTCTCGATCATTCCATCTATTCAGTTTATTGACTTACTTTATACGCATAGCATGGGAATCTATTTTCTAGTTTAGGGATTCACAGAAAGTGACTACAATTATTTATTTACTCTAGATGAAGACGGTATATATTTTTTTTTTTCTTGGTGTGACATGTGTTATTTATTCTATTCAAATTTATTTTAGAATTTATTCATAGATGTAACCAGATTTACGAACAGGAAATCACAAAATAACTCATATACATTACAGTCTTAAAGATACATCTTTTAAACCTATTTATATATATTTATTCACGTTAAATATTATGAAATTAAGATTAAATATCCGAAATGCAATAATGAAATTTTTCTATAAAAATGGTACAATAAATATTAGTCATTCCTTTACAAAGCCACACAAAGTGTATTTAGATAATACTATATCACACATTTTTATATTTTTGTGTTTCTCTGTATGCTGTCTAAAGTATAATATACTCGATAAAATTTTAACATAAACAAACATAATTAAACATGCGTAACATAATTTAAATTTATATTTGTTGACACGCATATATTTCAGTCTTAATATTACTGTATATTTGAGAAATTAAAAAATCCAATTATAACACGACTTTGATTTAAAATTAAGATACAAACTGTTCCTTTAAAATGGATTTTTATGAAAATATAAAAAGCAGGAAATATATGTATTTCATCTGTATTATTGAAATATTATTCTAATACAGTCGAACCTTGTTAACGTGAATCTCAAGGGGGATAAAAAATTAGTTCATGCTATCAATAGTTCATGCTGTCAGTAACTAATCTTCATATAACTACACTAATCTCCATAGTGACGAAGATTGTTGAAACAATTCATGTTTAAAGTAATTAATGTTAACAGTGTTCACGTTAACGAAGTTGGACTCTATAAAACAAGTAAAAAAAAAAAAAAAAAAGCCACAAAACAGTTTCAATTTTTCGTTTCAAAATGCATATGAGTAATACAACGCATGACTAAAATTTTCAAATAGTCAACTGAACTGAAAGATTTTTATTGATTATTAATTAATAAATATGAATAGTCAAATATTTATGTTTCAAAGTTTCTTTTTTAATATATAATCTAAACAATTATTCATGTTCAACTACACATAATATGTAAGCGTAAAAAAAAATACGAACACGTGAGTGTGGGTCTATATACATAATGCATATTCGAATGAATCATTAAAAGTTGAATTGAAAAGTACGCTTGTTAAAATAAAACTAAGGAATACAATTAAAAAAAAATATGTTAGAATTGTTCTTGAACATCCAATAAATTCAGTTTATAGATTTTACATTGATTATATGTTCTAGTAACATTGTTCTCATTTTTAAATTTAGTAAAGAACAGGTTTAAAAATATCTTTTTAGTAGAGTATTGAATGAAAGAATTCTTCTGTGTAACTTGAACAATTTTCACGTGTAAAACAAATTACAAACCACGGACACTCTAAAACCAATAAATGGAGAAAATCTGTGGTATGTTAATTTTTTTTTTCTATCTCATGTTTGATCAGGCTATAAAAATGCTCAAAAGGGGATAATTCAGTGCTATTTAAAGATATCCAATTTTTTTTACGACGATGTCAATATAGTTGATGTAATCGAAGATAATCATGATGATACATCTTCTTTCAAGCAAAATTTATATTTAAGCTTTTAAAATTTCCGTCTAAAATAAAGCGTACAGAGGTATATTTGAAGAATATTTAACAAAATAAGGAGCAGGTAGTGTAATAATTTTAAGTTTCATATGCATATTTGTCATTTTTAAATATAATTATATCTCATATTCATTGACTCATTTTCAACAAAACTCATCCTTCAGTTTATGAATCACAAGATTCTTGTAAAGAAGAATATGGATATTAACCATTATATTCTATATTTAGTAGTAATATTTTTTGAAACATTTATATTTGGATATGATTTCTTTTAAAAGATTTTTATTTATATTTGAATATTATTTCTCCTAAATTATATTAAATTATATATATATATTAAGATTTTTAGATACTAAAATTTGTTCATATTTTTTACACTAAAATTTGATTATGATAAAACAATTAAAAAATAAAATCATTTTAATTGATACATTAAAATAATATATTAAATGCATTTTACATAAACCATTAACTGTTGATATAACTTTACTGTTACAAAAACCATCACATTCTTCGATTTAAGTATAACAGGAAAAGTCTTTGATTTTTAAAATATTTGAAAATCAGGAATGAAATGTAACATATATACAAAAAACCTGTTTACAGTGTTTTTAACATATAAATAATAATAATAATAAATAAGTAAATAAAAACTAATTGGTTGTGGTTCCTGAGCAAATACTCACAGTGGATTGTTTATTAAAATTATTGATTATAATTTTTTTTTTCTTTACCATAGTTAGTGCAGACAATTGTTATCTAAAGAAAATAATCTTAAATATTAAACGAAATTCCATTTCAAACCCTCTAGACAGTATTGTAGAAGTTTTTATTATTATTATTATTGAAAAATACTCAAACTCAAAATATACACACTCGGGGAGTAATTTCAACACCCCTCCTTAGAGAGAGATTATTTTACAAATACAAAAAATTTATGCTAATTGATTTTTACTATTATCAATATGCTAGTTATTTCTTACTATTATAAAAATAATTTATTAATTTCTCAGTTGTTGTTTAAAAATAATCCAACAAATACAAAAATACAAAAAATTTTTGCTAGTTACTTCTTACTATTATAAATATAATTTATTAATTTCTCATTAATTGTTTAAAAATAATCCACATCGAGTACATTATACGAAATTAGTTCCTGTGCTGCCGTTGCTGTAAATAACTCTTTTTAGGAAAAAAAAAAAAAAAAAAAAAAACTATGTAAGGTTATGCATGATTTTGTATACTCATGTACCAAAGATTAAGATTTACGAAATTATTTCCATAAATTAATAACTTTACTCAAATTCTGATTCTTAAATTTGTATAATATATTACTATAGACATTTCCTTCGTAATAATAAAAGCTTTGGTTCCTCCAATGTAACATTCGAAATAAAATGCATATCCACATCGATTCACTGAAATAAAGAAAGTTAAATTCTATCCATGATTTCTATGCGTACACTTCAACTGAAAAAAATAATGAAAATAGGATAATTAACTGAAAAATTTACATCAAAATCGAAAAAAATGTATTCAGATAAAGAAAATACAATTTTATCCATAATTTGTATGGATTTGGTAGATCTATTTATTCATTCTATATCTCTCTTTCCGTGTATTAAATGAAGCAGTTTCAGCTTTTGAAATAAACACTTTTTGTTTTATGCGGAATTTTTATAAGGCAAGTTAGAATTCAATTATGCCACGAGTACAGCGTCTAGAATAAACAGTGTGGCAATCGCCTATAACCGTGATGTTAAAACGATGCTACAAAAATTAAGCTTACCCAGATGTCGCTGTGATCGAAGCTATTGCTCAAATCGGAGGCCTGATTAGCTTTTCCCAGTTTCGTCAGTTTAATCACGTGATCTAAGCATATAATTAACCAATAGGGAGTCTCGGTTTTGTTGTCGTGACACTAGCTTCGATTACAATGACATCTGGAGACAGGCTTAATTTTTTTAGTACAATTTTATTCGCCGCTTTCCACACTGTTTATTCTAGACGCTGTACCACGAGAAATTAATAATCAAAGTGAGTACATGATAAATAGTTAAACTCACCAAATTTCTCCCTTTTCTAGAGACAACCTTTATTTTAAAAGAATTTTTACAAGTTTTAAAAAATTGTAGGAAGTAAATTATTTATCATTAGTGTTTTATTTTTAGTCCTTATTTATTAAAAATGAAGACATAGGTCCATAATTGGATAATTGTAGCAATTTTTAACGCTGCTCTGTTATAAAGGTGCTCAGATCTGGTCAGCCTATAAATAGCTCAACCTACTGCTAGGAAATTTCTGCTGACAGCAGTGTCCGATGCTTGAGGTTGTTAGGTGATAAAATACGACCAGCAGTAGCGAGTTAGTTTAGATTGGAGTGACTTTACGTATAAAGAGACATCAAATTGTGTAATTAACGCTCCTGCGCATGAAAGAAAGAAAGGTTTTTGCCGAATATGTTTTAGTAAAATAACTCGAAGATTTCTCTGTTGAATATCAACAAAACGATATTTATTCATAACGTTGTTTTCAGGTAATTACCATTCACTTCAACTCTAATTTAAAAAACAACGATTTAAATACATTAGCGACTTTCTAAAATCTGAATGATAGTTAAAAAATATTTTTCAACCAATCAGAGGCTGAAACTCTTTTTCTCACTGGTTTTCTCTAGGTTACAGAGAAAAAAAAAACTACAAAAATATATAAGATTCCAATTGACTATTTTTCACTTTTAATATTTAAAGTGATATAAAAATGTGTAATGTCATTAAAAAAAAAAAAAAAAAAAAATCCTTTAAGTAGTCGCCAGCAAAACAGCCAAAGCCTGTAGTTTTGTATTTATCCACGACAAGAAAGGAAAAAATATATAATTTCTCAAATTATATGTGAAATAATATATGTGAAATGAAACTTTAAAGTTTTAAATTAATTTAAAAGAAACATACAAATAACTATATTAATATATCTACTGAATGTAAAGCATCGCAAATTCAAACAAATAATTTTATTATAGATCTAATCTACATTTTCTCAGAAAATGTACTACCATGATGATTTGTCTCTCAGAAAAATCACATTACATAAAAATAAAATTTCATCATTCAGTCGGTGCATTCGACAACATCCATTGCTACAAAAAGGAAATCACTAACTTGCAATAAAATATCTGACATTCCTTTTCTCTCTCATAGAAAGTCGAAAGCAAACGATCGGGAAAATTTGGCAGCCAGGAATGATTCATTAATACCTTTTCAAAATGGAGTAATTTAGGTTTCATTCCGGAGCTGACCAAGCAGAAATGAATATTGTTACAGACGAGTACCCATGAGTCGTTCAGAATTCTCAAGCGTGGTTGGTTTATCGGTATCAGCGTGTACGCGGATGTTCTGGTTCGAAGAAAGCTATAAACATTGATGGATGACTAAATTTCACTAATGTCAGAGCCAACTTGAAGAAAGAAGGGATATAAAATGTAAATAATTCTGATAATTCATCAATGATTTTGAAAAAAAAAAAATCTATTAGCTTAAATAATATTATGTTGTTTCATTTATTTCGTATTTGACCAAATTATGAAATAAATAAATATATGTATATATATATTTTTTTTCTACAAAAAGTATTTTGCATTGTATGTGTCTTTTAATAAAATTTTTCCAAAACAGTTGAAAAGTCTAATTTAGAAATTTATTCATCAAGTCTGAAAGTTCATTTCAATTCATTCAGAAAGTTCAGTTCAGGCTTGATGAATAAATTTCTAAATTAAACTGAAATTTTCATGGTCTATTGGAGTTGTGTCATGATTTATAATGTCACTTGATACAGCTGTGTTTGCAGACTCGGTGACTTTGCCAACGAATGTTATGTGAGAAATGCCTAGCTGGTAATCAGCCAGGCATTTCGTAGCAACCAGGGTAGCTCGATGGTTTGAGCAGCCGCACGTAAAGCGGAAGGCCCGGGTTCGATTCCCGGCTCTGGTATTTTTCCCATAGTTGGTATAAAAATAACAGCCTTCCACTCCAGTTGAAAAGTGTTTTCCTTTCAATATGCTTGCCCATTTGTATTGGAACTTATATATTTTATTTAATATTAAAATGAGATTTGTATCATTTCTAGTTTTTATACTGCAACTCACAAAAAATTCGTTTACATTACAGTCTGGGGTGGAACACTTGCGTAGAACTCATACCACTATCAATGAAATAAAATTTTCTACTTCTTAAATCAACGGTATTATAGGTAGAGAAATTTCTTAACTCGTTAGTAGTCGCTATAGGGAGCGCCGCCTATTACAGATTGCGCACTTTTTATTTTACTCTCACCAATAATTTTAAGAAGTGATGTGATCGACGTTTCTTAGATTTTATTCGTGTTTTATGTATATCAAATGCCACTACTAAAAATGTTTGGTGGCTATTGAATAAAAAAATCTGGCAACACTGAAGGATGGGCGGCAAATCGACCAACTAGCGACTGCTAACGGGTTAAACAAATGCTGGTATGAGTTCTACGCCAGCGTTCAATCCTTGTATTGGTCATAAGAGGTATTTCTTTAAAGAATATTTCAATATAATAACAGGAGACTTGGCGCTGGAATTTTAAAACCCGATTAAACTACTACGTCAGAAACGCCAAAAGAAAAATATTTGCGATGCATACAGCTGTTTCGGTAGCCTTAAGCGTACCGTCTTCAGTGCAAAAAGAATGCACTGAATGTAAAATTTCCAACAATCAGACAAATAGGGAAGAGCGAAACCACAATTTTCAAGGTTTTTAAAATTCCATTCCTATTGGCCACACACTCCACCTTCCCCGTAATCCTATTGGTTGAACTAAATTCGGTCCCTCTCCTATATATACGAGCACTTCTCCAGATTCAGAATTCTTTTTGCACTGAAGACGGTACGCTTAAGGCTACCGAAACAGCTGTATGCATCGCTAATATTTTTCTTTTGGCGTTTCTGACGTAGTAGTTTATTCGGGTTTTAAGATTTCGATATATTTACACTGCGCTAAAGATAATGAAATTGAAATACATATTTTAAAAACGAAAATATATTTCCTGCAGAAAATCGTAGTAATAAATTTTAATAATTCCTTTACAGGACTACAAAAGAAATATACAAATCTACCACAGCAAATTATTAGCGGTATAGTTTCAGTTATGTTAGGCGATTTTTACACTTTCAAATAATTTAGAAAAGAAATTATGATTTATAGGGTTCGCAACAAAGGGCACCCTGATATCAAAATTAAAAATATTGAAAACAAATTAATACGCTTTTTTTTTTTTTTTTTTGAAAGCTGTAAAATTTTTAATAAAGTTTCAAACTTAGTAATAAAATTTACAAACAAATGGCGCTATATGCAAAACAGAATACTATAAATACATAAACAAGTAATGAAATACAAGATTTCAAATTATCCCGTTGCTAAATTGACTCCATTTACATTCCAATGCTGGAATCAGTGATGCCAGATGGTCGAAAATTATTTCCTTAAACAGTCTTCAAATTTCCCCAAATCAGGGTTTTTTTTTCGAAAAAATACCCAACTTGATTTCTACTAAAAAGGGACAATAAAATTTTTTTCAAAAAAAAAAAAAAAAAATATTAAGCATATTTTTCTATGATTTAAGCTCAGATTTTTCCCCAAATGAAGGCAATTTTTGAAAAAAATCCCCAAATAACAATAAAGCTTTTGAAAGTCTCTAGTCGTAGGGATAAATAATTACGCTGCCAATATTGACAGAAAGTTGAAGAACTCCCCATATTTGTTCCCAAAAATTTTATAATTTCCCAAAAAAGTCCCCACAAACATTCGGTCCCAAAATTGCCCCCAGAAACCTCAAAAATTCCCAAAATGGGGACAAAATCTCCAATCTGTTATTATTGGCTGGAATTGAACATGGAACAGATGTATCAGGTCTTCGGAGCACTGTTTATTGGGCCTCTGTGTAGCACTTACAGCGTACAGCACCATCTGTTATCCACTTAAGTTACTAACTTTGAAACAAACGAATTAAAAGTCTACAGCTTTTACAGGTACAATAAATACATAACGTAGTTCTATAGATATTTATTTTCGAGATTTCTGAATTTGAAACCAAGTTGTCTTTTATTTGACACCCTGTAATATGTCATGTAACGGGTAATTGTTATTAAAAAGTACTTTATAAATTATGTGGATTTTTTTTTTTGCTTATTTGTGTTTCAACATAATTTGCTGCTATTTACAATAGACTCATATTTCTTTTATCATTCAAATAGTTTACATAAGAATCAGTTTTATTATTATTATTATTATTATTATTACTACGTAATGTTTAACTTCTACCAGCTTAATATTTTGTTTTCTCCCTTTAATTATCTTTACAAATTAAAAATACGTGCATATACAAAATTTTGTGCCAAATCATTTTTGACTCATTCTTAATTTTCATGGTAATAATAATAATAACAACAACAACAATAATAATAATATTTCTAGTTCCCAGAACAAACGTCTTAAAACTCGAATATTTCAAAATAAAATAGCTCTGAAATTAATACCTAAATGTTAAGGTTATTGTTTCTTATTTCAAATTTAGTGCTTGAAATTATGTATAAATCAGTTAACAATATATTAAAGAATATAATTGAAAATAAAGCTTCTTAAAAATGTAAATGAAGGTGACTTATTCATCTTCTATTTAGTACAAAATAACTTATCATATACACTGAGAAAAAAATTCTGTAACTGACATCTATAATCTAAATTGTGGCTCTAGAAAAAATAGTTCCATGTCTTACTAATAAATTCTAGTTCCCTTGGAAAGCGAGTTCTAGAAGCCTCTATTAGAATTCTAGAGAGTTTGCCTATATTCTCGAGAGCAAAGTTATTTAGAAATCTCTGCAAATAAATGAGACTGCAAGAAGCGGGTTTCAGTACCTATAATCTTGGTTTGTTAATAAATTCTAGAAAATCAAGCGAGAATTTCTCGCAATACAAAGGATTCAGAAGATTTAGAGTATTCCGAATATTGTATTACCGTCTAGAAATGTGTACACTATAAATTTTCGATAATTTCGTCTATTCAATTTATTGGCGTGCTTTATGCGCATAGCTCGGAAATCTATATTTCTAGTTAAGGGATTTAGAAAATTTTGAATAAAAATTTAAATTAAATTTTTAATAAAAATGAATTTAAGTGTTTCGAATATCACACGAATACAACATTCAATTAGTACATTAATTTTAATTTTCAACTTCCCAGTTAATTAATGCTGAGATTTAAATGATTATTTGAACAACAATGTAAATTATTATCTGCTTTTAATGCAATAGATTTTTATTATTATTATTATTATCATACAGTAAACAATAGACAATGGGATTGTGCAATACAGTATTGTTGCAAAGGATAAAAAGAAAAACCTTTTCGAAAATGTCATTGCTGTTTCAATAAAGATACTTTTACAGGCATATGAAAAACAGCAGCGATTCACTGCCTTCGGAATGAGTTGTCTTAGTAAAAACCGGACGTTTTAGCAACTAATTTGAAGAATTAGGGAAATTGGTTGTTTGAGTTTATCAAAATTTAGAAGCTCCATCTTCAATAGAAACCAGGTTTCTGGAATTTATAATGACCCATTAATTTCTCGCATATAAATAACTCGAATCCTTGGTAAATCATCTCCGAGAGAATAAAAATATAACAGGCTCTTCGGAATGAAACAGTAATTTTCAGACTTTTGTGCTGTGCAGTTATTTAAAGAGATTGTTCTATAAGAGGTTGGTCTTTGTTTCTCAAAAGTCTATATTCCTGGTCTATGGTATATTAAAACAAACTGTTGAGGTATATTAAACTGTTTATTTTACTTGTACATTTGTGGTATGAGAACATACTTTTATTTGACTGCTTGCAGAATAGTGTTCAAATAAAAGGCAATCGTTGACTAGAACCTACACGTTTCTTTACAAATTATTTTCTACACTCATGAAAATGGATATTTTAACAGAAGTATCACGAATAGGTACAATATATGTAGCTTCGTAATCGAAGGAGACATTATTATTATTCCATGTTGTATGTCAAACATGCATTTTTTCATATAAAGATTATCTATTAATATATATCATATGCAGTCGAACCTCGTTAAAGTGTAACACTGATAACATGAATTACTTTTAACATGAACTGTTCCCACGATCACCGTCAACATGAAAATTACCTTAGTTATAGATTAGTTACTGATAACATGAACAAACTTTTTATCCCCCTTGAAAATCACGTAAATGAGATTCGAATGTAACATACATATATACAAATAATATTGTTCTAGTGGTGTCGAAAGGTATTAAACTGTACCAGCGACAAATCTGACTTTCACAAGTAATGTATTTTAATATTTTTGTCCTTTCAATAAACGAACTATTTGTAAGATCTCGCTAGAAACTTTTAGGAAAATTCCCATGTGATACAAGTTTAGAATACCTGGTAATTTCTTTTTCCATGTATGCTAATAACAGTTATGCTAATAGACTACACACAGAGAAATACTAGAAATTTAAAACTTAAATTTAGGATTCAAAGATCTCAAAACGTGTAAATATAACAAAAATTCAATTTAGAAAATGTAACTAATATATATATATTCTCTGTACTATTTATGGATGAGAAAACGTGATCAATCCGCATTCTAGTACATGATTGTAGTTCATTTGAAAATTAACTAATTACGAAAATATAGTTCATAGTATGAATTGATTAATACTTTCTTGGAATCTTGTAAATTAGAATTTATTACATGGTTCTCCAAGCAGAAATGAGAACACGGCATTTGAATGGCCGCGTTCTCTGTGTGGTCAGAACAGTAACAGGTTTAACCAAAAACTGAGATTCAATTGTTGGTCAAACAGTACAGGCAACTGAATATCTTACCAGGGAATAAATCATGGTAGTTCTATAAATCGATTTCTTTATTTTCTTTCTTTATATTGTTTGAGGAGGTGGGGGTGAGGAAGTCGATGAATCTGAATTTCTAAGTTCCCACCACAATCATTTCCCACAATCCCTCAAAATGTTTAAAAACGCTCCTAACACCTGAACTTTTTGAATATATGAACTCTTTAATTTTCTTTAATTTATTTCTTTATTATTATTATTATTTCTTTATTTCTTTATTTATTAATATAATACTAAATTTTACTTTTTAACGGTACCCAGAATAAGACAATATTTGAAACTATATGTAACATTAAAGTTTGAAAAATATTTTTTAAATTCAACTAAAATCATTAAACTTTATCTATTGTTTTACCTTCATTTTCTCTTGTTTTCAGAAGAGAAAGAAAATATAAATAATTCTAAATAATTCTATTGAATATCTAAATAATTTTAACGCATTGTATTCAATTTATTTGTAAATTATTCTCATTTTTTTTTATTTATATTCACTGAAGATTTACAAATTTAATTAAAATTACTTTAAGAAAAGCATTAAATAAAGAATCTAGTATTTTAAACTACTGTTATCATAATATTCATCCGAAAATATCATAGATATAAATCAATGGCAGTTTTATTGATCTAAAAAAGAGAAGTAAGTTTATTATAGCAAGGATTTGCTGTTTTATGTAAAGTATGCATCAAATTAAAAAAAAAAAAATACGCTGTGGTTTTAAATAAAAATATGAAATATTTGAATTTAAAAGATTTTGCATTTCTATAAAAGATTTAGATTCATTTTAAACATTGTGTTTACGATATAGTTTTCGAAAAAGTATTTGAAATGCGGTCCCAGATTAGAAGTAGATTAAACTAGGCACGTTAATTTTCAGTTACATTTTTTCAAAATTCTTTTTAAATAGTAGCATTTATTTTTTAAATACATAAATATATAGATGATATAATTAGCTTTTTGTTAAACTTTTACCTCTTAACTCGATAAAAACACTGTTAAAAATGGTTTCTCAAAAATGAGCTAAATCGTCTCAAAATAGCTCCGAAACAATATGTACTTAAGAGCCATTTTTTTAAAAGCTGGACAAAGTCTATGGAGGTGTGATAGTTGGCATTTTCAATTTTCCCGAAACTTTCAGGATATGTCAGGAGTACTGTGATAAGAAAAAGCGAAATTTATTTTTTTCTGAATTTCATTTGTTTGACCTAGAGAGGGGGGTCAAAGTCTTAGGCCGTAAATAAAGGGTGCCATTTTAATATCATTTTACTACTAAAGCCATGAGTGACCCATGTCAATTTTTTTTTAAATACGGATACTACTTGATACTAAGTACATTTTAGCATAAACAGTTTGGTGGGTCATTCATGGCTTTAAAGGCCAGGGTCATTCAAAAGTGAAGTTTTCGTTGATTTTTTCCATGTTTTCAGTCTGAATATCTGCTAAGGCCATGAGTGCCCCATAGAATTAATTATGGGGTTAATTACACACCTTAGTACAGAACTTAAAAATATTTAAAATTGCATGGGTCACTCTTGGCTTTAGTAGATAAACGGTCTCAAAGTTGAAAATTTTCAAAAAAAGGTCAAATTTGATGGTAAATTACTCTGTAAGCCATGAATCAATAACTATGAGAGAGAGTTTTAATTATACCCTAGATGGTCTAGTTTTGGACCAAGGTTACAAACCTATGGGGCTTGCAAGATTTATTTAGATATAGTCTATTTTATATCGCCAATGTGTACCTGTTCTATGTAGTACAAAACGCTTGAGACCCTATTTTGTAATGCATTAATCCTTGTTTAAAACTTCCCATTTTACATTACAGAGGTCAGCATCAAAATAAATATAAAATTAAAATTAAATTTAAAAATCTGGAGTGACTCCACTCGACTTTCCGAACATTGAGTAATTAACAGTTTTGTAGATAAAGCCTATAAATGCTAGATTCACCAAAATGCTCATAGTTAGTGCAACAGTGATTTATAATATTCATATAAATTTTCAGCTCAATTGAATAAGGCGTTTAGATGCTATCGCACTTTTAAAAATTTGGTCCCATAGGCCCTAATGATAAGGAATTTTTCTTTGTGTCCCTGTAAAAACACTATAAGTGCTAGATTCTCCAAATTCTATACAGACTATCTGTGACCTATAATATGTGTATAAATGTTTTGCTCAATTGAATAAAGCGTTTAGATGCTATCGCACTTTTAAGATTATGGTCAAATAGGCCATAATGATAAATAAGTTTTCTTTGTGTCCCTGTAAAAAAACTATAAGTGCTAGATTCATCAAAATCGATAGAGTTCGTGCTATAGTGACTTGCAACATACGTACCAACTTACAGCTCATTCGAGCAAAGCGTTTAGACACTAGCGTGTTCACTCACACACATACACACACACACACACACACACACATACATATATCATCGTAAAAAGAGTGAAGACGGACTCAGGGAACCTCGAAACGTATAGAAACATCAAAATCTCAAATTCGGATTTTTGACATGATTACAATACTTTCTTCACTATAGTATTCGGAAAGTAATAACCTAAGATACATCTGAAATGTGCATATTGTTATATTATGTAAAACATATATAGGGTGATGAAAACAAGACTGTATACAAAAAAATAATAATGATAATAATAAAAATAAAAATTGCGCATGAGACTAATTGAAAAAGGTCTTTCAAGTAGCTTCCCCTATATTTGTTTCAGCTGGCTCCTGCCCACAATTTTCACTTCACGAGATGTTAAGCTACCAGTACTTATGCTCGTGGGCGTTTCAAATCATATGATTAGCAAGCTGCACCTATACACTATAAACGCTGAATCAATCAGAAGCATTCACCAATTTTTGTTACATAAAATGCAACATCACTTAAAAATTTGAATTTTTACTCACAGTAAAAAACAGTACTCAAAAACAGTTTTATCCTCATAAAATCGACAGATGTTTACATACACATCTTTTTTTACAATGTAAAGTAGGTTTTGTGTGTCAGTACTTCCCTTTATTGGCAATGAATAAGAACTTAAAAATTGTATTTTTTATTTCCATGTTTCAACTTACCCCGTACTTCAACTTGCCCCTGTCTCCCTTATGTAATTTTTACTTTCCGAACACTATAGTGAGGAAAGTATTGCAGTCATGTCAAAAATACGAATTTGAGATTTTGATATTTCTATACGTTTCGACGTCCCCTGAGTCCGTTTTCACTATTTTTGCGATGATGTATGTATGCATGTATGTATGTGGGTGGGTGAACACGCTAGCGTCTAAACGCTTTGCTCGAATGAGCTGCAAGTTGGTACGCATGCTGGAAGTCACCGTAGTACGAACTCTATTAATTTTCATGAATCTAGCCTTTATAGTTTTTTTACAGGGACGCACAGAAAAATTCTTTATCATTATGGCCTATGGGACCAAAATTTTAAAAGTGCGATAGTATCTAAACGCCTCATTCAATTAAGTAAAAAAATTATACACATATTATAGGTCACAGATACTCAATCTGTATAGATTTTGAGAATCTAGAAGTTATGGGTTTTTTACAGGGACACAAAGAAAAATTATTTATCATTATGGCCTATGAGGCCAAATTTTTAAAAGTGTGATAGTGTCTAAACGCCTTATTAATATGAGCACAACATTTGTACACATGTTATAGGTCACAGTTTCACCAACTGTATAGATTTTGGTGAATTTAGCACTTACAGTTTTTTTACAGGAACACAAAGAAAAATTCTTTATCATTATGACCTATGGGACCAAATTTTTAAAAGTGCGATAGCATCTAAACGCCTTATTCAATTGAGCTGAAAATTTATATGAATATTATTAATCACTGTTGCACTTACTATAAGCATTTTGGTGAATCTAGCATTTATAGGCTTTATCTACAAAACTGTTAATTACTCAATGTTCGGAAAGTCGAGTGGAGTCACTCCAGATTTTTTAATTTTATATTTATTTTATATTTATTTTGATGCTGACCTCTGTAATGTAAAATGGGAAGTTTTAAAAAAGCATTAATGTATTACAAAATTGGGTCTCAAGCGTTTTGTACTACATAGAACAGGTACACTTTGGCGATATAAAATAAACTATATCTAAATAAATCTTGCAAGCCCCATAGGTTTGTAACCTGGGTCTAAAACTAGACCATCTAGGGTATAATTAAAACTCTCTCTCATAGTTATTGACTCATGGCTTACAGAGTAATTTACCATCAAATTTGACCTTTTTTTGAAAATTTTCAACTTTGAGGCCGTTTATCTACTAAAGCCAAGAGTGACCCATGCAATTTTAAATCTTTTTAAGTTCTGTACTAAGGTGTGTAATTAACCCCATAATCATTTCTGTGGTTCACTCATGGCCTTAGCAGATATTCAGACTGAAAACATGAAAAAAATCAACGAAAACTGCACTTTTGAATGACCCTGGCCTTTAAAGCCATGAATGACCCACCAAACTGTTTATGCTAAAATGTACTTAGTATCAAGTAGTATCCGTATTTAGAAAAATTGACATGGATCACTCATGTCGTTAAGAGTAAAATGATATTAAAATGGCACCATTTATTTACGGCCTCAAACTTCGACCCCCTCTCTAAGTCGAACAAATCAAATTCAGAAAAAATTAAATTTCACTTTTTCTTATCACAATACTACTAACACATCCTGAAAGTTTCGGAAAAATTGAAGATGTCAACTATCAAAATTGTCCAACTTTTAAAAAAATGACTCTTAAATTTTAAAACCCCTGTACTCATTTTTCAGTATATTGACATGCTGAAAAATGGTTATATTTGTATTCTTAGTGGTCAGTTCCATTTTCAGCATGTCAATATACTCAAAAATGAGTACAAGGGATTTTCAAATTTAAGTATATATTGTTTTTGAGGTATTTTGAGACAATTTTGCAAAATAGCAAATTTTGAGACAATTTTCCATTATATTATTCTGGAATAATACGATAAACATAACTGTGCTTAAAATGATTGAAATAAATATTATTACTTTTAAATAAATCGTCGTCACTTTTAATATATATATATATTTTTTTTTTATGACGTTTCATTATATTAGGATGCCATTTTTGAGTGTGCGTGTAAATATTAGCAAATGTCTCAATAAAATACACGACATCCTTTATTCAAACAAATTCCAAGATATTCTAATAACCATTATTCTAATCAGTCTCACATATTATTCCTTATAGTTTTTTTAGTTCCCCATCATACTATAGGTATGGGGAACTTAGGTAATCGTGAAAATTTTAGTTCCCCATCATACTATAGGTATGGGGAACTTAGGTAATCGTGAAAATTTTCGACCTCGGTTTTTATGGAAAGATGTGAGAGGCATTTATAATAATAGAATATATATACTTCACTTTAATTTCACTAAATGGTGTTAGACGCTACATACAATCGTTTTGTGTCCTAGAAAGAATTTAATAGAATGTTGTTGCTGTTTTTGCTTGGAATTTTTAATGATCTTTACCTGTGCTGTAATTAATTCCTATATTGGCTCAAGAATCTATCATGAATCTTAGAAAATATATAGGGAACATAAAAAATAAATACTTTTTTCACCCTTTTTTAAGGTCTTAATACTTTTTTCGGCCCATATGTACCAATAGTAAATTCAAGTAGCACCTCACTAAAATCTCATTAATTACTATGATGAAGTGATATTATGCATACATATTTATTGCATATATCTTTAAAAAAATACTCTTAAATAACGAAAAAAATATGATAATGCGGTATATCAATGTTAACTTTTCATTTTTTGTAATTATGAATTAATCTATATTAATAAAATCAGAGTTTTGTCTGTAAATTTGTCGGAATCGAAAAATTTTGCGATATCTTCACGTTTTACACCCCATGAAAGCCGAAAATGACTTCAGAAAATTTTGCCTGTGTGTGTGTGTGTGTGTGTCTGTGTGTGTGTCATCGTGTCCGAATGTCGCTTTTTTTGTCCGGGCATCACTTGAGAACGGCTGGACGGAATTCAACGATGCTTGGCAGGAATTTAGGTCTTCACCCAACTTAAAATTATATCTATCAACTTTTCAGAAATTCCCCCCCGTTCTCCCCCTAGGGGGTAAAAGACTAAAACACGTTTGTCCGGGCATCACTCGAGAACGGCTGAACGGAATTCAACGGCGCTTGGCAGGGATTTAGGTATTCACCCAACTTAAAATTATATCCATCAACTTTTCAGAAATTCTCCCCCGTTCCCCCCTGGGGGGTAAAAGACTAAAACACGTTTGTCCGGGCATCACTCGAGAACGGCTGGACGGAATTCAACGGCGCTTGGCAGAAACTTAGGTCTTCACCCAACTTAAAATTATATCTATAGAAATTTTCAAAATTCTGATTAGTGTTTAAATTGTGGGTAAAAAACGCCTGCGCATGCGCCATAAATATTTTTTCACTAAAACGCTTTGAATGGAAAAATAAAATGCAAAAATAAATTTTTAAGATAAAGACTTTTTTCATTCGCGTGAATCGCACTAAAAATTATGAAAAGATTTAAATGAAGTTTTGCCATCTGAGTTTCATACTTTAGTTAATTTTAAAACATCTAATTGTCGTATCGAAAAACTGTTTACACCCCAGGATTCAGAAAAATTATCTCTTTAATTTGGTACTGAATTTGTAACGATAGGTCTGATACTTCTAATTTATTTTCCCCTTTTTCCGTTTTTCCGTTGCCACTTAAATTTCATACTTTAGTTATTTTTTTTAATATCTAATTGTCGCATCGAAAAACTGTTTGCACCCCTGGATTCAGAAAAATCGCCTCTTTCATTTGGTACCAAATTTATAAATATAGGTCTGATATTTCTAATTTATTTTACCCTTTTTCCGTTTTCAACCTAGATTCGATATGGAACAGCTTTAGTATTGGATCCCTTTGGCAAAATTTGAAATTCGGAACCGAAGTAGCTCGGACGTTTCTCGCCAAGATCTTTGATTGCACAATTGAGATAGCCAATTCAGTTCATCGCAAAAATGGCTTAAAATATTTAAAGTCACCAAAGGGTTCCCATACTAAAGCTGTGCATTTTGTACTTATTTATTTATATTTTCTATTAAAGACTTCTGTGGTCACGAAATTTGGTGCGTAAATTGTTTGTTTGCATCCGGCACTTATTGTAACTGGATTTCACGAAATTCGAAATCCCCCCCCCCTTCTCGGAGTCGGAGGGCAATAAACGGTATAACTTCTGTATAACCCCACAGCTGAATTTGGCGATTTTTCTTTGGCGTTGTTTTGAAGGATAACGATGTCGTTCTGGACTGTTTGCGATATAATATGGCAGCCTAATATTTTGCTTATTTTGGATTTATGATTTAGATTATGATTTTATCATTTATCATATATGATTTATGATTTTTAGATTTATGATTTAGCCATAATCGCCAACAAAAAAAAATCGCCAAATATCGTTGTGGGTTTATACTGAAGTCGTTCCCAATAAACATGTGTAAAAACATGTTTTTCCGTTTGAATTCGCTTTGAATTATCTTAGAATGACGAATTTTGGTGTGCGGATATTGATTAAGTGTACGCATTATGTACGTTAGTGGGATTTTGCAAAACTTCGAACTCACCCACTGAGGAAGGGGAAGTAACAAGTGGGTAAGTTGTGCCTAAGGCAGTGGGGACCCAGACTGTATATTGATTAAGTGTACGCATTATGTACATTAGTGTGATTTTACAAAACTTCGAACTCACCCGATGAGGAAGGGGAAGTAAGAAGTGGGTAAGTTGTGCCGAAGACAGTGGAGACCTAGACTCCTCACTTTGCGAGCGAGAAAACCTCTACCAATCACAGCGAGAACTTGGGTTATTAATAAAGATATGGGATTTTGACAACTCATTTAAGTTTAATGTCCAGCGAAGCGGGCAAAGCCTGCTAGTGTATAAATAAAAACGTATGTTATTTTTATTTTTATTTTTTTTTATTTTTAGTACGGAGGACTATTAGTCCCAATATGCGGATAAAACGTTGTCGCCAGTTTTACGATGGTTGGACATTTATCAATATAATTAAAAAACTTGAAAGCGATGTTATAATTTGATTAAAAAAAAAAAAAAAAAAAAAAAAAACTGTCCTCCGTGCTAAACTAAATTCTGCTTTTGCCAAAATTTCATCAAAATCTTTTTTTTTTTTTTTTTTTTTGAAAGGAAAAGTAAAGAAAAGAAATAATAATCAGTATCGAAACGGACAGTATTTTAAAAAGTTTAAGAAGCCCTTTTTCATACAAAAATACATAACTTTTTTTGATTTTTAACTTATACCAAAAAAGTTTACGAGTTGATTTTAAATTTGTTTTTTAAAAATAAAATAAACTCAAGCGTAAGTATTAAAATTGATATAAAACTTTGTGAAAAATTAAACTTGCAGGGTAAAATTGGCGTCATTATAGCTCTAAAAGTATTATATATATTTTTTTTTAATTATTATTATTATTTTTTATTATTACTAGCAGGCTTTGCCCGCTTCGCTGGACGTTAAACTTAAATGATTTGTCAAAATGCTATATCTTTATTAATAACCTAAGTTCTCGCTGTGAGTGGTAGAGGTTTTCTCGCTCGCAAAGTGAGGAGTCTGGGTCTCCACTGTCTTCGGCACAACTTACCCACTTCTTACTTCCCCACCCTCAGCGGGTGAGTTCGAAGTTTTGCAAAATCCCACTAATGTACATAATGCGTGCACTTAATCAATATCCACACACCAAAATTCGCCATTCTAAGATAATTCAAAGCTAATTCAAACGGAAAAATATGTTTTTACACATGTTTATTGCCATCCGACTCCGAGAAGGGGGGGGTGGATTTCGAATTTCGTGAAATGCAGTTACAATAAGTGCCGGATGCATACAAACAATTTACGCACCAAATTTCGTGACCACAGAAGTCTTTAATAGACAGTATTATAAATAAAAAAAAATAAATAAAAAATAAAAATTATACAGACACGACACTATTTCATTATTTAAAACATGAAAATCTGACATTGACAGATTTTAATTTAGTGCCAGAGGCCTACAGATATTGTACAGCTGCAGATATTGTAACAAATAACGTTGGAAGTCCAAACTGTCTTATAGCCGCAAAACAACGTTTTTTCTCTTTTTCCAAATGAGGGGGGGGGGGGTGCCTTGGGGGGACTCATGTCAAAGGTGTGCCTTGCGGGGGGAACTCATGTCAAAGTTGTACCTTGTGGGGGACTCATGTCAAAGTTGGGCCTTGGGTGGACTCATGTCAAAGTTGGGCCTGGGGGGGAACTCATGTCAAAGTTGGGCCTTGGGGGGACTCATGTCAAAGTTGTACCTTGGGGGGACTCATGTCAAAGTTGGGCCTTGGGGGGACTCATGTCAAAGTTGGGCCTGGGGGGGACTCATGTCAAAGTTGGGCCTTCGGGGGACTCATGTCAAAGTTGTACCTTGGGGGGGACTCATGTCAAAGTTGGGCCTGGGGGGGACTCATGTCAAAGTTGGGCCTTGGGGGGACTCATGTCAAAGTTGTACCTTGGGGGGGACTCATGTCAAAGTTGGGCCTGGGGGGACTCATGTCAAAGTTGGGCCTTGGAGGGGACTTCATTCAATAAATCCCCATTCAATAAACCGACTGAAATAGGCCCTTAGCACTATTAAGAGTGTATTATAAAAATTCGACAACGCTGTACCGACTGAAATAGGGGTACCTTGGGGGGGGGACTCATGTCAAAGTTGTGCCTTGGCGGGACTTCATTCAATAAATCCCCATTCAATAAACCGACTGAAATAGGCCCTTAGCACTATTAAGAGTGTATTATAAAAATTCGACAACGCTGTACCGACTGAAATAGGGGTACCTTGGGGGGGAGTCATGTCAAAGTTGGGCCTGTGGGGGGGGGGGACTCATGTCAAAGTTGTGCCTTGGGGGCCTTCATTCAATAAATCCCCATTCAATAAACCGACTGAAATAGGCCTCTAGCACTAATTAAGAGTGACCTATAAAAATTCGACAACTGTACCGACTGAA
The DNA here is from genome assembly GCA_963930645.1 of Salticus scenicus. Lineage (NCBI taxonomy): Eukaryota > Metazoa > Arthropoda > Arachnida > Araneae > Salticidae > Salticus > Salticus scenicus. Next base: position 209,230,557 of record OZ005658.1, on the reverse strand, counting down.
ATAGGCCTCTAGCACTAATAAATACAAAAAGCACAGCTTAAGTATCGGCACCCTTTGGTGACTTTAACTATTTTATGCCATTTTTGCGATGAACTGAATTGGCTATCTCAATTGTGCAATTAAAGATCTTGGCGAGAAACGTCCGAGCTACTTCGGTGCCCAATTTCAAATTTTGCCAAAGGGATCCAATACTAAAGCTGTTCCATATCGAACCTGGGTTGAAAACGGAAAAAGGGTAAAATAAATTAGAAATATCAGACCTATATTTATAAATTTGGTACCAAATGAAAGAGGCGATTTTTCTGAATCCAGGGGTGCAAACAGTTTTTCGATGCGACAATTAGATATTAAAAAAATAACTAAAGTATGAAATTTAAGTGGCAACGGAAAAACGGAAAAAGGGGAAAATAAATTAGAAGTATCAGACCTATCGTTACAAATTCAGTACCAAATTAAAGAGATGATTTTTCTGAATCCTGGGGTGTAAACAGTTTTTCGATACGACAATTAGATGTTTTAAAATTAACTAAAGTATGAAACTCAGATGGCAAAACTTCATTTAAATCTTTTCATAATTTGTAGTGCGATTCACGCGAATGAAAAAAGTCTTTATCTTAAAAATTTATTTTTGCATTTTATTTTTCCATTCAAAGCGTTTTAGTGAAAAAATATTTATGGCGCATGCGCAGACGTTTTTTACCCACAATTTAAACACTAATCAGAATTTTGAAAATTTCTATAGATATAATTTTAAGTTGGGTGAAGACCTAAGTTTCTGCCAAGCGCCGTTGAATTCCGTCCAGCCATTCTCGAGTGATGCCCGGAGAAACGTGTTTTAGTCTTTTACCCCCTAGGGGGGAACGGGGGGGAATTTCCGAAAAGTTGATAGATATAATTTTAAGTTAGGTGAAGACCTAAATTCCTGCCAAGCGTCGTTGAATTCCGTCCAGCCGTTCTCAAGTGATGCCCGGACAAACGTGTTTTAGTGCTTTACCCCCCAGGGGGGGAACGGGGGGGAATTTCCGAAAAGTTGATAGATATAATTTCAAGTTGGGTGAAGACCTAAATTCCTGCCACGCGTCGTTGAATTCCGTCCAGCCGTTATCGAGTGATGCCCGGACAAAAAAAGCGACATTCGGACACGATGACAAACACACAGACACACACACACACACACACAGGCAAAATTTTCTGAAGTCATTTTCGGCTTTCATGGGGTGTGAAACGTGAAGATATCGCAAAATTTTTCGATTCCGACAAATTTACAGACAAAACTCTGATTTTATTAATATAGATTAAGATTAACTTTTTTTTTTTTTTTTTTTTTTTTTTTTTTCAAGATATCATTTATTCTCACTCTTTCTATTTTCACACTCCATCTAAAAACACCACGCCTATACATTAACTTTTCTATTTCTTAGACATTCCATTTTCAGACTAAATTAATGCTTTCTGCTGACTATCTCTCAATGGGGTTTGCAGGCAATACACTCTTTAGTATTGTTCCCGGGGGATAAAAATGCACGGAAAAGAGATATTTTATTTTATTGCAATCTATACCAAATGATTGCATTTTTATTTCATCTCTATGAAAAATAGAATTTGCTTTATATTTTATATTGCATTGTAAACAGTAAAATAATTTCTTTCGAAAATGTTATCAAATGAAGTATTTTGAACCAATTCTTGCCACAGAAAACTGCGGAGTTATCCCGTAAATATTACAGGATCGTGCAAAGGGAGATATTTTGGAATAGATCCTAATAAATTATCGAGGTTAAAGCGAATTGTCTCCAATATATATTTTATTATTATTATTTTTATTATTATTATTATTATTATTATTTGAGGAATCTTTTTAATCTCTTGTGAGAAAATCTTTGTCAATTTCTAGATTACATAATGCAATTTGAAACTCAAAAATTGTTTTGAATGTGTTAGATAAATAGGAATTTACAAAGTTTTTATTCAATTTTACATAGCTTTTATTTTATTAAAAGGTCTATAAATTTTACATTAAATGTTTATACTTATTTATATTTGTAGAGGAGAGAAGGTGAATATGGAATACCATTTCTGTTTGTACACCATAATAAACTGAAGTATTTGTTATCATTGTACATTCGCCTTTAGCAAAATTCCAACATTTATTAATATGGTTTTATGGTTTTATGTTGTGAATAGTAGAGTTTACATGCAAACATTTTAAGCTATTGTATGGCAATATAGACCAAGCGGGTAGTATGAAATACTTATAAAGGGAAATATGAAAATAGAATAACCATTTCCTTAAAGATTGTATAGAATAGCGTAATATTTTTTAAAGAAAATCACGAATAATCGCAATATAAACATTTTATTTTGAAATTATTATTCAAAATAAACAATTTTGAAGAATTATCAAGTTTCAAGTTTTACGAAATTTGCAAATAATATGGAGTAATTACTATTCCATACTGACTGGGTGCCATCTTGGAGAGTTAACCCTTTGGGACGCACTGTCCTCGCGCAATTATTAAGTTCCAACTGCAAAAACGCATCCCGGAATTTTTTTAGAAAACTTTTACTTTTATAACATAGCAGAAAAGGTCGCCAATTTCTTTTATTTTAATCTTGTTTCTGAATTCCGGTGGCAATGTAATTTAAATGATCCGAATTACCTTGCGCCGCAAAGGGTTAATCAAGCTCAACCGCCTGTTGATAAAAATAAATTTATTGGAATCAGACTACTAACTAATCAAACTCCCCTACCGACAATGACGCTAGTTTTTTATCGATTTTACTCCTTCATAAATTGATTATAGAATTCGCAACAAGTTTTATGACACAGAAAATACTCGTCTCTATGACACAGAAGGCATACGGATCTCTGAGGCCTAGTGAAGACGTTTGATTTCTATTGCTAGATTGCAGCATCTTACAGTGAGATATAACGGTATCCCATTTTATCCTAATATTAGCTATTTTTCAAAGTTCTTTTATTTAATAAAGATACAATCTTAAGATTTACTGTTTTCTGTCTTAATAAATTAATCCTTTAATGATCATTGGTTTCGCAGTGAAACCAAACATTTGACGTAATTTAAGAATTGTTATGCAGCAGTTTTTTTTAACACCTCCCCCCCCCTCCCCCCTTGTTTTAATCAGGTTTTAAAATTTTGTTTCTTTTCTGTTGTCACATAGCAGCACTATTCCAAAATTTAACAAATAATGCTTCAAACGAAGCTAAATGCATAAGTCACTTGAAGTTTCTTAGTGTGCGCGAGTGCGAATTGTTGTTTTGAGGATGCACTAATATCTAGTTTTTTTCATTTAATGAAGAGCTGGACTAATATTTTCACCTGAAACAACTTTTACGAGTTTTTGTAGTCGATAATGTTTACTTACAAAGTGTTTTATTTATTAAAGAATTTAATAAGGTTAACTTATAGATGTTTCAAACCAAAAATTTCTCAAAAAGAAACAATGTTAATTTTTTTATTTTTTTAATATTTATGGTCAGCTGTGTGTCTAAAAGTCGTTTTTAATATTAGTTTAGTAACTTTTAATATAAATTAAGAAGTGAACGTTAAAGGGTTAATAAATAAAAAACCTAAGAGGTAATACACAGTTATTACAGTATTTTATATAACTTGGTAATTAACACTTTCGCGGCCGTTGGCGTAGATTCACGTCGTTTGGAAATCTGTAACTCCAACATTGGGCGTTCCTTTTGAAATTTGTATGTTGCTATATTTCTTAAGAATATTCCCTTTATTCATATCTGTTCAATAAAAACTCTATGGATACATATATTTTCATTAGAAAGAGTGTAATTATTATGTATACTCATATGTAATATAAATATGTAAACAGAAACCTTGTTCTGAAATTATATTGTTTGAATGAATAACGCCCAGAGGTGGAACATGTAATCAAAAAGACAAAAACATGCGGTCGCGAAAGTGTTAAACAATGTTTATGTCTGTAAATCAGATTTAAGCATTGAATTTTCACCCACTTCCTTTTATCCAGTTGAGCTGAAATTTTGTACATATGCTTAACTCAGTGACAATAGATGTTTAAGTAGTAACGGACATATGGAAGGTATCAGAAAACCTTAGGCCACTGAGACTCAAATCCAGATCAAATATTTTTCGTATTTTGTCTCGCTTCCTAACTTCCAAAAATTATAAGGTAAAGCTAGGTGAGATTGCGCGGCAGGAGAGATTGCGCGCATAGATGATTGGAGGAAAGGGATAGTTTGTGAGATCTGCTATTCTAGGTAATTGTACCACAACAATAGTGGAGTGGTCACTTGAAAGTGCACGTTAAGTGTTTCAATCGTCTAAAGTAAAAAATGGTTATTTTGCCTCGTTTTCAAAAATAAATGCTTGAATTTTCCTATCTCTTCTTAGGATTTTCTATAGAAAGCAGTTGTACGAAATATTTCTAAATTAATTTTTTCTCATAATCTACTAACATAGGTTAAAGATACGAACACCAAAAGTTCTCTATAAAAGAGAATAATTATTGAATAACAGGCTCCACAATCTCTCTTATCGAAATGGGATAATCCGCACATTGGTTACTTGGGAGAGGTTGAGCAATGATTGCATTAAATTTTATACTAGGAGAAAATACGCAGCTTATTGGTAATGACAAGGACAATGAGGAGGAGTTTGTTGAATATCTGGAACTGAACCAGAAGACAAATTCGACGAGTAATTAGGCTAGTTTAACCCATTTGAGACGGCACATCTTTTAGGAAAACGTTCCCAGAATCAGAAGTTGGACGTTTTTCGAGCGTGGAAACAATTGGCAAAGTCACACCTCTGGTAATATTTACCTCTTAAGTGTCAATATTAGCCAATGTAAAATTTATCACAAACTATATAATGTTGTTGTATATCTATTTATCTGTATTGGCTGCTTAAAGTAAAACGATAAAACTGAATGCAAACAAAAAATGTCAGTCTTCTCAAATTTCTTTTTAAGTACTGTAATGGTCTAAATTCAAATAAAATAAAATAGATTAAATTAACGTAAAGGTTTTAAAGTTGAAACGAGAAGGTTTCAAACCAAGTGAAATTTAGTTTTGTGTTTTGAATATTTCTGCACGGAGGATTTTGAGGAAAATAACCTTAATAAATATTAGACAGTGGGCGAGTTCTTTGCTTAAAAGTGGGCGGAACCAATCATATATCATTCGAAACACGGCTCGAAACATAGCTGGAAGTCTCCGTACTTTTTTGGGATACATTGACAGATGAGAAATTTCCGCATTATTTGCTACCACTATTTTTATACAGAAACTTTTATCAGGTTTTTCAATGTGACGTAATTAAATAGTAAAGAAATTATTGTATAAAAATAGTGGTGACGTATAAAAGAAAATTTCTCTTTATTGGAAGTGTCCTGAAGAAAGAGCAGAGGCCTGTTTTTTCGGCTTGGAAGTGCATTGCACATACAATGTTGTGCAATCCGTCTCGAATGGTTTAATTTGTGGCATGCTATTACACGAAAGCTTCACCATTTAGAAAAATAAGTACAATAATTGCGGACAACTACGTATTAGGTAAGCAGACCAGAAAACACTGAAACTAAAAAGGAAATGTACTAATTTTAATTTAAACGCGTTATCTAGTAACTTAATGAGATTTTGTAATCTTATCTGATTTTTCTTTTCCTTCTATTACTTTAAAAATTTTTCTTTAAATAACATTTTTTATTATTTTTAAGCTTCTTTTATTTTTCCGATTTTTTAATTAATAAATCAAAATATTCACTCTTAGAACAAAAATATTTGTTTGCAAAAACCGTACAGCAATGTCATTTAAGTGCAATTATTACTGTTAAGAATTTCATTATAATTATAATCAAGCGCAATCTCTCTTACCTGTGTTCGCATGCTCAATCACTCCTACCCCATAAGGAGAGATTGCGCAAAACAGCTCTCTTTGTTTTATTACAACTATAGCTTTAATTTATAGCATAACAACAAGATAATAATGGAAATGTATAGAAAACGAATGAATTAAAAACATTTCAGAACTAGTTTAACAAAAAATTAATATTTAGATTTTTTTATATCATTTTGTTGAATTTTGCGAAAACTCTCCTGGCTTTACCTTATAATTCAGACTACAATACGTTCTCATTGCTAAACTAATAACGGACATAGAAGGATGGGGAGAGCAGCGGGGACTATGAAAGCCTGGCCAACTACTCCAGTCTAAAATTTTAATGAGAAATTTTTACTCACTTTCTGTTATCCGATTCAGCTGATGTTTTGCATACATTATATTAACAATATCCGCCTAACACATATTATGCATAATACCCACACCCGATGAGTTGAAGATTTTGCTGCATTTTTAAATAAAAGCGTGATTTTAATTTATTTTTAATTTATGTCTTATTTATTTACTTTATTTTATTTTTCAGGATACAAATTGCAAAACTAAAATATTAACTTAACAATTTACTCACTGTCCGTGCAAAAAGTAAAAAACAAAATAATAATAATAATAATAATAATAATAAAATAACAGCAGTGACAAAAAATTTGAAGAGAAAATTTTGAAAAGAAATCAAATGATAAAATTTGTAATAAATATTACAACTGAAATTTTTTTAATTTTGTGTAATCATGTTGATTGTCATATCACGGCCTTACTACATCACTCCTCGGCTCCAACACGCCAACGTCGAAAGCGGCCGTAACAAAACTGCAAAGATCAATGCATGCCGCGGAATAAAGTAGATGACGCTCGCTGCCAACTCTGAAAATCAGTTTGTGTAAGTGTTATCGATTCCAATTGTAAACAAACGTGAAAATAAGCATTGTATCTTGTAAAATGGTGTACTATTGTGTACCTTGCTATTCATCAAAAAGGGGTAGAGATCTGTATCATCTTAATTTTTTTTTTCCTTTAAAAAAAAAAAAAAAATCTTAAATGATTGTTTTCTTTTTTTTTTTCTTTCTTTCTTTCTTTCTAGTCCTTATTTCATTTCTTTTATGCAAAACAAAAATTTGAAGAAGAGTATATTTTATTTAGGAGAAAACGACTAATATCATTTATTATTTTTCAATGAATTGGTTTAAAATTATTGCCACAATTATTTTTATGATTCATATATTTTTGCGTATCGGAAGACTGCATTTTAAATTTAGTTAAATCAATTTAAATGCTCTACAGACGGAAAAAACTTATGCAGCTTCATATACAAAACTAAGTTAGTTCTGCCGTGGCGGCGCTGTGCGCCAACCCTAACTAGGGACCCTCGATAGAGAGAGACTGGACATTGGCGCGCCGGCTTTTTGACGAAATTCTCCATTTTAGTGCCAGTTGCTCCATTGCTTACCATTACGCTGAGAAGAAATTTTGATTATTTTACGTCATAATCGAAAAACAACTTATTTATTGCATTTTTACTTTGTTGGGAGATAAATTGCTTTAATTTTGGAATACTTTTAAAAGATAAAAATGCATAATTATTTATTTTACATCATGCTTTAAATACTTTGAATTCTCTTATTGCATGCTGTTTTACGTATTTATTTCCTAACATATGAGATAATTACATTATTTATTTGCTAGCTATTAGTTTTTAAGTTCTTTTGTGCAATACATTTAATATGTTAGATCTCAATGTATTCTTCTGATATATTTTAAAATACATATTTAAAATAACTATATAAAAATATATTTTTTGATTTTTTTGCTAGTACGCAAAATATATCAGATTTCTTAAAATAAATTAATAAAAATAAAGAAAATAAGGTGTATATTATTTGCTAACATATGAAATATAAATTTCTTTTAAATAATAATTGCCATAATAAATTTTATAAATAATATTTAAATAAGTAATTATTTTTATTTACATAATATTAAAAAAAAAAAAAAATCAATGAAATAAGTAAATGTAAATAAAATAAATAATTTTTTATTTTTTTTTCTAAAGATATTAGTTAATATTTTTACAAATTATTATTAATAAAATTTTTATTTTTAATATTTAACTAAGTCATTATTTTTAATAATGCGTAACTGAAATAAATAAAATATGTGTTTTTAGCTTGTAAAAACATTACGTAAATATTTTTATAAAATAATAAAAAATAATTTCTGTTTTTCTGCCGTAGTTTTACATTTATTCATGAATTACTTGCCAAAAACTAAGATTACCATAGTTTTGTTAAAAATTTTCTAACCTTTATATATAAAATGTATGTCCTCAGAAAAAATAAGGTAGAATTACTTTCACTTAGGTAGAATTGCTTTCACAATCAATGTATTTTCCTTAATATAGAAATGTACAACAAAAAATTCCTCTGTTTTCCGATAGGAATTGAAAAAGTAACCATGTCGAAGGCTAAAACAAAATTCGTTTTTCTTCAAATTCTTTTTCTCTAAGACGAAAATAATTGCATATTCATATTCTGCATTACTTTCTGCACAAATTTAGCACAATTTCCTTTCATTTATGATGTATAGTAAAGCGTCAATCGCGAAGAAAAAAGCATTACGTTCTACGGGGATCGTTCCGAATTGGCACTAAGATGGCCGACTTTCGGTCAATGTCCAGTCTCTCTCTATATAGGGTCCCTAACCCTAACTTCCAATGCATTTGATTCCGGAAAAATTGTCGATTGTTATGGCCGTTTTCACAACGTTGGCGCGTTGGCAACGAGGAGTGATCTAGTAGGGCCATGGTCAAGTATATATAAGAAAACAAAATCCAGATGAATGCATTAGGATGAACAGAATAATCTACTAATCCAGTACATTTAATAAAAACATTTTAATTTCCTGTGTATAAACCGAAAATAATACATTGGGAATACGAAGTTATAATCATTATTTTTAATCTGAAAAAAAACACCATTTAGTATTTTTCCCATGAGAAATAAATTCACAAACTATAGGATATATATCATCTAAAATTTACAAGAATCTCATTTTTATTTATTGACTGCTAAGTATTAAAATCACTTTTATATTATATTGTATAGAAAACAGTGAAATATAGTCTTTGGAAAAGATAATAATGATACAATTCCATATAAATGCTACAAATGAATTTTTTTTTTTTTTTTTTTTTTTTTAATTCACTGAAATATTTTGTTTGTCGAAAATAGGTATATTTTAAAATTGTTTTATGTGAATGCAGTTGCATGCAAAAATAATGTACTAGCTTACTACAATTAACAAAAGATTTAATTACCATGAAACAAAACCTGAATTATCGTTTGGGAATGCGAAATGATTAATTTAAATTTAGATATAAACCATTTAACATTATTTTCATAACAAAAGTAAATGCACGAAACGGAATTATACATATCACATGCAATTACAAATAGTTTATTGTATTTTTATTTAATTTCAACAATATGTCGTAAACCATTTTTAACTTTATTTGCACGCAAAACTCTTAAAAAAATATTTTAAAAATGATATAATTTGTGATCTATATTGCAACTGGAATTTTTCAGTTACCTGAAATTTTGTCCATTTTCATCAAAGAGTATTTAAAAATGTATGAATGCAGTAAGACTACTAAATTAATACATCTTAAAAAAAAAAAAAAAAACTGTTTATTTGCTTGAGTATGCAGTGAAGTCAACATATAGGTAATACAATGCTATAATATTTAGTTTTTATCTTGGCTTACAGTATTTAGTATTTTTCCGTATGACAAAGAAATTCAGAAAACGAAATAATCACTTTCACGGGAAATTAAAACAATATATATATTACTATGTAAACAGGGAGGGATTTTTCTACAGATTTGTATATAAACCGTTCAAATAATTCCTTTTGGAAAGTCAATCAAGTGACATAATTTGAGATAAATGTTACAAGTAAAAAAAAAAATCTAGAGTGACTCCACTCGACTTTCCGAACATTGAGTAATTAACAGTTTTGTAGATAAAGTAAAGAAAGAGGAGTTGTTAAACAAACAAATGAGAGAAAACCATAATAGAGTGTTTGAGTATTTTTCTCCATATATTACACGATGTTTTATTGAACGCTACTGAACTTTGAGCCAATAGATCATAATGATAAAGAATTTTTCTTTGTGTCCCTGTAAAAACCTATAAATGCTAGATTCACCAAAATGCTTAGTTAGTGCAACAGTCATTTATAATATTCTTATAAATTTTCAGCTTAATTGAATAAGGCGTTTAGGTGCTATCGCACTTTTAAAATTTTGGTCCCATAGGCCATAATGATAAAGAATTTTTCTTTGTGTCCCTGTAAAAAAAAAATATAAGCGTTAGATTCACTAAAATCAATAGGGTTCGTACTATGGTGACTTACAATATACGTACCAACTTTCAAATTATGCGAATAAACCGTTTAGACGCTAGCGTGTTCACTCACAGACATACACACATACATACACACACACATACATACATCATCGCAAAATAGTGAAAACCGACTCAGGGCACCTCGAAACGTATAGAAACATCAAAATCTCAAATTCGGATTTTTGACATGATTACAATACTTTCCTCACTATAGTGTTCGGAAAGTAATAATTGAATTCAAGAAGATGTTTTTCTGGTTGCCAGAAATGGGCGTTTTTAAATTTACTCTATTTGAATGTAACAGGACAAAGGGGAAAACGTAATATTTTAATACATTGAATAGAAACTTTATACGTTCTTTAATAAAATCTAAGTTTTTTTTTTTTTTTTTTTTTTTTTTTTTTTTTGAGGGGCGGGGAATTTAAACTTTTATTGATTAGTATATATCTGGAAATACACCATTAAACACTTTTTCCTATGATAATCATAAACGGAAAACAAAATAAATTATATCTCCAAGAATTCAAAACAATTATTTGCATTTTATTTCTTGTCCATTATATATATAGAAATCCATTTTTCTATCATATACTGCAGAAAATATTGAAAAAAACTTTTACTGATAAGATAATTTAATGGTACAATTCAGATAAATATTATAACTGATGTTTTTTTTAACTCGTCGAATCATTTTGTTAATTGTCAGAAATGGGTATATTTTTAAAATTCTTTATGTGCATATAATACGAAAAAGTTTGGTAGATAAAATAAAATATTGTGTTATTATGAGAACGAAATTTTTTGAGCTCACTGGATGTTTTTTTTTTTTTTTTTTTTTTTTTTTTTTTATTGTCTCAAATGTGTTTAAAACTAGTTTATGTTGGTTGTTTAGTTGCGTTTTATTTTGCACTAGAGTTGCGCTGTTGGCAAATGGCGACGATCAAATTGATCTATGTGAATGCAGTGGACGAAGAAAAAAAAATGTAGTCCTTTATAACAAGCAATATGAATAATTTAATCTCTAGAGATAAATTTTAAGACATCCTCTCGGAAATAAGAAGTTATTAATTTTGATCTACATATACACCATCGTACTTTTTTCCTATTAGAAAAAAAAATGCACAGAGCACAGTGGTATATTTCCCGAGCAATTCGTAATATCTGACTGCATTTTTATTTCATCTAAACTATTAATATAAATCCAATTTCCTCTTTTATTATACATAAAACGGTGAAATATTTTTATTGTTATTGCAAATCAAATGATAAAATTTGAGAAAAAAAACTAAAATTAAAAATGTTTGATTTCTCAGGAAATTTGCCGATTGTCGAAAATCGGTATATCAAGGAACGCGGTAGCGTTCCGCCCCGCCAAGCTAAAAGAAACATTAAGAAAAATACAAATGAAATTTACAAAGTAGGAAGTCAATGGTGAATGCTACAAGTGTATATTATGTCGACATAGCATCTCGTAGTTTTCGACTACCTGTATCTCAGCTCCCTGATCCCCAAGACATATGCTTTTTTGCACAGTCCTTAAGCATACCCTTAAGACAAAACACACAAATTTGTATGTCGCTCCGAATTAAGGGGTCTGAGCTATATAACTTTGAAAACCCGAAATTTCCCTGCTACTTTCTTCTTCTTCTTCTGGTAATTGTTAAGACAAAAACTTTTCACGGCGATTGAGCCTAGAGTAGGAGTGGACGATGTCACTATTTCAATATCACGGTATATTGTCAATTCAAAATCGCGATATCACGATGTATCACGATATTGGACTCCAATATTTTTTTAATCCCTTTCATAATGCTAATTTAAACGTCAATTCTAGATATATATATATAAAAAAAAAGGCTCGAATTGAATGTGACAAGCTCATTATATCATAAAATATATAGAATACACTAACTTCTTTTATATGTGCAACTTCCTATTAATGCAACACCAAATCAACGTCAATATAGAAAAACAAATAATGGAAATACATTTATGCACAAATTTAATTCATACTTTACTGTGTTGTCATGTGGCAGTATTATGTCATTTAAACATATTCAACAGTCTCATAATTTCACTTAAAAATGTTTCTAAAATACATAATTAAGGCAATAAACTTTTGTAAAATCTTCTTAATAAAAAAATGCCTATGTTTGCCCGAGATAATGCTGAAACTAATGTCATAGCTACAAAAAATAAAGATTTTTTTTTTTTTTTTCGTGTTTTGGAGGATGAATAAAATAACTGAAGAAGGATGATTCAACAGAAAACAATTGACGTCACAATTGCAACAATGTATTGAGAAAAATAAATTTTACCTGCGATATGAAACTAATCGAGAATAAAAGACAATTTAAATGAATAAATGTAATTCTATGTAACGACTATCAATTAATGATATACCGATTTTCTTTCTCGGCCACCATTATAAATTGCCAAATTGACATAGCATGGTTTTTCAAAATATCCATTTTACATTCTAAGTTTGCTGCATTTATATATAATAAAAGTTAATATATTGCATTTCCGTAAACAGGGTTACATGGCATCATAACAGCATTATTTCTCAGCAAATATGCACACTAATTGGATAAGCATAGCTTTTCGTTACGACTCTCATTCCTATCAAGTTTCGTGCATTGATACGCTATAGAAACTGCGATATAGCCTTATCTCCCTTGGTGGAAATTGTATTTAGGCGGTATATTTCAAAATCTAATCAGCACCAATTTAAGTAAAGGTTGAACCAAGTATAAAGTTTTGTTGAATTCCGTCCTTTTGTTAATGAGGTATAGTATCTACAAAATTGTGCTATCGCACGACAGATGTTTTCTAAAAATGGCCGAATCCTGTGTTAAGACACCTGAAAATAAATAAATATTCATTGAAAACTGGTAATTAAAAATTCTCATGAACTCCAACATTTTCGTCTTTTGTAAACAGAAGACATTAATAAAAACATGCATGAAACCTAAATTCAAACACACGCAAAATAAGTAAATAAGTGAATGATCATATATAAAAATAACAATATAAGTTCTTTTATTATACACTAGCAGGCTTTGCCCGCTTCGCTGGTCATTATATTGAAATGAATTTTTAAAATACCATATAATTAATAATAATAATAAAAATCATTGAAATCAGACAAAATTTAAGTTAAATTTCTTGCTACCTTCGGTAGCGGTTTTCCTACTCGGCACACTTCACAAAATCTTTTTATTGCGCATGTTGCATACACATACCTATCCGATACATTAGGAAATCGGGATCCTCAGTTTATTTGAAGCAGAGTGATGTTTTAAAACGTGTTTTTCCGACCCGCCCCGCACTTAAAGGTAAGAAGGAGGTGGAAATTTCGCAAAATATCTTTATATTATGAGTTAGATACATATAGCTGACACACATCGAAAATCTCTTTCCTAAGGTAATTTACTGCAGAGTTACGCATAAATACATGTTTACCCCCTCCTCCTCCTTCTAAGGGGCGGTAGGGTGGAATTTCACAAAATCACTTTGTAGTGTGTGTTGAATACGCATAAGCAGTCCACTCATCAAAAATTGCCATTCTAAGATAATTTGGAACAGAGTTACGGATGGAAACGTCCCCCCCCCCAGGGGGGAGAAATCACAGAATTTAAAATAATCTCTTTGTAGCTTGTGTGTGTTGAGTACGCATAACCAATTTACATATAAAAAAAATGCTTTCCTGAGATAATTTGGAGCAGAGTTACTCTTTAAAACTTGTTTCCCCCCCCCTTACCTTCAAAATGGTGAAAAGGGAAATTTCCCCAAAAATCCCTTTATAACGCGTGTTCGGAACTCATAAATAACCCACACGTAAAAATTATTCTTACTGAAATAATTTGAAGCAAAATTATATATGCTTGGAAACAAGTTTTTTGCCCTGTCCCCCACCCCCAAGGGGAGGATAGGACGAAATCTTACAACATCCCTTTGTAGTATGCGTCTTGAGTATCAATCGACATATAAAAAAATCACTATCCTGAGTTAATTTGGAGCAGAGTTGCACTTATAAGCGTGCTTCTGCCTCCCCCCCCCCGCATTTAAAGGGGGCCAGGGAGAAATTTCGTAAAATCATTTTACAGTGCGTGTTGGGAAGGCATAAACAACCTACACATAAAAAGAAATCTTGCTGAGATAATTTGAAGCGAAGTTATTCTTGGACACGAGTTTATGTCCCCCCCCCCCCTCCCAAGGTATATAGATAAAACTGCTTCGAAAGATCTCCACGAAGGGTACTTCACTAGGGCTTAAGCCAATCGCGTTGTAGTCGGCTTTAAAATGTACAACACAACATAGCGCAGCACATAAATTTAGAGTATTTAGTAGAACTGCCATAAGACTGTTAAATGTTTTGACACATTTTTGTGCATTATGGACGTCCTGAAATTTAGTTATGGTGAAAATTTTCATCTTGATATAGTTACAACTGATGAAGTTTCAAAATTTCATACTATCTAGCAACAGATTTTCAGCAGCATATAATGAAAAATATCAGGAGTTTTAATACTTGCTGCAACCATAGATATAGTAATTTATATAGATCTATCATCCCATTGTTATCATGCAAAAATGTTTGATGCCGAAAAATTTTTATGGCATCAGCCATATAGTGGCATTGAAACCATTGAAATTCGGCAATTGTAATGGAATAGAATAGAATGTTGATGAATTTTCAAAATGTTGAAATATTTAATTATTCAAATAAATTTATGAAAAGAAATGGATAAGTTATTGTAAAAGTAAAATATATTTGACTAAATTATGAAAAATATAAATTTTATAATCAGTTGCCTTGATATAAATATGAAATAAAAACAGGTTTGATTTTTAATGGAATACGTTTTTAAAAGTTTGATATTTTTTAAGATTTTACATTAGTAAGTAATATAGAATTTTCAAAATTCTTTTAAATATAGTTAGCAGCGGTGTAGTTTAGTTTTAGCATATAAAAGAGTTTAAATATTAACTAAATTAATAAATATATAAAAGAAAAAAGAAAGAAAGAAAGAAAAAGATAAATGAATTTTTAATTGTATCTGCAGTTTTTCATTCATGTTTAGTACATAAATTATTCATAAATTTTATTTTCTAAATTATCTGTGCGTATTCACTCGGCGAAAGACGGCCATATTGTGGAATTTTCTCTGAGTATAAAGGAATCAGTCTCCCCCCCCAATGATCATTCTATGTCTTATTACTATATCTATGGCTGCAATCCAGTTTATAGAATAATTTCTCTATTTGGTATGCTATTATTTCCTGTTAACTTTATCGTTATATTAATGACATATTTTAATTTGATCGAAATTTTCACATGGCATGGAATACAAAATTAATTTTCATGTTATACGAATTTTTGCCATCATTTGTTTTCTAAACAATGTATCCAATATTTCAGTTCAACAATTGAATGAACAATTGCAACAACTATTTAATAAAAAATAATTGTTTGATAAACAACAATGTTTATATATGTTTTTACAACAATGATAAGCTTCTCTTTTTAACAATTTTCTTCAGTCTAATTACTGACCCTTATCTGAGAATGATGTATCTTTCGTTCTTAGGTGTTTTCCTCGTGAGTTACATTTTAAAAAAGTTCCTCATGTGGTTTATTTTTAAACTTTTCGAGCATCATCCTATGGAGGATGCTCGGGAAAGGTATGCGTGTCCAGTGACTTCCATCTTTGCTGGACGTTATTTGTCAATGGATAATGATAGGCAAAAATTTTATAGCCCAGCTTTATATAAAACCCGTGTTTGCAAGCATCCAAAGTTGGATATAAAAAAACTGCCTAAAGTTGGTAATATTATTTCACTGCCTGATACTGTTACTGATGAACCTCCGTGCCAAACCGAAGTGGACTCAGTTCAGTCTCAGGTAATGAACGCACTCGATGAAAAAGAAACAGTTTCTACCGCACTGTCTGATAATTCTACTGACGAACCTCCGTTTAACGAAGTGGAATCAGTTTTTTCTCAGACAGTGGAAACGGTTATTGAAAATCAACCAGTTTCTGTTTCTCCACAACATCATAAAAAAAAGAAATTCCGGAAATTGAGGAATTTTCTGAAAATATGTTGTTGCTGCATTCGAAGTGTAAAAGAATAAATTACCTCGGGATGCTTGCTGGCAGTAGGCTATGGGACCTGCCATATCAAAACTCCCCATGAGAAACGATGCATGGCGACATCCACGTGGTGTTTCTCGGGTAACGCTAACAGCCATGCGCATTTAATTTAGATAAAGTTGTTATTATAAGGTTTCGTTTGCGCGTATGCGTGTGTGTTATAATTATTGTTATAACATATACCCAGTTTTTTCTATAATGAATATCCGCTATTTAAATTATAAATTTCGGAATTTTCCATTTTTCGTATATTTATAACCTACTTGAAACTCGATATTATTAATTTTAAAGTAAAATTAAACTGACACATTACATTTTTACGTGGAAAAAATATCATTTATAGAACTACATCAAAATTTATTTTTTGAGCATTCTTAAGCTAAATTGTTCACGTCAAAAAAGTTCAAAATTTTAAAATATGTTTTATCAACCAAAGTCTATAAAAGAAAGAAATAACAAACCTGTAAGAAATAACAAAAATAACCTGTAAGAAATAACCTGTAAGAAATAACAAAATCGTATTACAGTTTAATATCAGGGAATACCCTTAATTTACGATTTATTTTCTAATTTTCTGAGAATTATTATATTAATTTTCGTTCAAAGTCGGCAGTGTAAACAAACAAGATAGAAGTACCATTTTATCCATTAAAACTTTAACCAGAAGAGAATTTAGGGAATCAACGATAAACAAATTAAGAAAATAATTATTTGTAGTCACTCACTTTCATAAAAAAATTGGAATGTTTTGTATTAATGTGATTTTATGTGCAAGGACGTAGGCAAAGGGACGGTCCCCTCCCCCTCCCACAGAAATAAATAATGAATGGCTGTTTTCGTGTAGTCTCAAGTATAAAGCAAAACATTGCTGCCTAAAAAGAGGTTTAAAAAATACTAACCCACATACAAATAATTTTTTAAAACTCACAAATTTAGTTTAAAAGATTTTCCCATTATGTCCTCTTTTCTTCTATATTTAAAATCTAGAGAGTCTTAAAACCCATTTTTCCTTAATCTTGCTATATTTTTTCGCTTAATTTCATCCACCTTCGTACTATAGCTTTAGTATATTATCCTGCGTCATGAATTCAATCTTTTTACTTTCTTCCGTACTCAACAGAAGAAAGCATTTGATTCATAAAAAATTTTCAACTTCCAGTTTTCGATGTATTTACATGTTATGCGATATCTAGAACACGATTAACCATTTTTAGAAAATTTTAGAAAATGTCTATCTGTGTGTGAGCAAAATTTTGTTCCAATGGTATCTCAGGAACTATTACACTGCACAGAATTACATGTAAACTTATATGCAATTGCACCATGACATAAAATAGTTCTTATTGCTTTTTGGTGATAATCGTCCATCAGGTGGCGTTGCAATCCGGATTTTTCTAAGTTCTTAACTTGGTGTTATAGACCGAAATTTCTTATAAACGTACACAACGAAAATTATTTTTAACCAATCATTATGAAATTAAAAAGTTGTTTATAATAGTAATAATCAAGTAGAAAAAAAAAAAGAAAAGAAAGAAGAACTAGGACATACAGGACCGACGCTTTCCTCCTGGGAATAAGTCCCCTCCGAGAGGGCAAATTTTCGATATGGGCACCTTTTAAAAAATTTCGTCAATATCTTTAAAACGAATAATTGAACTATTGATCTGTGATAATTTAAATAAAAGTTTTTTTTTTTTTTTTTTTTAGTTTTAATAAAGTTATTTGTTTTGAGTGAATTTGTATAGAAAATATAGAAGCAAAATTTGCGTGCAAGAGCCGATTAACAAGAGGCATGCGGGGCATGTGACCTGAGTAGCCGAAGGCCATAAAACTGGCCTTGAAAATACCATTTTGCCTCTTACGACTAAAAATGAAAAAAAAAATGGTGTCATAATGCAATTTCTGCCATATTAGTCCTATAAACAATTATATCTGTATATGTGCTGATTGTGCTGATTGGCGCACAGAGCAAGAGGGGTACGGGTCCATGAAAATATGTGTTCCCCGGGGCCTATCATGAAGTTAATCAGGGCCCGTTTGTGTATGTGTATGGGCTTTTCTTTGTGTGTCCGTGTGTACATTATTATATCATTCTCTTTCGGTAACCTCCCTCTGCAATTTCTTCACCGTGAAGCAATTTGGAGCCGAGTTATGCTTATAAAGGTGATTTGCCTTCTGCCCCGCCCCGGGGGAAACGGAGGGGGGGGTGGTATTTCACAAAATCCCGTCGTAGTCCCGTCAGGGTCCTAAAACCAACGTACTCACAAAATTTTTTATGAATTTTACAGTAACTTCCGTAAAGGCCGGTTTCCATTGCAGTTGGAACTTCGAGGTTCAAAAAACCATTAATCAGGCTCCCGACACAAAGAGCAAAATGTCTTGTCATCAGTTGTAACCCTTTTTTATCAGCTTGCGCAGTTACTTCAAAGGAAAGCGTGCAAAATTGACAAAGATATCTGCCTCTGGCCCCTCAATCATCTCAGCTCGGGGTTAGAGCCAGGGACTTCCAACCGGTCGAACCAACCCGTCAAAGCATCCGAATCGCTTGACCACATCAAAGGATTCTGAATTATGCCGCTCGAAACAACTTCCAACCAACTTCAGTGGAAACTGCACTTAATAATCGAGTTGCAGCTTGGACAATGGGTCTATCGATAATAAAAAAAATTTTCACCAATATCGTCAAAATAGTTGTCAAGGTGCGATAAAGTCACCAAATTCATCGCCAAGTCTATTACGTGCCTTGATTAAGTGTGTTTCTAATGGAGAAGGATCTTTTTAAACGCGGAAACAAGCTAGAAATGCGAAAAATTGACATTTTATAATATGACTAAACCTCTTAGAAAGAAATCACATAAAAAGAACTAGTATTATTTAGAAATCTGTAACACTATATTTACATCTATGCATAACACGCACGATTTTTATCGATCTATTACACAAATATATTCATTATGCATCCGTATTAAATTTATAAAAGCACATACATAACCTGCAAAAAGAAGTGATATCTCATAAAAAACAATACTATTGTAAAAGTCACCCCGCCCAGCAAAAACTCTTACCTTTCTCAAGTAGCCAAAAAAAAAAAAAGGATTGATATCAAATTTCGCCGCCGCTATTGAATCCCGGGTACTCAATGCCTAGCTTAATGAAGATCTGCCAATAACACTGCATGTATCTTTCTAATATATCCTAATCTCTTTCAACATTCTTTGTTATCTGTGTTAGTTTTTTTCGTTGCATTATAAAGTTATAATTTAAAGTATTTTTACGGCGGGGTGCGTCCTCTATGTAGAAGTTATAATTAATAAAAAATTTAGTTAGTAAAGATTAAAAAATTTTTACGTACCCCGCCGTAAAAATACTTTAAATTATAACTTTATAATGCAGCGAAAAAACTAACACAGATAACAAAGAATGTTGAAAGAGATTAGGATATATTACAAAGATACATGCAGTGTTATTGGCAGATCTTCATTAAGCTAGGCATTGAGTACCCGGGATTCAATAGCGGCGGCGAAATTTGACATCAATCCTTTTTTTGGCTGCTTGAGAAAGGTAAGAGTTTTTGCTGATCGGGGTAACTTTTACAATAGTATTGTTTTTTATGAGATATATATTTTTTAATTTACAATTAATTCAGTAGTAAAAAAGAATAACCTGCTAGTTATATGTATTTTATAAAAGCTTTTGGATATTCTGACTATAAAGCAAAATCATACTATTGGGAATAAGAAGTTATTATCTAATTTGCTTTGGAAATGTACAAAACGAAATAAAACTTTAAGCATGCAATTAAAAAATAAATAAATAAAAATAAAACAGTTTTTATTTATTATCTATTAATTCACTTGTTGAATACATTTAGTAAAAAATTTTGAATTTTCTGCATATCAAGCAAAATCATCCTATTGGGAATAAGGAGTTATATTGTTTAATTTTTGATCTTTAAATGCACAAAACGAAATAATAGTTTAAACGTGCTATTCAAAACAACTGCATTCATTTTTATTTCGTGTGTAATAATTCTCCAGTTAAACACACTTAGTAAAAACTTTTGAATTTTCTGAATATCAAGCAAAGTCATCCTATTGGGGATGAGAAGTTATATTGTTTATTTTGATTTTTAAATGCACAAAACGAAATAATGCTTTAAACATGTTATTCAAATGTAATTCGAAACGAATGAATTCATTTTTATTTCGTGTCTAGTAACTCACTGGTTAAATACATTTAATAAAAACTTTTCAATATTCTGACTATAAAGCAAAGTCATACTATTGAGAATAAGAAATTATATTGTTTACTTTTGCGGTTGCGCTGGAAATGCACAAAACGAAATAATACTTTAAACATGCATTTCGAAACAACGGAATCCGTTTTTTTTTTTTTTTTTTTTTTTTTTTTTTTTTTTTTTCTTGTCTACTAGCTCGATAGTTAACTACATTTAGTAAAATATTTTTAATTTTCTGAATACAAAGCAAAGACATCCTATTGGGAATAAGAAATTATATTGTTTAATTTTGATCTCAAAATGCACAAAATTGAATAATGCTTTAAACATGTACCTCAAAACAACTATATCCATTTTTTATCTCTTGTTTACTATAAATAGAAATAATTTTTATATTGTTTTGAAATGAAAAGAGTAAAACTCTTTCTCTGTCCAAAGGAAAATAAAAGGTACAATTTGAAACAAATGTTGCAAATAAGTTTTTTAATTTCACTGAGACTATTTGTTGACTGTTAAAATTTTATTTATTTATTTATTTATTATTTATCAATATGAATGCAATTATAAGACTATAAGAATAATGTTCACATTTAATATATTTATTAAAATCCTTCTTATCCTTAAAATATAGGGCTAAGTTATAATCGAGGGAACAGAAAGTTATAATCACTAGAATTTATCAGTAAACACATCATTTAGCATATTGTTTATGAGAAAGAAATGCATAAAAATAAATAGTGCATTTTACTAACAATTCAAAACGACTTATTGCATTTTTATTTCACGTGTACTATTGATGGTAATCTGTATTTCTAGATTAATTTATGCAAAAGGTGGAGATAATTTCTTTATGAAGAAAAATCATATAGCACAATATTAGATATATAAAATTATCATCTTATGTTTATTAGTTTTGATCAGGAAATACATAATTTAGCATTCTTTTATTTAATAAAGTAACACATTGTACGAAATCGAAATAGTATTTTTCATTGGTAATTTACAACAGCTTTAGCACTTTTTTTTCTATCTACTATAGATGGAAATCTATTTTTCTGTTGCATTGTACAGAAAACGTGAAAATTATTTTCTTTGGGAAGGAAATAAAATAATAAAATTTGAGATAAATGTTTCATAGAAATGTTTTGAATTTAATTAAACGTTTTTTCGGTTGACATAATTAAGTATATGTTAAAACTGCCCTATATAACTGAAATAGGGCAAGGAGAGTAAGAAACAATTTTTAAACATTTTATAAAATCATTTTATACTCCTAAGAGAAAAGTTATGACATCATTTGGGGAATATGAAGTAATATGGAATTTTGAAAATGATATAGTCAGAATTATGACATTTTGAACTTACTAGTATAGACTAATGTACTTAATATTTACATTAAAATTAAGTACATTAGTTTAACTTTAGTTGCACATTTATATTTTGTAAATACTATTTGTAATATTTTATTCGATGATCTTTTACACTGAAATAAAAAAAAAAATGTTGAAATATTAATTTTGTTGATTGTTTATTACATTTATTTTGTCATTTTAACTATAAATTGGTCTGTTAACCGAAACAAATTGATTCTATTAACCAAAAGAATATTGTTGAAAGAAAAGTAATTTCTTATTGATCAGTTACGATAATCTACTTCATAGATACCTCTGTAAGCAGCCGAGCGTTAAGATAAATCAATGAAACATTTTTTTAACACCCTAACGTACACTTAAAAAAACTGTAAAAAATATTTTTTTTTTTATTAATTTAAGAAAATACATTTTAGAATTTTGTTTTGTCCAATATACGAGGCGAGGTAGAAAAGTTGCTGGCTTTGCCAAGAAAGAAAAGATTCTGACTTATGAAATTAAACATATGTTCAACTCATAAGTCAGATTAACTCATAAGTCAGGTTAAATCATAAGTCAGATAACTCATTAGTCATCCTGATGACTGATAAACTTTTAACGCGTTGTTTTGACATTTGTAAACCATTAAAATAAAATGAATTTAGTTGTTCTTTAAACCAGATTTTAGCAGCATAATGCATTCGAAACGTAGACCTCCAAATGATTCTTCAAATTGAAAAACAGAAATTGGTCAGAAAGGGATAGGTCAGGCGAATAAGGAGGATGGTGGACCAATTGGAAGCCCATAGTTAGATTTAGCTAGGAAAACGTTGGAAGTGGACGGAGGTGCATTGTTTGGCAAAAACAGGACTGTTCTAGTTAGTTTTTTCCGGTGTTTCTTCTTAAATGCTTTTTTTAATTGGTCTAGAAATTTAGCAAAATACTTTCCGGTTATACTGGAGCCCAGAGGTAAAAATTCCAGCAGCAAAATCACATCTAGATCCCAGGAAATGAGTGCTATAACTTTTTTTGGCCGATTTCTGCGTGCAGAACTTCTTCGGTCGCGATGAACCCATGTGACAACATTATTTTGATTGTTCCTTTATTTCAGAATCATATATTCGAAGCCATATTCGGTCTTCTGTCACTAACCTAAACAGAACATCTTGTGCCACAAAAAGCTTTAAAATGGGCCAAAGTGGCTTTCGAAATTTAAAATCGTTGTTCTTCTGGTCATTGTTCAAGCATTTCTGCACAAATGAAAAAAAAGGTCTTAAAAATCCGAACTGCTTGATATTTGTACAGTTACATAATCAAAACATTAAGCTTTCATTTGCCACTAAATTTATTTTTCTATTTCAAGTCGAAGGGGTTAAAGCCAGGAACTTTTCAGCCTTCCTTCGTATATGAACATATTCATGCAAAATCGTACAAAATTTTCTTTTCTATGATATATTTAAAACAAGGTGCATCACACAGCCTGACATTACAAGTTATTGAAATATTGTCCTAGAGTCAACCTTCTTTTCATCAGAGTCTAATTACACTGTCCTATTTCAGTTTTCAACAAGTATTGTTGTACAATGGATTGGCGTCAGTACTATTGCTGAACTTGATAATTGAATCAATTTGGGAAATCTTGTTGCTTTGTTTCGCGTGTGTATGTCTCTTTGGTGAATTGTTTGACTAACTATTCTTCGGTCTCATTCTTTGCTTCTACTATCAAAAGGATTATATATATATATATATATATATCTATATATATATATTTTTTTTTTAACCAACCTTTTAATTATAAGAAGCAATGTAGTGCAAACTAAACTCTTTTGCGCAGATTACTTAATTTTAAAGTTTAATACTTTAATTTATTTGCCAAAACTTTTTTACTCAGCCTATATGACCTTTATACACTTAAAAGCAATCTAAAATTTCTTAATTATGTAATTTTTAATACATGTACTTTATAAGTGCAGCATAGTGAACGGATACATCCGCCAAGTATATATATACGATCAAAAGATTAGAGGATATTTTAATACTTTTATACTGTATAGAGTATAAAGAAGTTTATATGATCTAGAGGCACCAAAAGCATGTTACCTGTAGATTATTATTGGAAATAAAACGTTTTTTAATCTGCTACGTAATTGCTATGTAATCATGTGACGCAGACAACGTTTTATCGATTTTTTAACTTTGTTTGTGAAGGTAAATTTAAAATTCAATTTATCATTTGTCAAATACGCTTAATAGAACAAATATACATTTTGAAAAATCTGCACTAGTGACCATTAAATTCACAGCACAAAGAAGGAATTTAAATATAAGAATGATATTTTTGGGCACATACATTATAGCAGGAAAAATAATTGATTAAATTCTCAAGAAATCTGGACTAATACATCCTAAAAAATCAGTATATAAAGCAGTGACCTGTTGGAGCAATAACAGGACTTATCTGCCTCCGTATTGAATCGAACAAGCGATTGGATGACATGTATGTGTACAGTACTCCATGAAGCTCCAACACGATGCCACAGTCCACCGACAATAGTTACTGGTAAGTGGTGGCGTGCCAGTTCCTTTTCAAAGATTAAACAGTCTTGTTCATTGGTGCACGATCAGTAGAACGCACTGCCTAGAGCAATAGTTGAACAAATTATATATCAAGGAAGGTCCTAACAACACAGAAAATTTATGATTGTGCATTGCCCTGCTTAAATTTTGCGCTACGGAGGCCTTTAATAAAGGGTAGCGAAACGCCTTATCTCATCAGAAATGTAATGGACGCTATTCAGAATGCAGAAAGGGGAAAGAGGGGTGATCGATACATGTATCCAATGGGACTTCATACCATCACTCCAGGTGATAGGCAATATGATGATGCTGAATGCCAGCTGGCAACATGCATTAGTCACAATGCCGTCAAATATAGATGTAGAAATCATGATGCTTTAAACAGGATTGTGATTTGTCTGAAACGGAGACATCACGCCATTCCTGCGTGTAATTTAGTCGTTGATCACACATTAATGACTTCCATGTCAGTGATGCAGGTTTTAGGGTAACCACAGTTTTGGTAGCCACATACTGGGTCACCAAAATTTTTCACACCTAGGTGATGGTATGTGGTAAAATCACACGTCTCGATCTCCTCTTGTTCTTATTCCCGGCAATCCGAATAGTTGTCATTACATTTCTGACGAGTTAAAGTCCGCCGTTCAGCCCTATATTCAGGGCCTCCAAAGAGGAACATTTAAGCAGGACAATGTACGACCACAAGCTCTCCAATTGTCCGAACCTTTTTTGCTACATAGTGTGCTCGACTGTTACTTTGATAAGCAGGTTCTCCTGACTTAGCACCAATGAAAATGGCTGTTTTATCGTTGAAAAGTGACTGGCTTAACCAGTAATTACAATCGATAAAATGTGGCATCCTTGTAGAAGCTTACTATACATTTTCTTAAATTGCTGTTCGATTCAGTGCCTAGGCAGATAAATGCTGTAATTGCTCCCATTTGTTGCTGCTCTATGCACTTATTTCTCAAGATGTATTACTCCAAATTTTCTGAAAATCTATTCAATTATTTTTTCTACTATAATGAACGTGCCTAATAATATTAGTCTGATATTTGTATTTCTTCTTGGTGTTGAAATTTTAATGACCAGTAGTGTATATGCATTTATCATTGCATTAATCTGTGATTTTGTGATTTTACACTAAAGTTTTGACGTTCTGACATACCGTTGTACTGCATGACTCAGAATCGTTCTTTCTTATTTTGTCACAGTTGTTAAAAATATTTTAAATCATTTATTTTTTATTTACAAATATGATGTAAAATCAAGCAAATCGTCATTTTAGAATAAAACTTATAGTTAAAAAAAAAAAAAAAAGAACTTGCAAACAGAGTTTAAATATGTCTGATCTAGACACTCTATGATTTCCCTGTATGTATTTGTATATGCATATGTAAATTTTTAGAAATCTTTAGAATAACAGCGACTTTTCAATTTTTTACTTTTTTTTTTTTAAGAGGGTAGAAGTTAAAAAAAGAATAACATTATTTGTTGATATAACTATATAACTTAGCTTTTATTCTTTAGCAATAGTCTACAAAATATTTTTAATAGGATCTAAAACATTTTTTAAGTATCTATGATTTTGAATTGCCTATCAGCCTGTAAGCATTTTCATTTTATAAATATTTTTGAAACACTTAAGACCTTTAACAGTATTTACCCATCACATTCTAATTAATAGTTCAAAAAAATACATATATATTTTTTTTTACATAATTATTAAGCGTAATATATATATATATATATATACATATATATATATATATATATATATATATATATAATACAAAAGAAAATGAATCTGTATAAATTCTCCGGGATAAATCCGAATATTTTTTGTATGGCGATGTAAATGATTCCTTACTGGAAATTACATATTATGTTCTATTTTCTTTCTTTCTTTTTTTTTCTTTTTTATCCAGAAAAGTTTAAGATTTTGTATTTTTAGCGCAATATAAAGATGTCGGAATGAACTTATAATATGTACAAATTTTAGACAGTAATATACGATATATCAAAATTATTTTGCGGAACACTGAAAACAAACCAATTCTATTAAATGTTCGATTTTTAATCGGATGCATTCTACAGTAAATCATAAAAATCTAAACTACATATATATGTTGTATAGAATTGTAAAAACATTTATTGAAATAAAAACTTGAACAGATAGACTACTTGGACAAAGTCATAAGTACTTTAAAATTTATTGGAAATTTCTTAAAGTATCTTTCAAACAATTATGAAAGAACGAAATGCACATTTCATTTTCAAATATTTGCATTATTTTTTACAGGACGTTAAGAGTGAAAAAATGTTTAGATAGCGGACATTACTGCATTAGAGCATGAAAAAAATAAAATCACCCATGACGCTACCAAAATTTTGCATTCCATTCTTACCAGTAATTTCCATCGTGATTCACAGAAAAATTAAGTTTCGTAAATATACTTCATCATTCAATTTTTATGAGTTACAGTTAGTAAAATTTTCCATTCCATTTATCTTTATGGTGCTGTAGAATCTTGTCATTAATGAATTACTAACTCTGCGTCAAAAGTTTTCAACTAAAATGCATCTTCCCTATTGCATATAATTTTTCTAAAGACATACAAATTCTCTAAACCACATTAAATAGTTTCTGTTCATTAAAATACCTTCTAGGCAAAAACATTATACGTCAAAACATTTTAAATAACAGTCACAAAAATATGCGGACGATAGTAACACATAAAAGTCTACTCAAGTCAATATCCTAATTATTAAATATTTGGAATGCTTAAAAATAATTTTGGAGTAAATTATATTCTTTTCAGGAAAAATAAAGAAAGAATTTCAGATATTTAAGGTTCTAAAGAAAAATTTATTTTCACTGATCCATACATTTTTGGAAGGAAGTAGAACTAGTTGTTTGTGGTACTAGATAATGATTATGTCATCTTTAATCATATATATTCCGAAAATTACAGTATAGGGTGTTAATTTTTTTATTCAGCAAAGTATATTATATTATAGTTTCTCTATTTTCTTTTCTAAATTATTAATTTTCCAAAAATATATAACACTTATTGATAGTTTAATAATTTTCATCTACTTAATTTTACTTTATGCATTGCACATATTAAGATTTTGATTGGAACTTTTATTTAAGTGGTTTTTTTAGCTTATTTGTGAAGTTCTTTAATAAATATGACATTATGCAATTTATGTTCAACTCCAGACGTGTGAAAGTTATTAGAATAATTGTTATATACACAGTAACCACCGCTTAATAAGTTCACTGGTTATTAAAATAAGCCGCTTAATCTGATCAAATTGCCAGTACCGGTATCGAATCAATGCAAACTACTTTTAAAGCCACCGCTTAATAAAATCAGCATCGTCGGTTAATAAACTCAAAAATATCTCCTCAGCAGCAAAAAATACCATTTATGCACACTGAATTTTTTTTTATTTACATTGTGATATTTTTTTTTAATAGAAAAAGAAATTAAAGCACAGCAAACTCTCCGTTATCGCTCATTGTCGAAGATATTACACTTTCAGCACAGTTACAAATTAAACACGCCCCATGACTTATCTCCTTAACAATTTCAAGGAACGTAGTCTTCAAAGCGCAGTAATAAGTTACAAATTTGATTTGAAATGATTTTTTTTTTTTCTAACTAATTAAAGCAATTTTTATTCCTTATTTTGAAATTACTATAATTCATGAGGTTTAAACGAAAAGATTTTAAATTTATAAGACCAGCGTGAACTTTTGGTAAAGTAATAATGATTTTCCTCTAACGAAAGTACATGGGAACATGGAATGCGTTTAATTTACTTAAATTTATTTATCTTGAAGAAACTTTTAATTAATTATCTGCTAAAAATTAATTAATATTGTTTACTAATTACATTATTCGTTACCTTTTGCAGTTTCTTTCGAAATTCAGGGAAGTAATACCTTTTCCTTATGGGAAGGAACGTTCGTCGGATATAAAAATCAGCTGCTTAGTAAAATCACTTTGGCTCAGAACGAATGTAATTTTAATAAGTGGCGGGAACTGCATATATATATATATATATATAAAGTGAAAAAATTAATAACGTTAAAAAAATTTAGCAATTAATAGATACATGACAACAATACCAATAAAACTCACATATAAGATATTGTAATTGAATTTAAATGTTAGCACATATTTTTGATTCATTTACAGTTTCAATTAATCGACTAATTCATTTTAAATTACTTACGATAAGGTTAGCCATTAGGATCATAACACTAAAACCAATAAGGTGTGATTTCACGCGAAATTCAAGAAAGTGATCAAACGTAAAACAATAACTTTATAAAAATATATAAAACGAGAAAAAGGATAACATATATATATATACATATATATATATATACACATATATGTATAATTCTATTATTTTTTTTATATATTATATAATTCCAGTAACGCAATGAATTTGTGATATAATTTATGTTTATACTTTTTAACGATTGCTTGATAAATATTTTCATCGTTTGCCAACAATGATTGAAAACGTTTATGACTTTGTTTCTTCTGTCTATCTGCGCGCGTTTTCATTTATACATACAAATTTAGAATTCCATAAAGAAAGTTTTTACAGTATTTACCAGTGTAACCATAAATATTAAGTCATAAATTCTTTTTAACGCCATTGGAAAGTGTAAAATTTCTATAGCACAAATTAAATTTTGTATGAAAACTATTCGTAATGAATCAGGATATTTTTTGTGTTGCCTGCAAATGGATTATTAGAGTTAATTATAACCTTTTCTATAAGAAACAATACTTATTACATATGATAAAAGTTTATTGAAATGCGAACTAAAGAAATATGTCCTTTTAATCATATCATGTACGAATTATTTTATGAGTCGTTGAACACAAACCATTTATGCCACGTATACGACTTTTAAAAGCAAATATTTTAATGTAAATTGGAAAAAAATAATCTCAAAAGCATGTTCAGTTTTACCGAGTTTTTGAATAACCTTTTTCTGCAAGTACTATGACATTTTGAAAGTCATATGTTTAAAAAAATTTATATATATATTGATTTTGTGCTATTTGATGATTTCAACCCGTTACAGGAATGGAACACGGGCGCAAAATTCATACCGTTATTTGTTTAAGCAAATTTGCTACGCTGAGAAAAAATTCTGTAACTGACATCAATAATCTAAATTGTGGCTCTAGAAAAAATAGTTCCATGACATCCTTTTAAATTTTAGTCCCCTTGAAAAGCGAGTTCTACAAGCCCCTATTAGAATTCTAAAGCGTTTGCCTATATTCTCGAGGGCAAAGTTATTTAAAAATCTCTGCAAATAAATGAGACTACAAGAGGCGGGTTTTAGCAACTATAATCTTGGTGTATGACCCAATTCTAGAAAATCAAGCGAGAATTTCTCGCAATACAAAAGATTCAGAATATTCGGAATATTCAGAAAATTGTTTCACAATCTAGAAATGTGTAAAAAAGAAATTCTCGATCATTTCGTCTATTAAGTTTATTGGCGTGCCTTATGCGCATAGTTCGGAAATCTATATTTCTAGTTAAGGGATTTAGAAAATGGCCACTTATTCATTCTAGAGGAAGGTGGCATATTTTTTTTTCTCAATGTACCTATAATATCGTTGATTTAAGGAGAAGAAATTTTTCTTACATTCATAGTGGTATGCGTTCTGCGTTCGTGTTCCACCCGTGCCGTTATCTACTAACGATACTTTAAAGTAACATTAGATTGAAAATAGTAAAGAATATAATTTATGTTAGAAATGTCAAAGATGCTTATAAGGATCGAACTTATATATTTCATTTTAATGTTACTAGAAGCTACATATAGCAGTTTTTGTCGCTGTTTTTGTTTGATATTTTCCAACATGTTTCCGTGTGTTATTATTATTAGGACTGAGGACTATTAGTCTCAATCTACGGATTTTTACGATACTAATTTTACGATAGTTGGACATTTATTGAAATAAAAAATTTATCGAAAATTTAATTGAATAATTTGAAAACTATGTTATAATTTAAACAAAATTTCATCTTTTTTTTTTTTTTTTTTTTTTTTTTTTTAAGAAAAAGAAAGGAAAATTAATAATAATACGTTTCGAAAAGGACAGTATCGTATTTTTTTTTTTTTTTTTTTTAATAATTTTGAATTAGGAAATAAAAATCACACGTGTAAAATAAAATAAAAAATATAATGAAATTTATAAATGGACAATATTTAAGCTCGTGGACTCAGTCCAATGATATAATAAGAAAAAATGACGACATTAATCTAGTAGATTATTATTTTTTTTTTTTTTTTTTGTAATACATATTGCGTGAAGAATCTATCATCCGTCTGAATATATATATATATATACATATATATAAATGACATAAATCATCCATGATTGTTTCCATTTTTTTTTTTTTTTTTTTTTTTTATGTTTTGGTGTTTTTTTCGATCTTTATATACCAATGATACACTAAAGTGTCCCTTCAATAAATCTTCCTGAAACACTAGGATAACGTGACATGTATAATTTTTGTTGCATATGTTTTTGAAATTTACTCGTAATGGGACACCTTTGACTTGTCTCCACTGAAGATTTCATATAAAACCTTATATTTCGATTTAAAATTTATAAATTTAACTATATTAGGTTTGTCCAACAAAATATATATTCAGGCAACAGTTCTTATAGTTTTTGATACATTTTTTACAGATTTGAAATCTTTAAATTGTATTTTCTCAGACTGTATTTTTTCACGTATTCATGATATTCAAAATTCTAGAATTTCTACACATATTTAAGAAAAAACTTAATATCCTTTAAAAGAATTACGGATAATTTTGCAATATATTCAAATTATGAACTATTAAAAAAAGAAATATAATAATAATAATAATACAGGTTGATTCAAAATAAGTGTGACCAATTTCAGAGCATCAGAAACTTTTATTCAATTAAGTTATTTACATGAAACTTTCAATGTGATTTCCTTTTGCATAGTACACGTTACGTAAATGCTTAAGCCAAGCCAAAAGAGCTTCTCCGACCCTTTTTGGGAGGTATTTTTCTAACTTCCTCTTTGACTGCTTTTTGAAGCCTTTAAAGTGTTCTTACTTTACGTCTACTTAATTGTTTTTTTAAGTATCCCCATAAAAAATAATCGCAAGGAGCACAGTCAGGGGATGATGGTAGCCATTTCTCAGGAGGAAGAATTTTTTTTTTTTTTTTTTTTTTTTTTTTATCTTTCAGCCATTTTATAGTTGATTTTACAGTATGACTAGGTGCAGAAACTTGGTGAAAAACAAAGTTTCCGTTTCCTTAAGGGTAAAGAAGTTTGCGTCCTTTGATCATGTGCTTTAAAACTTTATTCTGATAGCATTTAGCATCAATTTCAGCCTTTGGTTCTACAAAAAATGCTTTTGTTAAGCCTTGAAAGGGCTTTCAAATGCACACCTGACGGCCAGCTTGCCTTTTGCAAAACAGCTGCGTCTTTGCGAAGCTTTTCGCGTGAAATATATTGTATCTTCGTTTTGGAAGTTGTGGATGACAGAGGAAACAGTGCTTCATCCGAAGTTATCCATGTTTTATATCACCTTTGCGTAACATTAAATACAGAGGCCAACAACGTTTTCTTCGTTTTTCTACGGTCTTCGTTTTTCTCGGCAAACATTTGATGATAGACTGGTTAATTCAATTTTTTACACCCAGTTTTCTCGATCTGACGACAAATTGTCGATTGCGATACCTGTAGTTTCTTTGCTAAAGTCCTTTGAGGCAGAAGATTTTCTACAGCGATAAGTCTTTACAGCTTCTTTTTCTTCTTTTTTACCAAAGGGTTCCATTCGTCCACATTTTTTTTTTTCAAGAGCTTTTGATTGCCAGTCAAATTTTTCGAAGTTTAGATAGCAATTCATTAGAAAAATTTCTTTTCTGATTTTTAAATGCTTTATTTATAACAGAATTTGAGTAATCATCCTTCAAAAGCTTTAAAATTTCGTTTCGGGTTTGAGGACCTAATTTCGGAGCCATAATTTACTCCCACCAATAAAAATAGCCAGATTGGTAATTTAAACTTCACACTTATAAAATAAAACTGGTTGTAAAGCAATTAAAATTTACTATAAATAGTTACATGCTTTTAAAATTGGTCACACTAATTTTGCATCAACCTGTACATATATATATGCAAACTGTTTTACTTAAACATGCACTTTTTAATTTTTTTCTTATAACCTAATTAATAAATTTCAAAATACATCCTTAATTCTTTTAAGTAGGTTTTAGTAAACATTCCAAAAAAATATTAAGCCTTTTCTTAAATATTTGTAGTAATTTTAGCATTTTGAAGATCATGTATTCATTAAAAATTACAGACTGTGGAAGTGGCATTTAAAGATTTCAAATTTGTCAAAAGTATATCAGAAACCATGAGAATGGTTGCCTGTATCCATATTTCATTCAACAAAACTTGTCTAGTTCAATTTAAATGGAAATAAATTCTATTAAATGGAAATATAAGCTTTTATGAGAAACCTTCAGTTGTGCCAAGTCAAAGGTGCCAAGTCCTCAATTACGTGAATAAAAAATGGATTTCAAATACATTTTTTAAACATTCGAGACCAATATTCTCAGTTATTAGTTTTTTGTATAATTATTCGTTCAACCATAAATTTCAAGGGTATCGAAAGCTTTTTAAAATATTTTCAATATTTAAAAAATTTCATCTCCTACAAAAGGGAAATATCTATATTTTTCTCTTAAATTGCATTAGTGTTAAAACTTTCATTTCTTGATAGCATGTCTTTACCTCAATAATATTTTTATTTTATGCTTTTTAGGGCTTCACAATAAAAAGCTTCTAATCTGAAAAAATGGTTTTTTACTTAAATTTTTATTTTGTGCTTTTTAGCTATAAATAAAGCTTCTTAAAAATCTAATAAAAATTTCTTAGGATACTGTATAGACAGCTAAAGATTTTCTTTTAGATACTGACTTTTTTTTTTTTATATAGCACTTCGTTCTTCGAGGATCGAACCCACGACCAATTTTATCAGCATGACATTCTAACCAAAGAACAGTCTAAAAAAGTCATAGAACATGCTAGAAAAATCTAAGTAAAGCAAAAAAAATGTTGTTCTTGAATTCTTTTCGAAATACTTTGAATATTTACGAATTTTCATCTGGTGTATAAGTGAAATATCTGCTTCTTCTTTAAAATTTTCTTATTGTTGGAGCAAGGATAAAATTTTATTTTAGGCTTTTTAAGGCTCCACAACAAAAAGTTTCAAGCTTTTTTTTTTTTTTTTTTTTAGTTAATAATAAATAAAAAAAAAAAGCTTCTTAAAAAAACTAATCAAAATTTCGTAGGATACTGTGTAGGCCATGAAATTTTTTGTTTTTAGCAAATGACATCTTTTTTATTAATTATCTACAAAAAAGTAACACGTCGGCCTTTGAAGACCGAACCCACCCACCACCATCGCATCATCAACCTGACGCTTTAACCAACTGGGCCACTGAACGATGTAAGAATTCCTTACATTTACATTAAAGTGGAAACGCTTTGTTTTTTTAGCATGACAGGAATAGGTGATGACAAAATCCAATTTCAAAAATGAGAAGTTTCTAAAAAAGTATTTATTTGTGTGTTTTTTACTTAAAACTTTTTATTTGGTGCTTTTTTTTACTATGCAAAATATTTCGTGATTTTCATTATCTAAAAAAAAAAAAAAAAGTTTTTTAAAAAGCTCCTCAAAAAATTTTTAGAATACTGTGTAAGAAAAGAAAAATTTTCTTGTATCATTTGACACTTTTTCTACTAATTATCTGCAAAAATTGACACGCCGGACCTTCCGGGGACCGAACTATCGACCACCGCGTTATTAACGTGACGCTCTAACCAACTGAACCAAGGAGCGACAAACGGAATGGCTTATATTTACTTTAAAATTAAGGCGCCTTGTTTACTAGCGTGACACAAAAACACGATGACAAAGTCAATTTCATATAAAAAGCTTCTAAAAATGGATTTCAAATACATTTTTTGTCTATTTCATAATGCAGTAGATAAAGTGTTAAATTTTGTTATACTTATGTATTAATCAAATTTTTAAATAAACAGTAAAATTCCCCTTTATTCAGAAATTTACTAAAATGTCATGAGGGACACATTTATTTACAAATTCTTGGTATGTACGCTTTCAATTCAAATGTTTTCGCAAAGCATTTCTCTGCGTTACGTTCGAGGTTCATTTTATGCAGCTTCAAAGAATGCATTTGCAAAGTGAACATTTGAATCAATGCTTGATATCAAAAGAGGAATTAGAATGAAATACTAGCGCCTTTTGTGGGAACTTTTAATGCATTCATTAAATGTAGATTTCCCTGCTTCTGCAT
This sequence comes from Salticus scenicus, assembly GCA_963930645.1. NCBI lineage: Eukaryota > Metazoa > Arthropoda > Arachnida > Araneae > Salticidae > Salticus > Salticus scenicus. The sequence goes on along the minus strand of OZ005658.1, from coordinate 209,195,500 downwards.
TGAATTTAGATTTCATGTGAAATTATTTCTTAATAAAATACTACATTTTCAGATTCGAATAAATAAGAAGAATTACGCTTTTAATGCTAGGTTAATTAAGAGCTAGTGTATTGTTGCCCACCACAAAACTTTCTTTTGTATTTTTTTAATTTGAATTCACGCAATACAAATTATTTATTAAAATTGTTAATTATTAAGATTACTTTTCACGGTAAATACAAATGGCTACATCTGAAAATAAAAGCATAACTGTGAATATCGAAAGGAAATCAATTTTGTGCCCTATACACAACATCTAGAAAATTTATTTTATTTTATTTATTTATTTTTATTCATTCATATTTTTTTTTTCAGATAAAAAAGTAATATATATATATATATATATATATATATATATATATATATAACTATAAATTTTTACAGATGCATAATTCAAACATTTGTTTTAAAATTGTTGACCTGTTCTACTTTTTTAATATATATATTAAATATATACAGCTCCCATGGGGGAAAGTGGGTACAGGCGATGCTCCTACCGTAGTTAACAAAAGTGTCCGACCACTAACAAAAATTTCAATGTAAAAAAGGTACACTTCATTCGGTTTTGTTAAATAAATCCTTGTCGAATCCTGTTCTTAGTTAGTGTAAGAACATGATTCGTTAAGGATTTGTTTTAAAAAAAAACGTATGAAGTGTACTTTTTTTACTTAGAAATTTTTACTAGTGTTCGGACACTTTTGTTACCGACTATACATGTAAAAGAAACTATAACATTTGACTATAAATATTACAAATATATTTTTTAAATTCCATAATGCCATATTAAATTTTTTTATAAAACGGGTGACAGCATAATATGTTGAGCGGTATAAAAAACACCAAAGATACGCTGTAAAACATTTTGTGTAATATTACACAATATTGAGACAACTTACCATGTAAACCATGAAGAGAAATGTTATCACCTGTGTAACTGTTGCATAACGTGTAAGGTTACACAGTTACAGCGTGTAACATTTCTCTGCATAGTTGTGGCAAGTAGACTGCCTCAGTATTGTTGTGTAATATAGCAAAAAAAAAAAAAAAAAAAAAAATTACATTGTAATAGACACCAATTAAAGTCAAGGTGGAAATAAATATTAATGTTTAAGAAATATGTGTATTATTTCTGCAGTTAGTATTTGTATAAAATTTTTGTCACACAGACTTTCAAAGAGACAGATTTTGACGTAATGTAAAAGTGGTCAAACTTGAGTACTTCTCCAAACATGTAAATCCACCGAAAGCCGGAAGTTGAAATCTTTTATAAATCTAATATATTACTTAAATTAAAAATCTATAAACTAATCATTTGTAAATCTCTATGATATTTTCGAATCATAAAAGAACGTGTTGATGTAGTATGAAGAATATACTTAACCCTTTACCTGCCGCTGAAAATTTACAAGATACGTTTCTAAATTCTACCCTTCACTCTCAACTCTGAAATGATTAAATCTTTCGAAACCACCGTCAAGTTCATTTTCAAGGATATTTTACTGCATTGTAAAACCGTGTCAGTAGTTTTACCTGTAGAAGTAAAATACAAAGGATAGTACTTCAGAAAAATGTATATATATGTCTGGGGTAGTTAAGTGGTTAACTTGAAATAGATAAATAATAATATAGAAAAAACCTTTTTGCTATATTATACGACAATATTGAGGCAGCCTACTTGCCATAACTATTCAGAGAAATGTTACCAGCTGTAACCGTGTAACCTTACACGTTATGCTACAGTTACAGCTGGTAACATTTCTCTTCATGGTTGTGGTATTTATCTACATGGTAGGCTACCTCAATATTGTTGTGTAATATTACACATTTATTTATTTATTTATTTTTACAGTGTTAAATGGTTAAACGCTAGGATTTTTGGTGATTTATTTCATATTTACAGCTGTATGTAACACTCAATAGCTTATTTACATCAGTTAAATAAAAAATTAATAAAATTGAACATAAATCTATTAATATATGTGATTACTCACTTAAATAGCATTTTACGAAATACCAGAACAAAATTTTTAAATGAAAATTAATGTCAGATAAAAAATAATAATAATAATTGTTTTCAAGGTACTATTACTTTAAAAAATTATATGCATCATTAAAAAAAAATAATAATAATAATAATAATAATAATGCATATAAGTTAGTTAAAATTAGTTTATTTGATCTAAGTCTAGAAATTTAATATATTTATAAATAAGTCCAGATTAAACTTAGATGACTAATTCAATATTTGTTTTAACAGTATTAACCATACATATAATAAAATAAGATATGCGTGTGTTTGTGTGTGCGCGTATGTCTGCATGTGTGAGGGACTTTGAAGGCAAAGTGTTGCTCTCAGAGATACAGAATTTTGCATGGAGGTCTGTATCGACATCCCATTATGTATCTTGAATTCCGATTTTCAAAAATTTGAATATATATATATATATATATATTTTTTTTTTTTTTAATTAATCACTTTACCGGCCACTGTAGTGTGTGGAAGGCTACGTTTCCTCCGAGTTAACTTGAGATGGCCGGTGAAGTGGTTAATTAAAATCTATAAACGTCTGAAATAATCGTCTCTAGAGATAAAAACGTAATAAAGAAGTGAATCTCCATAGCTCGTTAACTCAGTTGGTTAGAACGTAAAGCTAATAACAAAAATATCAAAAGTTCGATCTTTCAAGGAGGCCATACATGTAATAAAATTAGATTTGTGTGTGCGTTTGTGTGTTCGTGTATGTCTGCATGTGTGCGGGATCCTCACTTTGAAGGCAAATTGCTGATCTCAGAGATAGAGAATTTTGAATGAAGGTCTGTATCGATATCTCATGATGTATTTTGAAGCCCGATTTTCAAAAATTTGAATAGTGTTTTTTTTTTTTTTTTTTTTATTAATTAAAATCTATAAATGTCTGAAATAATCGTCTCTAGAGATAAAAACGTAATGGGAAGTGACTATCCATAGCTTGTTAACACAGTTGGCTAGAACGTAAAGCTGATAACACGAATATGATGAGTACGATCCTTCAAGGAAGCCAATATATTACTTTTTGCGGATAATTAACAGAAAATGTGTCAGTTGAAAAAGAGAACATCTTTCAGTGTACTTCACAGCATCCTAAACCGTATGGAAATATTGTTATTATTACTTTTTAATTAATTAAATTTTTTTCAGTGGGTAAGATTATCTAGTGCTGCCACCTATTGTCATTAGGTTAAGGTAATAATTTTTTTGGAAAATGTTTGTTCGAAAACGTAATTTTTGAATAAGAACAATGCAACTTATCATCCAAATACCACCTAAATTGATATGTCCGGATAAAATGCAACTGCAAGCTGTACAGACTCTGAAACCCTAACAGATACAGGGGTGTTCATAGTGACTAGCAAAGCGGGCAAAGCCTGCTAGTCCTAAATACCTTGTCCAAAATAAATGAATGTCTATAATATAAATGCAACGGCCTTAAAATTAAAATGTAGGAAATAATCATTTTTATAACTCATTTGACTTTACAAAATAAAATTTTCCACAAAATAGAAGGAAACACACATTTTCGAGAAACTTTTTATAAAACTTTTAATATTTCTCTTAAAATAAAGTTGTTTTTTAATTAGAAAAGTTAAAATATTTTAAGATATATATAAACTTTAATACTTTAATTACGTAATTAAAATAATTATCTTACTTGAGCCCAAAACAGATTAAATTAAAAAGTATCTAGATTATATATAAATGTATCTGGAGAAATATCTTGGATGATATACTATTTGTTTTAACAACACGTTCTGATCATTTTATTAAAAATGTTGATTGAAAGATATCTCCAGATCAAACCTAGATAAAAGATTTGTTTTAACATGAGATCAATTTTAACTATCTTGTTTAAAATATGCCAATATCTGTAAAACAAGTGTAACAGCTTTATAATAGAGATGTAGAAACTAATCATTTATGATCTTATGTTTTCAAATTCAAATTTTGCTTCGCATAATAGAAAATATCGTTGGTGTGTAAAGAATCAAATTAATTCTCGAATGTTTGAAATTTCAGTGAATAAAGGATGGGATTTTCAAGGACTTTTTTTTTTTTTTTTCATCAGTTCTTGATAGTATTAGACAATTTATTTATGAATTTAAAAAATATCTCATTAATAAAAATCTTCATTCTTTAAACATCTAATATTTATTAAGACTAAGGGCCTATTAGTCTCAGACAGGGATTTTTGCGTTGTCGTTTTCGATAGTTGGACATTTGTCGAAATCATTTTTCGATAGTTGGACATTTATCGAAATCTAAAATTTATCGAAAATATAATTGAATAATTTGAAAGCGATGTTATAAATGGGAAGAAAAAAAAAACTAATAGTCCTCCGTCCTAAACTAAATTCTGCTTTTACCAGAATTTCATCAAAACCTTTTTTTTTTTTTTTTTTTTTGAAAGAAAAAGAAAAGAAATTTAATAATAATCAGTATCGTTACAAGAGATATCGAAAACGTTTTTTTTTTTTTTTTTTTTTTTTTTTTTTATAATTTTGAATTAGGAAATAAATAGAGCGCGTGCAATAATATGAAATAAAAATATGAATTTAATAATTTGATTTTTATATAAAACACGATCGCGTGCTATCTTAAAAAGTAGATGTAAAATTTAAAGTTTCATTTTCTTGGCAAGAATTATAAATTAAAATAAATAATTTAATGAAAGTTTGTATTTAAAATAAATTTATTTTAAAAACCTAAACGATAAAAATTTGCAATGTATTCAGTCGTTTTTCTGACTAATTTGCATGCATTGTATGGAAAATATATTTATTAAACACATACTTAATCAAATTAGAAAGATATACACGTTTGCCTTAGACCTGATATTAAATACCAAATACAACATTATGTAAATATTTGTAAAATTGGAGTAATTTTACTTATTTATTTTCCTAATTTGTATAATTTGAATGATACATGTAACAATTAATTTCAAAATGCATCGCATTTAAAAGATATCTCGACTAAAAGTTGTCGACATGTTGAATATTTTTTTTAATATGATATTCTAAACATGCTATTTAAAAATATCAATATACGTAATCCAAGTTTAACAGATTGGCAATTAAATTGTAAAGAATAGTCACTTTTAAATATAAAAAAAACATTTCTATGGCATAAATAAAACTTTAATATTTATGCATAAAAGTAGATGAATTTTAAAATAATCAAATTAAACTTCGATAATAAATTTTGCACTTGTTTTAATGTTATCTATATATAAAATAAAATAAGATGTGTGTGTGTGTGTCATTATGTATATATATCCGGAGCTTTTTAAGAAAACAGCTGATCACAGGGCTACACAAATTTGCATGAAGTTTAGTTATGACCTGTTTGTTCTAAGGAACCTCGACGCTCGATTTTCAAATTTTTGATAGGATTTTTTTTTAATTAATTGAAATGTGACAGTAATAACCTGGTAAATATATATTGGCCTTCTGTGTTTTTTTTTTTTTTTTTTCGTCTGCGTATCTTAGCAACGGCTATTACTCTTTTTATTATTTATTTATTTAATTCATTCATTTGAAGGCGAATTTTTTCTTTTTTCTCTTTTTAATTCATTATATTTATCGAAAACCAAATGGTAATGAAGTAGAAAAAAATTTAGTATGTTAAATTTTAAATTTTAAAACGTATTTATAACAGTTATGCTTACATATAATTTTTATAGTATAAAAGATTTTTAGTTTTCATTTTTTTAATTAATTCCTTTGAAATTTGTTTTTCTTAAAATTATAGTACTTATCGGGAAAAAAATGGTAGTATATAGTATTAAGGATTAAACTGATTAAAATTTAACTTTAATTAAAATTTATTCGTTTTTTATGTAGTTAATTCCTTTAAAAAAAAATCTACCTTTTTATTTATTATATTGGTCGGAATCAAAGCGTACTATAATCTGGGGCTTATAAAATACATGGTTCAAAACTAAAATATTTGATAGATGCTGATATGCAGTCATATTTCAAATAGAAGTTATTAAATAATAGCAGATCTAGCTGTCTTCGATAAATACCTAAATTGAAGTGCCCCAGAAAGGCCTTACTGCGGACAGTGGGGACCTGGACCCGATTCAGCGGGGGAGGAAAAAAGCTGACGTAGGCAACGGGTACCTGAACAGAGGTTTAGAGCGATTTCAATGTAGGTAATTTTCTTTCTTTTCTTCTATAATAATTATGCAACAGATTTACAATGAAAATGTAGAAGCTAATCATTTGGTAGTCACTTTTTAATTTACAATTAAAAAAAATTACATTTTACATAGTGTTTTTCATACAACATTATTCCATTTACGAATTTAAATTTTACTCCACCTAAAATAATAGTAATTGTTGAATAAAGATTTATTTAATATGCGGCCATCAAAACTGTATTAATTAATAATTACGAATAACAAGGATTTGTTATGTGGTCACAGTTGTTGGATTTTTAACTTAATGCTTAATAAAAGAAAATTAAATAAATAAAATTGGTTATGAGATTATCCTCTTATTAGCTATTTTTAATTCGGCTAAATTAAACAAAATTTCTAGCTTTTATAGACTAAATCTGCTTTCTAAAACAGATATCTAGCCTAATTATGTCAATTATTGCATTAACAAAAAGCAGATAGATTAGTAAAAGTATTACTCAAAAAGTAGTATTTCGAGTAATACTTTTTCGTTTATGAATACAATTTGAGTAATACAATTCAGAACATTTAATAAACAGTAAATGATAATATTATTAGACATTTTTTTTTTTGACATTTTTTTCAATTATCTAAAACAAATAGAGACCAAATACCCTGAAAATTCATACATGCAAACAGCTTTTAAATACTCATATTTTCCACTATCGATTTAGTTCAAAGTGCAATTAGCGGACCAACCACAAATTGAAGAAGAATGAAAATACTTTGGATCACCCTGCATCACTAAAAGCTACAAATGACTTGTAACTTTAGTATATTATTCCACATAGTATGTACAATATTTGTGTGTTTTGGTGCGGGAATTAAAAATTGTTCAATATATTTAGCTTTCAACTTATGCAATAAAAATTCTTCCACCTATCGCGCATGCATAGTAAAATAATATTTACTAAAAATGCTCACATCTCAACGAATACTACAAGTAAGAATTTTATGTTTCAGAATAATGTTTCTCTCATTTTTTGTCAATTTTTCTGCAAGTTTTGCAAAATTTTATGGAAATTTGTTCAAGCTATAAACAAAAATCTTTTAAGTAAAGAAATATATTCCACACATATATGTTGTCAATTAAATTATAAAAATAGTAATAAAACCATACTTTTCAGCATAACAAACTATTAAATATATCTTTATATTCCAAAATATCTTTACATTCCGACGTTTCGGTTAATATTCAATTTTTAACAGTCTTCAGGGAAATGACTCTGTTTTATTAAAGAGCTTTATTTTTCTTGTTATGTGTATGATTGTGATTTATTTAGATGTTTTAAACTCATTTTAAGATGTATATAGAGTGTTTTTTTATATAAGTTATGCAATTACGTATTAATTTCTTTATGAATTGTGTTTGTAATTTTCAAGAATGGCTTAATTTGATTTATGTTTATAGTTTATTTATATCCTTTCCCTGAAGATGGTTAAAAATTGAATATTAACCGAAACGTCGGAATGTAAAAATATTTTGGAATATAAAGATATTTTAAATAGTCTGATATGCTGAAAAGTATGGTTTTATTACTATTTTTATAACAAAAATCTTGTCAAACAAAATTAGTAATTTTATTTTATATTATATCTGCCTAAATAATTGCACAATTCCTTCATCAACACATACAAATATTGTACATAGTACGTACAATAATGTATTAAAGCTACAATTCATTTGTAACTTTTAATGATACAGGGTGATTATAATTATTTTCACTCTTCTTCAATTTGTGGTTAGTCCTCTAACTGCACTCTGGACTAAATCGATAGTGCAAATAATAAATTTTTAAATGTTCTTTACGTGTGTGAAGTTCCAGGCCATTTCGTCTAGTATTAAAAAAATAAATAAATAAATAAATAAATAAATAAATAATCTAATAATTTGATTACCCACTCTATGTTTTACAAAAAAAAAAAAAAAAATATTTTATGTCTAACAATATAAAACTTTTCGAAATAGATTGTCTTTTTAAAAATTTATTTGCATAATTTAAGTAAAATCTCTAATACTGAATTACAAAATCAATAGAAATGAAAAATATCTAGTTTAAACCTGGATGACATATTTAATATTTGATTTAACATGATATCCAAAACATGTTGTTTAAAATGAATGAACATTTGTAATACAAGTTCAACAGCTTTACAATGAAAATGTAGAAATTAATCATTTGTAAATCTCTTCTATGTTTTCAAATTTAAATTTTGTTCCACGTAAAATAGCTTATCATTGTTGTATGAAGAATTTATTTAATACACGGTCGATGGTAATTTTAATAATTAAAAGCTAGGATTTTCGTGGATTTGCAATAGCTTCTGGCAACATGTATTATTTATTTCATGCATAAAATAAATTAGAAAATATCTGAATAAAAATCGTTATTCTATAAAATAGTTTTTCGCACTCGCACATAAAATTAATAAATAATATAATTTTTAAATCGCAAATAATATAAAGTAGGAGAGTTTTCAAATGTATTACCGAGTGAGTTGCATCATTTGCATTAAAAAAAAAAAAAAATGAATTCTTAACAACACGCGGTCGATAGAAATTTTAATAATTAATAGCTAGGATTTTCACGGATTTGCAAAAGATTTTGACAGCAAGGATTATTTATATTATGCTTCAAATAAATTAGAAAATATTAATAAAAATCGTTACCCTATAAAATAGGGTAACGATTTTCTTCCCCCACACATCAAATTATGAATTAAAATTACTTTTAAATCGAAGAGAATATAAAGTAGGAGAGTATTAAGCTGAACTACTGTGTGTATTTCATAATTTGTATAACAATATCGGGACTTAACAGCATTTGGTCGATAAAAAAATTAATAATTAAAAGCTAGGATTTTCTCAGATTTTCAATAGCGTTTGACCGCATAGATTACTTATTTCATGCTTGAAATAAATTAGAAAATACCTTATTAATAAAAACCCTTACCCAAAAAATAATTTTTCCCTTACACATCAAATTATTAAATAAAAGTATTTTTATATCGGAAAGAATATAAAGTTAAAGAAATACCGCACTTTAGAATGCAGAAAAGGAGGTAAAAAAGGTAAAAACCCATAGAAACACGGTAAAAAAAAGAGTCAAAATTCCATTGAAAAAGGACCGCGGTAGCCCAGTCGGCAGAGCACCGGCCTCGTAATTGGAAGATTGCGGGTTCGGTACTCGAGCCGGCCAAAGACCGTCGTGTACACTAATGGTGGCTGGTGCACGTAAAATCTGTCGTGGCCGCAATGTCATCCATGTTCCCATCAAAAATTATACCTCTGGGGGTCACCGAAGCGGGAGAGCCATCCCTTCCGTGGAGGATCAAAATTGTGATGGCATGTCTTCGGACCACCTCTAGGGGTGTGTTCCAGACCGTCGCCAATTGCCCATCTGCGCAGCACTAGTGCGACGTAAAAAAACCCAACCAACCAACCATAGAAAAAAGCATAGGATGAAAACAAAAAAGCTCACAATGTCAAGTGTGAAAAAAAAAGGCCAATACCGGAAGGAATAAAAGGACAAAATTGACTAGAAAAGGACACTGAAGAGCGGAAACGGGCGGACTGGGGCGTTTAATATATCTTCGAGGGTTAATGGGACTCACCTAGTATAAGACTCTATTTCTCAGCTCTATTACTAAGTAAGTTGCATAATTTGTATAAAAAAAAATTCTACACTTGACAACATTCTTAATCAAGGTTTAAACTTATTCAGATTAAATTTATCTATTAAATTAAATACCAAATAAAACATTGTATGAAATTATTGTAATTAGTCATTTTATATACGTGTTTACATGATTTGAATTGATTATAACACTTATGCGCAAAATTCATGGAACTGGAAATGAATCCAGATTAATATTCGATGACATATTCAATATTTATTTTAAAGACATAGCTTAAACCTTCTTGTTTAAAATGAATGTTTTATTATGCAAATGCAACCGCTTGACAATGAAATAGTAGAAACATTCCTAAATCTTTAGTGCGTTTTCAAATTCAAATTTTGTTTTGGTTGTAGTATGAAAAATTTATTTAATACGCGATCCATGAAAATATCAGCGAATAAAATTTACTATTTTCACGGATAAAATTTGTAGCAATAACTGTTGACTGCGTTATATTTTTATTTAACAATTAAAATAAAGAAAAATATATTTAATGTATACAAACATCAAACCGTCGCAATTATATTTATTTTTAAAAATAAAAACTATTTTATTTACGGGAAAAACTTTAGTTAAAATACATTTAAAAAACAAAATATACATTTAAAATTTAGACGTTTCAAAACCCGTCCAGGTTTCCTCATCAGTATCACTACAACATTATTTGCAAGCATTACATGAATACACAAGGAATTTATAGAAGTACTGAATATTGAGGAGCCAGTACGCATGCTTCATTGATAGTGTAGAGATGGCTTGCAGTTTGCCAACTCTCAAGGAAAATACGTGATTTATAATTATCATAACCAAAATTTAGAACTTGTATATTATCGAAGTCAGGAATATGATTGACTCTACACTATCATTGAAGCATGCGCACTAGCTCCTCAATATTCAGTACTTCTATAAATTCCTTGTGTATAAATGTAATGCTTGCAAAAAATGTTGTAGTGATACTGATGAGGAAACCTAGACGGGTTTCGAAACGTCTAAATTTTAAATTTTTACAAATGTATATTTTGTTTTTTAAATGTATTTTAACTAAAGTTTTTCTCGTAAATAAAAGAGTTTTTGTTTTTAAAAATAAATATAATTTACTATAATTAATTAACGCATTGTTTTCAGTTTAATTTTATATTTTGAACAGTGCGTTCCACCTCTGGTTGTTTCTCAAAACTGTTACATTAATTGTTACATTGAGTCATATTCTGCATCTTTGTTGCTACTACTATTTTTATATTAGTATAATCTCTATCCTACTTATTTATGACCCGTTACTATAAAAATACCATAAACAGGATGTCGACAGTCGAAATTTTTTCCCTGATTCTTTCACCAGTATTTTTCTTTCGAAAATTTTAATAGTAAGTTTGCACGATCAATAAAGTAAAAAATCATTATATAAATATACTTCAGAAAGAGTCAGGGAAAATATTTCGACTGTTGATACCCTGATAAAGGTTTCAGCATAAAATAAGTGGGAAAAAAAATGACGGTACTTAGACCCCAGTACTACATAACAGTAATATTTTACATATTCACGTTTAAATTATTTAAATTTTATTCGTAGTATTCAGTAATGTAAATGCCATACATATATATGTCGGCGACACTTAAGAGTTAAACACAAGTCAGTAAAATAATTTTATAAAATAATATAACGTTTACAGAACTAGAGTTTATAATAATATAATGTTTACAGTTATTTTTTATTTTTTTAATATTAAAAAAGAACTATCGTTTTCTGATGCGAATGTGTTATTAAAAATCACTGCTCAATAAAATAGTTATTTTTCAAAACATCAAATACATTATTGAGAATAAATTTATTTATTTATCAAAAACTATAAAAATTCAAAGCATACTGTTTTTTTTTTTTTTTTTTTTCCACAAATTGTATAATCTGGTGTGTCACTCACACAACTTTCTCTTACCCTGAAATTTAATACTATAAATACAGGTTGCAGATTAATAGGTAAGATAACGAGTACTGTTATGTAAACCTGTGTTAAACAATTCAAATTAGGCTTCGGAAGAGTTTTATATGACAATTATTTCTGTATGAGGGGGGCCCCCTCAACCCCCCGTTTCATTAATGCACCTACATTTATATAAAATTTAATTCGGCTATTAAAAAATAATTCTGTTTCAAAAAAATAATTTATTAAAATTATTATTAAAAAAAAAATATCTTTTACGATAATGCAGACGATTTCCATATTAGAGAAGTAGTATAACACTAAATATCCCCCCCCCCCCAAAAAAAAAAGTTAATTTTATTCTCAATATTTAAAAAAGAAAAGAAAAAGAAACGATTTTTTTCCTAAGTTTTTTTTCGTTAAAAGTTTAAAAAAAATCGATAACTTTGTTTTAAATTATCGCAGATCAATGGTTCAACCATTCGTTTTAAAGGTATTGGCGAGCTCTTTTGAAAGATACCCATCATTAAAATTTACTCCCCTCGAAGGGGGACTTCCCCCCCAAGTGGGGAGGTGTGGCTCCTACATACACCTTTTTTTCCCCCTGTTGACTATCTCTATTACAAAAATTATATATTCGTTTCATTTGGTTTAGTGCAGTCTATAAACGTTAAACTCTATTTACCTGCAATTTCCCCCATAGACGTAATGTAATAGAATTCTCTTGATTGTTCCTGTACAAGAACCATTTGCTTGATTTGAACGAAAAGCTTACTGTAGCATCCTTATATGATACACATTTAGAATACCAAGTTTGAACTTTCGGCCGTAATTTGTTTTTGAGATATGCTGATAACAGACAGACACACACACAGGCACACAGTCATACACACAGACCATTTGCTTAAAACATGATTTTCGTATTCAGGGGACCTCAGAACATGTAAATATAACAAAAACTCGCGTTCGAAAATTTGACTCAAAAACAATACTTTCTGTACCTTATGGGTAAGAGAAAGTAAAAAAAAAAAAAAAAAAAAATCTATAAGGCTTAAATACAAAATCAGTCGAATCGAAACATAGCTAGCTTATTCCTAAATGACTTATTTAATGTTTCATTACACGTTCTAAATAAGTTGTTTAAAATGAAACCATGACTGTAATAAGTAACTATTAATAACTGTAAGTAGCTATTAATAACTGTAATCCATAACTGTAAGTGCAACACCTTTAGAATGATAATGTAGAAACTAATCATTTGTTAATGCCTTTTATGTTTTCAAATTCGAATTTTGCTAAGCATAAAAGAGCATGGTGTTTTTTATTTAATACACGGTTATTTTTCAAAACATTATGGTTAATTTTCAAAAGATTAAATACATTAATTAGAATAAATTTATTTATGTATCAAAAACTATAAAAATTCAAAGCATAGTGTTGTTTTAAAAATTTATTTCCACAAACTGATAAAAAAAAAAAAAAAAAAAAAAAACTATAAGGCTTACATACAAAATTAGTCGAATTGAAACATATCTAGCTTAAAATTAAATGACTTATTTTTAAACAACACATTCTATTCAAGTTATTTAAAATGAATTCTGAACTGTAATAAAAGTGCAACAGCTTTACAATGAGAATGTAGAAACTAATCATTTGTTAATGCCTTTTATGTTTTCAAATTCAAATTTTGCTAAGCATAAAAGAGCATGGCTTCTTTATTTAATACGCGGTCGATCGAAATTTCAATGATTAAAAAGTAGGATTTAAGCGGGTTTGCATCAGCTTTTGACATTGTTGAATTATTTATTTAATGTTTGAAACAAATTCGAAAATGTGTTACCAATAAGAAACATTGTTGTTTAAAATGATACTTTCTCAAAATATCTAATCAGTGTTACCAAATTTTAGGGATTTGATATTTAGTATCCCTTACTAATATTAAATTGTAATGTCTGTCTATTTATATGCTACTTAATAATAAAAGACCACGTTTCTCGCAACTCACGCTGAAAACGATGTCATAGCTAAAACATTGTATTAGAATAAGGAATGTAAAATATTGTGCACTTCAAAAATTAAATATAATTTAACGGAAACACTAACATCACAATCGCAAATATGTATTGAGATTAAAAAAATAAATAAATTTTACATGTGGTTTTAGAAGACACATTCATTATTCAAATAAGAAATTTTAATACATCAGAGGAAAATAATAATAATAAATTAAATATGAAAAATTAAAACTGTACCACTATAAAATAATAATATAAATAAATAAATTGACATTTGGTTAAAAAGTTTGAATTAAAGGATTAAGAAAATAATTAATATAATTTAATATAATTAATAAATAAAAATTGCTACTTAATGAATTTTTATATTTTAAAAACATTTAATATATTTCTTAGAATAAAATTATTTTCTACAGAATACTATAAAAATTTAAGGGTATGAGATCGTTGTAAAATCTTTAATAATTTGAATAAAAACTAAAATACTTATGCAGAAAACTGATCGAATTGAAATATATCCATATTAAGCTTACATGACATATTTAATATTTATTTTAACACGATACCAGATTTCAAACATGCTGTTTAAAATGAAACAATATCTGTAATACAAATGCAACAGCTTTAGAATGAAAATGTAGAAACTAATCATCTCTAAATATCTTCTGAGTTTTCAAATTTAAATTTTGCTCGGCATAAAAGAGAATGTCGATGTGATATGAAGAATTTATTTAATACGCGGTCGATCGAAATTTCAATGGTTAAAAGCTGGGATTTTCGCGAGAATAGTTTGTGGCAACAGCTGTTGACAACGCTGGATTATTCTCTTAGTTCTTGAAATAAATTTGAAAATATGAAATTAATAAAAATCATAATTGAATAAAATTATATCAGATAAATGAATTGATTTGTTAAAATTATCATGAACTTAAATTTGATTGTTAAACCTTATGTTCTCTGCAAGCGAAATAAGAAATAGAAGAAAAACATTATTTGGAGGAGAAAAATTCTAAGGAGATTAAAACAGAGAATTAATGTGTTATTTATATGAATTTAAGAGGCGCGATTTAAATTAGAAAAATAAAATTTTATTTTTATAATAAAATTTTTATTTTTATAATAAAATTTTTATTTTTAAATCCCATTTTTTTTTTTTTTTTTTTTTTTTTTTTTTTAAGACAATCTAAATATACAGTCAGTAACAAAAGTCTTCGAACACTAGCAAAAATTTCTATTAAAAAAAAAAAAAAAAAAAAAAAAAAAAAATACACTTAATACAGTTTTGCTAAATAAATCCTTGTCGAATCCTGTTTTTAGACTAAAAACGGGATTCGACAAGGATTTATTTAACAGAACTGTAAAAGTGAATTTTTTTTCTATAGGAATTTTGCTAGTGTTCGGAGACTTTTGTTACCGACTGTACCTATCTATACATAAATATGCATTTATGTATATTTAAAAGTTTTTAATATAAGTTTGTTGTTGTAAAAAATTTAGAACTATTTATAACTTATTTGGGACTTTGTAATCATTTAAAATCAAATGGAGGCACTTTTTAACTAAAAAGCGAATTCTTGTCACATATTTCATTATGAACAAATAATTTTATTTTAATATTTGTGATATTATTTGCAATACATTTGCATGTAGCGCATTAAATACATATTATGAAACACATATTATAAAAAATTCTAAATAAAAAACATTTTTAACTGACCCCTTATTAGATAAAAAAAAAAAAAAAAAAAAAAAATGAAATTAAATGGTTTGGACAATTTTAAACGCAGAAATATGCTTCTTCCTCTTCTTAAATTGTTTCATGTTAGTGTATGAAGATTATTAGAATGCTTTTATATCAAATCAGTTTATCTGTATGTTTGCTTGTCTCTCATAAATTTAGGTTAGAATTTTCATGTAACCTTGTTGAAAAATCTTCAAACTTCATGGAAAATTCTGGACTTTTCATGGGAACGTTTAGAAACTTTATAGAATCTTCCAGAAACTTCATGGAAATGTCAGAAATCTTCCTGAAAGCGTCTAGAAACTTCATAGAATCTTCTAAAAATTCCAGTAAATCTTCTAGAAACTTCATGAAACCCTCTGGAAATTTTGTGGGAACACCTAGAAACTTCATGAAACACCCTAGAAAAATTAGATTATCAGAAAGATTTGTAAAAGATTCCATATTTTTCTAAAATATTCCATTGTTTTATAATTTCCTTTAGTTACATAATAGCATTGCAATGTTTTTTAGTTACATAAAAGTTAACCAAAAGTCTGAAAACAAAATAACTGTTTTCTCTTCTTTTCTTTTCTTTTTTTTTTTTTTTTTTTTTTTTTTTGGGGGGGGGGGGGAATACATTTAAAAAATAGAATTCTTATATAGAGGTGTCCTAAAAATTAGAAAAATTCGAAAAATTGTTGTCGGCTTCAAGAAAAAATAAAAATTTTAATGCATTTAAAGTTGACAAAGGAAAAGCTTATTCCTGAAGAAAAATAAAACTGCTGAACATTATTTTTACTTTATTAACTTTATTTTTTTAACAATATTTTTTTTTCTATTTTTCATTCAGCTGACCACATTTTTTTTTTTTTTTTTTTTTCGATTTTTTTTAAAGTGGAAAATTTCCATTTTCTCACTTTTTATGCACCTTATTAAAGGATTCCTATTTTAAAAATATTCTATTTTATTCTTCTTTTATTTTGTTAATTACTTGTGATGCTTTGTAAATTTAGGTATTATAATTGTATTTAATAAAGAAGCATCACAAAACTGGCGTTGTAAAAATTATTACTTACAAACTTTGAATAAACACCATAAAATGCAATAAACTCGCAACAATTGTTTCGGGTCGAAAAAACACACGACGTTAGGTGCGTTGCCGCTTTGACTGCAGCACTCGTGCTTACTTTGTTCGCCTGATGAAGGGTCGTGTGTTTTTTCGACCCGAAACAATTGTTGCGAGTTTATTGCATTTTATGGTGTTTATTCAAAGTTTGTAAGTAATAATATTATAATTGTTACAAAATTGATTTTGTGAATTTTTTTAGTGGCGTTACTAATTTTTTTAAAACAGTTTTTGAAGTACGTCTTTTGCACGAATGATTGCGAAATCAAAACAATCTAATGTTACACTTTGCAACATGAACACTGTGATTTATGATCTGATAAGTATGAACAATTCCATTTAAGATGATTGAGGGGCGTAGTACAAATAATTAATTTCAATTATTAATGTAGAAACGTTAAACTGTGGAAATATTAAGGGGTAAATACGTGTGTATTAACGGCCCACTTCACTTGCCATCGCCGGAAGCCTGAGCCAATGTTATTCTATGGGGAAATTTTCTTTACAAATAACTTATTAACTAATAAAAAATTTTAAATTCCGTTTTCACATTCAGAAAATTCCCAACTGTTAAATTTACAGACCTTTTTTAAAAATGTATATTTTAATTTTTAATATTTTATTTTGAAATTTCAAAATGAAAAAAATTCACATATTGAAAATTCCTATTTTGCAGCTTCAAAATAAAATATTAAAAATTAAAAAAATAATTTTTAACAAAAGGTCCGTCAGTTTAACAGCTGGGAATTTTCAGAATAAGAAAACAGAATTTAAGAATATGTATTAGTTAATAAGTTATTTGTAAAGAAAATTTTCCCATAGAATAACATTAGCTTCAGCTTCCGGTGGCGGTGAATGAAGAGGGCCATTAATTTACCAAGTAACGCATAAATTCTTGAATAATTTAAAATTTTAGGTATTGATAAATTTCAATCTGCTTCGCGAAAAGTTATTTTTAGAGAGGTATTTTTACTTAAAGAAAAAAAAAAAGTTATATTGGCCAAAAAAAAAGAAAATATATTTATATATATACATATATATAATATGAATTATTTAGTATATTGTAACACTCAGCAGACAAAAGATAACATAAATAAATTTTAAATGAGATTTATTTCGACTAAAATATTCACGGTATTATATATATATATATATCTGCAGAAAACTACATATATAAATTTTTACTGCAGTTTTCTTTCTTTCTTTTTTTTTTTTTTTTTTTTTTTTTTTTACTAGGTGGCAAACATTTTATTGATAGAAGGTACTGCATACGAGCAAATTCATAATATATTTTGCCAAATTACGTTTATTCTTATGCCGACATATTATTGCAAACATATCACAACAAGAAAAATGTCCTCTATATATTTGCCGCTAACAATGTGTTTTTAATCATTCACATTTTATTTAATTAAGCTCAGATTTATTATTGCTTATTACTCCTTGAACCCAGTGATCTCTGCTTATAAAATGTTTGCTAAAAAACTAAAATCTTTCTACATAAATATATCATTCTACGGAGGATAAATATTTCGCAAACAGCATTAAAATATACCAATTTCTTTAAACTTTCTGAATTTTAAAATTATTATGAAAATGTGTGTATATGTGTAATATAGTCATATAATATTTGAATTTGTATTTGTTATCGTATCGAATATTTACAATATGTATTAAAATGTGTTTGTGTGAAAACTACTATTTTAGATTCCCGCCTTATACGAACGAACCAAGCAAGATCAAAGGTTATTGATGTTATGAATTACAAATTAGTATTATTGGTGAGCAGAGCCTGAGAAACGATTTGAATTTCTTTTCTATGTATAACATAGTATCAGAGACTAAAATATTATCTAAAAACTTACTAAAACTGTTCTGAAATATGAATTTTATAAATAAATCTGCATAACAAAACGAATGACTATCACATACTTTATACTTTCAAGAAAAAAATATTTTTCAATGAAAAATAAATACTTATAGTTTTCTAATATTAAAGCTTAAATACAAAGCCTATTAGAACAATATAAGCCTATATAAGACAAAATCTATTACAAGCGTTGAAAAAAATGAAAAATACATGCATTAAAAAAAAAAAAAAAAATTACACTTTTTCTAGATAGAGATATAAAAACTTTCTTAACACTTGAACATTGCAAGTTTAAAAACAATAATTTTTTATACAATTAAACATATATATATATACATATATATATATGATTGTTTTTTGCTGATATTTCCATTGTTCAAAGGTACCTAGCTCCTTAAATAATTCAAGAAATAGAATTGAAATTTTAACAGGTAATTCAAAAAGATGCTTGCATTATTCTGCTAACGAAATTATTAACTACCTTTTAAATTAAATTAATTCACTTTTTTCAATTAATTTTGAATATCTCTTAACATGCATATCCGAAAACAATTTCCGAGTTTCACATTCTATTTATTTATATTTGCAGTTCTTCTTTATGCAAAATTTTTAAATAATAAGATTTCATGGGTAAAAAAAACATTTATATTCTTTCCACGATTATTTTCAATTACAGAAAATGTTTCTGGGTTATTCAATTACGTTCCCCTTCAATACAACAACGAATTTAAATAAATATGAATTTTACAAACGGTAAATCATATTTTAAACAATATACTAAGAAAGAAACAACAAAAGATTCAAGAAAATAAAATTTCAACTGCTAATTCAAAAAGATGCATGCATTCTTCTACCAACGGACTGAAATTCCCAAGCATCCCTACTGAGAAATTGGTGGGTAGGCTTCCCTAAACACCAGAACTAATTTGATTTCTCATCTTCCGCTCATTCTAACCCTCTAGACATTCCATGTTCAAAATGAAAACAAATGGCTCTGGTGTTCTGGACGAACCGGAATGATTCATTAAGCTCACGCAAATGAAGGAATTTCAGGATCATTCCAAAGAGATCAAGGAGGAATAAATATCATCATCACTTCGTAAGGCTTATGTACATTGTTTCTGAGAAAGCTTTGACATTTTTGACAAAATCCGAAGCTCTTGTTCGACTTTCTCTTATAATAGTGATTGATGGATTTGCTTCAGAATTCTGAGTAAAGAATTTCTGTAAGATTTTTGATGCTGGATATTTTCAACGCATGATATTTTTGACGAAATCGAAAGCCCTTGTTCAGTATTGAAGTATAATAATGATTGATGCAAGACTTT